>OY288267.1:15093249-15706862 GCA_958450335.1 Hibiscus tridactylites
GCATGCATGGCAAGTTGCAATTAAATTTTTTAAAATCAAATTTTTTTTATTAAATGACGAAAATGAAAAAAAAGGGAAAACTACACCGGTAGTCCCCAAACTATCATTGTTTTTCTATTTTTGGTCCCAAAACTAATTCTTTTGGCAAAACCATCCCTTCTGTTACATAGTTCTCCTGTTTTGGTCCCCCGCCGTTAAAAACTAACGAAATTGCTGACGTGAAACTTTTTTTTATTTTTTAAATATTTTTTTATTTTCTCTCTCATCTATATATATTATTTAATTTTTTATTCAGACTAATGTGGTGGTGACATGTATCACCATCATAACAAACAAAATAACCTGAATTGGGAGGAGCTAGGATTCAAACCTGTGCCCCCAACCTTTAAAGCCAATTGGTGAACCAATGGGCTAAGCTCCAACTATTGTTACATTTTAGCACAAATTACTTTTAAAACAATCAAATGAATCCCCCCCCCCCCCCCCCAAAACTAAAAAAAGTAGTTGAAACAAATGAGTTGCAATAAGATTCGAACCCATGTGCCATGGCATAAAAAGGCCAAGCACAAACCCTTATTGATAAATTAATATATGTTAAATATAAATTTTAGTATGCATTAAATATTTTATTCAAACACAAAACCTTATTGGTAAATTAATAGAATATACGTTAAATATAAATTTTAGTATACGTTAAATATTTTATTTGAATACAAAACCTTATTGATAAATTAATATACATTAAATATAAATTTTAGTATATGTTAAATATTTTATTCGAACACAAAATCTTATTGATAAATTAATAGAATATATGTTAAATATAAATTTTAGTATACGTTAAATATTTTATTCGAATATAAAACCTTATTGATAAATTAATATACCTTAAATATAAATTTTAGTATATTTTAAATATTTTATTCGAACACAAAACCTTATTGATAAATTAATAGAATATACATTGAATAAAAATTTTAGTATACGTTAAATATGTGTAATTTACCCTTTTATTTAAGTCATATTTATTTATTTTTTTGTTAATAGAATTACATGTTGCATGTTCTGATGGGCCGTGAATATTTTTTTAACGGAGGTTAACGGAAGGGCTAAACGGGATAACAAATTTTAGTTCAAGAACCACAACGTCCCAAAAAATACTTTAATAGACAATTCAATATTTTATGTGTACTTAGGAGCCAAACAGACCATTAATGCAAAAGATGTTATCCATATCTTAACTTGCATGGAATGAACAATTGTTGTCCTTTAATCTAATTGACACCTACCACTGTTGCATGAAATAAATACTTATTGTTGTTAAAATCCATCTCGTTTTCTTGCGCCTCTCTCGACACTAGCCAGCTTCGGAACTCTCAACAACCTCGTTTTCACTAGGGATGTAAAAAGCTGACCCGACCTGAAAATCAGACTGAAAACTGCTCGAGTCAGAACCTGATTTGACCTGAAAATTTAATGACCCGAACCCGATCTGTAACCGACTGTTGTTGACCCGAACCTGAATTCGACCTGTTACTGTAGTGACCGAACCCGACCTGCGTCCGACTGAAAACGACCCGAACCCGAATTGGACCTGTTACTGTGGACCTGAAACTCGACCTGCGCCCGACTGAAACGAACCCGAACCCGAAGCCGACCTGGCAGATAACCGATTTTACCCGACTGAATTGACCCGAGATCCGATATTACCCGACATGTTTTGAACCCGACCTGTTTTAGACCCGACCTGTTTTGAACCTGACCTGTTTTGAACCCGACCTGTTTTAGACCCGACCTGTTTTGAACCCGACCTGTTAATTGACCCGACCTACTTTGAACCCGATCTATTTTTAACATGAACTGATATTGATCTGACTTGATATTTACCTGATATATAGTTGAAGAAGTATACTATTTGATAAATTTAAAGTGTTGATAAATGTAAAATATTAATTTATTAAATTAATTTAATATTAACTCGTTCAATATAAATTATTTGTGAAGTTTAATAAGAATTAACATACTTAAATTTATTTTATTAAAAATATTCAAAATTTAAAAGTTTTATTAAATTAATAAGTTGTGATGGATGAATTTAAAACAAATTATTTAAAATTTAAATCAATTTATTAATTGTGATCATTAAATTTAAAAAATATTTTATTAAAAAATTTAATTATAACTATTAAAATAATAAAAAAATATTTTTTAGTTTAGGGGGAAGTTTTTTTGAATTAATGGGGGGAAAGTTTTTTTGATTGATAGAAAATTATGGGGTATTTGGCACTATATAAAACAAAAATAAAATTGGGGGGGGGGGGATTTGCCGCCAATATCAAACAAAATTGAGTGGAGGTGAGATTTTTTTTATTTAGGGGTTAATTATTCTTTAGGTCCTTCCTTAATTAGATGGTTAGGGTTTAGGTTTTTTAGGTTTTAGTTTATTTTTTTTAGTCTTAACTTTTGGTTTAGTTTCTTTAAATTTTATTTAATTAGGTCATGCTTCATAAATTAATTAATTATTAAGTTTTTTGGTTTGCTTTAAATTTGATTTGGTCCTCGTATAAAGATTTGGTAAGTAATTAGGTTTAATAATTTTATTCATTTGTGATTTGGGCTCTAATTAATAATTTAGTTTTAATTTATTTTTAGATTTTTCCTTTTATATTTCGATTTATTTTGTTTGTTAGATTTATGGGTATGTCTAGGGTTTAAGGGTAAGTGTGTCAAGTTGATTGTTTGGGGGCTATGAGATTAGTTTAAGGATTATGTGATTAGGCTTGCACTCTAATTATTAGTGAATAGTGTCTGTAAGATTTAGATATTCATGTTTGGGGTTTAGGGGTAAATGTGTCAACTTAATTATTTGGGGTTATGAGATTAGTTTAAGGATTAGGGGATTAGACTTGTACTCTAATTATTAGTGATTATAAGATTTAAGGGTTGAGGTTTATGGGTATTGTTTAGGGGTATACATACATACATACATACATACATACATACATACATACATACATACATACATACATACATACATACATACATACATACATACATACATACATACATACATACATACATACATACATACATACATACATACATACATACATACATACATACATACATACATACATACATACATACATACATACATACATACATACATACATACATACATACATACATACATACATACATACATACATACATACATACATACATACATACATACATACATACATACATACATACATACATACATACATACATACATACATACATACATACATACATACATACATACATACATACATACATACATACATACATACATACATACATACATACATACATACATACATACATACATACATACATACATACATACATACATACATACATACATACATACATACATACATACATACATACATACATACATACATACATACATACATACATACATACATACATACATACATACATACATACATACATACATACATACATACATACATACATACATACATACATACATACATACATACATACATACATACATACATACATACATACATACATACATACATACATACATACATACATACATACATACATACATACATACATACATACATACATACATACATACATACATACATACATACATACATACATACATACATACATACATACATACATACATACATACATACATACATACATACATACATACATACATACATACATACATACATACATACATACATACATACATACATACATACATACATACATACATACATACATACATACATACATACATACATACATACATACATACATACATACATACATACATACATACATACATACATACATACATACATACATACATACATACATACATACATACATACATACATACATACATACATACATACATACATACATACATACATACATACATACATACATACATACATACATACATACATACATACATACATACATACATACATACATACATACATACATACATACATACATACATACATACATACATACATACATACATACATACATACATACATACATACATACATACATACATACATACATACATACATACATACATACATACATACATACATACATACATACATACATACATACATACATACATACATACATACATACATACATACATACATACATACATACATACATACATACATACATACATACATACATACATACATACATACATACATACATACATACATACATACATACATACATACATACATACATACATACATACATACATACATACATACATACATACATACATACATACATACATACATACATACATACATACATACATACATACATACATACATACATACATACATACATACATACATACATACATACATACATACATACATACATACATACATACATACATACATACATACATACATACATACATACATACATACATACATACATACATACATACATACATACATACATACATACATACATACATACATACATACATACATACATACATACATACATACATACATACATACATACATACATACATACATACATACATACATACATACATACATACATACATACATACATACATACATACATACATACATACATACATACATACATACATACATACATACATACATACATACATACATACATACATACATACATACATACATACATACATACATACATACATACATACATACATACATACATACATACATACATACATACATACATACATACATACATACATACATACATACATACATACATACATACATACATACATACATACATACATACATACATACATACATACATACATACATACATACATACATACATACATACATACATACATACATACATACATACATACATACATACATACATACATACATACATACATACATACATACATACATACATACATACATACATACATACATACATACATACATACATACATACATACATACATACATACATACATACATACATACATACATACATACATACATACATACATACATACATACATACATACATACATACATACATACATACATACATACATACATACATACATACATACATACATACATACATACATACATACATACATACATACATACATACATACATACATACATACATACATACATACATACATACATACATACATACATACATACATACATACATACATACATACATACATACATACATACATACATACATACATACATACATACATACATACATACATACATACATACATACATACATACATACATACATACATACATACATACATACATACATACATACATACATACATACATACATACATACATACATACATACATACATACATACATACATACATACATACATACATACATACATACATACATACATACATACATACATACATACATACATACATACATACATACATACATACATACATACATACATACATACATACATACATACATACATACATACATACATACATACATACATACATACATACATACATACATACATACATACATACATACATACATACATACATACATACATACATACATACATACATACATACATACATACATACATACATACATACATACATACATACATACATACATACATACATACATACATACATACATACATACATACATACATACATACATACATACATACATACATACATACATACATACATACATACATACATACATACATACATACATACATACATACATACATACATACATACATACATACATACATACATACATACATACATACATACATACATACATACATACATACATACATACATACATACATACATACATACATACATACATACATACATACATACATACATACATACATACATACATACATACATACATACATACATACATACATACATACATACATACATACATACATACATACATACATACATACATACATACATACATACATACATACATACATACATACATACATACATACATACATACATACATACATACATACATACATACATACATACATACATACATACATACATACATACATACATACATACATACATACATACATACATACATACATACATACATACATACATACATACATACATACATACATACATACATACATACATACATACATACATACATACATACATACATACATACATACATACATACATACATACATACATACATACATACATACATACATACATACATACATACATACATACATACATACATACATACATACATACATACATACATACATACATACATACATACATACATACATACATACATACATACATACATACATACATACATACATACATACATACATACATACATACATACATACATACATACATACATACATACATACATACATACATACATACATACATACATACATACATACATACATACATACATACATACATACATACATACATACATACATACATACATACATACATACATTAAAACTTAAATACATACATACATACATACATTAAAACTTAAATACATGTATATATATGTGTGTTTTAATATGTATGTATACATGTGTGTTTTAGTATATATATATATATATATATATATGTTTTGTAACCCCTTCGTCCCGGTCTGGCCGGACGACCGATCCGAGTGGGCCACACGGGGAAAACCGAAGCGAAACCCGTTAAGGTCCCACCTCGGTTAGCAACCCTAGAAAAAACTTCTTTTATTTATCTTGTCTAAAAGTCCATTTTAGTCCTAAGTGATCAAACAACGGAATAAAATACATGAGGCGAACATTCGAACCCAAAACAACAGTTAAACAGCCCAATTTTAACCTTTTAAACAGTCCGTTTCGAAACGCCCTTGAGGCGTATCGAAACGCCTTGACCAGGTCAACTGTCCTAGAGCCCTTTACAAGGGGTCGTATCGAAACGGTGGTCAACCGTTTCGAAACGCCCACGACGGTCAATATCTCGTGGTCAACGAGATTTTGACCGTTTCGAAACCTTTACACCCGTTTCGAAACACCTTCATCTCGTGAATTTCTCAGAATTCCAGTAGCCAAAACGTTCCGATACGCGTTTCGGAACAGGGGTTCCAAAGGCCATGCCGTATCGAAACACGTTCCGATACGGGGTCCCTGAGGCCTACCCGTTCCGAAACGATCCCTCCCGTTTCGAAACGCTGGCAGTCTGTAACCTTTGAAATACATATTTAGGGGTGTTTTGACAAGTCTAAAGGTCCCATAGGACCCCTAAAGGCACACAAAACCATCATACAAAGTCTAGAGGCATACATTCTAGATTAACATACTCAAACACATACAAGCATGGATTTAGACAATCTTTCTAACATGGCAAAAATTACACAGTAAGAGCCTTTCATACAAGCATGCTTGAAGACATTAAAAAGAGCCAACAAGCATCATACATGTCAAATAAGTTTACATGTCATTCAAGCAACTTAAACATTCATAAGCCATCGATCAAACAAACATTTGGCAAGATATAACATGCTTACAAACCAAGATAAAATGCATGGTCTTACCTCCGATCCACGCGAGCCATAAATATAGATGATGCATGAACATATATTCAATATCATGTCATGCTCAACAAGTTTAAATCCACAACATATGAAATCACATATATTACACATGTTAGCAACACATCCCAAAACACATTGGTTCACAATTAACCACATATTGGCAACATAAACTACAATCTGTATTGGCACCTAGCTATGACTCGAATACGCGGATAACCGTTGGAACTCACATCCAACAACTCAACCATTACCTGACGGTGGGATTCCACTCATCACCGTTCACGCGGAGGGGATTCCACTCATCCTCACGCCCCGTCGATGGGATTCCACTCATCACCGACTAATATAAATACAATTTCCGGGCGAACCCGTACTCCTCCTTGGTGACTCAACGCCACCAAGGCCACGCGCGACTTTTGACTCATGTGTACACACTAACATCCTAATGATCGATCATTTGTACCCAAGCATACTAGTGCCAAATACTACACATTTCATTAATCATCATAATATCAATTCATAACACTTCCGTGCTTAGCACGTACTCACCATGATCCTCGGATCATGAAACCACCTCATAATATCATTTCACACATCAACACCACATGTACATAATTAACACCCACATCGCATTATATTTTACACATGTGTATAACCATATCATATCTATCTTCAACATGCATATAACAATGCATCAAACATGCCTCAACATACATGTATACAACATATACATAATCAACACCATCACAATTTAATACGAGGCATATACAACCATTAAAAAAAAGTGCAACCAAAGTCTCGAATCAAAGCTTGAGATTAGGCTACCACTCTAATCCCAACCCTAGGTGGGTTTACCAAGCCCATCCTAGGTTCACATGCTTGAACCACATATTCAAAACCATTTTGAAAATATTTAACCACTCACCTCTACCTCCAAGCTCAATACCAAGCAACCCAAGTCTTCAAGTTTCCGGATTTGATCTCGAGGCTTCACCAACACAAATTCTTGCTTCTAATCACCTCAACACAATCAAAACAACCTCAAATCAATTCATCAATTAAAGTAGCAAACCCGGAACACCAATCAAACACCAAACTCAACATTTCAAACCATGAACAACCCCCAAAATTACCAAATCCGAGCAGCCCTTATACACAGCCCAAAACTTGTGATTTCAACACATTTAGCACATTCAAATGCTTCCAAAACAGCCCCCAACTATTACCCTAACATCAACCTTCAATTTCCAACACAAACCACACCCAAAACTCAACTAAAAACCCTCCTAAAAACCCACCAAAACCCAAATTCGGGAATTTACTTAAAACCATTCAAAATTCACATATGTGGCACCATTTAGCTCCTAGACTTCATAACTAACAACATTGAATCAAAACATTAAGCTTAACAATATAAAGTCACCATTTTTAATCAAAATCTCCAAAAACTCCATTTTCCAAAACCTTAACGAAAATGAAAACTAAGTGTACTTTTGAAGAGAGGGTGGTGAGGACAAGTCGAAAATGCAATTACCTTTCAAAAAGCTTCAAAAACGGAGAAGAAATGAGATGGAAAAGCAACTTAGAGGAGAACCCTCTACTTGTCGTCAAAATGGGGGAAAAGGGTGAGTGAAGAAGATGAGCACATGTTTAATTCAATAAAAGAGATTTTAATTTTAAAAGTTTCATTTATTTACGGTTTTGCCATTAATGAGATGGCAACTCTCCCTTACTTTAAAATCCATGAAATTTTAGTTTCATTTCAAATTAGCCCCAACTCAAAATGTTTATTTTGAAAATAAAGAAAGACACAAGGTCCAAATAATATATAATATTATTTAATCATAAACCGAGACCCAAAATACTATTTAAAATATTATTTTCTCCCGGCCCCTGGACCTGGGTGTTACAACTCTCCCCCACTTAAGGAATTTCGTCCCCGAAATTCATCGGGCAAGAAAAGCCACGGAACTGCCCTTCCACACTTACCTTCTCACCACAACATACTAGCCAGCTCGTAGACTTACCACGCAACAATAGATATCTGACACTAAGATTTCAACTAATTCTTCAAGGCATGTCAATTTCAAACTCAACTCAAACTCTTCAACAACCATAGCACGGAACAGATCTGACTCACACTCCCGAATCATAGATACACAGACACAGCACGAAACTCTTTCTAACTCTTGTGATAACCGCGACCGATAACCAACAGATCTAGCCCGACTCGCAACTCATACAACACTGTTTGACACTTGACTCATAACTTTCTCTAACTGATCATCTGACTTCATCAATTAATCAAACACTATGCAGACGTCTTCAAAAACAATCTAATGGAAGTCTCGGATCTCTATTACCCACTTCCATTAAGAGTCTTCCACTGATGTAACAAACTAGGAGAAAACTGATACCCGGTCTTGACACACTGGCAAACTATACACTGACTCTTATACTGAACTATATTATTCACCAACTCCATTCAGAAGTACCCATCTTCAACCCACAATACGTCTTCATACAACTCAGATGCAATACAATGATCTACTGTGTGCTTCGGCCAAACAATACATCTCAAAACACTATGTCAATCTGTACAACTATTCTGTCTCTAAAATGCAAAACTCTATCATCTCTGAAACTGTATTCTGAAGGTCTTCTTTCTACTATGTCTTGCACGTGAGGTGCCAAGAATCTGTCTTGCAACTGTTTCTCATCAAACATTCTAACTCAAAGTAGTCTCAACCCGAAACTCGGCCACAAAACTACTACCATTTGATATACGGAATTCGGCAAATACAACTCGCAACTCAACTACTAATCTATCAGCAATTACAACTCGGAACATCGGTCACTACGTTGACTATTTTCGGATGGTACTCAATCTTGATATTACAGTCTTCAAGCAGTTCTAACACTTTATGCTGTTCAAGTTTCAACCCTTCCTAAGTTGTCTAACCATTCAAGTTCGGATAATACGTACATACACATTGTGCACTCCTTACTATACAAGCTTTGTCTCTAAGTCTTCGAAGCAAATACAACTGTAATTAACTCTATGTCTCATATCGAATAACTCTTCTCACGGTCTTCCAACTATCTTGATGAACAAGCCACAATCTTCTGTCTTGCATAAGCACACAACCTAACTCTACATGTGATGCATCACTGTGGTTCACAACTCTTTCTCCGACATAAGTTGATTCAAGGTCGAAGCTCTCTTCAAAGTCTCCTTCAATTTCTCAAGGGCTCGTTGTCTCGCATCTAACCACACAACTGAACATTTTTCTGTAGCAATCTATCAATGGAGCAACTGTCTTCAAACACTATTTACAATTCTCTGAGAGTAACAAGGCTAGACCTAGGAACTATAGATATCTATCACAGTCTTCAATTTCTTCCAACTCGTATCTTCTCTTGCCTACTAAGGATTTACTCTAGCACACTCGGCTGATCTACATGTCCTAGGAGGACATCTTCGTTAATCTCGGAGTTCACGTTGGCTCAACTTGGCATTCAACTGATTCTCTAATAGAACCTACAATACTAACTCTAAAGCTTGTCATGGTCTTCTTCGGTACTTGAATATACTCAGGTATCATCTATGATGACTACTACAAACTGATCAGGAAGCTTAGAAAAATATTCTGTTCAACATCTCTATAAAAGTAACCAACACACTAGTCCAACAAAACAGCATAACTCGGAACTCAAAACGGTCACATCTTGCCTCAAAAGTTGTCTCCGGTACTTCAAATTTTCTCACTTTCAACTGGTAGTAAACGGATCTCAAATTAATCTTCGAAAGACTGAAGCACACTCTACTGACCAACTAATCACTGACACTCAGAAACGGATGTTAATCATTCATTGTCACTTGTTTCAACTATCTGAAATCTAAACACATCCTCGTACTGTCACTCTCCCCTCTCCACAAATTACACTATAGAACTCTGAGATGATGCACTAGGCCTAATGAATCTAAGGTCTAACAAATCCCGAAGTTGATTCTTCAACATTCTCAATTCTTCCGGAAATCATAAGATATGGAACAATCAAAACAGGAGTAAACTCGAAGACGGTCTCAATATCAAACTCTTCCTCTCTAGACAGAGATAAGCCGACAATTCTTCCAAACACTTCTAGGAAAAGAAAACACAAACTATCCTAACATTATGCGGTCTAGTCTTCATTCAAAATCGAATTCATCACAATTACTAAGCAAGCCTGTCAACTAAACTCAATCAATCCTTGACCTCTAAATCTGGATCAACATTCAACAAGAAGTTCACCTTCTCACCTACCACTACAGTCACACATAAATCTTGTAACTTCAAGTCAACTCTTTCTTTGTCTCAACGTATACACTAACTATTTGCTCTTCAAGTCGAGCCTTGGAAAAAGGCACACCGAAACTGTAGGAAGACAATCACTTCACATCTACTAGAAACTAGTAACTCTGAACCACCAACAAACATCTTCTGTACATCTTTCTGATCACTACTATCTTCCAAAAGGTCTAGTCACATGCATCCCTACGTCTAAAATCTCAACAGAGATACGTCAAAATCTTTGCACGCTCACACAAACGGATGATTCTGCAAAAATTGTAACTTCACAAGTACACAACTGATAGTCTTCGGTCCTCTTGTTTTCAGACTGATTCTTCAACAAAATCTGACTCTTCTAGACTATTCGTAGAGCATTTCAAAACTTCAAAAACGCAGTTCTGAGCACACACAGACAACCATGCTGGAAAACCACCCAGACGCACACTGGCCCCAAACACACAAATCGGTTCCTGTTCACGGACACTGATCGGCTGTCTTGCACCGAAATCATAGGCTGAACCCCAACGGTCACCACTAACACTTCTGAAATTCAGATTACTCACAAGAGACCCCTACCTAGATCTCGCCAAAAGAACTAAGGTACTCATACCTACCTCATCGAGCACATTCAAACTTGCATGCTTGTTAACAACATACGGAAGTACGAACTCAGAACCAATCAGAAGAGACAAACTCAAAACTGTACCAAGGGCTTATCCACTATAACATAGATACCACCTGACTCCCACTCATAGGTCTTCACTCCTTTTCACCAACTAATACCAGAATCGGCCTCGTCATCTCCCACCAACAAGAATCAACTCACGTGCGCGCGGACTCGAGCAAACAAATTGTTCCTCAACTCCGGTACAACTATACTCCCCTAACTATAGCAAAGAACTTCCTCTACATCATCCCCATTTTCAAAACCACAACTTCCACTTACCGATTCACGGCCCACACACTGGCCCTAAACTTACTAAAAGCAATAAATCAATCACAATTTAACATACAAATTGGGTTAGCAAAGGAAAGGTCCAAGTGGCTCAAGTATGATTTCCCTCACTTAAAATCCTTTTTCCGATGTAACAGAAGCAATGGGACTCTACTAAACATGTTTCAACCAAATCAGCACACATACATGCTCAACCAAGCATATAACAAGGCATACTTGCTAAACAAGCAAACAAATGCGTACGATCAAACAACATGCATTCTCAATCAAACAATCACACATCACAGCATACACGGGTAACGAGCAACATGCTTTTAAACAAACAATCAACTTACTTGTCATACAAGCAATCATACTTACAAAGCAAGCAAACACCGTGCATATCAATTCAAAACTTAAACTTACCTCACTTACCTGCCCAAGGTCTCGGTAACCTTAGGCTCTGATACCAACAAATGTAACCCCTTCGTCCCGGTCTGGCCGGACGACCGGTCCGAGTGGGCCACAGGGGGAAAACCGAAGCGAAACCCGTTAAGGTCCCACCTCGGTTAGCAACCCTAGAAAAAACTTCTTTTATTTATCTTGTCTAAAAGTCCATTTAAGTCCTAAGTGATCAAACAACGGAATAAAATACATGAGGCGAACATTCGAACCCAAAACAACAGTTAAACAGCCCAATTTTAACCTTTTAAACAGGCCGTTTCGAAACGCCCTTGAGGCGTATCGAAACGCCTTGACCAGGTCAACTATCCTAGAGCCCTTTACAAGGGGTCGTATCGAAACGGTGGTCAACCGTTTCGAAACGCCCACGACGGTCAATATCTCGTGGTCAACGAGATTTTGACCGTTTCGAAACCTTTACACCCGTTTCGAAACACCTTCATCTCGTGAATTTCTCAGAATTCCAGTAGCCAAAACGTTCCGATACGCGTTTCGGAACAGGGGTTCCAAAGGCCATGCCGTATCGAAACACGTTCCGATACGGGGTCCCTGAAGCCTACCCGTTTCGAAACGATCCCTCCCGTTTCGAAACGCTGGCAGTCTGTAACCTTTGAAATACAGATTTAGGGGTGTTTTGACAAGTCTAAAGGTCCCATAGGACCCCTAAAGGCACACAAAACCATCATACAAAGTCTAGAGGCATACATTCTAGATTAACATACTCAAACACATACAAGCATGGATTTAGACAATCTTTCTAACATGGCAAAAATTACACACTAAGAGTCTTTCATACAAGCATGCTTGAAGACATTAAAAAGAGCCAACAAGCATCATACATGTCAAATAAGTTTACATGTCATTCAAGCAACTTAAGCATTCATAAGCCATCGATCAAACAAACATTTGGAAAGATATAACATGCTTACAAACCAAGATAAAATGCATGGTCTTACCTCCGATCCACGCGAGCCATAAATATAGATGATGCATGAACATATATTCAATATCATGTCATGCTCAACATGTTTAAATCCACAACATATGAAATCACATATATTACACATGTTAGCAACACATCCCAAAACACATTGGTTCACAATTAACCACATATTGGCAACATAAACTACAATCTGTATTGGCACCTAGCTATGACTTGAATACGCGGATAACCGTTGGAACTCACATCCAACAACTCAACCATTACCTGACGGTGGGATTCCACTCATCACCGTTCACGCGGAGGGGATTCCACTCATCCTCACGCCCCGTCGATGGGATTCCACTCATCACCGACTAATATAAATACAATTTCCGGGCGAACCCGTACTCCTCCTTGGTGACTCAACGCCACCAAGGCCACGCGCGACTTTTGACTCATGTGTACACACTAACATCCTAATGATCGATCATTTGTACCCAAGCATACTAGTGCCAAATACTACACATTTCATTAATCATCATAATATCAATTCATAACACTTCCGTGCTTAGCACGTACTCACCATGATCCTCGGATCATGAAACCACCTCATAATATCATTTCACACATCAACACCACATGTACATAATTAACACCCACATCGCATTATATTTTACACATGTGTATAACCATATCATATCTATCTTCAACATGCATATAACAATGCATCAAACATGCCTCAACATACATGTATACAACATATACATAATCAACACCATCACAATTTAATACGAGGCATATACAACCATTAAAAAAAGTGCAACCAAAGTCTCTAATCAAAGCTTGGGATTAGGCTACCACTCTAATCCCAACCCTAGGTGGGTTTACCAAGCCCATCCTAGGTTCACATGCTTGAACCACATATTCAAAACCATTTTGAAAATATTTAACCACTCACCTCTACCTCCAAGCTCAATACCAAGCAACCCAAGTCTTCAAGTTTCCGGATTTGATCTCGAGGCTTCACCAACACAAATTCTTGCTTCTAATCACCTCAACACAATCAAAACAACCTCAAATCAATTCATCAATTAAAGTAGCAAACCTGGAACACCAATCAAACACCAAACTCAACATTTCAAACCATGAACAACCCCCAAAATTACCAAATCCGAGCAGCCCTTATACACAGCCCAAAACTTGTGATTTCAACACATTTAGCACATTCAAATGCTTCCAAAACAGCCCCCAACTATTACCCTAACATCAGCCTTCAATTTCCAACACAAACCACACCCAAAACTCAACTAAAAACCCTCCTAAAAACCCACCAAAACCCAAATTCGGGAATTTACTTAAAACCATTCAAAATTCACATATGTGGCACCATTTAGCTCCTAGACTTCATAACTAACAACATTGAATCAAAACATTAAGCTTAACAATATAAAGTCACCATTTTTAATCAAAATCTCCAAAAACTCCATTTTCCAAAACCTTAACGAAAATGAAAACTAAGTGTACTTTTGAAGAGAGGGTGGTGAGGACAAGTCGAAAATGCAATTACCTTTCAAAAAGCTTCAAAAACGGAGAAGAAATGAGATGGAAAAGCAACTTAGAGGAGAACCCTCTACTTGTCGTCAAAATGGGGGAAAAGGGTGAGTGAAGAAGATGAGCACATGTTTAATTCAATAAAAGAGATTTTAATTTTAAAAGTTTCATTTATTTACGGTTTTGCCATTAATGAGATGGCAACTCTCCCTTACTTTAAAATCCATGAAATTTTAGTTTCATTTCAAATTAGCCCCAACTCAAAATGTTTATTTTGAAAATAAAGAAAGACACAAGGTTCAAATAATATATAATATTATTTAATCATAAACCGAGACCCAAAATACTATTTAAAATATTATTTTCTCCCGGCCCCTGGACCCGGGTGTTACATGTTTAATTAATTATAACAATACATCTATATGTATATATCATAATATATGTATATTTATATGTATATGTGTATATATATGTAGATATAAATTTTATTATTTTTAATATGGTGATATTTTTATTCATTTTATTCCCTAAATTTTTATTTTCCACAGAAAGTTACCCTTATTATTTTTTAATTTTTGTAATTTACTCCAATATTTTAGATATAAATCATTTGATGATATTTTTGTTCATTCTAGTGCCTAATATTGAGACTAAAATGTATGTAAGTATGTGTGTATGTATGTACATATCAATGTATGAACCCTAAACCCTTAATGAATTTTCTCTTAACCTGAAACCATAAACCCTAAAAATCATAAACCATAAACATTAAACCATAATGTATGTATGTATATATGTACTTATTTATATATGAACCCTGAACCCTTGATGAATTTCCCTAAACCCTACACCATAAACCCTAAACCCTAATGTATGCAAGTATGTATCTATCTATCAATGTATGAACCCCAAACCATTAATAAAATTGTAACCCCCTTGTCCCGGTCTGGCCGGATGACCGATCCAAGTGGGCTACACGGGGAAAATCGAAGTGAAACCCGTTAGGGCTCCCCTTCGGTTAGCAACCCTTTTTTTATTTGATTTAGTCTTGTCTAGAGGAATATTTAAGTCCTAAGTGATCAAACATGCGGAACGACATACATGAGACAATCAAGCGAACCCAAACAACATTTAACAGCCCAATTTTTAACTTAACTGCAGGCGGTATCGATACACCTAAGGGGTGTATCGATACACCTTGACTAGGTCAAAAAGTCAATATCAGCCTGTGGAGACCGTACCGATACACCCAAGGAGTGTATCGATACCCTCCCCAAAGGTTGACTTCTCACAGTCAACGCTAATATGATCGTACCGATACGCCAAAGACCGGTATCGATACCAAGTTGGACAGTAACTCCAGTGTCCAAAATGGTATCGATACGTCTCCCCGCGTATCGAAACGAAAGGCCTGGAATAAGAAGGCTGTATCGATACGGGTCTAACCGTATCGATACCCCTGCTCTGCAACTCCTCCTTTCACTACTTGGTAACCTCACATATGATTCTAGATGCACTTTTGGGCACTCCTAATCGTAAACCAGCATACATGCATCAAACCACAATTGAGACTTAGCATGGGAGGCATTCAATCTAACGGAAACATACAAACGAGACTCCATACAATTTCACAAAGAAGCATGTTTAGCAAGCACAAGACATCATTCACAAAGTAGTCAAGCATAAGGCATACATAGGCCAACATCATACAAGTTTAGGCATATGCAATTAAACCACATAAGAAACATAGGACATAATCTAAGAAGCAAAAGCAAACACAACATGAATTTAACAATTTCAAGCATAACCTCCTAAGGAGTTTGACCCCAACTCCTAACACTCTACACCCCATTGTCTAGGCATTATTACAAAAGCAAACCATACTTAAACTTGCTTGAGAACTCCAAAAGCTCCTCCCTCGCCCCCTCGCCTCCCGAACTCTAGCGATCTGCACGTTGGAAACAAAAGAGCATAAGCAATCTAGCTTAGTGAGAGAGGCTCTACAATTCACAACATGCAGTTTTCCAAAACACGATTTATATGCAAGAAAGCAATGGATGCACATGGGTCTATCTCAACCACAACATTTGGTTTGCTCAAGCACAACCCTCATACACTTACGGTGGGACTACACATCACCGTTCCGACTAGTGGATTTCCAATGGGACTACACATCAAAGTACTACCCTACTAGTCACTATCGGTGGGACTACACATCAAAGCAATGGATGCACATGGGTCTATCTCAACCACAACATTTGGTTTGCTCAAGCACAACCCTCATACACTTACGGTGGGACTACACATCACCGTTCCGACTAGTGGATTTCCAATGGGACTACACATCAAAGTACTACCCTACTAGTCACTATCGGTGGGACTACACATCACCGTAGTTAGACCACCATCACGTGAGGCACGAACTCAACACGACTACACATTAACAACTTAAAATGCATTCAAATGATCACAACGCATCCACAACCAATATATATCACAACACATGAGAGTAGAGAGTCTTACACACGGGTTTAGGTGACCTCTCAAAGTTCCACCCAAACCCCCAAGGAATCCATTTCGAGCTCAATGTAAAAACCAATAATTCTACTCACCGTTGCTACCCAAGAGAAGATCGAAGACCAAGCTCAAGACTCCGAAATCCCCGGATTTGTCCCCGAAGCTCCACCAACCAAAATTCTCATTTCTAAACATTCCAACACCAAGCAAACAATCCCAAATTAGTCCATGTTCTAAAATACTCAACCCGGATTACACACCAATTACAAGATATCAAATTTTCCATTGAAAACAAGCTCAAAGTTCCAAAAATCCGAGCAGCCCTCAAGCACCCCTTAAAATCATTGATTCCAACCTTCAAACTACTCCCTAAAGCTTTCAAAACAATGCTTACATATACCCTAACCATTGGCCCTCTCATTTCTACATAGAACACCCCCAATCTCAACCCAAAACCTCCCAAAAACCCCATTTTCACCCAAATCCGAAAATTCCATAAAACGTTGTAAAAATCGGTTTTGTTGGATCCTTTTAGTTGTAGTCAACTCATATGACTTAAACAAATAGAAAGCTTAAGTTAAAGACTCCAAATGCAACATTTTTAATCCAAAATCCTTCAAACCTCCAATTTCAAAACAT
Source organism: Hibiscus tridactylites (assembly GCA_958450335.1). Lineage (NCBI taxonomy): Eukaryota > Viridiplantae > Streptophyta > Magnoliopsida > Malvales > Malvaceae > Hibiscus > Hibiscus tridactylites. The sequence continues at coordinate 15,112,303 of OY288267.1, forward strand.
GTCTAACAATGAAAACAAATGGTATTAACTTGTAGGGAATAACAAGGGTAAGTCAAAAACGTGTTTACCTTTGCGAAATTCTTCAAATCGAGCAAGACATTTGATGAAATAGTAACCTAAGGAGAGGGGGGGTTTTTGACGTTGGAGTGAATAGTGGGGAGAGGGGAAGAAGATGACTTAAAGTATTATTTTAGGTTTATTTGAAATTAAAAGGCTAAAGACTTAAATGCTCTTAATGAATCAAGGGAATTACAATGGATGACACCCATGGCCAATTGGGCTTGTTTTGGGAAATGGTCCAACTAAGTTTTATTTGTCTTAAAACCCGAGGCCCAAGCCATTATTTTATTATTTAAAATTTGGAACCGAAGCCCGAACTATTTTTAAATTATTATTTTCACCCGACCCCCGAACCCGGGTGTTACAACTCTCCCTTACTTAAGGAATTTCATCCTCGAAATTACCTGACGGAAACAAATACAGAAACTGCTCAAGCATGTCAGCTTTCCTCTCCCACGTGGCTTCCTCCACACCTCTATGTCTCCATAAAACTTTGACTAACTCTATAGTCTTGCCACGCAACACCTTGCTATCAGAAGCAAGTATCTCAACTGGTTCCTCATTGTAAGACAAGTCTGAATTTAACTCTATTTCTTCCACTGGCATAACATGGGACGGATCCGATCTATACCTCCTAAGCATCGACACATGAAATACATCATGAATCTTCTCTAGCTCAACTGGTAGTCTCAATCTATAGGCAACCGGACCAATTCTCTCAACTATCTCATAAGGCCCTATGTACCTTGGGCTCAACTTGCCCTTCCTTCCAAACCTCATCACCTTCTTCCAAGGTGAGACTTTCAAAAACATTTTATCCCCACGGAGTATTCCACTTCCTTACTTTTTAAGTCGGCGTATGACTTTTGCCGATCTGAAGCCGCCTTCAAGCGATCACATATCAACTTCACCTTCTCGGTGGTTCCCTTAAGCAATTCGGGCATCGGCACAAGTTTCTGTCCGACCTCGGCCCATCAAATCGGGGTCCTACACTTCCTACCATACAAGGCCTCATAAGGATCCATCTGAATGCTCGACTGAAAGCTGTTGTTATACGCAAACTCCACTAATGGTAGGTGTTTCTCCCATGACCCCTGAAAGTCAATGATACAACACCTCAACATATCCTCCAATACCTGAATTACCCTCTCCGACTGCCCATCCGACTGCGGATGATACGAAGTGCTGAAGTTCAACCAAGTGCCCAAAGCTCGATGCAAACACTCCCAAAACCTAGAGGTAAATCTCGGATCTCGATCTGACACAATCGACTTCGTTACCCCATGTAGTCTCACAATCTCACGAATATACAATTCGGCCAACTTGTCCAATGTATAGGTGGTATGAACCGGTATGAAGTGAGCACACTTGGTGAATCTATCTACAATCACCCACGCTGAATTTTTCTTCGAAGGAGTCAACGGAAGTCCTGACACAAAGTCCATAGTGATACGCTCCCACTTCCACTCTGGAATTTTCAACGGTTGCAACAACCCTGAGGGAAACTGGTGCTCAGCCTTGACCCTCTAACAAACCATGCATCTACTTACGAACTCGGCTACATCCTTTTTCAAACCAACCCAATAATACTCTTCCTTTAATCCTCGATACATCTTGGTGCTACTCGGATGCATAGCAAAAGGGCTATTGTGAGCCTCACTCAAAATCGTATGCCTCAACTCGGCATCCTCCGGAACCACTATCCTATCCTTAGAACATAGGATCCCATTCTCTCCAAAGCAATACTCAGTAGGCCTATCTTCCACTATGTCTTGCACGTGAGGTGCCAAGGACTCATCTCGCAACTGCTTCTCACGGATCAACTGAACCAATGATGGCTTAACCTGAAGCTCGGCCACTAACCCACCATCCGTAGACACACTCAACCTTGCAAACATTGCTCGCAACTCAACGGCCACCTTCCTACTCAAGGCATCGGCCACCACGTTTGCCTTGCTCGGATGATACTCTATGGTAAGGTCATAATCTTTAAGGAGCTCTAACCACCTTCGTTGCCTAAGATTTAACTCCCTTTGGGACATCAAATATTTCAAACTCTTGTGGTCGGTGTACACAGTGCACTTCTCACCATAAAGATGGTGTCTCCAAATTTTCAACGCGAACACCACTGCAGCCAACTCTATGTCATGTGTGGGGTAATTCTTCTCATGAACCTTCAACTGTCGGGAAGCATATGCCACTACCTTACCCTCTTGCATAAGCACACAACCAAGCCCCACGTAAGATGCATCACTGAAAATCACAAACTCTCTCCCCGGCTCGGGCTGAATCAAAATGGGAGCTTCGGTCAAAGCTTTCTTCAATTTCTCAAACGCTTCTTGTCTTGCATCTGACCATTCATACGGAACATTGTTCTGTAGCAACTTGGTCAACGGAGCCGCTATTCTCGAGAACCCCTCGACAAACCTTCTATAGTACCCTGCCAAACCTAGGAAACTGCGAATTTCTGTCACTGATTTCGGTTGCTTCCAACTCACAATGGCTTCAATCTTCTTGGGATCTACACTAATTCCACTAGCTGAGATCACGTGGCCAAAGAAGACCACCTCTCTAATCCAAAACTCACACTTACTTAGCTTGGCATACAACTGATTCTCAAGTAGGGTCTGAAGCACTAACCTTAAGTGTTCATCATGCTCCTCTTCGGTCCTAGAGTACACTAGGATGTCGTCAATAAACACCACCACAAACCTGTCCAAGAACTTATGAAACACGCGGTTCATCATATCCATGAAGGCTGCTGGAGCATTGGTCAACCCAAAAGGCATCACCATAAACTCATAATGCCCGTAACGTGTACGAAAAGCTGTCTTCGGTATGTCCACATCCTTTACCTTTAACTGGTAATACCCAGACCTCAAATCAATCTTTGAAAACACGGAAGCACCCCTCAACTGGTCTAGTAAGTCATCTATCCTTGGCAAGGGATATTTGTTTTTCACTGTCACCTTATTCAACTGTCTATAGTCTATGCACATTCTCATGCTACCATCCTTCTTTTTCACAAACAAAACCGGAGCACCCCACGGGGAAACACTAGGCCTAATGAAGCCTCTGTTAGTCAACTCCTGAAGCTGGGTCTTCAACTCTTTCAACTCTTTCGGTGCCATTCTATACGGAGCAATCGACACCGGTGCGGAATCAGAATATGTCTCAATAGCAAACTCAATTGCTCTGTCTGGAGGCAAGCCTGGTAGTTCTTCCGGAAAAACACTCGGAAAGTCACACACAGTCCTGATGTTCTGAGGTCTCACCTTACTCATATCCGGGTTCATTACGTAAGCCAAGTAAGCCTGACACCCTGAACTCAACAACCTCTGAGCTTCTAATGCCGAAACCACGTTGGACAAAAACTTAACATTCTCCCCAACTACCACAACCTCAAAGTCATCGGTAAGCCTCAAAGAGACTCTCTTAGTCTCAAATTCAACCCTAGCTCTATGCTCTACAAGCCAATCCATGCCCAAAATCACATCAAAACCATAAAAGGGTAGCTCCATCATGTCGACCGGAAATACGTGGCCCTGAATCATCAAGGGGCACCTCTTATACACTTTCCTAACCACCACTGTATCACCAAAAGAGCTAGTGACATTTACACCTACCTCTAGCCAATCACAAGGTTGTCCTAATGACTTTGCATGCTCACCCAGAATATACGAATGCGTTGACCCCGAATCTATTAGAGAAAGCAAACTCAAAGACTGTAATGTGAAATTACCTGCAATGACATCAGTGTCATTTCCAACCTCTCGCTGAGCGTACACCCTAGCCGGTCCTCCTCCCTCGGGTTGGACTGCTACCACATGAGCCAAGTTCCTCTGACCCTCATTCCTTGGCTGGAAGTTCCCATGGCCGCGCCCACGACCTCTCTGATGCTCAAAACCCCTCGCTGGAGCCGGTCCTCCTCTAACTGGGTGTGGACAATCACGCCTCAAATGGTCTCGGGAGCTACAGTTCCAACATGCCCCAAACATACCCATGCACTCACCTGGGTGGCGTCTCCCGCACCTAGTGCACTCCGGAATGTGCCCAACAGCTCCTTGGCCCTGACGGCCCTGACCGTGGTTACCACCCCTAGGCCTCGTATCCGGCTGGTACCTCCTATCCCTATGCCTCTTGGCATGATCTCTATCTCAGTTCGCATGTCTCTTCCCAGAGTCAAACCCACCAGCACGTGCTCTAGAGCTCAGGTTCTGCTCTATATCCTTGGCTCTAGAAACCAAGACATCGAACTCAGTGTAGTCGGAGGCCAACATGTAGGTCTTCACATCAGTAGTCAACCCATATCCGAAGCGCTCACATCGCTCCTTCTCATCCGGAATCAACTCTGGCGCGTACTGGCTCAACCTCACAAACTGGATCTCATACTCGGACACGGTCCTATTGCCTTGAACCAAAGCCATGAACTCCCTTTTCTTTTCATCCAAGTACCGAATCCCAAGGTACTTCCTCTTAAAAGCACTCCTGAAAAACTCCCATGTGATATCTGTCTCAGCCATACCAGAAATAACAGTGGTCCACCAAGTATAAGCGTCTCCCTGAAGCAATGAGACGATGCATCCCAACTTACGGGCATCCGAACACTCCATCTGGCCCAAGATGCGAGTAGTGCTCTCAAGCCACCCTTCCGAACCCTCCGGAGACAATCCACGAAACTCAACTGCCCCCAAATTACGAAGCCTCTCTAGGGGTAATCTTGTCCCCGCACCCTGAGGTGGTGCTGCAGCTCGCATACCAGCCAAAGCTGTCTGAAAAGCTCCGGCTATAGTCTGAATCAAATGAGCCACATCTGGGCCCGCTTGACCTTGGCCCGCTTGAGCCCCATTACCTCCCACATTAGCCCCAGCCTGAGGCCCATTACCATCACCTCCGACGTTCCCTCCATTACCACCCGGAGCATTAAGAGCAGGAGGCGCGTTCTCGGGTGCCTGGTCACCCGCTCTAGGCCGTCCCCTCGGTCTCACCATAGCAATGTAAAGTAATCTAAAACAACAAACACACAACAATAAAGAAATGTTAGGTTAGCAAGGGGCAAAGGACTCCGGTTCTCAAGCTCTTTAAACCAAAATAATTTTCCCTTTTTATTTTGACAACAATGCCTAACAATGGGGACTCGAACCAACACTCAAACAACAGCAAGGTCACCAAAGCATGCATACATACACCGTGCTAAAAACAAAATTTAGACATGCATGGCAAAACACTCATAATACCTTAACTTACCTCACTTACCTGCCCGAGGTCTCGGAAACCTCAGGCTCTGATACCAATAAATGTAACCCCCTTGTCCCGGTCTGGCCGGATGACCGGTCCAAGTGGGCTACACAGGGAAAACCGAAGTGAAACCCGTTAGGGCTCCCCTTCGGTTAGCAACCCTATTTTTTATTTGATTTAGTCTTGTCTAGAGGAATATTTAAGTCCTAAGTGATCAAACATGCGGAACGACATACATGAGACAATCAAGCGAACCCAAACAACATTTAACAGCCCAATTTTTAACTTAACTGCAGGCGGTATCGATACACCTAAGGGGTGTATCGATACACCTTGACTAGGTCAAAAAGTCAATATCAGCCTGTGGAGACCGTACCGATACACCCAAGGAGTGTATCGATACCCTCCCCAAAGGTTGACTTCTCACAGTCAACGCTAAGATGACCGTACCGATACGCCAAAGACCGGTATCGATACCAAGTTGGACAGTAACTCTAGTGTCCAAAATGGTATCGATACGTCTCACCGCATATCAAAACGAAAGGCTTGGAATAAGAAGGCCGTATCGATACGGGTCTAACCGTATCGATACCCCTGCTCTGCAACTCCTCCTTTCACTACTTGGTAACTTCACATATGATTCTAGATGCACTTTTGGGCACTCCTAAGCGTAAACTAGCATACATGCATCAAACCACAATTGAGACTTAGCATGGGAGGCATTCAATCTAACGGAAACATACAAACGAGACTCCATACAATTTCACAAAGAAGCATGTTTAGCAAGCACAAGACATCATTCACAAAGTAGTAAAGCATAAGGCATACATAGGCCAACATCATACAAGTTTAAGCATATGCAATTAAACTACATAAGAAACATAGGACATAATCTAAGAAGCAAAAGCATAACACAACATGAATTTAACAATTTCAAGCATAACCTCCTAAGGAGTTTGACCCCAACTCCTAACACTCTACACCCCATTGTCTAGGCATTATTACAAAAGCAAACCATACTTAAACTTGCTTGAGAACTCCAAAAGCTCATCCCTCGCCCGTTCGCCTCCCGAACTCTAGCGATCTGCACGTTGGAAACAAAAGAGCATAAGCAATCTAGCTTAGTGAGAGAGGCTCTACAATTCACAACATGCAGTTTTCCAAAACACGATTTATATGCAAGAAAGCAATGGATGCACATGGGTCTATCTCAACCACAACATTTGGTTTGCTCAAGCACAACCCTCATACACTTACGGTGGGACTACACATCACCGTTCCGACTAGTGGATTTCCAATGGGACTACACATCAAAGTACTACCCTACTAGTCACTATCGGTGGGACTACACATCACCGTAGTTAGACCACCATCACGTGAGGCACGAACTCAACACGACTACACATTAACAACTTAAAATGCATTCAAATGATCACAACGCATCCACAATCAATATATATCACAACACATGAGAGTAGAGAGGCTTACACACGGGTTTAGGTGACCTCTCAAAGTTCCACCCAAACCCCCAAGGAATCCATTTCGAGCTCAATGTAAAAACCAATAATTCTACTCACCGTTGCTACCCAAGAGAAGATCGAAGACCAAGCTCAAGACTCCGAAATCCCCGGATTTGTCCCCGAAGCTCCACCAACCAAAATTCTCGTTTCTAAACATTCCAACACCAAGCAAACAATCCCAAATCAGTCCATGTTCTAAAATACTCAACCCGGATTACACACCAATTACAAGATATCAATTTTTCCATTGAAAACAAACTCAAAGTTCCAAAAATCCGAGCAGCCCTCAAGCACCCCTTAAAACCATTGATTCCAACCTTCAAACTACTCCCTAAAGCTTTCAAAACAATGCTTACATATACCCTAACCATTGGCCCTCTCATTTCTACATAGAACACCCCCAATCTCAACCCAAAACCTCCCAAAAACCCCATTTTCACCCAAATCCGAAAATTCCATAAAACGTTGTAAAAATCGGTTTTGTTGGACCCTTTTAGTTGTAGGCAACTCATATGACTTAAACAAATAGAAAGCTTAAGTTAAAGACTCCAAAGGCAACATTTTTAATCCAAAATCCTTCAAACCTCCAATTTCAAAACATGTCTAACAATGAAAACAAATCGTATTAACTTGTAGGGAATAACAAGGGTAAGTCCAAAACGTGTTTACCTTTGCGAAATTCTTCAAAACGAGCAAGACATTTGATGAAATAGTAACCTAAGGAGAGGGGGGGTTTTGACGTTGGAGTGAATAGTGGGGAGAGGGGAAGAAGATGACTCAAAGTATTATTTTAGGTTTATTTGAAATTAAAAGGCTAAAGACTTAAATGCCCTTAATGAATCAAGGGAATTACAATGGATGACACCTATGGCTAATTGGGCTTGTTTTGGGAAATGGTCAACCTAAGTTTTATTTGTCTTAAAACCCGAGGCCCAAGCCATTATTTTATTATTTAAAATTTGGAACCGAAGCCCGAACTATTTTTAAATTATTATTTTCACCCGACCCCCGAACCCGGGTGTTACAAAAATTTCCTTAAAACCTAAACCCTTTAAACTCTAAACCCTGAATCGTCCAATGTTTTATAATTTTAATTTAATATTTCTGTTTATTATAGCCCTTAAAACTTCATTTATATTCCAAATTGACCTCGACTAATTGTTTTTTAATTAGTCCAATAATATATAATTTTACTTTGACATTTTATTCATTTTAGTCCTTAAACTGTATTTGTATTCCAAATTAACCATTTTTTATTTTTTTTAATTAGTCCGATGTTTTATAATTTTAATTTGATATTTTGTTCATTCTAGTCCCCCTAAACTTTAGTTTAATTCCAAATTGACCCTTATTTATTGTTTTTTTATTTCGTCCGATGTTTTATAATTTTAATTTGTACTTTGTTCATTCTAGTCCCTTTAACTTTATTTCAATTCCAAATCGACCCCTATTCATTGTTTTTTTTTAATTCGTCCAATGTTTTATAATTTTAATTTGATATTTTCATCTTCTAGACCCTAAAACTTTATTTTTATTCCAAATTGACCCACATTTATTTTTTTAATTTGTCAAATGTTTTATTATTTTAATTTGATATTTTCTTCATTCTAGTCCCTTAACTTTATTTTAATTCCATATTGACCCTATATATATATATTTTAATTCATCATGTTTTATAATTTTAATTTGAAATTTTGTTCATTCTAGACCCTAAAAATTTATTTTTATTCTAAATTGACATCTACTTATTGTTTTTTTAATTACTCTAATTTTTATACTTTTAATTTGATATTTTTGTTCATTACAGTCCCAAAATTTTATTTTTATTCCAAATTGACCCTTTTTCATTGTTTTCTTTTAAATTTGTCTAATGTTTTATACTTTTAATTTGATATTTTTGTTCATTATAATCCGTGAAACTTTATTTTTAATCCAAATTGACCCCTTTTCAGTATTTTTTAATTACTCCAATGTTTTATAATTTTAATTGGATATGACTTTAAATAATTAACTCCAAATCAATGACGATTGATGAAGGTCAACCTAAAGTCTATCGACTACTTATACGGTTGTACCGAACTCAAACTCAATACGAATATCAATCCTAAAAATACCCCGACCTGAATTACCCGACCTGAAACTACCCGACCTGAAACTACCCGACCTGAAATGCACCCGACCTGAAATGCAACCGACCTGAAATGAACCCGACCTGAAACGGACCCGACCTGAAACGGACCCGACCTGAAACGGACCCGACCTGAAACGAACCCGACCTGAAATGGACCCGACTGGAAGTGTATCCGAACCCGAATTAACCTGTCAATTATCTGCTTCGGACCCGACCCGTTTTGACCCGACCTGAAATGAACTCGACCTGAAATGGACCCGACCTGAAATGGACCCGATCTGAAATGGACCCGACCTGAAATGGACCCGACCTGAAATGGACCTGCACCCGACCCGAGTCGAGTCAAAATAGAAAAATGACCTGAAATGACATGTACCCGATTTTACCCGACCTGACAGTACCCGACCTGAAACCCATCCGATTACCTGTTTTTACGTCCCTAGTTTTCACACACACTAACATTATTCTATCAATGTTTTTAACCGGTGAAATATTTGGAATATAACACTCTAGAAAGGACAATGCTAAACATCATTCATATTTGGGACATGAACCTCTAGAAAGTCGATGTCAATTTTAAAATTAAGTAAATTCATCCATCTTGAAAAAAATGAGAGTAATTTATTCAAATGTATTTGTATAATTTTTCAAATAAAATAAACCAAAAAATTTATAGTATATTTTTCATAGTTTGAAATTTTTGAAAATTTTAATGAAATTTTTATTTTGTGTTTCTGTATCATTTTTTTCCTTCTTTCAATTAAACCATTACTCTCTCTTCAAATCTAAAAGTTCTAAGAAAATTCAATGCATACTTTTCCAGTTAAACATTTTAAATATTTTTATGTTTTATCTTGTGATTGTAATATTATTGTAAGTGAATAAAACAAAGCTTGGAGTTAGAATATAAATTAATTTTGTATTTAGATTTCATAAGTGTTTAATAATATATGTAAAAGTTCACAAAAAATATTTTGGGAGAGATTAATTTTTTCAAGTTCAAAACTGAGAAGGACCTAAAGAGTGTTTATACCAAAATATTTAAGCCAAGTTATGGTAACATTAGTATTTGGACCAAAATGTTAGCTTTTCAAACGTATAGAGACTAAAATGTTCCTTTTTCTAGTAGATGGATTAAAATTAATTTTTTAAATAGAGTTTGAGTTGTAAAATATGACGCGTCAACTCAAATAACTCGAAATTAGAATCAAACTATAATATAAAAGGACTAAAATGTTCTTTTTAATAGTAGAGGGACTAAAATAAACTTTTAGGTATAGTACAATGACTTGTAGTATACTTTAACTGACAAATAAGCATATATTTATGTAATTTATCGCCATGTTGCATCAAAAATAAATATGTATATGATATGTTAATAAATATTTTATTAAAAACGTCTTCACTATATAAAGGAGCATTGAGTGAGAACATGGAGTCATCCATACCTTATACTCTACACTTCCAACCTAATTAGTTGCTGCAAGAAATGGAAGGCAAGAAATTTGCTTTACTTTTGGTTGCAACGGCAGTGCTACTTCTGGTGACCGTGGCTCCAACTGTTACGGCTGCTCGTCATGAAGATATGCTCTTCTCTATCATCGCCGACTACAACATTAAGAAATCAAATGGAGACTGCTCACCCAGCGGTGCTCCCTGCCTCGGTTTTAGTTCCAGCTGTTGCAGCGGCCACTGTGTTATGTTAACAATTACTTATGGAGTGTGTGCATAAGTGTTCTTAGTTCCAACAAGAATATGAGACTATCTATGAATGTTGAATAAATCGGACCAACTCTAGTCTACTACATGAATGGTCTGCTTGTATGTTTCTTTTTGGTGTGTATGCTTGTCTTTTATCTATCATGAAACCATGCATAGCTGCTTTGGTTACTAATAAAACTATGTGTTCGCCCTATATTGTTATTATTTTTAAATTTTTTTAACTCGCCGTAAAAGCACGGTAAGCTCAAAAAAATTTAGTGTTTTAATTTAATTAATTAGTTAAAAGATTATTAATTAGTATATCCTAATTTAAACTCGCCGTGCATGCATGGCAAGTTGTAATTAAATTTTTTAAAATCAAACCTTTTTATGAAAGGACGAAAATAAATAAAAAAATTATTAAAAACCCACTTCACATATTTAATGTATTGAAGAACGAAAGAAAATTAAACTATTAGGAATCAACTTTGATATTTAGCTGCATCATTTACAAAAATAGATGTTGCATTAGTTATATATAGGCCTAGCTAGAGTGTAAGCCTTTTGTTTCTTATCAATATGAGATTCTTAGAGCGAAAGAGTTTGCTACTATGTTTTAGCTTCAAGAATACCACAATGATAGGAGAACAAAGGCTTACACTCTAGCTAAGCCTATATATATAAGTTAATGTTATCATTCTTTTTTGCAATTTATGGAGTGAAATATCAAAGTTGGTTCCTAATAATACAACTTTTTTTATTTTTCGTTCTTCACTATATTTAAGATGCAAAGTGGGTTCTTAATAGTTGGGTTCTTAATAGTTTGTTTTTTCTAGGTTTGTAAAATATTTAAGTGGTACTCGTCTAGCATGCACGGTGAGTTCCACTTAAAATTTGTTAATCATTCGTTAATGCGATTAATTAAGTTATAACATAATATTTTATTCGGACTTGTTGTGCTTCTATTGAGAGTTTAAATTGTTTTTGAAAAAATAATATTTTATTCGAACTTGCCATATTTCTACTGCGAATTCACTGCTAGTTTAGGAAATATAGAATTTTAGGTGCTAATTTGGTAATATTAGAATGTAGGGTTGCTATTTTGGTCTTTACCCCATGAAATGAACCATTGTTGTCCTTCAATCTGATTGACACCTACCACTCTTGCTGTCTTGCATGAAGTAAAAACTGATTGTTGTTAAAATCCATCTCGTTTTCTTGCACTTCTATCGACACTAGCCAGCCTGGGAACTCTCAACAACCTCGTTTTCGCACACACTCTAACCATGCATTATTCCAAAATAGTAGTAATAAAAAGAAAATATAAGCCAACATTTTTCTATTTATCCAAATTATTCAATTTATCCAAATTATTCCAAAATAGTAGTAACCAAATTATTTATCCAATTTTATTCAAAAACTAAATAAACCAAGGGTAAAAGTGCTGCAATTAATGACTTCGAAGGCAAAATTGCATGAATGACTTCGAGGGTAAAATTGCCCCGTCAGCACCGTTAATTGCCACGTCAGCATTTAACGGTCAAAACCGGTCAAAGGGCAACATTGCTACAATTGACTGACTTTGAGGGAAAAATTACAGAGAAAAAAATATGGACAACATTGCTGATTTCGAATTACTACAGGGACAAATTTGACCCTTTAGCCAAAATTCTAATGTAAATCTTTAAATTTTTAAAAGTTTAAGTTGCCCTCCTCAAACTCTTACTTCAAGTTTTGCCATCAATTTTTTTCTTACTTGACAAGCATGCATTAGGTGCGAGTTAATCCAAATAGAAATTCTCGGTTTTTTTAATGTTCTTATTTATGTTCCCATGAAAAAATAAGTTTGAAGTTTTAAATTAAGATTTAGTGTCAGATCAATGCATTAAATTCCATCGCTTCTTGCACGAAATGGGCAATTGCTGTCTTTTAATCTAATTGACACCCAGCACTGTTGCCAATTTTTAATTGACCTATTTCGGAACTCTCAACAACGTCGATTTCACAAACACTCACGCCATGCACAGAGATGTTAGTGGACAGGTTTCAGGAGACCCATCTCACTTTACATTTAATTAGATGGAGATGAGTATAGATTTTATTAACTGTAAGTCTGTAACTTTACTCCCTAGGTTAAGTTTTAACGACATGTAGTTATATTGAGATTATTCACATAGTTAAGTGGTCATACTATCATAATTAAAAATATAATAATTAAATCGAAATTAATTTTATAGTTGAGTGGTCATTTGAGCAGTTTACTATTTTTTTGAGCAATTCAACATTCAACGTTTCATTTGGGTCAAAATGACCCCTCTGCGGGTGAAAATTATCAGTCAACTGACGTTAGGTGGCTTGAAATGACGAGAAAAATGGGATGTGAAGAACAAAAACAATACAAGGATTATTTATAGGTCTATTTAAATTTTTTCTTCTTATTAAAAATAAAAAACTAAAACTATTATTAAAACCTTAATAGTTACCTTAAAACATACTAAAACCTATACTAATTACAAACTAACGATACCTTTTTATTTTTACAAAAATAAAAACTAATGGTACAATACATGGCATTAAATGATAATAATAATGTGGACCCCATGCAACCAACTTTATTTCAATTTTCAACCTTGAAACTTTGAAATCAACTATATTATATATATATATATATATATATATATATATATATATATAATTATTGTAGTGAACCTTCAAAATTCTTTAAACTCGCCGTAAAAGCACGGTAAGCTCAAAAAATTTCGTGTTTTAATTTAATTAATTAGTTAAAGATTATCAATATATCTTAATTGAAACTCGCCGTGCATGCATGGCAATTTGTAATTAAATTTTTTAAAATCAAACTTTTTTTTATTAATGTACGAAAATGAAAAAAAAATATTAAAAACCCACTTCACATATTTAATGTATTGAAGAAGGAAAAAATTAATTATTGGGAATCAACTTTGATATTTAGCTTCATCATTTACAAAAATAGATGTTACCATTAGTTATATATAAGCCTAGCCAGAGTGTAAGCCTTTTGTTTCTTATCAATATGAGATTTTTAGAACGAAAGAGTTTGCTACTATATTTTAGCTTCAAAAATCCCACAATGATAGGAGAACAAAGGCTTACACTCTAGCTAAGCCTATATATATAAGTTAATGTTATCATTCTTTTTTGCAATTTATGGAGTGAAATATCAAAGTTGGTTTCTAATAATACAACTTTTTTTATTTTTTGTTCTTCACTATATTTAAGATGCAAACTGGGTTCTTAATCGTTGGGTTCTTAATAGTTTGTTTTTTCTAGGTTCGTAAAATATTTAAGTGGTACTCGTCTAGCATGCACGGTGAGTTCCACTTAGAATTTGTTAATCACTTGTTAATGCGATTAATTAAGTTATAACATAATATTTTATTCGGAATTGTGCTTCTATTGAGAGTTTAAATTGTTTTTGAAAAAATAATATTTTATTCGAACTTGTCATATTTTTACGGCGAATTCACTGCTAGTCTAGGAAATATAAAATTTTAGGTGCTAATTTGGTAATATTAGAATGTAGGGGTGCTATTTTGGTCTTTACCCCATGAAATGAACCATTGTTGTTCTTCAATCTGATTGACACCTACCACTCTTGCTGTCTTGCATGAAATAAAAACTGATTGTTGTTAAAATCCATCTCTATATGTTTAGTTTAGTTCTGTCATGGTGGTTTGGGATCTCTTTCCTTGTTGCAGTTTGGTTAGAGGATTCTGGAATGTTGATAGTGCGCCTCTAGCTCGGATCTTCTTCTCTTTAAGTGGCGTTTGTGAGGACATGTTTCTTAAGTGATGTACGTCATATGGGAGTTGCATGTGTTATGGTAGGACTGAGTGTTTGTGCTGGTGTATTTGATTAGGTGAAGCATGAGTCTTTGTTTCTAAATTATTGTGATTGTACTCTTTTCTTTCATTTTAGGTTAGAAAAAATTTTAACGAACCACACGATAATTGTGTATGATTTATTTTTTTAATAAATCGCACGTTGCGAATAAAATATATTTTTTGTGAAATTTTACATAAAATTTTAAACACTTATAAAATTTAAATGCAAAATTAATTCACATTCTAACTCCAAACTTTGTTGTCTTAACTTTCAATAATATTAAAATTCAAGCCAAAACGTAAAAAACAATTTAAATATTTAACTGAAAATGTATATTGGATTTTTTAGAATGTTTAGATTTGTAGTGAGAGTAAGGGTTCAATTGAAAATGATATACAAAAATCATAAAAGAAATTAAGATTTCACTAAAATTTTCAAAAAAATGAAAAATATGAAAAAATATTTCAGAATTATATAATTTTGGGGGGTTCATTTTTTTTTTAAAAACTAATCGAATAAATTATCGCTTTGGGATCAATTTGTTTAATTTCAAATTTGACAAGGACTTAAAGGTTGTTTAAACCAAAATATTTTAACCGATTAACTATAACTTTAATATTTTAGACCAAAATATCCCCTTCTTAAATGTACATTGACTAAAATATCTTTTTATTGTAGAAGGAGTAAAATGTTCTTGTTTATAATAAAAGGACTAAAATGAACTTTTTAGTATAATACAAGGATTTCTAACATACTTTAACCCTTTAAAACCTATTTTAACATATTATTTTGCATCATGCGTGACATTGATACTTTTGCTCGTCTATTGCTTTTGTATGTTAATTTCATTTGCCCTGCACATTAATTAATTTTTTCAATAAAACCTTAAAACAATGTTTCTTTATTAGAGGATAAACAAGCATGCATGAGGGGTGCGGTGTCACCCCAAACTCCCGGCAGCTAGCTATGTAAGACAACGGGGTGTGAAAATTTGATCCAACATGAAAATTCGGTTGAAACTGATTCAAGTCTGAATTTGTTACGACTTGAGGTGGTAATGACTCGAATTTGACCGGATGCTGACCCAAATTCAAGTTGGACCCTATTATTTTAAATTTGAACCCAACTTGAAAACAATCCAAATTCGAGTTAGACAGATTATTTTAGATTTGAACCCAACTTAAGAATGACCTGAACCGAATTAAACATGATAATGTGATAGCCGAATTCGAACCCGAAATTAATTTGATAAAAATTTTATATAACTTGTCTTGTTGTTGACCCAACATATTAATTGGCCCGACCTATAATTGACCCGACTTGTTAATTAACCCGACCTGTAATTGACCTGAATTGATATTGACTCGACATGCAAATAATTAACTTAAAGTGATTGACTAATTGACTTAATGTATTTTAATTCAAATTTTACTAAATATTTATTTGAATAAAAAAATCATTTTCACTTCACTATTTATTACAATATATTAACAGTAAAAACCTCTTAAATTTAATTTCTTGAACAACTTAAAATAAGACACTTCAAAACACCTAAACCTCCTCTTGATAAACACTGAATTGACTCACCTATAAACGTTACTAACCACCAAGGAACACCAATTGCCTCACTAGCAAAAGAGCAAGTACACCCCCCCATATAATTGTGCGAACAATCAAGATATCCACGACTCAACTCAAAAAAGTCTACAACAATACTGCTACAGTAAAATTTAGTTAGACTCTAGATTTAAAAAAAAAAAAATTTAGACCTCTAAGTTTTTAAGAAATTTAAGTTAACCTTCCGAATTTTGTCACCAAATTTCACCGCTGACCATCCGCGCAATTTGCATCAAATGAATAAAATACTCGAATACAGACAACAAACCAACTCTAGCGTGCAGACATGAAAACAAAGTTCTAATATATACTTGTGACTTAAGAGAGTAGTGATTTGTGACTAAAATTTTATCTAAAATCGACTTAATTCGGCCCGAACTTTGTCTGAAATCGATATAATACGACTTGAACTTGATCCGAAATCGACGTAACTCGACCTGAACTTGACTCAATACTCGGGATGACCCAAAGTTTATCAGATCTTGAATTAACCTGATAATTAATCGACTTAGACCCGAATCATTTTGATCCAAACATGATATGACCCGATCCAAATTGGATCAGAGTCTGAATTGGGATCAACCTGGCCTACATCTACCAGAACCTAACAAAGAATTGTGGTCAAACTGTGGAGATGACAGAATGAAACAAAGAATAAGTTGTGGAGATGGTGAACAGAAAATGAATGGTGAATGGAATAATCCAGCTTCTTTTGTTTCCTTATTCAGTTTTTTTTATTCTCTGGTCTCTTTTAACGGTTATTAATAAGGCAATGGTTAAATTAGAATAAAACTAAAAGATTAACTGTAACATTGAAGAAATTGAAAATTTTGTTAGCAAATTGAATAATTATTAAAGTTCAATGACTATTTGTGAATTTTATTCCAGTTATAAATTTTTAAATGATGATATTTTTGAAATAATACCAGTTAGTTTAATTAAATTAAGAGGAAATATCATAAAATTACAAGAAGTGTCTACACAATAATAATAGATTTATTAGAAGATTTCTCTTAAAATTATCATAGTGCACAAAATAGCCACTTAAAAATAGACCTGACAAACTTGATGCGAGACTCGAACCAAGATTTGAAATTAACCCGAACATGATGGCTCGAATTTGATTCGAAACTCGAAATAAACCGTACTAAATTTTAGTTGAACTGAAAATGGACCTGAACCGATTTTCAATCGAACTAATAGACTCGAACCGATTTTCAACCGAACCGATTTCACCTGAATCAAAAGCAACCCGAACCGAAGGAAACCTGAAATAAAAAAATATATTAAAATAAATAAATAAAGATGATATGTGAATTGTCACACAACTCACTAAAAAGCCAAATATACAAGTTATATAAAAGCATATATATGGTGGAAAAACCTAACACGGCCTGAAAACCCGACTAAAACCGATCAATCTCCTATTAACTCGATATTGACATGACCTGAAATTAACAGACCCGAAAATAACCGACCCGATACCCGACCCGAAATCACCATAGACGCGAACTAAATCCGAATCAGACCCGAACCAAAACTGAAATATAGTCAGATCTGAAATGACCCAAACTGAAACCGAACCGAATGACTCGTTTGCCACTTCTACATAAATAAGATATGACCAAACATGGAAAGTGTTAAAAACTCAACCGAACAATTTGATTAAATGATAGATACAAACAAATATCATTGTCGGTGATAAAAGATAAACATAACCGACATCAGTTACAAATTTATATATTGTTGAGAGTGGGCAGGGCCACCATGAAATATGAGTTTGGTTTGTTAAATACCTCAAAATATATTTGGTGTCCACCTTGAAATTTTTAATGTGCCCAAAAAATAATTAAAATGCTTATTATAAATTTTTGGCCCAAAAATTCATTAGCCAGGTCCAAACCAAAACTTAAAATCTATCTAAGAGACTATGACCTAAATCTATTATGCACTAAAAATTATCTAATACTACAACTAAAGCCTAAAATTTTGGAGAGGATTAATCTTCGATTTAGAGACCAAAAACTTGCAAAAAAGTGAGGAATTAGCACTAAAAGCTAGTAGAAAAAAGAGAACAAATTTGAAGAAAAAATTAAAATTATTTTTTTAAGATTTTTCGGCAAAGTGACAAACGATTTCTCCAACCATAAATATATACGGTGAGTAATTTTATTTTATTATTTCTTAATGTTTTTAGAAATTGTAAAAGATGTTTTTGTTTGGGTTTTAAATAGGATAAATATTTTATACACAGTCGGTGAAAACCGAAAGTTTTCACAAGCGCCTTAGTTTTAAGGTACAAGGAGTCAGTTTAGGGTATAGGGTTTAGAGGTTTAGCTATAATAGGTTAGAATTTAGGGATAGTTGTTTCAATTTAAGATTTAGGGTTATAATTTAGGGTTTATAAATTAAAACCTAAATTCTCACCATATTACCCTAAAACTAAACCCTAAATTATAACCCTAAACCTTAAATTGAAACAACTACCCCTAAATTCTAAACTCCTACACCTAAAACATATACCCTAAACTAACTCCGTATACCCTAAACTAACTCCATATACCCTAAAACTAAGGCGCTTGTGGAAATTGAAAGTTTCCACCGCATGTGTATAGGATATTAATCCTTTTAAATATAGGTCTATGTAATTCTAATTGTTTTTAATGTTATATGAAAATGGATGAGTCTACCACGTGCGACGAATACCGTTGAACACAACTAATGCTGAACACCGCTGAACACCATTAAATTAATTAATAAAGATTTAAAATTTTAAGCACCCAACATACAATTAATAATTATTTTTAAAAATTCAATTAAATTATTTTTATATACATTAAAATTTTATTTTTTTAATAAGGGTAAACTATACATTTAGTACCTCATCTATTTTCATATTTCTATTGAACCCTGTTATTTAAATATTATTTCAATTTGACCCTATTCTTTATAAAAAAATAATTTAACCCTCAACCTAAAACCTTAAACTATTAAACCTTAAACCTTTAAACTCCTAAACCTATACCCTAATCCATATACCATTAAAAATAATTTCACCATCATCGATTCAATTCAATTCAATGAATTGTTGAATTCTCCTAAAAAATTAAATTAAATTAGTTTATATATATATCAAAATTAATTAAACTCGAATCTCTTAGAATTAACACTATCATCTTATTTGAGATGAAGAGACTATCACAGTTAATCATAATTAATTCAACTCATTGAATTAAATTTAAGGGTAAAAGTGAAATCACAAAATCATGCATTTGCCTTTAGAAAACAAAGTAAAAGTTCGTTTTTTTTATACTTTTCATCTTCGGGAAGTTATATTTGACTTTTACATCCAAATGTTGTTGCCCTTTCTTGATGTTTAATTGTATTTTTCCGTGAACTTCATTTGATCCTTACGTCCAAATGTTGTTTGCCCTTTCTTACTGTATGTTTAATTGAAAGTTTCCAACTATTTCTAGGAGAAAGAGATTTCATTGAATTAAATTAATTGTGATTACTCCTTCATCTCAAATAAGATGATAGTGTTAATTTTTTTGGATATTCGAGTTTAATTAATTTTGATATATATATATATATAATCAATTTAATTGAATTTTTAAGAAAATTCAACAATTTATTGAATTGAATTGAATCGATGATGATGAAATTATTTTTAATGGTATATGGTTTAGGGTATAGGTTTAAGAGTTTAAGGGTTTAAGGTTTAATAGTTTAGGGTTTTAGGTTGAGGATTAAGGGTTAAATTATTTTTTATAAAGAATATGGTCAAATTGAAATAATATTTAAATAATGAGAGTTCAATAGAAATATAGAAATAGGTGAGGTACTAAATATATAGTTTACCCTTATTAAAAAATAAAATTTTAATATATAAAAATAATTTAATTGATTTTTTAAATAATTATTAATTGTATGATGGGTCCTTGAAATTTTAAATCTTTATTAATTAATTTAATGGTGTTCATCGGTGTTCAACATTAGTGGTGTTCAGCAGTGTTCATCGCACGTTGTAGAATTTTCCAATGAAATTTTATTAGAGAGCAAAAGAACAACAAACCAAGTTTGATTACTCTCCAAAGCTTGAATCTCTTCATGCATGGCCTTGATCCAAACATAGTTTGTAATGGCTTGAGAAAAAGTTTTGGGTTGAACAAGGGAATCAATGGTTGTCAAGAAATTAAGTGCGAGTGTGAGGAGGAAGATGGTAGTAAGAAACATGATTAGAAAAAAGGATATAAACTAGAAGAATTGGAGGAATAGTGAGAAAGATTATAATCAGTAAATCAATGAGGAGGTCTCGTGACTCTAGAAAACTTTCTAGGAACAACAGTGTTGACTGAAAGAGTAGACAGGGGAAGAGAATGACTAACAAAAGGTTATTGCTGACTGGAATGAGAAGACAACTCATCCACAATGGACTGTTGTGGAACATCAAACTGTTGAAGAGGAGAAGAGACAGCCATAGGACTAGACTGCTCGGAATCAAGCTGATCATAGACATGATTTGACTCAAAAACAGAATCAAAATGAGCATTTATAGGAGACTGCAAACTATGAGTTGATGACTGACCTATAGATGTAGCATTTGATGTATTAAAAACATAAATATGCAAAAAACATCATCAAGAATGGAAGAAGAATGTGGGAAAAATTGGAATTTGAATTCTGAGAAAATTTAAAACAATTTTTTTTCATGAAAGATAACATCACAGTTAAAAAAAAAAAAGATTAGTCTGAAGGTTAAAAAGAACATAATCCTTTTGGGTAGTGGAATAATACATGAAAATAGAACGGATAGCCCTAGGTGCAAATTTATCAGAAGGCTTAGGTCATGTGGCATAACATAAACATCTAAACACCTGCAAGTGAGGAAAAGCAAAAAATTTATCATAAAAGACATAAAAAAGAGTTCCACCATAAAATAGAAGAAGGGAGTCTGTTTAAAAGATAGCAGGTCGTTTGAACACATTCACCCCAAAATTTGAGTAGAACTTGAGAATGAAACTTAAGGGCTCGGACAATTTCCAATAAATGCCTATATTCTTTTTATGCTACTCCATTTTGTTGTGGAGTAGAGACACAACTACTTTGGTGAATGATGCCTAAAAATGAAAACAAGACTGAACAATCAAAATTAAAAAACTTTGTTCCATTATCAGAACACAAGTATTTAACATAAGTGAAAAAATGAGAGTAAACCACGGCAAAAATTGTTTTAGATGAATAATAGTATCTGATTTCAAATGCATCAAATAGATCCATGTCATATGACTAAAAGCATCAACTATGGTTAGGAAAAAAACAATGACCACTATGTGTGGAAACCCGATAAGGCCCCTATAAATCTAAATGAACTAACTCAAAAGGAGTAGAAGACTTGAAATAATTTAGAGGAAAATGAATTCGAGTCTATTTTGCAAGTGGGCAAACATCACACTAAGAAATAGCATTGCCTGAAGATTTTATCTAAAGGTAAACTAGAAATTCTAGACAATTTAGACAAAGGAGCATGCCCAAAATGTGCATGCCAAACAATATTATTGCCATGTTCAAAAGAAGACATAGAACAAAGAAGATTAAAATCAAAAACAGAATTTAAAGAACACAAAGAAAATACAGTAGAACCTGCATCAAAAGAAGACACAAATACATAGAGACCTCCAAACAATATTTTTTTCGTCATTCCTATTCTCTCGTTCACTTTAAAGCTCCAATTCTATTCTCATTGTATCTTTAACCCCATATCCAAGTTAATTTGATGGTCATAGTCAGAGATCGAAAATTGAAATAGTCTATGGTTCAAAAAAACATTTTCACAAATCTAAGTCAACAAAGTGAAATAAGAGCGTTATTTTGATGTCTAAAATGGCGACGAACGATGATTCGATCGTAGCTTGACACAAAGTATGGCCTTTTTATCCAATAAAATATTTATTACCGAGCAAAAAAAAGCTTGACACAAAATCAACTATAAACACTATGTGTTTAGTTTTGGTTCATTTTGGGAAAACCCAAAATAATGGAGTAACAAAAAAGAAGAAAGTGAGGGTCTCCGTCTGGCGCCCTAATAAAAATAGGTAAATGGCATGTTGAGTCTCTCAAATTTTATATTTATTCAATTTAATCCTTAAAATTGTTCGTCTTCTTCTTCCTCCAATACAAAACCAAATCCTTATCATCTTCAATCGCCATTTTGGACTTCAGCCATCAAAATCTCCCGATTTTGCCATACGCTATTCCCGATGATGTCTGTTTCCTCACAAAATTAGAATGCTTCAATGCTTCTCTCTATTTCATCTAGACCTTTCAAAATACTATCCCTTTCACTTACACTAATCAACCCCTACAATCCAAAAAAATCACAACCATTCAAATTAGCTAGAACAAAATAGCAAAATACCATTGTATAAATGATAAATCATTATAACTGAGTTTTGCATGTCCAGTAAAATCTCTCAAAAACACTGTAACGAACAATAATTGAAAGAGAGGGGGAAAGGAACCTGTTGAGCAAGCATAGAAGCAAGGGCTTTACTTCCCATAATATCATGCTTATCAAACGAGATAGACTCAATAAAGTTTTTTCCTTCGCAGGCATTGCGATCGAGTCATTTCTGCATGCTTCTTTCCTTCCCTAACATTGAAGCTTGGCAGTGATGATGATCAAAAGAGGAGGGAAATGATGATGAATGGGAGATTGAGGGTGTTGGTGATAAATATTGAAACTTGGTTCTAGGGTTTTTGATATTCGACGATTTGGGGAAAAAGGAATTGCGGTTTATTCAAAGGAAGAAAGGAAAACAAAGAAGCTTTTATTCAACGTGGTATAAAGGTGTAAAACGCACCGTTTCTCAATGTATCTGAAAATACACTATTAACATGTCTTATATACTAAACAAGACTCTAATCAAGAAAAGCATAACTAATCAAGAACTTTACAACTCAGCATCCAACTAGAAATTAGATATTCTGTTAGCCCCCCTCAAGTTGGAGCGTATAAGTTGTGTACGCCCAACTTGAAAATTAAGGAATGAAAAGAAGGACTAGGTAAGGCCTTTGTTAGACAATCTGCCAGTTGATGTTGAGTTGCTACTGGTAAAAGAGTAATCAATCCTTGTTGAATCTTTTCCCTTATTAAGTGGCAATCAATCTCGATATGCTTCGTCCTCTCGTGATGAACCGGATTTTCAGCAATCTGAATTGCAGACAAATTATCACAAAATAAGTTTGCAGGTTCAAAAGGTATATGAAATTCATTAAGTAAATAAAATATCCATTGCAGCTCACAAGTAGTAGAAGCTAAAGCACGATACTCAGCTTCACTTGAAGACCGAGAAACAGTTTGTTGTTTTTTCGATTTCCAAGAAATAAGAGATGACCCCAAAAATATGCAAAAACCAGTTATAGATTTTCTAGAATCTGGACATGATGCCCAGTCAGAGTCAGAAAAAGCATGCAACTTTAAATCACTATCAGCAGAGAAGAAAAGGCCTTGGCCAGGGGTACCCTTTAAATATTTTAATATTCTGTGAGCAGCAGCTAAGTGAACTGTAGTAGGGCAAGAAAGGAATTGTGAAAGTTGCTGAACAGAGAAAGCAATATCAGACCTAGTGTTGGTAAGGTATAAAAGCTTACCAATTAATTTTCTATAAGACTTAATGTCCTCCAAAGGAGTACCACCAGTTTTAGACAACCTCTTTATTCCTCTAGTAACTTCAATAGGAGTAGAAATAGGCTTGGACTCTAAGAAACCAGTTTCAGTAAGAAGTTCTAGAGTATATTTTCTTTGAGAAATGTTTATGCCAGAAGATGTTCGAGCAATTTCAAGGCTCAGAAAATATTTTAAGTCTCCTAGGTCTTTGATTCTAAAAGTATTATGCAGAAAAGCTTTAATAGAATTGATTTGATCTAAATTTGGACTAGTTAAGACTATGTCATCAACATACACTGCTAAAGCAATGAAATCTGCATTAATACCTTTAGTAAACAGACTAGAATCAGTTGTAGACTGTTTAAAACCTTGATTAAGCAAAGCTATTTTTAATTTTTCATTCCATTGCCTGCTTGCTTGCTTCAATCCATAGAGACTTTTATTTAATTTACATACAAGACCAGATTCATTATCAAAACCAGGAGGCATATCCATATAGACCTCTTCATGTAGAGAACCATGAAGAAAAGCATTGTTTATATCTAATTGTTTCAAAAACCAGTTCTTAGAGGCAGCAAGACTAATAAGGACCCTAATGGTGGTCATTTTTGCAACAGGACTAAAGGTATTTAAAAAATCAACCCCAGATTGTTGGGTGTAACCCTTAGCAACCAACCTAGCCTTATACCTATCTAAACTACCATCAGACTTCAGCTTGGTTCTAAAAACCCACTTACAGCCAATGGTTTTCTTATTAGGAGGTAAAGGAACTAAGGTCCAGGTATTATTGTTTTCTAATGCCAATATCTCTTCTTTCATAGCATTCTGCCAACATTCTTGCTTAACAGCTTGTGTATAAGTTTTAGGAGCAGTTAAAATGTCAACATTGTTAATATAAGAAAGATGTTGAGCAGAGATATTAACATAAGATAAAACATTAGAAATAGAGTGAGAAGAGATTCTAGGTTTAGGTAGATTTACCTGATAGTCTTGAAATTTTGAAGGAAGCTTAACTTGTCTTGTTGGTCTAACAGAGACATTTTTAAAAGAAGACTTTGAACGAGCAGAAGAATCAGAAACTATATGATCAGTAGAATGAATATGATTCTGATTATCAGCAATAATTGGATCATTATCAGAATGATTAGGTGAAGGAACTTGATCATGATTTTGATTTGGTAAAGGACAATCAGAATGATTCTGATCAGGAAAGCTATGATGTTCAAAGTTAGAAATAGAATTTGGTTCATCATACTGAGGCAGAAAATCATGATTTGGTAAAACAAAACCAGAATTTGCTTGAGAAAAAGGATAAATGTTTTCATTGAAAGTTACATCCCTAGAAACAAAAACTGTTTTTGTTTCTAAGTTATATAACTTGTAACCTTTAGTATTCCTAGGAAAGCCAAGAAAAATGCATTTAATAGCTCTTGGATGCATTTTTGTAACAGATTTTGGCAAGTGTGAAGCATAAGAAAGGCAACCAAACACTTTAAGATTATCTAAAACAGGTAATCTGTTATAAAGAACCTCATAAGGAGTTCTATTTTCAAAAACAGGTGTAGGAGTAATATTTATAAGAAAAGAAGCATGTAATATACAATCAATCCAAAAAAATAAAGGTAAAGAAGCATGAATTCTCAAAGCTCTAGCTACAACAAGCAAATGTTGATGTTTACGCTCCACAATACTATTTTGTTGTGGAGTGTATACACATGAGGTTTGATGGATAACACCTTTAGTTTTGAAAAAATCATCCATAGCAAATTCTCTTGCATTATCAGATCGAAAACACTTTATTTTCTTTAAAAATTGAGTTTCAACAAAATTATAAAAATCAATTATTAATTTTCTAACTTCAGATTTTGCTACCATGGGAAAGACCCAGACAAATCTGCTTTTGCCTTCAACAACAGTTAAAAAATAATAATGACCATACTGACTTTGAACAGGGAAAGGTCCCCAAACATCTAAATGAACAATATCAAAACAAGACTCAGAAACAGAGTTGCTAACAGGGAAAGGCAAACGCTTGTGTTTAGCAAGCTGACAGACATCACAATGATTAATACATCCAGATGGTATAGATTTATTTAACTTTGAAAAATATATCAACCTTTTACTAGACGGGTGTCCTAATCTAGCATGCCAAGTACGCAAAGAAACATTAGAAGCAACAGAATTTATAAGGGAAGTAGAAGAACCAGGAAGAGTAGAATCAAGAAGCTGATAAAGGCCTCTCTGGATGCTAGCTAAACCAATCATCTTCAGAGAAAGGGCATCCTGCAAAATACATTTATTGTCAGAGAAGGTAACTGAGATATTAGGATTCAAAGTTAATTTGCTAACAGATATTAAATTGAAACCAAAAGATGGAATATGCAAAACATCTTTTAGAAGCAATCCATTCTTAAGCATAACATTTCCAACATGCACAACTTGGATAAGACTACCATTTGGTAGCTTAACATACTTACCAAAAATATCAGAATAGTTAGTAAAAACAGACAAATCATTTGAAATATGATCTGTAGCTCCTGAATCAATGATCCAGGAGGCACTAATAGATGCAGGAGAAACAGAACAGGTTAGAATCATACCTGAGTCATCTGCAGAAACAAAATTAGACGAAAGTGCATTCACAGCAGATTGAGGGGCAGAATTCGGAGCAGAAAGATTCTTCTCTTGAAGCAAAGAGATAAGACCCTCATATTGTTCTTTAGTGAAGGAAGTAGGAACAACTTCCGACTTAAGATCATTCTTAACAAAAGAATCATGTACAGACTGAGATTCAACAGAAGTAGGATGACCTACAAAATTTGCCCTACTGACAGAAGACCTAGTTTTATAACCAGGTGGATAACCGTGCTTTTTATAGCACTTATCAACACTATGCCCAAGAATCCCACAAAAGGTGCAAAGGGGTCGACGAGAAGCATTACCAGAAGTAAAAGATTTTTTCTGAAATTTGTTAACAGACCTATCGACGGCAAGAACATTAGATTCACAAGGCACCAGAGGAATAGAACGTTCATGCTGAACAATTATAGAAAAAATTTCATGGATTTTAGGAAAGGGTTTTATCATTAGAATTTGTGATTTGGGTACAGCAAACGAATCATTGAGACCCCTAAGGAATCTAAGAGCAAAATCTTGCTTGCGGAATTTAGAGGCATCACATGAACACGCAGATAAAGGACGCAACATACAAAGCTCATCCCAGACAACTTTTAGTTGAGTATAGAAATTGGTAACCGAATTAATACCTTGGGTTAAAGAAAAGAATTCTTGCTGAAGATCCGAGACTCTCATAAGATCTCCCTGACTGAAGCGGTTGCGAAGATCCGCCCAGAGCTCATAAGCCGTATCAAACCAAAGCACAGATTGCGCGATTTCAGAACTGATTGCCCTCTGAAGCCACGAGAGCACTAAATTGTTACACTTCACCCAGGCGGAGTAACTGGCATCATCTTCTTTGGGCTCCTTCAGCACTCCATTGACGAACTGAAACTTGTTCTTGGAGATTAAAGCCATACGCATGGAGCAATCCCAAGAATGGTAATTTCCTCCGGTGAGAAGAACAGAAGTGAGGATTAACGAAGGATTTTCGTTAGGATGGATATAAAACTCATCCATCGGCTCAAGATTTCGGAAGCAATAAGAAGCAGAAGTGGATTGAGAATCAGAAGAACCGATATCATCTGATACCATATTGAAACTTGGTTCTAGGGTTTTTGATATTCGACGATTTGGGGAAAAAGGAATTGCGGTTTATTCAAAGGAAGAAAGGAAAACAAAGAAGCTTTTATTCAACGTGGTATAAAGGTGTAAAACGCACCGTTTCTCAATGTATCTGAAAATACACTATTAACATGTCTTATATACTAAACAAGACTCTAATCAAGAAAAGCATAACTAATCAAGAACTTTACAACTCAGCATCCAACTAGAAATTAGATATTCTGTTAATAAAGATTATTTGTTGGATACATAATGTGTAATTTACCCTTTTATTTAAGTCATATTTATTTATATTTTTGTTAATAAAATTATATGTTGCACGTTCTGATGGGCTCGTGAATATTTTTTTAATGAAATAGTTAAACGGGATAACAATTTTTAGTTCAAGAACTATCACGCCCCAAAAAATACTTTAATAGACAATTCGATATTTTATGTATACTTTAGGGGCCAAACATGCCATTAAGGCAAAAGATGTTATCCATATCTTTCACCGATTTAACCTGCATGGAATGAACAATTGTTGTCCTTTAATCTAATTGACACCTACCACTGTTGCATGAAATAAATACTGATTGTTGTTAAAGTCCATCTCGTTTTCTTGCGCCTCTCTTGACACTAGCCAGCTTCGGAACTCTCAACAACTTCGTTTTCACACACACCAACATTATTCTATCAATGTTTTTAACCGGTGAAATATTTGGAATATAACACTCTAGAAAGGACAATGCTAAACATCATCATATTTCGGACATGAACCTCTAGAAAGTCGATGTCAATTTTAAAATTAAGTAAATTGTCCCACTTTGAAAAAAACGAGAGTAATTTATTCAAATGTATTTGTATAATTTTTCAAATAAAATAAACCAAAAATTTTATAGTATATTTTTCATAGTTTGAAATTTTTGAAAATTTTAATGAAATTTTTATTTTGTGTTTCTGTATCATGTTTTTTTTTCTTTCAATTAAACCATTACTCTCTCTTCAAATCTAAAAGTTCTAAGAAAATTCAATGCATACTTTTCCAGTTAAACATTTTAAATATTTTTATGTTTTATCTTGTAATTGTAATATTATTGTAAGTGAATAAAACAAAGCTTGGAGTTAGAATATAAATTAATTTTGTATTTAGATTTCATAAGTGTTTAATAATATATGTAAAAGTTCACAAAAAATATTTTGGGAGAGATTAATTTTCTCAAGTTCAAAACTGAGAAGGACTTAAAGAGTGTTTATACCAAAATATTTAAGCCAAGTTATGATAACATTAGTATTTGGACAAAAATGTTAACTTTTCAAACGTATAGAGACTAAAATGTTCCTTTTTATAGTAGATGGATTAAAATTAACTTTCGGGTATAGTGGGTGAGCAAAACTCAACTCGACTCGAAAAAATTTATATATATATACCAATATAAAAAACATGAAGAAATATATGCCACATATAAAAAAATATGATGAAATATATATATATATATATATATATATATATATATATATATATATATATATATGCATATCTTATATGATTAGAGAAAGTCGTTTAAATTATAATCAAACTATATTATAACATGATAAATAATTACAATTAAATTTGTATAGGAACTCGAAAACTTCACTTGAATAAAAAAAAATTAAATAAAGTTTGATTTGTAAAATATGACGCGTCAACTCGAATAACTTGAAATTAGAATCAAACTATACTATAAAAAGACTAAAATGTTATTTTTAATAGTAGAGGGACTAAAATAAACTTTTAAGTATAGTACAATGACTTGTACTATACTTTAACTGAAAAATAAGCATATATTTCTGTAATTTATCGCCATGTTGCATCAAAAATAAATATGTATAGGATATGTTAATAAATATTTTATTAAAAACGTCTTCACTATATAAAGGAGCATTGAGTGAGAACACGGAGTCATCCATACTTTATACTCTACACTACCAACCTAATTAGTTGCTGCAAGAAATGGAAGGCAAGAAATTTGCTTTACTTTTGGTTGCAACGGCAGTGCTACTTCTGGTGACCGTGGCTCCAACTGTTACGGCTGCTCGTCATGAAGATATGCTCTTCTCTATCATCGCCGACTACAACATTAAGAAATCAAATGGAGACTGCTCACCCAGCGGTACTCCCTGCCTCGCTTTTAGTCCTTCACAATGTTGCAGCGGCAACTGTCGTCTGATAGCACCACCGTCTTTTGGATTTTGTGCATAAGTGGTCTTAGTTCCAACAAGAATATGAGACTATCTATGAATGTTGAATAAATCGGACCAACTCTAGTCTACTACATGAATGGTCTGCTTGTATGTTTCTTTTTGGTTTGTATGTTTGTCTTTTATCTATCATGAAACCATGCATAGCTGCTTTGGTTACTAATAAAACTATGTGTTCGCCCTATATTGTTATTATTTTTAAATTTTTTTAACTCGCCGTAAAAGCACGGTAAGTTCAAAAAAATTTTGTGTTTTAATTTAATTAATTAGTTAAAAGATTATTAATATATCCCGACTGAAACTCGCCGTGCATGCATAGCAAATTGCAATTAATTTTTTTAAAATTGAACTTTTTTATTAAAGGACGAAAATGAAAAACAAACTATTAGAAACCCACTTCATATCTTTAATGTATTGAAGAACGAAAAAAAAATAATTAAACTATTCAGAATCAACTTTGATATTTAGCTTCATCATTTACAAAAATAGATGCTGCCATTTGTTATATATAGGCCTAGCTAGAGTGTAAACCTTTTGTTTCTTATCAATATGAAATTCTTAAAGCTAAAGAGTTTGTTACTATATTTTAGCTTCAAGAATCTCACATTGATAGGAGAACAAAGGCTTACACTCTCGCTAAACCTATATGTAAGCTAATGCTATCATTCTTTTTTGCAATTTATGGAGCGAAATATCAAAGTTAGTTCTTAATAATACATTTTTTTTCGTTCTTCACTATATTAAAGATGCAAAGTGGGTTCTTAATTGTTGGAATCCTAATAGTAGCATGCACGGTAAGTTTCAATTAGAATTTGCTAATCATTCGTTAATGCGATTAATTAAGTTAAAACATAATATTTTATTCGAACTTGTTGTGCTTCTATGGAGAGTTTAATTTTTTTTGGAAAAAATAATATTTTATTTGAACTTGCCATATTTTTACGATGAATTCACTGTAATGATTCTAGTATAAGAAATATAGAATTTTAGGTGCTAATTTGGTAATATTAGAATGTAGGGTTGCTATTTTGGTCTTTACCCCATGAAATGAACCATTGTTGTCCTTCAATCTGATTGACACCTACCACTCTTGCATGAAATAAAAACTGATTGTTGTTAAAACCCATCTCGTTTTCTTGCACTTCTATCGACACTAGCCAGCCTGGGAACTCTCAACCCTGTTTTTTTCCAAGGGAGTATCTCAGTGGGGATTATGGATTGACATGCCCCAAAATTTTGAGAAATTGAAATTTGGCCCCTAAACTTTTTTAAAATATTAATTTGGTCCCCTCAAGATTTTTAAAATTTCGCATTAAGCTTAAAAATTTGAATATTTTAAATTAAATCTCATCTGACAATTTTTAAAAGTTCTTATTAAATATCTCAAAATTATTAAAAAAAATTATTTAAACCCTCAAAATTTATGAAAATTTTAATGTAAGACTTTATATTTTTTCTTACTTGACAAATACCAACATCTCAATTAGGTACACATATTTAATTTGAAATCACATTGTATTCCATGTAGACCCATCTCCTTGACTATATAAAGGCCTGTTGAGTGAGAACATGGACTCATCCATACTTTATACTCCACATTACCAATCTAATTAGTTGCCGCAAGAAATGGAAGGCAAGAAGTTTGCTTTACTTTTGGTTGCAATGGCAGTGATTGCAACCCCTAGAACCGCCTATGTGTTAATACGAATCTTAGGAGATCACATTAGGGTCACCGGAGCGACCCACGATAAAATTTCAAATAAACAAATTTGCTGAACCATTTGAAATTATAAATCATGTTTTGAATTAAAATACAATTTCATAAATCTTCCAGACAATAAAACAAATCCGTGATACAAATTACGAAAACAGATTTCAAACTCATATATAACACAAGACGTGACATACATGCCCCCTAACTACACAGATACCATACTCCGAGAAAGCCGAAGAAACTCTCATACTAACGTTGGTAGTTGCAACTTGGTTGGTCCTTTAACCTGTGATGGTAAAAACAGCGTGAGCTTCGAAAAGCTCACTAATACAAACTACCAACAGATGCTAAAAAAAACACAAGCATGTATATGATAAACTTAACACTTCGTGCAGAACTGGACAACTATGCCCAAATTACGATTCAATATTTTGTGATTATCATGTCAAAAGGTAACAAAGTTGGCCTTTATTCGATCACCCGAATCTTAGGAGATGAGTTTAACGCCGGAGATTCAAAGAGATTCAGATTTCAGAAGTTAAAACAAGGAGTTCAGAGTGGTTCATTAGGCGCGAATTGTAAGTTTACTGAAAGTTCACTTTGATACATTAATTTAGTAGGGTATGTTTCAAAAGAGGTTAGAAAATTTTATTAATTTACTTAACTACCCTCCAACCGAACTCCAAAATGCAATTCCCCCTAAACTGCATACAGAAGGTCTTACCCTAGGCCTGAGGCGTAGGAGCCTACGTAAGGGGATGCCTAAGGTCCAGAAATACTTACCCTAGGCTCGTGGGCGTAGGAGCTTAACAAAAAGGCTTACCCTAGGCCCATTGGGCGTAGGAGCTTAGGTCCAGAAGGGCTTACCAGCGCTGAGCCTATAGATCATCATTCATATCCCAGATAATATACCACAGATGATTTCAGTTTATATTCAGAAGACAATATTACAGAAAATAGATATTAAATCTAATTTTATACCAGAAGACATATATCAAATTTATTTTTATTATCATTATTATTATTTCGTATTCAATGCCAAATATCAAATATATTTTCCATATCAGATGTCAGAAACCAGAGAATTGTTTTCCTTTCGAATTACAACATCAAATCTTTAAATTTTAAGCATATGGTCTTGGTTTAGAACAGAAAGTATTTAGAACAGAAAGTATTTACAAGAATATGAGACTATCTATGAATGTTCAATAAATCGGACCAACTCTAGTCTACTACATGAATGGTCTGCTTGTATGTTAAAATCCATCTCGTTTTCTTGCACTTCTATCGACACTAGCCAGCCTCGGAACTCTCAACAGACAACAATGCATGGAAACTGCTCACCCTCGGGTGCTGCCTGCCTCATTAATGCTCCTGGTCAATGTTGCAGTGGCATATGTCTTTCTGTGCACATTGCTGTGGGGTTTCTCTTTAGAATATGTTAAAATTCCATATATTTCTTGCATGAAATGTGAACATAGTGGGTTGCACCCCTCTCGACAGCTACCCTATTTCGGAACTCTCAGCAACCTCGTTTTTACACACACTCTCACCGTGCACAGGGATCTCAGTGGGCAGGTTTTCGCGGAAACTATTTCACTTCACTTTCAAATTTCAATGAGATGGAGATGGATTTCACGGGTGGTAAAGTTGGGATGATGACAAAAATTAATCTCATCGTTAGAGGTGGGATAGTCTTCGGATATAATCTTGTACTCTGGTGTTAATTGGGTTGAGCAGCTCGCAAACAGTTCGAGTTCGGTTCAGTCAACACTCGACTCAATAAGTTCGCGAGTAACTCATTGTTGTTTTTATGATTTTTTTATGGATACTTAAAAAAATTAATATGTTTCAAGAAGTTTAAATACTAGATGAATGAAAACTCTAAAAACATTTTGTGACATGCTAGGTAATTTACTCTTAAAATATTTAATTTTAATTTTCAAAAAAATGGAGAATTCAAAAAGTTAATTTGCATATGTACATGTGATTTTATCAGCATAAAAGTGTTTATAATTATATCTCGATATTAGTTATCAATTTACTATTAATTTTAGTAATTTTGTTTTAATTTCTAATAAAATATCTAATTATATTTTTATTAAAACAATTTATCTTGATGAATAAAAGTTTAAGACCTTTTTTTCCATTCGATAACACATAATTATATTGATGAAATAATTACTTAATTAAATTAGATCATATATATTTAATATTTTCGAATTCTAAATCTTAATGACAGTTTTATACTTTTATTACATAAACCTATAAACTTCAACAAACTTTTATTTTGGGTTTGGTTTTTTTAGCTTTCTATAACAAGCCAGGGTCGACCTTTGTTGTTTTTGGGTATATTATTCAGTTGACCACCGAACTATTTGAGTGTACCTATTTTGACCATTGAACTAAGCAACTTGTCAACTAGACCACCAAAATTTTAAATTGGTCATATTTTGACCACCACCGTTAAAAAATAACGAAGGGGTGACATGACAGTTGACGAAAATTTGTAAAATTACACATTTGGTGCTTTTTATTTACATATTATATCAATTTGGTCATAATTTTCATTTAATTCAAAATTTTAAGGCTCCAATACGATGATGACACATGTCACCATCTAATTAGATGATTTTACTATTAATTTTAATTTATTTAATTTAATATTTTCCTCCAATTACAAGGTAACACGTGTCGCCATAGATTAAAGGGAAATAGATAAAATGAAGGTTTGCACCCAAGGAGAGATCAAACCCAGAACATTTGGGTTAAATTACCACACTCAAACTACTGAGCTAGAACCATTGCTATGAAAAATTCTATCAACATGTTTATTTAATTCATAACCTGTAAAATAAGGATGAAAATTAACACCTTCTTCTTCATTCTGCCACGTCACCCTTCCATCACCCCTTTGTTAATTTTTTAATGGCGGTAGTAAAAATAGGACCAATTTAAAAGTTTGGTGGTCTAATTAACGAGTTGCCTAGTTCGATGGTCAAAATAGGTATACCTAAATAGTTTAGTGGTCACCTGAGTAGTTTACCCTTGTTTTTTTCAAGGAGTATCTCAGTGGGGATTATGGATTGATGTAACACCCGGGTTTAGGGGTTAGGTGAAAATAATATTTTAATATTATTTTGGGTTCGGTCCTATGATTTAAATAATGGTCCGGGTTTGGCTTTCAAATTAATTAAATTAATGATAGACTAAGTTTTGGAATTAAAACCCCAAATGACCATGGAAAATATGTTCTTGTGAATAATCCATTTCATTAAGGGCAAATGGGTCATTGGACTTTTAATTTAAAACAAAACAAATGAAAACCCAATTTTTATTACTTATCTTCTCCCTCTCTCCCAAAATATCAGACAAACCTCCTCAAGCCATTGAAGCTACTATTCCATCCCCTCTCTTCTTCATTTCAACTCTGTTTTGAAAGGTAAGAGTATTTTTAACTTCCCCTCACCTTCCCTTTCATGAAAGTACCATTCATTTTCGTTTTCATGAAGTTTTGAGAAAATAGAAGATTTGAAAATCTTGATTAAAAATGGTGCCTTTGTGTAGCTAATCTTAATATTTCGATTTGTTAAGGTTAGATATGGTGTATAGGAGCCAAATGATACAATATATGTGAATTTCAAATGATTTGGAACAATTTTCGGAATTTGGCTTTAAAGGGGTTTTTGGGAGGTTTTGA
The DNA here is from genome assembly GCA_958450335.1 of Hibiscus tridactylites. Classification (NCBI taxonomy): domain Eukaryota; kingdom Viridiplantae; phylum Streptophyta; class Magnoliopsida; order Malvales; family Malvaceae; genus Hibiscus; species Hibiscus tridactylites. The sequence goes on from OY288267.1 coordinate 15,147,484, forward strand.
GGGTGTTTTGGGGGTTGTCTTAGGTGGGTTTTGATAGGCTTTTGATAATACTATAGGTAGGGGTTGAATTGGGATCATTGGAGGGTGTAATGGAAGTTGAAAACATGGTTTTTGGTCGAGGTTTTGGGGCCATCCGAATTGGTGAAAAATGGATATTGTTCATGCTTGTAACATGATATTTTGTGGTTGAATTGCATTCCGGGTTAGCTTCGATGATAAGATATTGATTGTGGGTGTTTTGTTTATGTTTAGGAATGATTAGAATCTAGTTTGGGCACCGGTGAAGCATCGGAAGTGAATCCGGAGAGTTGAAGGTTGTCGCTTGCTTGGTCGTTGGGCTTGGAAGCTTAGGTGAGTGGTTGTTTGCTTTTAAATGTTTTAAAGTAGTTGGCTCGAGTATATGGACTAGGTTGGGCTTGGTAGACCCACCTAGAGTTAGGATTAGGGTGGTAGCCTAATCCTAAACCTGATCTAGAGCCTTGGTTGAACTCGTTTTATGGTTGTGTATGCCTTGCATAAATTGCGATATGAATGTCTATGTATATTGCTTTATACATGTGAGATGAGATTGGACTTATGATGCTTGAGACATGCATAATGATGGTTGTGGGTGAGTATGTGCTAAGCACAAGGTTTATAAAATGAGTAATGTGATGTGAGTAAATATTGGCACTAGTAAACTTGGATACAAATGATCGATCATTAGGATGTTAGTGTGTACACATGAGTCTAAAGTCGCGCGTGGCCTTGGTGGCGTTGAGTCACCAAGGAGGAGTACGGGTTCGCCCGGAATTGTAATTGAATATAGTCGGTGATGAGTGGAATCCCATCGACGGGGCGTGAGGATGAGTGGAATCCCCTCCGCGAGACCGGTGATGAGTGGAATCCCACCGAGGTAATGTGGTTGTTGGATATGAGTTTCCAACATGTCTATCCGCGTATTCGGGTCTTAACTAGGTGCCAATGTTGATTGATATGTGTATCAATGTGTTGAGATTTATGAGCTGTTTGGATGTTTAAATGTGATTACATGTATGGTAGTGTTGAGCTCATGATTATGGCATATATGTGATATATTGCTCATGCATCTATATCTTGTGGACTCTTGGTAAACGTAAGTTGCCTTGGCTAGATCGTGCTCGGACCCTGCAATGTTGAGGTTTGTTTTTAGAGCTTACCCTCACTAAGCATCATTGCTTACGCTCTCTTTGTTCAACATTGCAGATCCTTAGTTCGTGGGTTGCTCGGGCAAGTGGAGGGCCTTCAAGTGTGGTTTTGGACTTGAGTTCATCAAGTATGGTTTTAATGCTAAGATATGTAATAGTTTAAGCAATGGGATGTGTAAGGTTTGTTGGTTGTTGTTGGTTGCTAGGAGCATGCTTAGACTCTATGTTATGTTGCTTTTGTGTGGCTTGTGACGCCATGTTTAAGTCGTTACCCATGCCTAAATTGCTCTCTTGTATGTTGGTTAAATGCTTTAGAAACCATGCTTAAGGTTGGATGTTGTTTGAATGGACGTATGTGTGTTGATTGTTGCCTTTGTGTTAGACATGTTTAAACCTTGTTGAAGCATGCTAGTATTGTTAGTAAGCCTTGGGTTGTTTTGCTATGAAGTTATAGGGTGCCTTGGTGGTGTTTTGGGGCATTCTTGTGCCTCAAAACAGCCCAGAAAGGTCTGCAGACAGGGGGTGTTCCGGAACGGGTCCCCGTGTTCTGAAACGGCCCCTGTGTAAATGGCCTGCCGTTTCGAAACGGATGAGGGTCGTTCCGGAACGTTTTCGCTACTGGAATTTTGAGAAATTGGCGAGATTAAGCCGTTCCGAAACGGGCCTTTGAAGTTCCGAAACGGTCAAATCTCGTTGACCACGAGATATTGACCGTCAAGGTCGTTCCGATACGGGTCTACCCTGTTTCGAAACGGTCACCTTGTGGTTGACCCAGGCCCGTTGACTAGGTCAGGGCGTTTCGGAACACCCTATAGGTGTTTCGAAACGGCCTGCTGAAATGAAGTAAAATGGACTGTTTACCCTGTTGTTGGTCGGTGAAAGTTTCGTTGATTGTATCTTCCGCTGCTGTGCCACACTTAGGTCTAAATTATGCATGTAGACAAGATAAGATCAAAAGAAAATTTCTGGGTCGTTAACCGAGGGGAAGCCTTAACGGGTTTCGCTTCGGGTTTCCCCCGTGTGGCCCACTCGGACCGGTCATCCGACCAGATCGGGACGAGGGGGTTACACTTGTTGGTATCAGAGCCTAAGGTTACCGAGACCTTGGGCAGGTAAGTGAGGTAAGTTTAAGTTTTTATGTTGAATTGCATGGTGTTTGCTTATTCTGCAAGAATGGTTGCTTATGTGACAAGTATGCTGGTTGTTTTATTTTAAAGCATGTGTGTGTGGGTCCCATTGCTACTATTACATTGGAAAAAACTGATTTTTTTTAAGTGAGGAAACATACTTGGACACTTGGAAGCCTTGCCTTGCTAACCCAGCTTGTATGTTTTGTTATTGTGGTTGTAGGTGATACTCGTGAGAGCGATGTCTAGACCGAGAGGTAGACCGAGGTTGGTTCGTCAGGAACCGCGAGTTGTGGCTCCTGTTGAGCCGGTAGTTGGTGCGGGAGCTCACATAGAGGGACCGGGGGCTGCGGGAGTTGGCGCTCCTCCACCACCTCCACCACCACCACCTCCTCCACCGGGAGTTGGGGGCGAGGATGGAGTCGGAGGAAATGGACCTCAGGGCGGCCAAGGTGGCCAAGGTCCAGCTGGAATTGATATGACTCCGCTTGTGCAAGCAATAGCGGGAGCGTTCCAGGCCGCAGTTGTGGGAGCCCAGGCTGCAGCTCAGCCTAGGTGTGATGATGCTAGCTTACCCTTGGAGAGGCTCCGTAGCTTAGGGGCCGAGGAGTTTAGAGGATCTACTCCGGAGAGGTCGGAGTTATGGTTGGAGAAGACAGTTCGTATCTTGGCTCAGATGGGTTGTGCGGGCGCACGTAGATTGGGTTGTGTGATCTCACTGCTTCAGGGTGATGCCTACACCTGGTGGGTCACCATCACTACCGGGGTTCCAGAGGCCGAGATAGATTAGGATTTCTTTGAGTTTGCTTTCAGGAAGAGGTACTTGGGACCGATGTACCTAGATGAGAAGAAGAGAGAGTTCATGGCTCTCACTCAGGGAGATGCTTCAGTGACTGATTATGAGATTCGCTTCGTTCGTCTGAGTCAGTATATGCCAGAGTTGGTTCCTACTGAAGTGGAACGCTGCAACCGTTTCCGATACGGATTGAATGAAGAGGTTAAGAGGTAGACGTTGGCTTCTGACTACTCAGACTTTGATGTGTTGGTCGCGAGGGCCAAGGACTTGGAGCATAGTTTGGGTTCAGCCAAACGAGCTGGTGGTTCTGGTTCTGGAAAGAGGCATAACCACTTTGATGGTAGAGATGCTAAGAGGCACAGAGGTGGCGGACATCAGTTTGATCAGAGACGTGGCGGTGGCCACCATGGTAGGGGCCATCAGGGCCATAGAGGAGGAGGGCGCTTGCCCGAGTGTGCATTGTGTGGGAGACAACACACTGGAGAGTGCTGGGGTAACTTTCATGCTTGTTGGAACTGTGGTTCGAGGGACCACTTTAGGAAGGACTATCCGCGTCAGGCAGCTCAGGCACCGAATATTGCTCAGGCTCCTGCGAGGGGTAATGATTTTCAGAGAGGCCGTGGGCGCGGTCGTGGCTACTTCCAGCCGAGGGCTGATGCACCTAGGGTAGACGCTCAGAGGAACCTTGCACATATTGTGGCTGTGCAGCCAGAGGCGGGAGGACCAGCGAGGGTCTATGCTCAGAGGGAGGCCGAGAACGACACCGATGTGATAGTAGGTAATTTCGAGTTACAGTCTATGTCCTTGCTTTCTTTGGTTGATTCGGGTTCTACGCATTCCTACATTTTGAGTAAGCATGCACAGAAGTTAGATATTCCTGTTGAGATCTTAGATGTAGGTATGCATGTTACTAGTTCTTTTGGTGAGACAGTTGTGGTTAGACGTATGTATAGGAGGTGTCCACTGAAGATTCAGGGTCATGTGTTCTCAGTTGATATGATGGAGCTTCCTTTCTACGGTTTTGATATTATTTTGGGTATGGACTGGTTGGTTGAGCATCGGGCTAGTGTGGATTTTGAGACAAAGAGAATCTTCTTGAAACTTTCTGATGATTACGAGGTAGTGGTAGTGGGCGAGAACATTAAGTTCTTGTCTAATGTGGTGTCAGCTTTAGAGACTCATAGGTTGATGGACTCTGGATGTGGGGCCTATTTAGCTTATGTTATGAATCCGGACATGAGTGAAGCTAGACCGAAAGATATCAGAACAGTGTGTGACTTTCCAGATGTGTTTCCTGAAGAGTTGCCGGGTTTGCCTCCTGACAGAGATGTTGAGTTTGTGATTGAGACAGTTTCAGGGTCTAATCCAGTTTCGATAGCTCCGTATCGTATGGCTCCGAAGGAGTTGAAGGAATTGAAGAGTCAGTTGCAAGAATTATTAGACCGTGGTTTCATTAGGCCTAGTAGTTCTCCGTGGGGTGCTCCCGTGTTGTTTGTGAAAAAGAAAGATGGTAGCATGCGCATGTGTATTGACTATAGACAGATGAATCAGTTGACTGTGAAGAACAAGTATCCGTTGCCTCGTATAGATGATTTGTTTGATCAGTTGAGAGGTGCTTCAGTATTCTCGAAGATAGATTTGAGATCCGGGTACTATCAGTTGAAGGTGAAAGAGTGTGATGTTCCGAAGACAGCTTTTAGGACTAGATATGGACACTATGAGTTTCTTGTGATGCCATTTGGGCTCACGAATGCACCAACATCATTCATGGACATGATGAACAGAATTTTCAGAGACTATTTAGACCGATTTGTGGTCGTCTTCATCGATGATATACTTGTGTACACGAAGACAGAAGAAGAGCATGATGAGCACTTGAGATTTGTTTTACAGAGATTGTTGAGCAATCAGTTGTATGCGAAGCTCAGTAAGTGTGAGTTCTGGATTCGAGAGGTTGTATTTCTTGGCCATGTTGTTTCGGCCGAAGGCATTCGAGTTGATCTATCGAAGATTGAGGCTATTGTTGAGTGGAAACAACCTAAGTCTGTGACCGAGATTAGGAGTTTCCTAGGATTAGCCGGTTACTATAGGAGGTTTGTGGATGACTTCTCTAGAGTAGCTGCTCCCTTGACTAAGTTGTTGCAAAAGGGAGTTAAATTTGAATGGTCCGATGCAAGACAAAAGGCCTTTGAGAAATTGAAAGAAGCTTTGACCAATGCTCCAGTGTTAGTGCAGCCTGTGTCAGGTAAGGAGTTTGTGATTTATAGTGATGCTTCCTACGTAGGCTTAGGATGTGTTTTGATGCAAGATAGGAGAGTTGTTGCTTATGCTTCTAGACAGTTGAAGATTCATGAGAAGAACTATCCTACTCATGATATAGAGTTGGCCGCAGTTGTATTTGCATTGAAAATTTGGCGTCACTACTTGTATGGTGAGAAGTGTATAGTTTACACCGATCACAAGAGCTTGAAATACTTGATGACACAGAAAGAGTTGAACCTGAGACAGAGAAGATGGCTAGAGTTGCTAAAAGACTATGATTTGACCATTGAGTACCATCCGAGTAAAGCAAACGTAGTAGCCGATGCTTTGAGTAGAAAAGTGGCCGTTGAGTTGAGAGCTATGTTTGCTAGATTGAGTGTGTCCGATGATGGTGGTTTGATCACCGAGTTGCAAGTGAAGCCTTCTTTGATTCAGTTGATTAGAGAGAAGCAGTTGCAAGATGCGAGCCTAGTTCCTCATGTGCAGGACATAGCCGAAGGAAGACCGACCGAGTATAGTTTCAGTGGTGAGAGTTTGTTGTGCTTTAGAGGTAGAATTGTTGTACCGGAAGATGTTGAGTTGAGACGACAGATGTTGAGTGAAGCACATTCGAGTCCCTTCTCTATGCATCCGGGTAGTACCAAGATGTACCGAGATTTGAAGAATGATTACTTCTGGGTTGGTTTGAAGAGAGATGTAGCCGAGTATGTGAGCCGTTGTATGGTTTGTCAGAGAGTGAAGGCAGAACATCAGGTTCCTTCAGGTTTGCTACAGCCTTTGAAGATTCCGGAATGGAAGTGGGAGAGAATCACTATGGATTTTGTATCGGGGTTGCCTTTGTCTCCTTCGAGGAAGAATTCAGTTTGGGTGATTGTTGATAGGTTCACTAAGTGTGCTCACTTCTTAGCAGTGAACACTACGGATTCCTTAGATAAGTTGGCAAACTTGTACATTCGTGAGATTGTGAGACTTCATGGAGTTCCAAAGTCTATAGTTTCAGATAGGGATCCTAGATTTACTTCGAGGTTCTGGAGTTGTTTGCATGGTGCCTTGGGTAGTCGTCTGCATTTCAGCACATCTTATCATCCGCAGTCCGATGGACAGTTAGAGCGAGTGATACAGATTCTAGAGGATATGCTTCGTTGTTGTGTGATTGATTTTCAGGGTTCTTGGGAGAAACACTTACCGTTGGTTGAGTTTGCTTACAACAACAGTTATCAGTCTAGTATTCAGATGGCACCTTATGAGGCTTTGTATGGTAGACGGTGTAGGACTCCGATTTGTTGGGCTGAGACAGGTCAGAGGTTGTTACCTATGCCCGACTTGCTTAAAGGAACCACAGAAAAAGTGAAGTTGATTTGTGACCGTTTGAAAGCAGCTTCCGATCGTCAGAAGTCTTATGCAGATTTGAAGAGGAAAGAGATTGAGTACTCAGTGGGTGAGAAAGTGTTTCTGAAAGTATCTCCGTGGAAGAAGGTAATGAGATTTGGCCGGAAGGGCAAGTTGAGTCCGAGGTTCATTGGTCCGTACGAGATAGTTGAGAGGATTGGGCCCGTAGCTTATCGTTTGAGGTTACCTTCTGAGTTAGAAAAGATCCATGATGTCTTTCATCTATCTATGCTTAGGAGATATAGATCGGATCCTTCGCATGTGATGCCCGTTGAGTAGATAGAGTTGAATCCGGATTTGTCTTATAATGAAGAGCCCGTTGAGATACTTGCTTCTGATAGCAAGGTGTTGCGTGGCAAGACCATAGAGTTGGTCAAGGTGTTGTGGAGACATAGAGGTGTGGAAGAGGCCACGTGGGAGAGAAAAGCGGATATGGTTGAGCATTTTCCGTATCTGTTTCCACCAGGTAATTTCGGGGACGAAATTCCTCAAGTGGGGGAGAGTTGTAACACCCGAGTTTAGGGGTTAGGTGAAAATAATATTTTAATATTATTTTGGGTTCGGTCCTATGATTTAAATAATGGTCCGAGTTTGGCTTTCAAATTAATTAAATTAATGATAGACTAAGTTTTGGAATTAAAACCCCAAATGACCATGGAAAATATGTTCTTGTGAATAATCCATTTCATTAAGGGCAAATGGGTCATTGGACTTTTAATTTAAAACAAAACAAATGAAAACCCAATTTTTATTACTTATCTTCTCCCTCTCTCCCAAAATATCAGACAAACCTCCCCAAGCCATTGAAGCTACTATTCCATCCCCTCTCTTCTTCATTTCAACTCCGTTTTGAAAGGTAAGAGTATTTTTAACTTCCCCTCACCTTCCCTTTCATGAAAGTACCATTCATTTTCGTTTTCATGAAGTTTTGAGAAAATAGAAGATTTGAAAATCTTGATTAAAAATGGTGCCTTTGTGTAGCTAATCTTAATATTTCGATTTGTTAAGGTTAGATATGGTGTATAAGAGCCAAATGATACAATATATGTGAATTTCAAATGATTTGGAACAATTTTCGGAATTTGGCTTTAAAGGGGTTCTTGGGAGGTTTTGGGGGTGTTTTGGGGTTGTCTTAGGTGGGTTTTGATAGGCTTTTGATAGTACTATAGGTAGGGGTTGAATTGGGATCATTGGAGGGTGTAATGGAAGTTGAAAACAGGGTTTTTGGTCGAGGTTTTGGGGCCATCCGAATTGGTGAAAAATGGATATTGTTCATGCTTGTAACATGGTATTTTGTGGTTGAATTGCATTCCGGGTTAGCTTCGATGATAAGATATTGATTGTGGGTGTTTTGTTTATGTTTGGGAATGATTAGAATCAAGTTTGGGCACCGGTGAAGCATCAGAAGTGAATCCGGAGAGTTGAAGGTTGTCGCTTGCTTGGTCGTTGGGCTTGGAAGCTTAGGTGAGTGGTTGTTTGCTTTTAAATGTTTTAAAGTAGTTGGCTCGAGTATATGGACTAGGTTGGGCTTGGTAGACCCACCTAGAGTTAGGATTAGGGTGGTAGCCTAATCCTAAACTTGATCTAGAGCCTTGGTTGAACTCGTTTTATGGTTGTGTATGCCTTGCATAAATTGCGATATGAATGTGTTGCGTGTAAAATAGTCTATCGCAATTATAGTGCAAGTATACACGACGCAAGTAGTAAAGTGATACGAAGTATCGGATATCGTCTCCACAGGGATTGGGCTAATAGCTTCACCTAATTTCACTGCACGAAGTAAAAGAAATAGTTTGAGAGAATTGTCACGAAAATAGTAAGGAAAACACAAATAAAAGAAGTAAGATATCAAGATAAAGAGAATGGGCTGGTATTGAGTTGCTCGGTAGTGCAAGTATTGAATTGCTTAGGATCTCCAGTTCTGTCGTCGCACCCGTCGCCGACAACACCTGTCGCGGCGTCTGTCCGTTAGCTGTCGCGGCAGCGAACACTAACTCCGTACTTCAAGCTTGGCAAGAATCCCTGATCTGCCTTGCCCTATCCCTAGGCACAAGTCTGTCGATGATCACGTCTTTGATGATACTTCCCGGCGTGAATCGAAGGATGATAACCGATGTGTATGAATTCTTCCTTAGCCACTTAACCTCGCCCTATCCCTAGGCACGAGATGGTTCAACTATAAACTAGAGAACGCGCTCTTATCTCTTTCGTATACTTAACTCTCCCGATGCTAAGTAAATGGATAACCTCACAATGCTCTCCCGATGCTCTTGCAAGATATTAAAACCAAGATAAAAGAACTTGAAGTTTATTTTATTGAACTTGAAAAAATCCTAAAACAAAACAACCCTTGCAACTACTTTACAAAACAACCCGTAGCCCTAGGGGTTTTTTAGAACATATCGGTGACAGGTAAACGGCAGGGTTTAGGTTTTTGGTTCTGGGGTTATCGGTTATGCCCTAGGTTTAATCTATGCCCTTATATAAGCTTTGGGCTCAAGTTATCTAAGGTAACAAGGATTACAACTTTAATTAAAAGTAAGATTCTAATAAAGACTAAATCTCTAAAGACTCCTACTTTCCAGCCGCATCCTTGCTTTTAGGGATTTCCTCTCCTTGAGCTTTGGCTTGACATATCTTTTGATCCGGGGCTTGGAAAAATATTCGGCTTCCACACGACAGACGAGCAGATTTTTCTCTATCTATCGAGGTCCACTTCACTTTTCCTCTTCATAAATCTGCTGTCACCATGCTGTCACGACAGGTCCATGACAGGTTCGTCTTCTTCAGCTGCTTGTCCAGTTCAGCTCTCCTGCTTATCTGCCCTGCGCCTGCCTTCGACATCTTCTGTGACAGATACCTGCAAAAATAGCCATCTTTCAGTAGAATCCGTGCCTTTTATATAATTGTGATGTTTTATTGAAAACTAACCTAAATGCAATGCAATGATGCTTGAATGCAGCAGAAATATGGGTTAAAAAGGGTGTAAATAATAGAACTTTTACACACTCAACACACCCCCAAACTCAAGTTTTTGCTTGCCCTCAAGCAATGAAGACTTAAAAGAAAACTGAAAATTTTTGTGTTGGCCTTCAAACAGTGAACTGTCCCTTACCTGTCGCTCATTCTCTATGGCGGCAGCAACCTGTCGGAAAGGTTAGGATCTGTCCGGAATCTCCCTATAGCTCTCGTGCAGTGTGTGCATGCTTGTGAACAGTTATATGCTAAGACTCTCTTAGTTTCACTAGAATATTCAACTTCTTAACTTGAATTTTTATGCCAAAGTTTATTTTTTTAGAAGGCATATTTTCATGCTTCTTTTTCTTCTATTTTCAAGCTAAGTTTTTCTAGAGCCAGTGTCGGGCACCTCTAGTTAGCTTCCTAGAGCCGGTTTCGGGCACCTCTAGGTTTTTGATTTTCTTTTGCTAACTTCTTTCCTAGAGCCAGTGTTAGGCACCTCTAGGGGCTATCCAAGTTCTAAGCTTCCTATTCTAGTTTGGCTAAAAGAAATCTAAGCAATATAACAGTCACAAAAGTGTTTAAGTTTTCAGAACTATAGAAAGGCTCTAAACTTTTCCTTAACCTGTCCTAAAGATGCTGCCACGACAGAGCCGTCATGACAGGTAAGTTAACTTCACAGTTTTAAGCCAACAGTTTAAATTTTCTAAATATATATATATATATATATATATATATATATATATATATATATTTTAAAAAAACATAAATAAATAACACAACAATTAATAAAAGATGTACTAAGACTCCATTAGAATGGAGGGTTGCCACCCCCAAACTCGAGGGTTGCATTGCCCTCAATGCAAAATGATATGAAAAATAAAAGAAAGAAAAACAAAGTACATCACAAAATATAAAGGCAGGCAGCAGTAAAGGAAAAAAATAAAAACTTAAATTTTTATTCGCTGTCCTCGCTGCTGCTGCTGACGCGGATCTGATGGCGGCGTCTGCGCTGTGGAGGGGGCTGGGCAGGTTCCGGAGCAGGTTGATCAACAGGTTCATCAGCCTGTTGAGGGGCAGGTTCATCGGTAGGTTGAGGGGCAGGTGGCTCCACTAGTCGGACGTCGGAACTGCTGTCGCTGTCCCATGAGCTGCTGGTTGTGATGGCTTTGGACAACCTTCGCTTGTTTGCCACGTGCTTAATACGTTTTACCCGCGTGAAGTCGCTGTCCAAATTCCTCCGGACAAGAGGGCTGTCATCAGTGGCAGCTCGCTTGGTTCCTCGAGGGGAGGTGTCTGCCGGTGGGCTGCCGGCTGCCGTCGGGGCAGGGGATGGTGTGGAAGTGGCAGATTGTGTATGGGGAGAGACAGGTGGTGTGGGAGTAGGGGAGGGGATATTGAAATAATGGGCGGGGAAGGTGGGGAAGATGACATCCAAAAAATTCAAAGTATTAGTAATGAAATTTACCGTTGCATTTGAGAAGTCACGGATAAAGGTCATCAAACCCATTTGGCACTCCTCTACCCTCAGGATGGCAGCAAGGATGTGTGCGTTCTGCTCTGCCGGAGCGGTGTTGGTGGCAGCTTCTGGGGCAGGTTCGGTGGCAGGTTCATCATCGGAATCAGCAGGAGGGGAGTTTGGGTCGAAGGCGTTGAGGGGTGATACGACTATGACCTCCATGAGGCTGGAGATGTTGTTGTCTGTCCATCCGCTGCCCTTCTTGATTTTGTCGGAGGTCTCCTCTGGTACGGCAGCACAGCGGCAGAGGGCGGTGATGGTGAACGGCAGGCAAAGTCGTGAGTCTGAACGGAAGGCGCAATCGAGGATGCTGTCCCTCATATATCTGCCCACATTGATGGGCCTGTCGTGCATAATGGAGTGGATAAGGGCCAGCCGCTGTCGGTTGACTGTCGTATGGTGGGACGAGGGCAGGATACGCTTTTTGATGAAAGCGTTCCATAGTTTTGCCTCAGGGAGTAGCTGCGCCCTATTGACGGAGTTGGGGTTCTTCTTACTGGTGCTCCATGTCGTGCCCGCCTCTGTCAACTCCCTCATGACAGCATCATGTCCAGCAGCGTCGAGGGTGTCCCAAAATTGTTGGTGAGCATCATCATTGGGGCCAAAGAAGAGGCCGAACGTGTGGTTGATGCTGTTGGCGGTGAAGGGAACTGCCACTCCTCGGACGGTGACAGATGTCGCCGTTTTGCTGTCGATGGCCTCATAAAATTCTCGGACCAAAGTATCATTAAGCTCTGCCGGCTGCTCGGCAAAATCCTCCCAAAGTTGTGCTGTTATGGCCTGCATGATGAACGACCGGAGTCCCATATGGGGGGCATCTCTGTTATAGATGAAGCCACGCTCCTCCCATAGTTTCTTTTTAGCGAACGGGGATGCTGCTGCTGAAGAAGAAGCGGCAGCAGCGTTTTGACGGGTTTGTCTCGATGACATTTTGGTTGCAAGGGCTGAAAAAGATAGAAGATAGATAAAACTAGAGGAGAAACAAGAGAGAAAAAATCAGAAGTGATGAAAATGAAAGGGAGAACTGGGTTATATAGCTGTTGGGGATCTGCCCATTTAATGCCGCAACGGCAGGCGGGAATAACGGGGCGGCAGATTGAATGTAGCGTGTCTGACGCGTCTGACACGTATTTATGCGTCTGCTGTGCGTCTGCCGCACGCTTCTGCGTCTGTAGTGTCAGCCTGTTGACAGCCTGTCAAGTCCGTCTACGCCGGCAGCTGAAACGACAGGTTATCATAAATGGGCTTTATTGGGCTGGTGGATGGGCGGTGGTCTTGGGCCACTTCTTCTTTCTCACTTGACTCCTTTATTTCCTAAAAACTGAAATTAGAAAAATAAAACATTATTCGAATAAAAGTAACCTAATTTCCTAATAAATAATAATAAAAATTAGGTTAAATTAGGGATACCTTGTGGGGCATCACCTAAAGTAACCACTTCCTGTATTCCTGGGGCTTCAGTCCCCTGATAATGCTTGAGGCGTTGTCCATTGACTTTGAATTGGTGCCCGTCCTTTAATGATTGAATTGTAATGGCACCATGGGGAAAAACTTGAACCACTTGGAACGGGCCAGACCATCTAGATTTAAGCTTCCCTGGGAAGAGTTTCAACCTAGAATTAAACAACAACACAAGCTGCCCTGGGCAGAACTGACGTGGCAGCAACTTCTTGTCATGCCACTTCTTTGTTTTCTCCTTGTATATTCTTGCGTTGTCGTAGGCCATCGTCCGTATTTCATCGATCTCATTAAAATCTAACAGCCTTTTCTGGCCTGCCTTGTCCAAGTCCATATTTACTGCCTTGATTGCCCAATATGCCTTGTGCTCTATCTCGACAGGCAGGGGGCAGGTTTTCCCATAGATCAATCGGAATGGAGACATGCCCAATGGAGTTTTGAAAGCTGTCCTGTATGCCCATAATGCATCATTCAGAAGTAGAGACCAATCTTTCCTAGTTGGTTTAACCATTTTTTCAAGAATGTTCTTCACTTCCCTGTTGGAAATCTCAGCCTGTCCATTGGTCTGTGGGTGGTATGCTGTCGCGATCCTGTGCTTGACACCATATTTCTTCAAGGCGGCAGCAATTACCCTATTGTCAAAATGTCTCCCTTCATCACTGATAATCGCCTTAGGGATGCCAAATCTAGAAAATATGTTTTTGTGCAAAAACTTTTGGACCGTTTTGGCATCATTCTTTGGAGTTGCGATTGCTTCTACCCACTTGGAGACATAGTCCACTGCTAGGAGGATGTAAAGATTTCCACATGAAGATGGAAAAGGTCCCATAAAATCAATCCCCCAAACGTCGAAGATCTCGACTTCTAGGATATTCTGCAGTGGCATCTCGTTTCTCCTCGAGATGTTACCTGTCCGCTGGCACCTGTCACAGTTCTTGTAAAAGTCCTGTGCATCTTTATATAGTGTCGGCCAGTAGAACCCTGACTGCAGCACCTTGGCCGCAGTTTTGTTTCCTCCTAAGTGTCCTCCATATTGTGAAGCATGACAGTGATGGAGAATGTCTTCTTGCTCTTCTTGTGGTACACACCTCCTTATAACCTGATCTGCGCACATTTTGGAAAGAAGAGGTTCGTCCCAATAATAATGCTTAACATCATTTTGGAACCTCTTCCTGGCTTGATAATTAAGATAAGAAGGAAATATTCCGCTAACTATAAAATTAACGAAATCAGCATACCAAGGAAGGTCAGAAGACTTACCTGCCGCCATGGCTGTCGCGACAGCGATTGCGGCAGCAAAGAGCTGCTCATCTGGGAAGGTCTCCAGTATGTGTGTCTCATCGAATGGTAGACTTTGTCCCTTCTCCAACCTCGACAAGTGATCTGCCACCTGATTTTCTGTCCCCTTTTTGTCTTTGATCTCAAGGTCGAATTCTTGTAATAGCAAGATCCATCGTATCAACCTAGGCTTTGCATCTTTCTTTGCGAACAAGTACTTAAGGGCAGAATGGTCGGTGTGCACTATTACTTTCGTCCCAAGTATGTAAGAACGAAACTTGTCGATGGAGAACACCACAGCTAACAGCTCCTTTTCTGTGGTGGTATAGTTCACTTGGGCATCATTCAATGTTTTGCTGGCGTAGTATATGACATGAAACAGCCTGTCCTTGCGCTGCCCAAGTGCTGCCCCGACAGCATAGTCACTGGCATCACACATGATCTCAAATGGTTGTGTCCAGTCTGGTGGCTGTACTATGGGGGCTGTCACTAGCTTTTCCTTCAGAACCTTGAATGCTTCAGTACATTCTTCATTAAAGTCAAAGGGTCGGTTCTGTTCTAAGAGATGACATAGGGGCTTCGTGATTTTTGAGAAATTTGCAATAAATCTCCTATAAAAACCAGCATGCCCTAGAAAACTCCTAATGCCCTTGACTGTGGTTGGCGGCGGCAGCTTCTCAATTACCTCTATTTTGGCCCTGTCGACTTCTATCCCACGACAGCTAATCTTATGGCCAAGAACTATCCCCTCATCCACCATAAAGTGGCATTTTTCCCAATTTAAAACAAGATTAGTTTTTTCACATCTTTCAAGTACCTTTTATAAGTTGCCGAGGCAGCTCTCACAATCGTCTCCAAAGACAGAAAAATCATCCATGAAAATCTCAAGGAAGTCCTCAACCATGTCGGAGAATATAGCCATCATGCACCTTTGGAAGGTGGCAGGTGCATTACAGAGTCCAAACGGCATCCTCCTAAATGCGTATGTTCCGTAGGGGCAGGTGAAAGTCGTTTTCTCTTGATCCTCTGGTGCAATAGCAATTTGATTGTAACCTGAGTAACCATCAAGAAAACAATAGTAAGGCTTACCCGCTAATCTATCAAGCATTTGATCAATAAAGGGTAAAGGAAAGTGATCCTTTCGGGTAGCTTTATTAAGCTTCCGATAGTCCATACAAACCCTCCAACCGGTCACAGTCCTGGTTGGGATTAACTCATTGTTTTCATTGGTTATCACGGTCATGCCTCCTTTCTTGGGAACACATTGCACCGGGCTTACCCATTTGCTGTCGGAGATGGCGTAAATAATACCAGCATCTAACCATTTGATTATCTCTTTACGCACTACCTCCTTCATTGCATGGTTTAACCGCCTTTGGGCATCTATAGTCGGCTTATGATCTTCCTCAAGGAGGATTTTGTGCATGCATAACGCCGGACTAATGCCTTGAATGTCTGCTATCGTCCATCCAATCGCCTTCTTGTGCTGCCTTAACATGTCGATCAGCTGTCGTTCCTGTTCCTGCGGCAGCTTAGCAGAGATGATTACGGGCAGTGTGTCATCACAACCAAGATAAGCATATTTAAGCTGCCCTGGCAGGGGCTTAAGTTCTAAGACAGGTGGTTCAACAGTAGATGGCTTTTGGATTAAATGGTTATCCGAAGTGTAATTCAAAGGTTCGAATAACTTACCTGGACGATGGTCTAACCAGTCTACCTCCTCATGACCTTCAGTATCAGATGTATCGGATTCAGAGGAGTCGATGTCGTCGGTGCTGTCGTCGTTGCTTTCGTCATTGCTGTCGTGACAGGTCTGTAGATGGCTGTCGCAGCAGTGACCAAATTTTATATCACGGCAGCCCGACCTGATGCAGGGTTGATCAAAGGTCACCTCAATGATGGCCTTGCATTCCTCATCCACATCAGCATGTTTCATTGCCTGGAGAACATTCAACTTAATTTCTTGATCGTTCACGCGCATGGTGAGTTCTCCTTTCTCCACATCAATCAATGATCTTCCCGTGGCTAAGAAGGGTCGCCCAAGGATGACTGGTGCGTTCTCATCTGCCTCACAA
The DNA here is from genome assembly GCA_958450335.1 of Hibiscus tridactylites. NCBI lineage: Eukaryota > Viridiplantae > Streptophyta > Magnoliopsida > Malvales > Malvaceae > Hibiscus > Hibiscus tridactylites. The sequence continues at coordinate 15,163,512 of OY288267.1, forward strand.
TCTAAAATAAGAAAGTCAGCAGGAAATATAAGCTTATCCACTCTTACCAAAATATCTTCAATTTTTCCCTCGGGGTGAACGTAAGAGCGGTCGGCTAGCTGTAGGGTAACTGTCGTGGGCCGCGCCTTGCCAATACCTAGTTTCTGAAAAACAGATTTGTGTATTAGATTAACACTAGCACCAAGATCACATAATGCCTTACCCACAAATCTGTCACCAATTACGCAAGGTATGATGAAGCTCCCCGGATCCTTCTTTTTCTGGGGTGGCTGCCGATGAAGAATACTCATGCAACCTTCTGTCATCTTTACCGTTTCAAATTCCCCAAGTTTAGATTTTTTCGACATAACATCCTTGAGAAATTTAGCGTAACCGGGCATCTCCCTAACAGCATCTAACAACGGAATATTAATATGAACCTGTTTAAAAATATCATAAATCTTTTTAAGTTGAGATTCATGCTTAGTTTGCTGTATCCGTTGCGGAAAAGGTGGTGGAGGACGGTAATCAGCAATGTGTCCTTCCCACTGCATGCGAATCTGAGGATGGTATTCATCTTTCTTCTCCTCTGTCGCTTCTGCTGTCGTGACAGGCTCATCGGCAGCAGTCTGTTTATCACCTGTCGGGGCAGCTTCCTCGGCAGGTTTATCCAAGGCATGTTCCTTTTCTGTTTCAGCTTCTTTTTCCGGCCCTGGTAACTTTTTCCCACTCCTAGTAGTAATTGCCTTACATTGCTCATGTGGGGGTGGTCTAGCATTTTCAGTATTGCTAGGAAAACCTCCATTCTGCCTTGGCTTAATATGCTGCGACACCTGACCCATTTGTGTCTCTAGAGATTTCAAGGTAGCCTCATGGTTTGTCATTCTCATCTTGGTTTCATCCATAAAGTTTTCCGCCTTCTTGACAAACTGATTAATATTCTCCATATACGTACCAGTTTGAGACATAAAGGTGGCCAGAGTCTGCTCCAATATACTACTCGTGGTAGGTGGTGGCTGCTGTTGTTGCTGAGGTGGCAGGTTCTGCGGCAGATGCTGTCGCGTCAACAATCTAGGACCCCCCTGATTCTGATTATGCGCTTGTGGATTCAGAGCGTTGTTTGGGTTACTCCAGGAGAATTTGGGATCCTTCCTCCAATTGGGATTATAGTTGTTGGAATTGTAGTTCGGCTTGTAATTTCCAACATATTTTCCCTCTTCTATATTTATTGGGCACTCATCCCTACTATGATTTCCCTCACAAGTAGCACAAACTTCCTCGACAGCAAATCCTTGTAGTTCATCATCATTCAATAACTTTTTCATGGCTTTTGTAAGGAATGCTACTTGTGATTTCATAGTGCTGTCGGCCTCATAGTCCTTGACAGCAAGTACCCGTTTACCTCCTCTTCTAGCGGTTGGAAACTGCTCCTCATTTTTAGCCAGATGTTTCAAAACTTGCAGGGCCTCGTCCGGATCTTTATCCAATAATAGTCCATTTGCTGCAGAATCAATTCGAATGCGAGTTTGTAAGTTAGCAGCATTATAAAACTTAGTTACCTGATTCCAGACGGGGAATCCATGCATTGGGCAGTTTCGAAGAAGAGTTGTGAATCTGTCCCAGGCCTCGTGCATTGGCTCGTCATCTTCCTGTTGAAAAGTAGCAATTTCATTACGTAATCGCTCAGCTAAATGTGAAGGATTAAAACGAGACAAAAATTCACGAGTTAAATCTGCCCAAGTCATAATAGAACCCGGTGTAAGTTTATTCCACCAAGTTTTAGCTCTGTCCCTCAATGAATGGGGAAATAACCGAAGCCTCAGTATCTCCGGACTAACTCCTGGCAGTCTAAACGAACCACAGATCTCCTGGAACGTTTTGAGATGCTCCCTAGCATCTTCTGTCGCAGAACCACTAAACTGCCCGGCGTTGTTGATCATACTAAACATGACAGGTTTAAGCTCGAAGTTGTCAACATCAATATCCGGCAGCGTGGTCTCCAGCTCTACATGATCGTTCAGCATGTAGTCACGACATGACCGTCGTCCACCTGCCGCGGGCGGGTCACCGACAGGCGGTACATCATCACCGACAGGCTGATTACGGGCCATCTGCTCTAGCTGTTTCTCAAGGTATTCGTTTCGGTCTAAGAGGTGGCGAATCTGTTTCTTGAGATTAAAGGAACGTTCGATCTCCGGATCTAATTTATACTCAGGATCTTCACCTCTTTTCGATCTGCGCATAAACAGGAAAACCTTGTGAAAAGCAAGAGTTTAAAACACAAAAGAAAAATTAAAGAAAATAAAAATAAAAAAAAACAAAAACGAAAATAAAAACAAAAAGTGCAAGGAAAGAAAGGTGTAGTTATGTTGCCAATCCCCGGCAACGGCGCCAAAAACTTGTTGCGTGTAAAATAGTCTATCGCAATTATAGTGCAAGTATACACGACGCAAGTAGTAAAGTGATACGAAGTATCGGATATCGTCTCCACAGGGATTGGGCTAATAGCTTCACCTAATTTCACTGCACGAAGTAAAAGAAATAGTTTGAGAGAATTGTCACGAAAATAGTAAGGAAAACACAAATAAAAGAAGTAAGATATCAAGATAAAGAGAATGGGCTGGTATTGAGTTGCTCGGTAGTGCAGGTATTGAATTGCTTAGGATCTCCAGTTCTGTCGTCGCACCCGTCGCCGACAGCACCTGTCGCGGCGTCTGTCCGTTAGCTGTCGCGGCAGCGAACACTAACTCCGTACTTCAAGCTTGGCAAGAATCCCTGATCTGCCTTGCCCTATCCCTAGGCACAAGTCTGTCGATGATCACGTCTTTGATGATACCTCCTGGCGTGAATCGAAGGATGAACACCGATGTGTATGAATTCTTCCTTAGCCACTTAACCTCGCCCTATCCCTAGGCACGAGATGGTTCAACTATAAACTAGAGAACGCGCTCTTATCTCTTTCGTATACTTAACTCTCCCGATGCTAAGTAAATGGATAACCTCACAATGCTCTCCCGATGCTCTTGCAAGATATTAAAACCAAGATAAAAGAACTTGAAGTTTATTTTATTGAACTTGAAAAAATCCTAAAACAAAACAACCCTTGCAACTACTTTACAAAACAACCCGTAGCCCTAGGGGTTTTTTAGAACATATCGGTGACAGGTAAACGGCAGGGTTTAGGTTTTTGGTTCTGGGGTTATCGGTTATGCCCTAGGTTTAATCTATGCCCTTATATAAGCTTTGGGCTCAAGTTATCTAAGGTAACAAGGATTACAACTTTAATTAAAAGTAAGATTCTAATAAAGACTAAATCTCTAAAGACTCCTACTTTCCAGCCGCATCCTTGCTTTTAGGGATTTCCTCTCCTTGAGCTTTGGCTTGACATATCTTTTGATCCGGGGCTTGGAAAAATATTCGGCTTCCACACGACAGACGAGCAGATTTTTCTCTATCTATCGAGGTCCACTTCACTTTTCCTCTTCATAAATCTGCTGTCACCATGCCGTCACGACAGGTCCATGACAGGTTCGTCTTCTTCAGCTGCTTGTCCAGTTCAGCTCTCCTGCTTATCTGCCCTGCGCCTGCCTTCGACATCTTCTGTGACAGATACTTGCAAAAATAGCCATCTTTTAGTAGAATCTGTGCCTTTTATATAATTGTGATGTTTTATTTAAAACTAACCTAAATGCAATGCAATGATGCTTGAATGCAGCAGAAATATGGGTTAAAAAGGGTGTAAATAATAGAACTTTTACACACTCAACAGAATGTCTATGTATATTGCTTTATACATGTGAGATGAGATTGGACTTATGATGCTTGAGACATGCATAATGATGGTTGTGGGTGAGTATGTGCTAAGCACAAGGTTTATGAAATGAGTAATGTGATGTGAGTAAATATTGGCACTAGTAAACTTGGATACAAATGATCGATCATTAGGATGTTAGTGTGTACACATGAGTCTAAAGTCGCGCGTGGCCTTGGTGGCGTTGAGTCACCAAGGAGGAGTACGGGTTCGCCCGGAATTGTAATTGAATATAGTCGGTGATGAGTGGAATCCCATCGACGGGGCGTGAGGATGAGTGGAATCCCCTCCGCGAGACCGGTGATGAGTGGAATCCCACCGAGGTAATGTGGTTGTTGGATATGAGTTTCCAACATGTCTATCCGCGTATTCGGGTCTTAACTAGGTGCCAATGTTGATTGATATGTGTATCAATGTGTTGAGATTTATGAGCTGTTTGGATGTTTAAATGTGATTACATGTATGGTAGTGTTGAGCTCATGATTATGGCATATATGTGATATATTGCTCATGCATCTATATCTTGTGGACTCTTGGTAAACGTAAGTTGCCTTGGCTAGATCGTGCTCGGACCTTGCAATGTTGAGGTTTGTTTTTAGAGCTTACCCTCACTAAGCATCATTGCTTACGCTCTCTTTGTTCAACATTGCAGATCCTTAGTTCGTGGGTTGCTCGGGCAAGTGGAGGGCCTTCAAGTGTGGTTTTGGACTTGAGTTCATCAAGTATGGTTTTAATGCTAAGATATGTAATAGTTTAAGCAATGGGATGTGTAAGGTTTGTTGGTTGTTGTTGGTTGCTAGGAGCATGCTTAGACTCTATGTTATGTTGCTTTTGTGTGGCTTGTGACGCCATGTTTAAGTCGTTACCCATGCCTAAATTGCTCTCTTGTATGTTGGTTAAATGCTTTAGAAACCATGCTTAAGGTTGGATGTTGTTTGAATGGACGTATGTGTGTTGATTGTTGCCTTTGTGTTAGACATGTTTAAACCTTGTTGAAGCATGCTAGTATTGTTAGTAAGCCTTGGGTTGTTTTGCTATGAAGTTATAGGGTGCCTTGGTGGTGTTTTGGGGCATTCTTGTGCCTCAAAACAGCCCAGAAAGGTCTGCAGACAGGGGGTGTTCCGGAACGGGTCCCCGTGTTCCGAAACAGCCCCTGTGTAAATGGCCTGCCATTTCGAAACGGATGAGGGTCGTTCCGGAACGTTTTCGCTACTGGAATTTTGAGAAATTGGCGAGATTAAGCCGTTCCGAAACGGGCCTTTGAAGTTCCGAAACGGTCAAATCTCGTTGACCACGAGATATTGACCGTCAAGGTCATTCCGATACGGGTCTACCCTGTTTCGGAACGGTCACCTTGTGGTTGACCCAGGCCCGTTGACTAGGTCAGGGCGTTTCGGAACACCCTATAGGTGTTTCGAAACGGCCTGCTGAAATGAAGTAAAATGGACTGTTTACCCTGTTGTTGGTCGGTGAAAGTTTCGTTGATTGTATCTTCCGCTGCTGTGCCACACTTAGGTCTAAATTATGCATGTAGACAAGATAAGATCAAAATAAAATTTCTGGGTCGTTAACCGAGGGGAAGCCTTAACGGGTTTCGCTTCGGTTTTCCCCCGTGTGGCCCACTCGGACCGGTCATCCGACCAGACCGGGACGAGGGGGTTACAATTGACATGCCCCAAAATTTTGAGAAATTGAAATTTGGCCCCTAAACGTTTTTAAAATATTAATTTGGTCCCCTCAAGATTTTTAAAAATTCATATTAAGCTTAAAAATTTTGAATATTTTTATTTAAATCTCATCTAACAAATTTTAGAAGTTCTTATTAAATATCTCAAAATTATTAAAAAAATTATTTAAACCCTCAAAATTTATGAAAATTTTAATGTAAGACTTCAAATTTTTAAAAGTTTAAGTTGCCCTCCTCAAACTCTTACTTCAAGTTTCGCCATTAATTTTTTTTTACTTCGACAAGCATGCATTAGGGGCGAGTTAATCCAAATAGAAATTTTCGATTTTTTTAATGTTCTTATTTATGTTCCCACGAAAAATTAAGTTTGAAGTTTTAAATTAAGATTTAGGTTCAGATCAATGCATTAAATTCCATCGCTTCTTGCATGAAATGGGCAATTGCTGTCTTTTAATCTAATTGACACCCAGCACTGTTGCCAATTTTTAATTGACCAATTTCGGAACTCTCAACAACGTCGATTTCACAAACACTCTCGCCATGCACAGAGGTGTCAGTAGAAAGGTTTCAGGAGACCCATCTCACTTTACATTTAATTAGATGGAGATGAGTATAGATTTTATTATATGTAACTCCACCCTCTCCGTTAAGTTTTAACGATATAAAGTCACATTGAGATTACTCATATAATTAAATGGTCATATTACCGCAATTAAAAATATAATAATTAAACCGAAACAAATCTCATAGTTGAGTGGTCATTTGAGCAGTTTACTATTCTTTTTTTGACCAATTCAACATTCAACGTTTTATTTGGGTGAAAATACCCCTCTGCAGGTGAAAACTATCAGTCAGCTGACGTTAGATGGCTTGAAATGACGAGAAAGATGAGATGAGAAAAACAAGAACAATACAAGGATTATTTATAGGTCTATTTAAAATTTTTCTTTCTTATTAAAAATAAAAAAACTAAACTATTATTAAAACCTTAATAGTTACCTTAAAACATACTAAAACCTATACTAATTACAAACTAACGGTACCTTTTTATTTTTACAAAAATAAAAACTAACGGTACCTTAATAGTTACCTTTTTATTTGTACAATACATGGCATTAAATAATAATAATAACGTGGACCCCATGCAACCAACTTTATTTCAATTTTCAACCTTGAAACTTTGAAATAAACTATATATATATATATATATATATATATTATATACACTGTAGTGAACCTTCAAAATTTTTTAAACTCGCCTTAATTCTCCAGCTAACATATTTGAGTGTGGCCCTGAACAAGGCGGGGCTCTGAGCCATCGACCTTATTGCCGGCCCCCCTGGCCCAAAGACGGCCCTGGTCTTGCACCTCTCTCGACACTAGCCTGCTTCGGAACTTTCAACAACCTATATAAAGGAGTATTGAGTGAGAACATAGAATCATCCACACCTTATACTCTACACTTCCAACCTAATTAGTTGCTGCAAGAAATGGAAGGCAAGAAATTTGCTTTACTTTTGGTTGCAACGGCAGTGCTACTTCTGGTGACCGTGGCTCCGACTGTTACGGCTGCTCGTTACAAAGATATGCTCTTCTCTATCATCGCCGACTACAACATTAAGAGATCAAATGGAGACTGCTTCCCCAACGGTACTATCTGCGTCGTTTTTAGTCCTGGACAATGTTGCACCGGCCACTGTGCTGTGTTAACAGGTGTTTTAGGAGTGTGTGCATAAGTGTTCTTAGTTCCAACAAGAATATGAGACTATCTATGAATGTTGAATAAATCGGACCAACTCTAGTCTACTACATGAATGGTCTGCTTGTATGTTTCTTTTTGGTTTGTATGCTTGTCTTTTATCTATCATGAAACCATGCATCGCTGCTTTGGTTACTAATAAAACTCTGTGTTCGCCCTATATTGTTATTATTTTTATTTTTTTTTAACTCGCCGTAGAAGCATGGTAAGTTTAAAAAAATTCATGTTTTAATTTAATTAATTAGTTAAAAGATCATTAGTATATCTTAATTGAAACTCGCCGTGCATGCATGGCAAGTTGCAATTAAATTTTTTAAAATCAAACTTTTTTTATTAAAGTACGAAAATGAAAAAAAAAACTATTAGAAATCCACTTCACATCTTTAATGTATTGAAGAACGAAAATAAAAAAAATTAAACTATTTGGAATCAACTTTGATATTTAGCTTCATCATTTACAAAAATAGATGTTGCGATTAGTTATATATAGGCCTAGTTAGAGTGTAAGCCTTTTGTTTCTTATCAATATGAGAGTCTTAGAGCTAAAGAGTCTGTTATTATATTTTGCTTCAAGAATTCCACATTGATAGGAGAACAAATGCTTACACTCTAGCTAAGCCTATATATATAAGATAATGCTATCATTCTTTTTTTGCAATTTATGGAGCAAAATATCAAAGTTGGTTCCTAATAATATGACTTTTTTTTTTCTATTTTTTGTTCTTCACTACTGAAGATGCAAAGTGAGTTCTTAATCGTTGGGTTCCTAATAGTAGCATGCACGGTGAGTTCCAATTAAAATTTTGCTAATCATTCGTTAATGCGATTAATTAAGTTAAAACATAATATTTTATTTTAACTTGTTGTGCTTCTATAGAAAGTTTAATTTAAAAAAAATAATATTTTATTCCAACTTATCTACACCTACCACTCTTGCATGAAATAAAAACTGATTGTTGTTAAAATCCATCTCGTTTTCTTGCACTTCTATCGACACTAGCCAGCCTCGGAACTCTCAACAACCTCGCTTTCGCACAAACTCTAACCATGCATTATTCCAAAATAGTAGTAATAAAAAGAAAATATAAGCCAACATTTTTCTATTTAACCGGTGACAGTGAGAACACGAAATCATCCGTCTCTATATGTTTAGTTCTCTCATGGTGGTTTGGGATCTCTTTCCTTGTTGCAGTTTAGTTAGAGGATTCTGGAATGTTGATAGTGCGCCTCTAGCTCGGATCTTCTTCTCTTTAAGTGGCGTTTGTGAGGACATGTTTCTTAAGTGATGTACGTCATATGGGAGTTGCATGTGTTATGGTAGGACTGAGTGTTTGTAATTTGTCTGGTGCTGGTGTATTTGATTAGGTGAAGCATGAGTATTTGTTTCTAAATTGTTGTGCTTGTACTCTTTTCTTTTATTTTAAGTTAGGGAGAATTTTAACGAGGCACGCGATAATTAATATATGATTTCTTTCTTTAATAAATCGCACGTTGCGGATAAAAAAACATTTTTTGTGAGATTTTACATAAAATTTAAAACACTTATAAAATTTAAATGCAAAATTAATTCACATTCTATGTAACGCCCGAATTTAGGGCCCAGGAGATGACCGAATTTGGTTAAACTGGTTCGGGTTACACCAATCTTTGGAAAAACATCTTTAATAAACAAATTTTAAGGCTTTTAAAGAAGAGAGGGTAAAAATGGAATTTTGAAATTAAAGAAAAAGATTTTGAAAATATCATCATCTTCCAAAAGCCATTTTCACGTTATCTTCTTAAAAAAAACTCATTTTCACTATTCTATTGGTTCCAACACTTCTTCAAGCAAGCTTTCAAGGTAACTACTTTTTTTACTTTGATTTTCACTTATTGGACTTGTTCTCATTGAAATCTTTCTTCTAAACCTACTAAAATTCATTTTGAGTTTTGGGTTGGAAAAATGGGTATTTTCATTTGATTTTCGTGGGTTTGGTTTTTCATGGTTATACATGTGCTTTAATCTAAGTTTTGAGTGGTTAAACATATTGGAATATTAGCTAAATATGGGGAAACCCGAAATGGGTCAAAAAATAAAATTTTTGGGTTGAAATGGTAGAGTTTTTGGCTTGGCTTTGAGTTGATTTCGGGGCTGATGGTTCCTTAGCTGTTGGGGGATGTTTTTAGATGATATTTGATGTGTTTAGATGTTTGAAAACGATGGGTTCAGCTTGAGATTTTGTTAGAACGAATTTGGTGAGATTTGGGTTTGAATCAATGTGTTTTTTGTTGCAAGAAATTGGATTTCGGGTTGTTGTTGGTTTACATATTTAATAGCATCCTAATGTACTGTTTTAGGTTGCCTAAAAACAGAGGAAGTTGGATTGGACACTTCGGACGCAAGACCGGGTAGTTCAGAGGCTTGAAATTGGTGTTTCGACTATCGCTTGGGTTGTACCGGTGAGTGGAACTATTTTTCTAAGCCTTAACTTAGTTAAGAATGTTATATGGGAGTTTAGATTGAGCTTGATAAGTCAATCTAAGCTCAAGAGTAAGTTTTAAGTGTTTTAATCCTTAGATTCGATATTATCATCAATGCATTTGAATGATTCTCATAGTTCACGTTGCCTTGTATATCCATGTGTTATGCTTGTGGTTGCCATATTTGGTTTCCATGTTGGTTATGGTGGTGACCTTGAGAACACAAGGTAAGTGATGGTTTGGTGGGTATTGACATGAGAAATCTTGTTACCAGATATAGTTGGTCGACCAATAGGATGTGAGCGCACTCGAGGTTAAAGTCGCGCGTAGCCTTAGTGATGCTAGATTCCACTAAGGAGGAGTACGGTGATGTGAGATTCCACCGGAAGCTATGTTTTACTAGACGAGTGAGTACGGTGATGTGAGATTCCACCGAAAGTGTCTAGTGTGTTTAAGAACTATCCGCATATCCAAGTAAAAGTGATGAATGTCAATATACCCATGGTGCTCTACGTTCTCATGTTAAGCATGTTGCATTGTTCTTTCCATTTATGCTTATACATGTAGTTGGTTGCTTTGCTTGTGTTATGAGAACAAGCATGAGGTAAGCTTAAGACTTGTGGTTGCATTCGATAAATGCACGTGATGATAAAAGCATGTTGTTATGTATTCAAGCATGGGAAATGATTTGGAAATGGTTTTGGTTTCAAGCAAACTATGTTTTAAAAATTCATTGTTGTAGCTACCGTTTTGAGCACCGCTCACTAAGCTTAAATGCTTACGCACCCTTTCCCAACAATGCAAGCCTTTAGACCTACAGAGCATTTATCGAATTCAAGGGAGTTTGGTTTGCTCAAGTATGGTTTTCTTAGACTTCAATAATTAGTATTAAGCAATGGGATATGATTCCTGGACATCTGCAGAGCGTTCAAAATACACGGGGTCCATCAAGACGTACTAAGGCTGAGGTTATTTCCCTATTCACTGAGGGATAGGGTAAACCAATGGTTAAACAACCAGCCAGTAGGGTCATTCAACACATGGACAAAGCTGTGTAAAGATTTTATGGACCGATTCAGCCCATCCAATGTCACAGACAGACTACAAAACGAGATAACAACCTTTCGACAAGGGGATGATGAGCCGATGTATGAAGCATGAAAGCGGTACCAACAGATGCTGAACAACTGCCCGCTACACGGTCTTCCGGCTTGGACGCAGGTATCAATATTCTACAACGGGGTGAACTACCCAACTCGAATGATGATTGATGCCTCAGCAAATGGAATCATCCTTGACACACCACCAGAGGAGGCACTGCGGATTCTGAACCAAGCTGCCGAGAACGACTACAAGTATCCAATAGCCCGCCGAGGCGGCGTTAGGCGGCCAGCCACTGTGAACGAGGTAGAAGCCTCAGAATCCGTCAATGCCCGCCTTAACAAGCTGACAGAGCTGGTCATGAGCATCGTAAAACCTGCTGGGAAAGCATATGAGGTAAAGGCTGTGGAGCTGTTCTGTGATGAGTGTGGGGGCAACCATGATTCCTCTGACTGCACCACATCTGCCAACTTTATGGGAGGATACGAGAGGAACATCAGACATGCCCAGAACAGCTACAACCCTGGATGGAAGAATCATCCTAACTTCTCTTGGAGCAACCCAAAGACTGTTGCAAACCCACAACAGCAACATGGAGGCTACCAACAAAACATGTCCAAACAGCAGGCTCAGCAGCCACAAAACTATAATTCACTAGAAGCAACTCTTCATACCTTTATGTATATAACTAGTGATTTTATTGTTCGTACTAATAAATTCATTGATAAAACTGAGTCTTTCATGGATAGGACGGAGATGAAGATGAACAACCAGGAGGCTGCTATAAAAAAAACCTAGAGACCCAATTTGGGTAGTTAACAGAGATCTTCAGCAGTCGAACAATGGGAGCAGCATCCAGCAGCTCAAAGGCAGCAGCCAAACCCACTTACGAGTAGTGCAAAGCCATATCTACAAGGAGTGGGAAGCAGTTGGAAGAACCTAGGGTGGAGAAACAAACAGAAACACAACCAGCCAAGAAAGAACAGCCTGTCGCGGCAGCATCAACACCAGCCACCCTGGCAGCGGAACATGACATCAGTCCTAACGCAGATGATCCTCCACGGATAAAGTTCCCATGCAAAGAGCGCATAGAGGACATCTGCCTTCCAGCACCTTACCCCCAGAGGCTAAAGCAACATAAGCAAGATCACCAGTTCAGAAGATTTCTGGATATTCTAAAGTAGGTGCACATAAATATCCCTCTAATAAAAGTCATTCAAAATATGCCCAACTATGCCAAACATCTCAGGGACATTTTTTCTAAAAAGAAGAGGATTGGGGAGTTCGAAACAGTGGTTGTCACAGAAAAGTGCATGACAATGCTGCACAACAAACTGCCGCCCAAGCAAACAGACCCGGACAGTTTTGTTATCCCATGCAGAATAGGCAGCAAACACGAAACAAAAGCCATGTGCGACTTGGGAGCCAGCATCAACCTTATGCCCAAAGCAGTCTTCGATAAACTAGGAATTGGGCCAGCCAAACCTACTTCCGTCATGCAAAAGCTTGTCGATCATTCGTTTGTACAATCGGAGGGAAAAATCGAAGACATCCTAGTGAAGGTGGGCAACCTGATTCTCCCAGCTGGTTTCCTCATCCTAGACTGTGAAGCCGATGAAAAAGCCCCTATCATCCTTGGGCGACCATTCTTGGCCACGGGCAGAACGTTAATAGACGTGGAACATGGGGAGCTGACTATGAGGGTAGACGACCAGAGCATAAAGTTAAATGTGCTACAACCCTCCGAAAAAGAAGAAGGAGGATGTCCAGATGCAAAAGCTGCCAAAATCAACATAGAGACGAGCCAAGGCAGCAACTGTTGCAACAGACCAAAGGGCAGGCTGAAGAACCCAATAGCACAACACCTGAAGGAACAAGAGGACCCCCGAGAAGGGAAGGACAAGCCAAATTACCTCAGGAAGTGGTTATGTCTGGGAGATGTACCCAAATGCACTCCTAACATAACTTAATTTTTTTTGTTTATAATTTCTTTATTTTTATTTTTATGCATTAGGATTAGAGTTTAATTTATTTTTTAGGATTAGATTAGTTTTCAGAATTTTATTTTTCAGAAGTTATTTAATTACTTTTATTTTTATTTTCATTTCAGGTTTAGAAATAAAAGAGCCGGATCAAGAAAGAGGCCCAGCAATGAGCCAGCCCACCATCTCGCCGAGACAGCCCAACGTAGAATCACGTAAAGGCTAGTTGACCGCCAACGACTAGCTGCCAAAGTCTCCAAAAATAACGGGCATAAATCCCGCAACGTGCGCGAGATAACTGCACCGTTAGACATTAAATGTCGCCACGGCACCTCTTAGAAACCTTTATTTAAACCCTCCTCACTTCATTCATTTACTTTACTTTCACCTCCTTGCTAATTATTTCTTGCATCCATTGCTCTCTAATTAATTTTCTTTCAAGTTTCAGTTAATCACAACCATCTCACATGGCTTCCTTATCAGCACCCAAACCCACCTTCCAACGCTTCTTCTCTCGCGCAGCTGAAACGAGATACCGAACTCAGTTCGCAAAGCAGAACATATGGGAGGAGCAAAGCTTCCACTACACGAAGCAGACGAGAGACCTTAGCTTAGAGCCTACCCTGTTCGAAACCATCCACAACTAGGGATGGGAGATGTTCGCACGACAGCCAGAGATAGCCAACATCACCATGGTCAGGGAGTTCTATGCCAACCATCCCCGCCCAGAGATTTCGTTCGTGTACATCCGAGGGGAGCCTGTCAAGCTCAACGCTGCCACCATCAACAACTTCTATGGTCTGGATATGCACGACAACCCTCACGAGGAGTGGAGGCAGTCACTAACGGCTGCCGATTGTGAGAAATCAAGGCCAAACTTTGCAAGCCTAACACGCCGTGGTTAGCAGGCAAGCATGTAGGATCTGTCCAACGCTGCCACTTGCTGCCCGAGGAAATGTTGTGGAACACATTTGTAAAAAGGCGTCTGTTGCCCACCTCCCACAACTCTACCGTCGATCGGTCGCGCCTTACCTTAATCTAAAACATCATGATGAACCGACCCATCAATGTTGGGGAAGTTATTTGCAAAGAGATCCACACCTGCTTCCGGAAGACGAAGGGCAGGTTGTATTTCCCGTCCCTCATCACAAGCATGTGCGCCAACTTTGGAGTGCCGACCGACCCAAAAGACAAAATGACAACAACCAAATAAAGGTGGATGTTGAGTGTGCAAAAGTTCTACTTTTTACCCCTTATTTAACCCATATTTCTGCTGCATTCAAGCATAATTCATTGCATTTAGGATAGATTTCACATATACATCACAATTATATAAAATGACACAGTTGCTACTGATTTTGGCTGATTTTGCAGGTAGCTGTTGTGGCAGACTCAGGGCAGTGAAGAAGCAGAGCTGGAACACAGGACTGGAGTCAAGAAGGAAGACGCTGCCGTGGCCACTGCCGTGACAGCCAATGACGACATCAATGGTGAAGGGAAAAGTGAAGTGGAGCTCAACAGATATAGGAAATTAAGCCGGTCTGTCGTGGGCCACTCCTATATTTTTCTGAGCCCTAGATCAGAATGAAGGCCAAGCCCAAAGTTCAAGGAAGAAACCCAAAGCAAGAAAAGAGGACGAAATAAAGGCATCTTCTCTGGAGATTTAATCTTAATTAGAGTTGTACTTTAGTTTGAACTTTTATTCTTACCTTATTAGAAAACTTGAACCCAAGGCCTATAAAAAGGTATGTAATTCGACCTAGGGAATGACATCTCATTCTCTAGCCGTCTTCCCCAAAAACCCTAGTCGTTTTCCCCTTCTCATCATGTTCTAAACTTCCCCTAGGGCTAAAGTTGATTCTGTAAAGTAGATGCAAGGATTTTACTGTTTTTAGGAATTTTCTATTCAATAAAATAAACTTCAAGTTTGCTTATTCTGGTTTTCAACATCTTACAAGAGTATCGGGAGAGCATTGTGAGATTATTCATTTACTTAATATCGGGAGAGTTAAGTATATGAAAGGAATAAGTGCGGGTTCTCCAGTTTATGGTTGAACTATCTCGGACCTAGGGATAAGACGAGGTTAAGTGGCTAAGGAAGAATTCAACAACATCGGTGCTCATCCTTCGATTCACGCCGGGAGGCATCATCTAAGACGTGTTCATCGACAGACTTGGACCTAGGGATAGGATAAGTCACAGTAGGGATTCTTGCCAAGCTTGAAGTACAGAGTTGTGTGATCGCTGCCACGACAACAACAGACTGTTGCCGCCGCAGGTGCTGCCGCGACAGGGACGACGACAGAACAGGAATTTCTATACAGTGCAAAACCTGCACTACCGAGCAAATCAATACCAGCCTATTTCTTTACCCTGAATCTTTTAATTGTTTATATTCAATATTCTTCTACAACCAATTAAACTCTCTTCTTTCTCTCGTGTGCAGCAATCCAAGGATAAAGCTATTTCCAGTCCCTGTGGATTCGACATCCGATAGTTCGTGAATCACTTTACTACTTGCGTCGTGTACACTTGCACTCTATTGCGATAGACTATTTTACACGCAACAAGTTTTTGGCGCCGTTGCCGGGGGACTGGAAACATATATTTACTCTTACTTTTACTGCACTTTCTTTTTAATTTTTCTGTTTTTTTCTTGGGACTGTTCACTCTGTGCTTTTCACAAGGTTTTTCGTTTGCTTGTACGCAGATCAAGATGAGACAAAAGACCTGAGTAAAAACTAGACCCTGAAATCGAACGCTCGTGCAATCTCAGGAACCGAGTCCGTCTTTTGATAGCCAGAAACGATTATCTTGAGTAACAGTTAGAAGCAATGCATAACGGGGTAAACAACCAGAGGAATCCTGAAGATCCTATCGTGGATGAAGGGAACGGACAGCCTGCCGCTGCTGTGGCCGCACGACAGTCATGCCGTGAATACATGATCAACGATCATGTGGAACTGGAGACCACCCTGCCAGACGTGGAAGCTGAAAATTTTGAGCTGAAACCTGTGATGTTCAGCATGATCAATTTCGCTGGCCAATTTAGTGGTGCTACTACAGAGGATGCCAGAGAACATCTGAAAACGTTCCAAGAAATCTGTGGATCATTTAGATTACTAGGAGTAAATCCGGAGATACTGAGGCTTCGTTTATTTCCACACTCACTAAGGGATAGAGCGAAAACATGGTGGAATAAACTAACGCCGGGTTCAATACGAATTTGGGCGGATCTCACTCGTGAATTTTTATCTCGTTTTAATCCTTCCCATTTATCTGAGCGATTACGTAATGAAATTGCTACTTTTCAACAGGAAGAGGACGAGCCAATTCACGAGGCATGGGACAGGTTTACCACTATTCTGAGGAATTGCCCGATGCACGGATTCCCCGTCTGGAATCAAGTCATCAAATTCTACAATGCTGCCAACACACACACTCGGATGAGAATAGATTCAGCAGCAAATGTACTGTTGTTGGATAAAGACCCAGACGAAGCCATGGTAGTATTAAAAAACCTAGAAAAGAATGAAGAGCAATTTCCCACAGTAAGGAGAGGTAAACGAGTGCTAGCTGTGAAGGACTGTGAAGCCGACAATTCCCTAAAGATACAAGTTGCGTACCTCACAAAGGAAGTAGAAAATTTGTTAAAGAAAGATTCAAAACCTGTCTACTTTGCAGAAGAGGTATGTGAAACTTGCAGTGGGAATCACAGTTCGGAAGACTAGCCGTTACAGCTAGAGGAAAGAATGTATGTTGGAGACTATAACAAGCCAAGTAATTACGATTCCAACAATTACAATCCCAACTGGAGGAAAGGCCCTAAGTTCTCCTGGAGTAACCCAAACAACGCACTGAATCCTCAAGTGCATAACACTCAAAACTAGGGGCACCTAGAATTCTGACACGGCAGCAACTGCAACAACAGCCGGCAGCCGCACCTAGTATAATGGAGCAGACATTGGCCACATTTATGTCACAGACAGGAGCTTACATGGAAAACATGGATCACTTCATCAAAAAGACTGAGTCGTTCATGGGTAAAACAGAGATGAGAATGACTAACCATGAAGCTACACTGAAATCACTGGAGACACAGATGGGTCAGGTTTCCCAGCATATTAAGCCAAGGCAGAACGAAGGATTCCCTAGCGATACTGAGGTCGCTAGACAACCCACACATGAGCAGTGCAAATTCATTACAACTAGGAGTGGGAAACAACTGCCAGGGCCGAAGAAGAAAGCCGTACCAATTGAGGAATTAGCCCTAGAATCATCTGCCGCGAACACTGCCTTGGCAGACGATAAACAACCTGCTGCCGCCACACCTATCACGACAGCAGAAGGGATAGAGGAGAAATACAAGAACGATGAAGAACCTAAACCTCCTCAGATCCGAATACCATGTGAAGGACGATTTGAAGATTACCGTCCTCCACCACCTTTTCCACAACGTTTACAGAAGCAGAAACAGGAGTACCATCTCAAAAAGATCTATGATATTTTTAAGCAGGTTCATATCAATATACCACTGTTAGAGGCCATCAAGAAGATGCCCGGTTATGCAAAATTTCTCAAGGGTGTTATGTCAAAAAGATCCAGACTTGGGGAATTCGAAGCGGTAAAAATGACAGAAGGATGGATGACTATTCTGCACAAGCATCCACCCTAGAAAAAGAAGGATCCAAGGAGTTTCATCATACCGTGCAAAATTGGTGACAAATTCGTGGGTAAGGCACTTTGTGATCTAGGTGCTAGTATTAATTTAATGCCAAAATCTGTATTTCAGAAATTAGGTATTGGACGAGCACGACCCACGACAGTTATGCTGCAGCTGGCATACTGCTCTTACGTACAACCAGAAGGGAAGATCGAAGATATTCTGGTAAGAGTGGATAAGTTCATTTTTCCTGCTGACTTTCTTGTTTTAGATTGTGAAGCAGATGAGAATGCACCAATCATCCTGGGGCGACCCTTCCTAGCCACACGCAGATCACTGGTTGATGTAGAGAAGGGAGAACTCACAATGAGAGTAAATGATCAAGAGATCAAGCTAAATGTTCTCCAAGCAATTAAACATGCTGATGTTGAAGAAGAATGCAAGGCCATCACTGCAGTAATCCTTGACCAACCCTGCATCAGGTCGAGCTACCATGACATTAAATTTGGTCACTGCCACAACATCCATCTGGAAGACTGTCACGGCAGTAACGACGACAGCAGCTCCTCAGATTCAGACATATTTGACACTGAAGGTCATGAGGAGGTAAACTGGATAAGAAATCGTCCAGGTAAGTTATTCGAGCCCCTAAACTATACCTCGAATGAACACATAATCCAAAAGCCTTCAACTGTAGAACCACCTGTTTTAGACCTTAAGCCCCTACCAGGGCAGCTTAAATATGTTTTTCTTGGTTTAAATGATATGTTTCTCGTAATCACCTCTTCCAAGTTAATGCAGAAACAGGAACAACAGTTGATAGGGATGCTGCAGCAGCATAAAAAGGCTATTGGATGGACGATAGCTGATATCCAAGGCATCAGTCCGGCACTATGTATGCACAAAATTCTCCTAGAGGATGATCATAAGCCGACCATTGATGCTCAAAGACGCTTAAACGACGCTATGCGAGAAGTGGCTCGAAAAGAAATTATCAAATGGCTTGACGCTGGAATAATTTATGCCATCTCGGATAGTAAGTGGGTGAGCCTGGTGCAGTGTGTTCCTAAAAAGGGAGGAATAACCGTGGTGACCAATGAAGAGAACGAACTAATCCCAACCAGGACTGTGACCGGTTGGAGGGTTTGTATGGATTATCGGAAGCTTAACAAAGCTACCCGGAAAGACCATTTTCCCCTACCTTTTATTGATCAAATGCTTGATAGATTAGCGGAGAAACCTTATTATTGTTTTCTTGATGGTTACTCAGGTTATAACCAGATAGCTATTGCACCGGAGGATCAAGAGAAAACGACTTTCACTTGCCCATACGGCACTTATGCTTTTCGGAGAATGTCATTTGGACTCTACAATGCACCAACAACATTCTAGAGGTGTATGATGGCGACATTCTCCGACATGGTGGAGGACTTCCTGGAAATATTCATGGACGATTTTTCTGTCTTTGGAGATAGTTTTGAAGGTTGTTTAGGCAACCTACAGAAGGTTCTCAAAAGATGCGAGAAAGCGAACTTGGTATTAAACTAGGAAAAATGTCACTTCATGGTGGATGAGGGGATAGTCCTAGGCCACAAGGTAAGTTTCCGCGACATAGAGGTCGATAGAGCAAAGATAGAAGTGATTGAAAAGCTGCCGCCACCCACCACAGTCAAGGGAATTCAGAGTTTCTTAGGGCATGCTGGGTTTTATCGAAGGTTTATTGCAAATTTTTCGAAGATTACCAAGCCTTTATGCCACTTACTGGAACAAAATCGTCCCTTTGATTTCAATACTGAATGTACTGAGGCATTCAGAATCTTGAAAGAAAAGCTGGTAATAGCCCCAATTGTACAACCACCAGACTGGAGTTTGCCATTTGAAATTATGTGTTATGCAGTGACTATGTTGTAGGGGCAGCACTTGGGCAGAGGAAGGACAAGCTATTCCACGTAATCTATTATGCCAGCAAAACACTAAACGATGCCCAAGTGAATTACACCACAACAAAAAAGGAATTGTTAGCAGTGTTGTTCTCGATTGACAAGTTCCGTTCGTACATACTTGGAACGAAGGTGGTGGTCCATACAGACCACTCAGCACTGAAGTATCTGTTCGTTAAAAAATATGCAAAACCTAGACTGATACGTTGGATTCTACTGCTACAAGAGTTCGACATTGAAATCAAGGATAAAAAGGGGACAGAGAACCAAGTTGCAGACCACTTGTTAAGATTAGAAATGGGAAAGAGTCTACCGACAGACAAGACCCACATACTAGAGACTTTCCTTGACGAGCAGTTGTTTGCTACCACAAGCACTGCCGCGACAGCCATGGCGGCAGGTAAGTTTTCTGAACTTCCTTGGTACGCTGATTTTGTTAATTACATAGTTAGCGGAGTACTACCTCCTGAACTTAATTATCAAGCAAGGAAGAGGTTCCAAAATGATGCAAAACATTATTATTGGGACGAACCTCTTCTTTTCAAAAATTGTGCAGATCAAATTATCAGAAGGTGTATACCACAGGATGAGCAGGAAGTTGTGCTTCACCACTGCCATGCTTCACCATATAGAGGACACTTAGGTGGAAACAAAACCGTTGCCAAGGTTTTGCAATCTGGTTTTTATTGGCCTTCATTGTTCAAGGATGCCCAAGCATTTTACAAAAGCTGTGACAAGTGCCAATGAATTGGAACATCTCAAGAAGACATGAGATGCCATTGTAACACATCCTAGAAGTTGAAATCTTCGATGTATGAGGGATTGATTTCATGGGACCATTCCCAGCATCATGTGGGAATCTATATATCCTACTGGCAGTGGACTATGTATCCAAAAGGGTTGAAGTGATCGCCACACAGAAAAACGATGCCAAGACTGTTCAGAGATTTCTGCACAAAAACATTTTCTCCAAGTTTGGCATACCTAAGGCGATCATCAGTGATGAAGGGAGACATTTCGACAATAGGGTAATCGTTGTTGCCTTAAGAAAATACGGCGTAAAGCACCGCATTGCAACAACATATCACCCTCAAACCAATGGACAAGCCGAAATATCCAACAAGGAAGTAAAGAACATTCTTGAGAAGATGGTTAAACCTACTCGAAAGGACTGGTCTTTACACCTCAATGATGCACTCTGGGCCTATAGAACAGCATTTAAGACACCATTGGGAATGTCACCCTACAAGCTGATATATGGAAAAACATGCCATTTACCTATTGAGATAGAGCACAAAGCTTACTGGGCTATCAAGGTAGTAAACATGGACTTAGATAAGGCAGGACAGAAGAGGTTACTTGACTTGAATGAAATTGAAGAAATTCGAGCAATGGCCTACGACAACGCAAGAATTTACAAAGATAAAACGAAAAGGTGGCATGACAAGAAATTGCTGCCACGACAGTTCTGCCCAGGGCAGCTTGTGTTGTTGTTTAACTCTAGGTTGAAACTTTTCCCAGGAAAGCTTAAATCTAGATGGTCTGGCCCATTCCAAGTTGTGCAGGTTTTTCCCCATGGTGCCATCACAATCAAATCCTTAAAAGACGAGCACCAATTTAAAGTCAACAGACAGAGACTAAAGCATTATCAGGGGACTGAAGCCCCATGGATGCAGGAAGTGGTTACTTTAGGAGATACCCCTCAAGGCATCCCCAATTTAACTTAATTTTATTTTTATTATTATTTTATTATTTATACATTTTATTTTTTTTATTAGGAATTAAGAATTATTTTATTTTTAGGAACTAAAGTTTGATTTTAATTATTTTTAGGAAATAAGGGAAACAAGGAGAGGAGAAGAAGTGAAACAACCCACCATCTCAACAGCAGCCCAAAAAGCCCAACAGAGAAGTTTGTCGTCACATCCTGTCATCAACTATCGCGACAGACAAGGAAAATACAGCCTGTCACCACGATGTCGCGGCAGACACGCAAACGCGTAACAGACGCACAGCAGACATGGAAACGCGTGACAGACACGTCAGAAACCGTATAACAGCTGGCCCTGTTATTCGTGTCTGCCGTTACAGCTCCAACGGGCAGAAAACCATTCATCTATATAAACCTCATTTACTATTTATTTTTCACCTCACTTTTACTCTCTTAACTTGCTTTCTCTCTAGATCTCAAATTTCTTTTATCTTCCACAGCCTTGCAACTATGACTACCAGACAGACACGTCGAAGTGCTGCCTCCAGCTCTGCCGCGGCAGCCAGCACACCCAGCCACAGTGCCATCCCTAAACGCTTTGCCTCAACCAACTCTGCCGGCAGATATTACAGCTCCTTCCAAAAGATGGAGATGTGGGAAGAAAGAGGATTTCTTTACACCAAACGCACGGAAGACTTCAGGCTCGAACCGTTCATTGCAAGAAAAATCAAGGTTCTCAAATGGCAGATGTTTGCTGCCCAGCCCGAAGAGATGAATGTCACGTTGGTCCGGGAATTTTATGCTGCTGTCGACAGCAAGGATACGAAGATTGTGATAGTGCGAGGTAAAGAAATTACTTTCGAGCCTGCTTACATCAACACCCTCTATGGCATCTATGTCAGCAAAAGGGAGAACGGACACAAGAGGTTCGTCGAGAGTTTGTTGCCGGCAGACTATGATGCTATGATGGCAGAGGTAACGGAGGAGGGAACAGAATGAAACATCGACCACAAGCATCGGTGGACGGTGAAACGCACTAACTCACTCCCGAGTCCAAACTATGGAACCACTTCGTAAAGAAGATGATCATGCCTTCTTCCCATAACAGCATGGTCGACCGACCCAGGTTAGCTCTCGTTCATTCAATTTTAAATGAGAGACCCATAAATGTTGGTCGGTACATAAGGGAGGGGATTTTGGAGTGTGCCCTCTGACCATTGGGACCCCTTGTCTTCTCGTACCTCATCACCGAGATCTGCCGAGGCTACAACGTTTTAGAAATCCCCGAAGATTTCAAGGTCCGAGCGAAGGGATGGACGGAGCGCAACATTTTCAGTTTAATGGAACTGAAAGCAGCCACACCACTCTTCTTCTTCAACCCCTCTGCCGCAGTAGAGGAGTCGGCAGAGCCCACTTAGCCAGAACCTGCCGCAGCACACCAGCAGCAGCCCCTCAAGCAGACTCTTCCACTCACATTCTGGCCACAGTAAAAAAGATGGAGGAACAACAGCTTGGCCTGATGAGTTTCGTCAGAGACTTCACGGCAGCCACGATACATTTCATTCAAAACAATTAAAATTTTTCAAATGTACAATTTTCTGCGTTTCCAGAGCAATACTTTGCCGCCCTTAGACCTACACCTACTCCTACTCATGCTGCCACACCAAAAACACCATCTGCTGCATCCACTCCAACGCCGGCCGCGATAGCTGAAGGCGGCAGCCACACTGCTACTGCCTCTGCCAGAGGTGAGAAACGAAAGGAGCCGCTGCCAGAACTCGATGACGACTACTTCGCATGGTTTTCATCATCCTCCATCTGGCAAGACTCTAATGGTGAGCCCTCTGTCGCTAGAAACCTGTCCAAAGAGTTCACTTCTATGAAAAGGCAGAAGCCCAACACTGGTGAAGGATCATCCGGCCAGGGCAAGTCTGCCCGCAACAGTAGGAGCAGTAGCAGCAGCAGCAGCGAATCAGATGAGGTACAAGTGCTGGAAAAGCCACCCCAGATCTCACCCACTCGTATCCAGCCCCTAAGGGAAGCCAAGAAGAAAACTGCCTCCGCCTCACCTAGCACTCTGTCGGCACCCACAATGAAGGTAACTGCTCACCGGCAGTTACAGATTAGCAGCAGCAGCAGCGATGACAGCTCCTGAAATTAAGTTTCTATCTTATTTTTGTTGTCTTGCTATTTTATTATTATTGTGATGTATTTTGTTTTTATTTTTCTCTTTTTCATCTTTGTCATCATGCATTGAGGGCAATGCAACCCTCGAGTTTGAGGGTGGCATCCCTCCAGTAATGAAGTGTCTTTTAGGTTTTAAAAATTGTGTCTAAATGTTAAGTGTTATTTAAGTTTATTTTTGTCAAAAAATGGCTTAATTCTTTGAACTGAACTTACCTGCCGTGACTGATCTGTCGTGGCAGTACCTTTAGGATATTTTTAGGAACAGTTTAGAGCCTTACTATAGTTCTGATCTTTAAACACCCTTTGTGACTCTTATACTGTCTAGACTTCTCTTAGTAAACTAGAATAGGAAAAGCTTAAACACTTGAATTGCCCCTAGAGGTGCCTAACACTGGCTCTAGGAAAAGAAGTTAAAAAAAGTTAGACTCAATACACCTAGAGGTGCCCAAAACCGGCTCTAGGAAGTTAGCTAGAGGTGCCCGAAACAGGCTCTAGTAAAACTTAAATTAAGAAAAGAAAACCGAGTTTAAGAAAAACTAAAGGCGCCTAAGAATTGCCTCCAAGAAAATGAAAGTTGGCATAAAAATTCAAGTGAGTGGCTTAGCTATTCTAGTAAACCAAGGGAGTCTAGGCATATAATTGTTCACAAAACATGCACACACTACACGAGAATTATAACAAGGTTCCGAATAAATCCAGAAATATCCAACTAGGTGTTGTTACGAAAGGGCATGAATGGTAGGTAAGGAAAAGTTCATTGTTTTAAGCCAAACAAAAAAATAACTTGTGGTTAGTTAGGTTATAATTGCTTGAGGACAAGCAAGAACTTGAGTTTGGGGGTGTGTTGAGTGTGCAAAAGCTCTACTTTTTACCCCTTATTTAACCCATATTTCTGCTGCATTCAAGCATAATTCATTGCATTTAGGATAGATTTCACATATACATCACAATTATATAAAATGGCACAGTTGTTACTGATTTTGGCTAATTTTGCAGGTAGCTGCTGTGGCAGACTCAGGGCAGTGAAGAAGCAGAGCTGGAACACAGGACTGGAGTCAAGAAGAAAGACGCTGCCGTGGCCACTGCCGTGGCAGCCAATGACGACAGCAATGGTGAAGGGAAAAGTGAAGTGGAGCTCAACAGATAGAGGAAATTAAGGCGGTCTGTCGTGGGCCACTCCTATATCTTTCTAAGCCCTAGATCAGAATGAAGGCCAAGCCCAAAGTTCAAGGAAGAAACCCAAAGCAAGAAAAGAGGACGAATTAAAGGCATCTTCTCTAGAGATTTAATCTTAATTAGAGTTGTACTTTAGTTTGAACTTTTATTCTTACCTTATTAGAAAACTTGAACCCAAGGCCTATAAAAAGACATGTAATTCGACCTAGGGAAGAACATCTCATTCTCTAGCCATCTTCCCCAAAATCCCTAGTCGTTTTCCCCTTCTCATCATGTTCTAAACTTCCCCTAGGGCTAAGGGTTGATTCTGTAAAGTAGTTGCAAGGATTTTACTGTTTTTAGGAATTTTATGTTCCATAAAATAAACTTCAAGTTTGCTTATTCTGGTTTTCAACATCTTACAAGAGTATCGGGAGAGCATTGTGAGATTATTCATTTACTTAATATAGGGAGAGTTAAGTATATGAAAGGAATAAGTGCGGGTTCTCCAGTTTATGGTTGAACTATCTCGGACCTAGGGATAGGACGAGGTTAAGTGGCTAAGGAAGAATTCAACAACATCGGTGCTCATCCTTCGATTCACGCCGAGAGGTATCATCTAAGACGTGTTCATCGACAGACTTGGACCTAGGGATAGGACAAGTCACAGCAGGGATTCATGCCAAGCTTGAAGTATAGAGTTGTGTGATCGCTGCCGCAACAACAACAGACTACTGCCGCCGCAAGTGCTGCCGCGACAAGGACGACGACAGAACATGAATTTCTATATAGTGCAACACCTACACTACCGAGCAAATCAATATCGGCCTATTTCTTTACCCTGAATCTTTTAATCGTTTATATTCAGTATTCTTCAATATTCTTCTACAATCAATTAAACTCTCTTCTTTCTCTCTTGTGTAGCAATCCAAGGATAAAGCTATTTCCAGTCCCTGTGGATTCGATATCCGATACTTCGTGTATCACTTTACTAATTGCGTCGTGTACACTTGCACTCTATTGCGATAGACTATTTTACACGCAACAGTGGACCGGAAAAGTCCGCATGCAAATGATGCATGCCTTAGAGACAGAGCCCATAACGCCCAGCCAACCATCTGCCACCCAGCTGACACTCCAGCCGCCCTCGGCAGTACTGGAGCTACCCAGACAACGAAGTCTTCAAGCTACTACACACCCTTATCGAGAGCAACAAGTGCATCGAGCATCAGCAGCTGACCTTCATGAAATACATGTGGGGAAGTCCAAGAAGCATTGGTAGCTTATCTCCTGCAGAAATTCCATGATGATAGGCCCATCCTGCCTTCATATCCTGCAGACCTTGCAGCAGCAGCCTTAGCATAAGGAACGCCATCCACCGCCGCTGCCCGCCATACCAACCGCCAGGTGCCCTCTCCGACGCACTACCCATCTTACTCAGCCACCACTGAATCCAACACAGTGGCAGACTCTCCCGACAGGCATCAGCACCACCATTCACCTGGCTGCACAACAACGACAATGACGAACACCTCCTCATTAGAGGAGATCGAGCAGCAGCTGCCAGAACCAGCAACAGCAGTGGTAGCAGTAGCAATAGCCATCCCAATGGCGATTGACCCACCGGCAGCACCCACAGAGGAAGGCACTAGGAAGAGAAAGATGAACATCATAGCCGCCGAGCCTGTGGACGACGAGATAGGGTCAGAAGAGAGCGAAACACCTTCTTCTACTTCCCCTGCCGAACCTCAAGAAGAGCCTCTCTCCACAAGAGTTCAGCCGCCGCGGTCAGTAGAAATCTCACATGCTAAGATTGTCGTGAAAACATCTTCCGGCCGCCACTTCATCATCCAAACCTCTTCCTCCTCCTTAGAAGAAAAGACTCAAGCCTCCTCTCAACCCTCAACCAATTTTTAGTTCTTTTTCTTTCTCTTTCCTTCATTTTATTTTTCTGTTTTCTTTATCTCTTGTATTTGTTTTTTTGTTTATGTTTTATTTTGTGCATTGAGGGAAATGTCCATCTCGAGTTTGGGGGGGATAGTTCTCACATATTTTGCCTAGGCATACTTAGTAGCATGTAGGTTGCATTGTATTTGCCTTAGTAATAATCAGAAAAAAAATTGTTATATAACTTGTGCCTATGATAGTAAACCGATTACTTATTTCAAACCAATAATAAACTGAACTTAATATGGGAAAAGCATGAAAAATGACTTAGAATTGTTTTTCTTATTGCCAAAACTGTCAAAACACTACTGTTACTTGCTGAATTTGTTAGAATATATAATGAACACTGCCTGCTTGTTTTTAGAATTCTTTGCAAAATTCTAACAATGGCTGCAGGTAGCCGTCGAGGCAGAAAAGAGAAACAGAAAAATACAGCATTGTCGCGGTAACAGAAGTAAAAACAAAGAACATTGTTGTTTTACCCTAGAGGTGCCCGCAACAGGCTCTAGGAAGAGTCATGTGCGATGACACTCTGCTGCTATCAAAGTCCATGAATCTGAATGTTTTGAAGTGACAGACAAGTTAGCATGAGTGAATGAAAGTCTTCACGGGATGACTCTACTCTATGGGTTCGGGGTTTTGTAGTTTTCTCATATCTTAATTTCATACCTAGAAGAGTAGTTGTGATAAGCTGAAGCCCTCATTTCCATGATTAAAATATTGTGCTTAACTGTGCTGCCTCGACAGCAACCTTATATATCGTAACAACATCTTTGTTTATTTAGTTATTCTGCATATTCAGCCAGTACACAGTCTTGCACACACTGCACTGGCATTAGAAATTAATTCTGAGTTATTTTCTTGTTAAATTCATTTCACTAATTTAATATAGGTGCCACGGCCTTGAGGTATGAAATCAAGTTGAAAACAAGTTTTTCTTTCTAATTAATATAAAGGCAAGTATGTTAGGTTGCATTGCTTGAGGACAAGCAATAGTTTGAGTTTGGGGGTGTGTAAAGTGTCCACAAGTTCTATATTTCATGCATATTTTGTCTCATATTATTGTTGTTTTTAAGCATATCTTAGGCATAATTAGGACCATGCATTGCTTTTTACAGTATTTCTTTGCTTTGCTATGATTTTATAGACTATCTTTTATTTGGTGAAGAAAAGGTATTGTTATAGTGTACTTTTGGTTTTAGGTACTAAAGGCTGACAGAGGGAAAGAGGAGCTGAGGTTGCGATGCTAAGGCAGCGAACCAGGGGGCTGTACTAATGTAGTTCCAGACAGAAACAACAGCTTTCGAGTACTGCCGCCGCCGGCCTTGCTGCCCAAGGCAACAGACTATGGAGTTGGAGAACCAGAGTGCGATTTGTAGAGTAGAAAACCCTAATTCTATCGATGATGTCCACTCGATTTTCTGACATCTGTAGCAGCACGCAGAGCCGTCGAAGCGGAATCTCGAGATTGCTTGCAGAACAAGGCAACATGATAAAATCCACATTCAACTCAAAGAAGTCAGAGTTTAAAGTTATATTTAATGTGGAAAGCTACTTTTGAAGACTTCTACTTCAAGAAGGACTAGACCTAGCTATTGTCTATAAATACTCATTGTAATTCTAATTCAAAACATCTTAGGTTTTCTTTAGTCATAGTTTAGGCTTTCTTGCCGTCGACATGTTCTAAATTTCTCTTGGGTTTTGTGTTATGTTGTAATTAGTTGTGAGAACGGTTATTTAGGTTTTTAAGTTTGTTTTTGCAATAAAATACTCTCGAGTTTGCTTAATTTATGTACTTAACTTCTTCAATTAGTTCCAAACGTCCATTTGAAGAAATTCATTTGTCGGGCACAAGAGTGTCAAACTCACGAAAGACTTAAGCACATTCTTATCATGACGAGGTGTTGAGTAATTCGGCTTGGACATAAGTTAGAATTTTAGCAGCTAAAAGGAGCAACCAAACGTCGACTGCCGGTGTTAGGTTAACGCTGAGATTGGTAGGTATTGCCTACATCACGCATTGACAGAATTTTAGCCTAGACATAGGTAGGATCACTTTAGAATTGCTTCGCCGAACTTGGAGCATCTGCCAGACTTGCCGCCGGGACTTCTCTCCATCTCACCTGTCGGAACAGCGAAAGTTGCAAGAGCAGATTTCTATCGTGGAAGCGAAAGTTGCCACCGCCTCAATCCGTCATTACCCGCCAAGGCAGCAGATCATGGCAGCGCAAAACAACTTAGCCTATTCAACGCAATTTCACACTAAGCAACAGTATAACCCTGCCCTCTCTATCAATCTGATCACCTCCTTATTATTACTTGTGTTTTTACTTTTCTTTTCAACAACCATCTTACTTGTGCATTTACTTTACTTGTGCGGGAACAACAATTCGAACCAAGTTGTCCAATCCCTGTGGGAGACGATATCTTATATACTATAACTTGACAAGAGTGTGCATTTGTACTCATAAATAGAGTACACCCAAACGCTTTACATCATGTTGCATTGTTCTTTCCATTTATGCTTATACATGCAGTTGGTTGCTTTACTTGTGTTATGAGAACAAGCATGAGGTAAGCTTAAAGCTTGTGGTTGCATTCGGTAAATGCACGTGATGATAAATGCATGTTGTTATGTGTTCAAGCATAGGAAATGATTTGGAAATGGTTTTGGTTTCAAGCAAACTATGTTTTAAAACTGCATTGTTGTAGCTACCGTTTTGAGCACCGCTCACTAAGCTTAAATGCTTACACTTCTTTTCCCAACAATGCAGGCCCTTCGACCTACGGAGCAGCTCGGGGAACAAGGGAGAATCCAAGGGAGTTTGGTTTGCTCAAGTATGATTTTTTTAGACTTCAATAATTAGTATTAAGCAATGGGATAGGACCTTTTTGTTTTAAAGGGTTATTGACATGTCTTTTTTCTTAGACAAGTTCGGTTGGTAGTGTTTGGCTTGTGATGCCTCATTTTCGGTTGAAACATGTTTTGGTTTAGCTTTTGACCTTGTTGGAGAATGTTAAGCATGAATGTTTCCCTTATAAACGTTATCATGTTGATTGTTGCCTCGTTAAATGTTTATCTTGCTTTATATGTGTATCCATGGATGCCTTGTGTTGCATGTGTGGTTGTATGCTGAATGAATGCTTGTTTAGTGCGTCTTGGGTTGGTTCCCTTGTGCTTTTATTTGTAAAAACCAGTCTGTCTAGGCAGGGCGTATCGATACGCTCAAGGGTTGTATCGATACATGATTTTAGGAATTTTATGTTCAATAAAATAAACTTCAAGTTTGCTTATTTTGGTTTTCAACATCATACAAGAGTATCGGGAGAACATTGTGAGATTATTCATTTACTTAATATCGGGAGAGTTAAGTATACGTAAGGAATAAGTGCGGGTTCTCCAGTTTATGGTTGAACTATCTCGGACCTAGGGATAGGACGAGGTTAAGTTGCTAAGGAAGAATTCAACAACATCGGTGCTCATCCTTCGATTCACGCCGAGAGGTATCATCTAAGACGTGTTCATCGACAGACTTGGACCTAGGGATAGGACAAGTCACAACAGGGATTCTTGCCAAGCTTGAAGTATAGAGTTGTGTGATCGCTGCCGCGACAACAACAGACTGCTGCCGCCGCAGGTGCTGCCGTGATAGGGACGACGACAGAACATGAATTTCTATACAGTGCAACACCTACACTACCGAGCAAATCAATACCGGCCTATTTCTTTACCCTGAATCTTTTAATCGTTTATATTCAGTATTCTTCAATATTCTTCTACAATCAATTAAACTCTCTTCTTTCTCTCTTGTGCAGCAATCCAAGGATAAAGCTATTTCCAGTCCCTGTGGATTCGATATCCGATACTTCGTGTATCATTTTAGTACTTGCGTCGTGTACACTTGCACTCTATTGCGATAGACTATTTTACACGCAACAGTGGACCGGAAAAGTCCGCATGCAGATGATGCAGGCCCTAGAGACAGAGCCCATAACGCCCAGCCAGCCATCTGCCACCCAGCCTGACACTCCAGCCGTCCTCGGCAGTACTGAAGCTACCCAGACAACGAAGTCTTCAAGCTGCTACACACCCTTATCGACAGCAACAAGTGCATCGAGCATCAGCAGATGACGGGCCTATCCTGCCTTCATATCCTGCAGACCTTGCAGCAACAGCCCTAGCATAAGGAACGCCATCCACCGCCGTTTCCCGCCATACCAACCGCCAGGTGCCCTCTCCGACGCACTACCCATCTTACTCAGCCACCACTGAATCCAACACAGTGGCAGACTCTCCCGAGAGGCATCAGCACCACCATTCACCTTGTTGCACAACAACGACAATGACGAACACCTCCTCATTAGAGGAGATCGAGCAGCAGCTGCCAGAACCAGCAACAGTAGTGGTAGCAGTAGCAATAGCCATCGCAATGGCGATTGACCCACCGGCAGCACCCACAAAGGAAGGCACTAGGAAGAGAAAGATGAACATCATAGCCGCCGAGCCTGTGGACGACGAGACAGGGTCAGAAGAGAGCGAAACACCTTCTTCTACTTCCCCTGTCGAACCTCAAGAAGAGCCTCTCTCCACAAGAGTTCAGCCGCCGCGGTCAGCAGAAATCTCACCTGCTAAGATTGCCGTGAAAACATCTTCCGGCCGCCACTTTATCATCCAAACCTCTTCCTCCTCCTTAGCAGAAAAGACTCAAGCCTCCTCTCAACCCTCAACCAATTTTTAGTTCTTTTTCTTTCTCTTTCCTTCATTTTATTTTTCTGTTTTCTTTATCTCTTGTATTTGTTTTTTTGTTTATGTTTTATTTTGTGCATTGAGGGAAATGTCCATCTCGAGTTTGGGGGGATAGTTCTCACATATTTTGTCTAGGCATACTTAGTAGCATGTATGTTGCATTGTATTTGCCTTAGTAATAATCAGAAGAAAAAAATTTGTTATATAACTTGTGCCTATGATAGTAAATCGATTACTTATTTCAAACTAATAATAAACTAAACTTAATATGGGAAAAGCATGAAAAATGACTTAGAATTGTTTTTCTTATTGCCAAAACTGTCAAAACACTGCTGTTACTTGCTGAATTTGTTAGAATATCTAATGAACACTGCCTGCTTGTTTTTAGAATTCTTTGCAAAATTCTAACAATGGCTGCAGGTAGCCGTGAGGCAGAAAAGAGAAACAGAAAAATACAACACTGTCGCGGTAACGGAAGTAAAAACAAAGAACATTGTTGTTTTACCCTAGAGGTGCCCGCAACAGGCTCTAGGAAGAATCATGTGCGATGACACTCTGCTGCTATCAAAGTCCATGAATCTGAATGTTTTGAAGTGACAGACAAGTTAGCATGAGTGAATGAAAGTCTTCATGGGATGACTCTACTCTATGGGTTCGGGGTTTTGTAGTTTGCTCATATCTTAATTTCATACCTAGAAGAGTAGTTGTGATAAGCTGAAGCCCTCATTTCCATGATTAAAATATTGTGCTTAACTGTGCTGCCTCGGCAGCAACCTTATATATCGTAACAACATCTTTGTTTATTTAGTTATTCTGCATATTCAGCCAGTACACAGTCTTACACACTGCACTGGCATTAGAAATTAATTCTGAGTTATTTTCTTGTTAAATTCCTTTCACTAATTTAATATAGGTGCCACGGCCTTGAGGTATGAAATCAAGTTGAAAACAAGTTTTTCTTTCTAATTAATATAAAGGCAAGTATGTTAGGTTGCATTGCTTGAGGACAAGCAATAGTTTGAGTTTGGGGGTGTGTAAAGTGTCCACAAGTTCTATATTTCATGCACATTTTGTCTCATATTATTGTTGTTTTTAAGCATATCTTAGGCATAATTAGGACCATGCATTGCTTTTTACAGTATTTCTTTGCTTTGCTATGATTTTATAGACTATCTTTTATTTGGTGAAGAAAAGGTATTGTTATAGTGTACTTTTGGTTTTAGGTACTAAAGGCTGACAGAGGGAAAGAGGAGCTGAGGATGCAATGCTAAGGCAGCGAACCAGGGGGCTGTACTAATGTAGTTCCAAACAGAAACAACAGCTTTCGAGTACTACCGCCACCGACCTTGCTGCCCAAGGCAACAGACTATGGAGTTGGAGAACCAGAGTGCGATTTGTAGAGTAGAAAACCCTAATTCTATCGATGATGTCCACTCGATTTTCTGACATCTGTAGCAGCGTGCAGAGCCGTCGAAGCGAAATCTCGAGATTGCTTGCAGAACAAGGCAACATGATAAAATCCACATTCAACTCAAAGAAGTCAGAGTTTAAAGTTATATTTAATGTGGAAAGCTACTTTTGAAGACTTCTACTTCAAGAAGGACTAGACCTAGCTATTGTCTATAAATACTCATTGTAATTCTAATTCAAAACATCTTAGGTTTTCTTTAGTCATAGTTTAGGCTTTCTTGCCGCCGACATGTTCTAAATTTCTCTTGGGTTTTGTGTTATGTTGTAATTAGTTGTGAGAACGGTTATTTAGGTTTTTAAGTTTGTTTTTGCAATAAAATACTCTCAAGTTTGCTTAATTTATGTACTTAACTTCTTCAATTAGTTCCAAACGTCCATTTAAGAAATTCATTTGTCGGGCACAAGAGTGTCAAACTCACGAAAGACTTAAGCACAGTCTCATCATGACGAGGTGTTGACTAATTCGGCTTGGACATAAGTTAGAATTTTAGCAGCTAAAAAGAGCAACCAAACGTCGACTGCCGGTGTTAGGTTAACGCTGAGATTGGTAGGTATTGCCTACATCACGCATTGACAGAATTTTAGCCTAGACATAGGTAGGATCACTTCAGAATTGCTTCGCCGAACTTGGAGTATCTTCTAGACTTGCCGCCGGGACTTCTCTCCATCTCACCTGTCGGGACAGCGAAAGTTGCAAGAGCAGATTTCTATCATGGAAGCGAAAGTTGCCACCGCCTCAATCCGCCATTACCCGCCAAGGCAGCAGATCATGGCAGCGCAAAACAACTTAGCATATTCAACGCAATTTCACACTAAGCAACAGTATAACCCTGCCCTCTCTATCAATCCGATCACCTCCTTATTATTACTTGTGTTTTTACTTTTCTTTTCAACAACCATCTTACTTGTGCATTTACTTTACTTGTGCGGGAACAACAATTCGAACCAAGTTGTCCAATCCCTGTGGGAGACGATATCTTATATACTATAACTTGACAAGAGTGTGCATTTGTACTCATAAATAAAGTACACCCAAACGCTTTACAGCATGTTGCATTGTTCTTTCCATTTATGCTTATACATGCAGTTGGTTGCTTTACTTGTGTTATGAGAACAAGCATGAGGTAAGCTTAAAGCTTGTGGTTGCATTCGGTAAATGCACGTGATGATAAATGCATGTTGTTATGTGTTCAAGCATAGGAAATGATTTGGAAATGGTTTTGGTTTCAAGCAAACTATGTTTTAAAACTGCGTTGTTGTAGCTACCGTTTTGAGCACCGTGCACTAAGCTTAAATGCTTACACTTCTTTTCCCAACAATGTAGGCCCTTCGACCTACGGAGCAGCTCGGGGAACAAGGGAGAATCCAAGGGAGTTTGGTTTGCTCAAGTATGGTTTTTTTAGACTTCAATAATTAGTATTAAGCAATGGGATAGGACCTTTTTGTTTTAAAGGGTTATTGACATGTCTTTTTTCTTAGACAAGTTCGGTTGGTAGTGTTTGGCTTGTGATGCCTCATTTTCGGTTGAAACATGTTTTGGTTTAGCTTTTGACCTTGTTGGAGAATGTTAAGCATGAATGTTTCCCTTATAAATGTTATCATGTTGATTGTTGCCTCGTTAAATGTTTATCTTGCTTTATATGTGTATCCATGGATGCCTTGTGTTGCATGTGTGGTTGTATGCTGAATGAATGCTTGTTTAGTGCGTCTTGGGTTGGTTCCCTTATGCTTTTATCTGTAAAAACCAGTCTTTCTAGGTAGGGCGTATCGATACGCTCAAGGGTTGTATCGATACGGTCCCCTGTTGCAAGCAAGGCGTACCGATATGCGGGGGCGTACCGATACCCATTTTGGCCTCTGGAAATCTGAGATTTTGACGAGAAATTAGGGTATTGATACGTACGTTAGGCGTACCGATACGGTCTTTGAAGTTGACTTTGGGAGGTTGACCATTAAGGGTGTATCGATACCAACCCTGAAGGGTATCGATACGGCCTCTTTGAGTTGACTTTGGGGAGTTTGACCATTGAAGGCGTATCGATACGGGCCCTAGGTGTACCAATACAACATGTATTAAATCATTAAAAATCATCCTTTGAGTGTCCGTTTTGCTCGGTTCATGTTCGTATTTGCTTTTTCGCTGCGTGTCTCCTCACAGAAGATGTGTAAAGGCATTTAGACAAGATGATCTTAAAAGAAAATTTTCTAGGGTTGCTAATCGGAGTGAAGCCTTAACGGGTTTCTCTTCGGTTTTCCCCGTGTAACCCGTTTGATGGGGTCTGGTGGCTAGGCCGGATCGAGGGAGTTACATTCTAACTCCAGACTCTTTTGTCTTAACTTTCAATAATATTAAAATTCAAGCCAAAACGTAAAAAACAATATAAATATTTAACTGAAAAATGTATATTGGATTTTTTAGAATGTTTAGATTTGTAGTGAGAGTAAGGGTTCAATTGAAAAAGATATACAAAAATCATAATAGAAATTAAGATTTCTCTAAAATTTTCAAAAAAAAATGAAAATTATAAAAAAAATATTACAGTGTTATATAATTTTGGGGGGTTAATTTTATTTTAAAAAACTAATCGAATAAATTATCGTTTTGGGATCAATTTGCTTAATTTCAAATTTGACAAAGACTTAAAAGTTGTTTAAACCAAAATATTTAAACCGACTAACTATAACTTTAATATTTTAGACCAAAATATCCCCTTCTTAAATGTACAAAGACTAAAATATCTTTTTGTTGTAGGAGTAAAATGTTCTTGTTTATAATAAAATGACTAAAATGAACTTTTTAGTATAATACAATAATTTCTAACATACTTTAACCCTTTAAAACCTATTTTAACATATTATTTTGCATCATGCGTGACATTGATACTTTTGATCGTCTTTTGCTTTTGTATGTTAATTTCATTTCCCTGCATATTAATTTTTCTTTCAATAAAGCCTTAAAACAATGTTCCTTTATTAGAGGATAAACAAGCATGCATGAGGAGTGCGGTGTCACCCCAAACTCCCGGCAGCTAGCTATGTAAGACAACGGGGTGTGAAAATTTGATCCAACATGAAAATTCGGTTGAAACTGATTCAAGTCTGAATTTGTTACGACTTGAGGTGGTAATGACTCGAATTTGACAGGATGCTGACCCAAATTCAAGTTGGACCCTATTATTTTAAATTTGAACCCAACTTGAAAACTATACAAATTCGAGTTAGACAGATTATTTTAGATTTGAACCCAACTTAAGAATGACCTGAACCGAATTAAACATGATAATGTGATAGCCGAATTCGAACCCGGAATTAATTTGATAAAAATTTTATATAACTTGTCTTGTTGTTGACCCAACATATTAATTGGCCCGACCTATAATTGACCCGACTTGTTAATTAACCCAACCTGTAATTGACCTGAATTGATATTGACTCAACATGCAAATAATTAACTTAAAGCGATTGACTAATTGACTTAATGTATTTTAATTCAAATTTTACTAAATATTTATTTGAATAAAAAAATCATTTTCACTTCACTATTTATTACAATATATTAACAGTAAAAACCTCTTAAATTTAATTTCTTGAACAACTTAAAATAAGACACTTCAAAACACCTAAAACACTGAATTGACTCACCTATAAACGTTACTAACCACCAAGGAACACCAATTGCCTCACTAGCAAAAGAGCAAGTACACCCCCCCCCCCCCCCCCCCATATAATAGTGCGAACAATCAAGATATCCACGACTCAACTCAAAAAAGTCTACAACAATACTGCTACAGTAAAATTTAGTTAGACTCTAGATTTTTTTAAAAAATAATTTAAACCTCTAAGTTTTTAAGAAATTTAAGTTAACCTTCCGAATTTTGTCACCAAATTTCACCGCTGACCATCCGCGCAATTTGCATCAAATGAATAAAATATTCGAATACAGACAACAAACCAACTCTAGCGTGCAGACATGAAAATAAAGTTCTAATATATACTTGTGACTTAAGAGAGTAGTGATTTGTGACTAAAATTTTATCTAAAATCGACTTGATTCGGCCCGAACATTGTCTGAAACCGATATAATACGTGTAACACCCAAGGTTTTTGAGTTAAAAAAATATATATAGAAATGGGTATCATGGGGTTTGAACCCGTGACCTTTGAGTTGGTATACAAGAGCCTTAACCATCTAAGCTAAGGTTTTATTTTGGTTTTAGTTTGACTCGGTTTATATGTGATTTATATTTCTCGGGTTGGACCAAAAATAAAATATTTTGAACCAACCTCAACCACAAGAATGGCATCTAAATCTGAAGAGGCAAAAATCTAGAAGCTTCTCCAAACTTTCCACCTTCCCCAAATTCGTCCGACCGCCCGATTTGCCTCCACCGCCGGTCCGTGGCTGCTACCGCCACCACCAACCGAACCGCCGCCCTCTCCCGACCACGCCCATGGCCGCCACTCGCTGTAGTTCACCGCCGTCTGCCGTGAAAGTTGCGACAAAGGTTCGACGAGAACCCTCATCTCGCATCCCTATTTTTCGTGTCTTCCGGCCGCCTCCGCCATTGCCTTGTCGCATGGCCACCGGATCTGAGCTCCCTGCGTTGTGGTGAGCAAAACCCGAGCAACGGACCGTCGATCCGTTACCGATAAGCCCCTCATCGGAACCTACGTGGTTTCCGGCCAAGAATCGCAATTTCAAGCTTATTTCCGAAACGCGACATTTTGGGCCTCCGACGAAGATTCCGGCGACCGTCTGACGACCCTGGAATTTTTAAGGTACTCATAGTTTGTGGAATACGAATTGTTGAGGGATGTCAAATCCGGGTTCAAGGGTGTTCGAATGTCGTTCACAGATCGATCGTTGTAGCTTGGAGCCAAGGTAATACATTACTACCTTCTTTATGCTTTTGCAACATGTTGGTATTCGGTTAATGTTTTCACGAC
This sequence comes from Hibiscus tridactylites, assembly GCA_958450335.1. NCBI lineage: Eukaryota > Viridiplantae > Streptophyta > Magnoliopsida > Malvales > Malvaceae > Hibiscus > Hibiscus tridactylites. The sequence goes on from OY288267.1 coordinate 15,201,058, forward strand.
CATGATTGAGCATATGATTATTTCTGATTATGTCGATCAATTATGAAATAAAAATAATAATGGCTAAGGCAATTATTCGAATAAGAGGTTTGATAAATCGAAAGGACTCCCGAGTTCAGTAAACGATTAATAAAAACATTTGTTCTCTAGGTTAATTATTTTGGCTAATGAATTACAAAAATGCCCTTGATGTGTGAAAATGACTAAAATACCCCTATTAATGAGTGTGGTCTGAGAATCTACATTAGATCCGGCAAAACAACCGAACCTTCTAAAAATCTTGAAGTTTGCTTAGGAAATTATGGTAGCGAGGCTTCACGTTTGAGTCTGTAAATTGCTCAGATTCCTTTTTGAGATTGAATATTCTCTGAAGACAATTGCGAGAAAACAATTGTATGTTTGGATTAGACAAAGTCGCGTAAATTGTTGAATTGATCAAGATGACTGAAATGGTTGGTAATATTGATAAAGTTGAATCGGTCAGAATATCCATAATGATTAAAAAGAATAATGTATCATCGGCACCAATTGCCAAATTAATCGAAATGACGAATACACCCTCGAGATCGGAAAGGAATGAATAGTTAGAACGACCGAAAGGCTCAGAATTTTTAGAACACCTTCGGATATAAGGCATCTGAAATACCTGCGAATGTTGAAAATGACTGAAGGTACCTCTAAGACTAGAATAAGGAATACCAATAAAGCTAGACAATATAAGACTCCAAAGTGGCAATTCACGGTCCGTGTTTGTTGGTCATTTTTGATACTATCGTAATTTTGGAAAGACACCATGTGGCGACATGTTCGGGTTATTTGGAGAAAGTACTCAACTATTGGTAAGAGCAAACATGGTTCCTCGAAAAGACAAATTCGATGCTATGGAACGAGTTCGGGGGTTTTATGCATGTTCAGGAATTTGGAAAATTACCGCTTGGATACATGTTTGATCTCTCGTAGTAAGTTCAGTGGATGTAAGGTGAAGACGATCTGCTTTGTTGTTACGCTGTAATCAGTTCTGGAAATGAATGCTTAAGATGTACTTATCCGATTATATTTCAAACTCTGCGTTAATGGTTTCAATTAGTTCAGATGGACTCGGAAGCTTGATGAGCAGCTAGAATTCTTGAATTCGGTACATCACCGTTTATACCTTGTTTGTTCAGTTTACCAAATTACCCCCCCCCCATGAAGGTCAGAATGACCAACAATACCCTCGTAAGCTTTAATGATCGAATCACTCTCGATATATCTGAAATCCCAATGATTTTGATGCATCAACTTTCGATGTTAATTCGATCTGTCTTACCAAACTCCCCTATTCGTAGGGACCTCGTTCTGAAATTAGTCTAAATTCGTCAAGTGTCATCTTTCTGATATCTATCGAGTACCTCTAAGAAACGAATTAGGCCATAAAGCGTGTACCCTGTATCTGTAAATACCTTATGTTCTAAACCAAGGCAATATGCTTAAAATTTAAAAGTATGATGTTGTAATACGAAAGGAAAACAATTCTCTGATTTCTGACCTCTGTTATGAAAAATATATCTGATATATGACATTGAATACGAAATAATGATAATGATAATAAAATAAATTTGATACATGTCTTCTGGTATAAAAATAGATTTAATATTTATTTTTTGCTATATTGTCTTCTAAATATAAATTGAAATCATTTGTGGTATATTATCTGGATATGAATGATGATCTGTAGGCTCAGCGCTGATAAGTCTTTCTGTACTTAAGCTCCTACGCCCACGGGCCTAGGGTAAGTCTTTCTGGACCTAAGGCATCCCCTTAGGTAGGCTCCTACGCCTCAGGCCTAGGGTAAGACCTTCTGTATGCAGTTCAGGGCGAATTGCATTTTAGAGTTCGGTTGAGGGTAGTTAAGTTAATTAATATAACTTTCTGACCTCTTCTGAAACATACCCTACTAAATTAATATATAAATGTTGAACCCTCAGTAAACTTACAATTCACACTTAATGGACCACTCTGAACTCTTTGATTCAACTTTTGAAATCTGAACCACTTTTGGATCTCTGACTTAGACCACCTCTTACGGTTCGGGTGATCAAATAAAGAATAGCTCTGTGACCTCCTAATAATGCTTCACTGACCTATCGAATCGTAATTTGAGCTTACCGTTGCTTAATTTTTCATAACAATGTTAAGTTGCCATATACCTTCTTGCACCTTTAGCATCTCAGGGTAGTTTGTATTACTGAGCTTTCCGGAGCTCATGTTGTTTTTACCATCACAGGTTAGAAGATCGACTTTGTCGCAGCTGTCAACGTCGGTATGAGAGTTCCTTTGGCTTGCTTGTGGAGTATGATATCTATATAATTAGGGGGCATGTATGTCATGTTTTTATTTATATTCGGATTTGAAACTGGTATTAATAATTTGTATCAGAGTTTTGTTTTATTGTCTAAATGTTTTTCTGAAATTGTATTTTAATTCAAAATTTTATTTATGATTTCAAATGGTTCAGCAAATTTGTTTATTTGAAATTTTATCGTGGGTCGCTCCGGTGACCCTAATGTGACTTCCTAGGATCCGTATTAACGCATAGGCGAGTCTAGGGGGTTACAATACGACTTGAACTTGATCCGAAATCAACGTGACTCGACCTGAACTTGACTCAATACTCGGGATGACTCGACTCAAAGTTTATCCGATCTTGAATTAACCTGATAATTAATCGACTTAGACCCGAATTATTTTGATCCAAACATGATATGACCCGATCCAAATTGGATCAGAGTCTGAATTGGGATCAACCTGGCCTACATCTACCAGAACCTAACAAAGAATTGTGGTCAAACTGTGGAGATGACAGAATGAAACAAAGAATAAGTTGTGGAGATGGTGAACAGAAAATGAATGGTGAATGGAATAATCCAGCTTCTTTTGTTTCCTTATTCAGTTTTTTTTTATTCTCTGGTCTCTTTTAACGGTTATTAATAAGCCAGTGGTTAAATTAGAATAAAATTAAAAGATTAACTGTAACGTTGAAGAAATTGAAAATTTTGTTAGCAAATTGAATAATTATCAAAGTTCAATGACTATTTGTGAATTTTATTCCAGTTATAAATTTTTAAATGATGATATTTTTGAAATAATACCAGTTAGTTTAATTAAATTAAGAGGAAATATCATAAAATTACAAGAAGTGTCTATAAAATAATAATAGATTTATTAGAAGATTTCTCTTAAAATCATCATAGTGCACAAAGTAGCCACTTAAAAATAGACCTGACAAACTTGACGCGAGATTCGAACCAAGATTTGAAATTAACCCGAACATGATAGCTCGAATTTGATTCGAAACTCGAAATAAACCGTACTAAATTTCAGTTGAACCGAAAATGGACCTGAGCCGATTTTCAATCGAACTAAATAGACTCGAACCGATTTTCAACTGAACCGATTTCACCTGAATCGAAAGCAACCCGAACCGAAGGAAACCTGGAATAAAGAAAATATATTAAAATAAATAAATAAAGAAAATATGTGAATTGTCACACAACTCACTAAAAAGCCAAATATACAAGTTATATAAAAGCATATATATGGTGGAAAAACCTAACACGGCCTAAAAACCTGACTAAAACCGATCAGTCTCCTATTAACTCGATATTGACATGACCTGAAATCAACAGACCCGAAAATAACCGACCCGAAATCAACCGAATCGATACCCGAACCGAAATCACCATAGACGCGAACTAAATCCGAATCAGACCCGAACCAAAACTGAAATATAGTCATATCTGAAATGACACAAACTGAAACCAAACCGAATGACTCGTTTGCCACTTCTACATAAATAAGATATGACCAAACATGAAAAGTGTTAAAAACTCAACCGAACAATTTGATTAAATGATAGATACAAACAAATATCATTGTCGGTGATGAAAGATAAACATAACCGACATCAGTGGCAAATTTATATATTGTTGAGGGTGGGCAGGGCCACCATGAAATATGAGTTTGGTTTGTTAAATACCTCAAAATATATTTGGTGCACACCTTGAAATTTTTAATGTGCCCAAAAAATAATTAAAATGCTTATTATAAATAATATTTTTGGCCCAAAAATTCATTAGCCAGGTCCAAACCAAAACTTAAAATCTATCTAAGAGACTATGACCTAAATCTATTATGCACTAAAAATTATCTAAGACTACAACTAAAGCCTGAAATTTTGGAGAGGATTAATCTTTGATTTAGAGACCAAAAACTTGCAAAAAAAAAAGTGAGAAATTAGTACTAAAAGCTAGTAGAAAAAAGAGAGCAAATTTGAAAAAAAAAATTAAAATTATTTTTTAAGATTTTTCGGCAAAGTGACAAACGATTTCTCCAACCATAAATATATACGGTGAGTAATTTTATTTTATTATTTTTTTAATGTTTTTAGAAATTGTAAAAGATGTTTTTGTTTGGGTTTTTAAATAGGATAAATATTCTATACACAGTCGGTAGAAACTGAAAGTTTCCACAAGCGCCTTAGTTTTAAGGTATATGGAGTCAGTTTAGGGTATAGGGTTTAGAGGTTTAGGTATAAGAGGTTAGAATTTAGGGATAGTTGTTTCAATTTAAGATTTAGGGTTATAATTTAGGGTTTATAAATTAAAACCTAAATTCTCACAATATTACCCTAAAACTAAACCCTAACCTATAAACCCTAAATTATAACCCTAAACCTTAAACTGAAACGACTACCCCTAAATTCTAAACCCCTACACCTAAAACATATACCCTAAACTAACTCTCTATACCCTAAAACTAAGGCGCGTGTGGAAATTGAAAGTTTCCACCGCCTGTGTATAAGATATTAATCCTTTTAAATACAGGTCTATGTAATTCTAATTGTTTTTAATGTTATATGAAAATGGATGAGCTTACCACGTGCGACGAATACCGTTGAACACCACTAATGTTGAACACCGATGAACACCATTAAATTAATTAATAAAGATTTAAAATTTTAAGCACCCAACATACAATTAATAATTATTTTTAAAAATTCAATTAAATTATTTTTATATACATTAAAATTTTATTTTTTAATAAGGGTAAACTATATATTTAGTACCTCATCTATTTCCATATTTCTATTGAAACCTTATTATTTAAATATTATTTCAATTTGACCCTATTCTTTATAAAAGAATAATTTAACCCTTAACCCTCAATCTAAAACCCTAAACTATTAAACCTTAAACCCTTAAACTCCTAAACCTATACCCTAATCCATATACCATTAAAAATAATTTCACCATCATCGATTCAATTCAATTCAATGAATTGTTGAATTCTCCTAAAAAATTAAATTAAATTAGTTTTTATATATATCAAAATTAATTAAACTCGAATCTCTTAGAATTAACACTATCATCTTATTTGAGATGAAGAGACTATCACAATTAATCATAATTAATTCAACTCATTGAATCAAATTTAAGGGTAAAAGTGAAATCACAAAATCATGCATTTGCCTTTAGAAAACAAAGTAAAAGTTCGTTTTTTTATACTTTTCATCTTCGAGAAGTTATATTTGATTTTTACATCCAAATGTTGTTGCCCTTTCTTGATGTTTAATTGTATTTTTCCGTGAACTTCATTTGATCCTTACGTCCAAATGTTGTTGCCCTTTCCTATTGTATGTTTAATTGAAAGTTTCCAACTATTTCTAGGAGAAAGAGATTTTACTGAATTGAATTAATTATGATTAATTGTGATTACCCCTTTATCTCAAATAAGATGATAGTGTTAATTTTTTGGATATTCGAGTTTAATTAATTTTGATATATATAAAAAAACAATTTAATTGAATTTTTAGGAAAATTCAACAATTCATTGAATTGAATTGAATCGATGATGGTGAAATTATTTTTAATGGTATATGGTTTAAGGTATAGGTTTAAGAGTTTGAGGGTTTAAGATTTAATAGTTTAGGGTTTTATGTTGAGGATTAAGGGTTAAGTTATTTTTTATAAAGAATATGGTCAAATTGAAATAATATTTAAATAATGAGGGTTCAATAGAAATATAGAAATAGATGAGGTACTAAATATATAGTTTACCCTTATTAAAAATAAAATTTTAATATATAAAAATAATTTAATTGATTTTTTAAATAATTATTAATTGTATGATGGGTCCTTGAAATTTTAAATCTTTATTAATTAATTTAATGGTGTTCAGCGGTGTTTAACATTAGTAGTGTTCATCGCACGTTGTAGAATTTTCCAATGAAAATCCATCTTTTATTCTGCTAATTTGTTTTATTTGTTGATTTTGGATCTAATGAATTTTTTTAGGATTTTTGTAGTTTTAGATTTTTTTCTTCATATTTCGGTTTTGTTTTTCGAGTATTTTTCATTTTTTACGTGCTTTTAGAAATTGTAAGAATTTTAATTTTAGGGATTGCCCTTTATATATTTGAAATCTTTGAAGACCATTAGTTTACTAGACGATTGTATTCAGACCTTTAAAAGGTCATACAATTAAATACAAATATAGACTTAAAGTATTGATTAAATTTAACATGATAATTGTAAATATTAATTAAATTAAACAAGTCGAATGTCACAAGATCCATACTGATGTATTTTTTTCATGAACCAGATATGAAAAATAGACAATATATTTTCAAGGGTGAGTGAATGAAGTAGCAAGTGTCTTAGGGAGTGGTCTTAAATACAAATATGGTATTAATAAATGGTCAAAGATCATAAAACGATATTAGAAAATAAGGCATAGAAGAGAATAGTTGTAAATTTTATTTTTAGTTATACTTTTTTTATGATTTCTTATTATAATTAAAATATTATTACTATTTTTATCTGTAACACCCGTATTTTGGGTTAGGAGTTAGCCGGATTTATAATTCGAGTCAATAAAATTTAATTAAAATAATTCAACCTAAAATGTGGTGTAATTGAGCTTTAGTAAAAAGGGAATGACTTATGTTGTAATTTGACCCTAAAGTCTTTAAAAGCAAGACAACTTTAAAACAAAAGTTGTCATCTTCCTCCCAAAAACCTTTCCAACGTTAAAAAGAAGTAAACTCCATTTTCAAAAACATCTCAAGCCTAGTTACTATTCCATTCAATATCTTCTTCAATCCAAGGTGTTTTTCAAAGGTAATTATGTTTTCTTACTCTCCTCTTTATTCCCTATCAACTCATGGTCTTAGATTTCAAAGTTATGGAGTTTTGAAAATTAGGGTTTGTATCAAAGTTTGAGTTTTTAAGGGGTTTTTCATTTTGTTTTGATAAATTGTGTTGGAGCTTTGTTTACTCATGTCAAAATACACATTATATGTTAATTTGGTTGAATTTCAATGAAAATCCGAAGTGGGTTCTTAGACCCATTTTTGAGTTGTCAAAAACACCATTTTTGGTGGGTTTTAGGTGGAAAACAAAGGGCTAATGGTTTAGGTATGTTAGGAGGGTGATTTGGGACATTTTGGAGGTCATTTGGGTGTTTGGAAATGGGTGTTTCAGCCAAGGTTTGTTGGAGTACGAATTTGAGATATTTGGGGATTTAATTTGGTTGGAAATTTTGGATGGAGTTGGTTTGAATTCAAAGGTTATGTGATTATTGAATATTAGCATTGATTTTGGTTATCGGTTGTGTTTTTGGTTGGCTAGAAGTAAGAGGGATCGTCGAAGAAGCTTTGGGACCGAATCCGGGTTCGTAGGGGTTTCGCTTGGTAGCTAAGGAAGGGCGGTGAGTGGTTTCAAACTTGATTTAAAGCTTGGTTCGAGTATGTGTGGTGTGTGTGTGTAAAGTGTGCTTGGTAGGCCACTTATAGATAATTCAAGTTGTTAATTTAACCATTGATATCCATAAATGCTATTGTGCTTACTTAGCTATGCTCTTGTGATTGTGGTTATTTGGTGCATGTATATATCATGGTGTGAATATATGTGATGAGCATGAGTGTGGTTGATGATATGTGATGTGATAATGATAATTGACACTAAAATAATTACCGGTTGTAAATGATCGATCATTAGGATAGTGTGCACACAAATTGAGTCAAAACGTACGTGGCCTTGATGGCGCTAAGTCATCAAGGAGGAGTACGGTAATGTAACATTCCACCGGAAGCTTTTTATACATTTCTACGGGATGATGAGTGGAATCCCATCCGTAGGGCATGTGGCGATGAGTGGAATCCCGCACATGCAAGATCCGGTGATGAGTGTAATCCCACCGAGGTAAAGTGTTGTTGAGGTTTAAATCCGCACAATCGGGGTAATTAAAGTGGCCAATTAACTTGTTCATACATTGTGATATGTGATGATGATATATGTTGGTGATATATGGTGTTGCTATATGATGTTGATATTGATATTTGAGCTTGGTAGGTTCGAGAAACCATATATGCCACTTGAAAGACTAGCTAGGTCTACTTGATTATATGCCTATGCATGATGTATGTGAGATTAGGATTTACATGCTTGAACCCTGCATTGTTGATGTTTTTCGTTTTAGAGCACCCTCACTAAGCTTATAGCTTACGCTCTCAATGTTCAACAATACAGATCATTAGCGTGGTGTTAGCTCGAGGCAAGGCAAGAAGGGCTTTCCAAGTTTTGTGGCTCAAGTACGGTTATCAATTTTGTATTAGCTAGCAATGTGGCAAGGGTTTTTTGTATGAGCTTGTATGACTCATTTGATTGTGGATGTTTTGAGTTGATTATGGATTGTAAAGCATGTGATACTATGATGGATGTTGGTGTGTTATGGCATGCTTTAGATGTTTAGGTTGTCTTGTGTATGAGTGCAAACCTCTTATGATGACTTGTGCCTTTAAGACCATATGATCCTTTATGTATGCACAATATTGCCTAAATTGCTCTTTTGATGGAATGCTTTGTATGGATGCTTGTCTCGTGTTTGAATGCTTCCTTTGGCTTAAGTAAGATTGCTTAAGTGTGTGTATGTGCTTAGGAGAGTCGAGAAATGCATTTAGAGTCGTGTTTGGGGTCGATAAGTTGGAATTTGTGGAATTGCTGTGCAAGGCCATATCGATACGGTCTTGCCCAAAGGCCACTGATTTTGCCTGGCTTACCAATACCCTAAGGGTATCGATACCCTCCAAAGTTACTGGAATTTAGAGTTTTGAGTGAGAGTAGAGCGTACCGATACGGGGTGCACGAGTATCGGTACGGGTCTACTCTGTTGACCAAGAAGGGTTGACCGAGAAGGGCGTATCGATACGCTCAAGGGATGTATCGATACGGTCTTCCCGAAGTTGACTCCTTGGGTTGACCTAGTCAGGGCGTATCGATACCCCTAGCTAGGGTACCGATACGGCCTGCCTAATAAGCTTAAAATTGACTGTTATGCATGGCCGTGGTTCGAATGTGTTTTTCTTCGTTTGTTTTCCGCTGTCATGATCACTTAGGATATAACACGCCTCTAGTCAAGATTAAAATGAAAAAAAAAATATAGGGTTGCTAACCGAAGGGAACCTTAACGGGTTTCACTCGGTTTTCCCCGTGTGGCCCACTCGGACCGGTCATCCGGCCAGACCGGAACGAGGGGGTTACATTATCTTTAAAAAAATGTATATTATTAATGTATGTGTGTCTACCCTCAAAATATTTTTTGGATCTGTCACTGACCGACACAAATACTAAAATACATATAACAATAATAATACATTGGCAAATTGATATTACCATAACTCAACCATAACAAATCTTTAAAATTATGTAATTTGTCGATATATAATATTCAATGTTTCAAAAAATATTTATTTATTCATGTTAAAAAATATTTTTATTATGTCATCTTTCTAAACCCGGCATAACATTGATTCAGATTTTAGAGAATAAATCTAAACGTTTATTCATAATTCAAAGGCTTAATGATACTTTATGTTTTTGAAATTTTTAGAAAAATTCATTTAAATTATTTTCTATTTTTTATTTTATTTGTTAAATTAAAATAACTGATAAAATTAATAAATAAATGACATGTTAAAGTGACATCAGTTGTTTTATCTTTTTGTAATAGTATTTTTTTATATTTGGTTTTATTTGCAAAAAAAATTATTTTTTAAAAACCTTTAAAATTATTAAAAATAGTATATGTATTAATTATTATTTTTGTTTCCCTTCCGGTTTTTAGGACTTCGCCCAGATTAATTCAGATCGACCTGCGTCGCACACCTGAGTTATTATTTTTTTTTGTCAAAATTAAACTTTACAATAAAATAAAATAAAAAATCCAAAATCCAAATGAAGCAATAAAAATTAAGAACTAAAATGATATTTTAAAAAATTGAAAATAAAAAATGTCATTAAAGTTGATGGAAGTTAAGATTTTGAAATCAAAACAAGTTGCAGTAGTAGTGAGATCTAAACCACTCGAAGTTAGATTATCTCTTAGCAGGGGAAACTATTTTCCAAGAAATAAAAACGACCATGAAGCTAAAGTCAAGTCCACTCCACCCATGAAATAGAGAAATTATTTTATGTATTCGACTCACCACGTCATTCATAGTTCTCGTCCACTAAAAATTAGAATTAATTTTTTGTTTTCACTAATTCATTTATAATTAACTTCAAGTAACCAACTACTTACTATTTACATAGTATAAAAAATTGAATATTCATCTTTGAAAAAAAAATGACATGTTAAAAAAGAAATTAGTTGACCGGTTTTTAAGAAAAAATTATTAGATGAGTTTGACTCACCATGTCATCTATGGTCCAGCCAATGATATTTTTCTATCTCATTTTTTTCAAGGTGAATCTTCATCTTTTCCTACATGTCAATAAAAAATGGGTGGTTATTTGGAAGTTAAAATGGCATGGATGAAGTTTATTGCTGAAACCACAGATGACGCGGTGAGCAGGATCCATCTAATAATTACTCAATATTTAAAAAATGAGTCATAAATGATGTGGTGGGCCGGAACCATATAATATTTTTTCCACCCAACAAGTAAAAATATAATATGTTTTCATGAAATGGATTAGGTCAACTCCACCCAGCGACCATTATAAGGCTGCTATGCATGGAACAAGTCCATCTCTTCATATAATTCCATTTTACTTTTTATCTGAAGAAGAGACTTCAAATGCATTCATCGTTCATTGGCTGGCACAATTCTATCAATTTCCTTACAATTTTCCAATATAATTTTTTTTGCAAATTGAATGGACACATCCATGCGTGTTCTCTACTCGGCTTCCTAAAAATTGATGTATCGAGAAGCCGAAAGAGCACGTATGGATGTGTCCAGTTAATTGGCGAAGAAAATTACATTGGAAAACAGTAAGGAAATTGATAGAATCGTGCCAAGATGACCAACTCTTGGCTTAATTTCCATCTCTGTATCACCTTTATTGCTTTGTACTTTGAAATTATGGACAATGCAATTCCAGTCACTGTTATGAACACTCTCCCTAATTAAAACACAGTAAATCCTGAAACAACTAGACATCCAATCCTACAAAGAAAACCTGCAAGTGTATCTGATGCGCATAAAATCTTCAACCATGTCTGAAAAGAGAAAAAACACAACCAGATCCCCAATGCCCTCTAAGTTTGGCATGTTTGTGTCTTTCTGCAGTCTTTTATATGTAACACATACTATCTCTGTTGAGGCAGCATCTTCTTATGAGCCCACAGATACCAGAACCTTTGACTGTTCCTCAATTGACACACATATGCACTTCCTGTATCTCCAGGTCCCAAGTATTGTTCTCTGTCAGTGCTGCTCAATTCACTCTTCTGAAAACATCCACTGATTCATACGCTAAATGCCGGTCCAGTGAAGGAATTCTGTATCAACGTGGATGACCATGAGGTGCTAAATGAAACATTCACCCCTTCACCGGATGTTTCTGATGCATATGCTCTTTTTTTGTTCAGACAATTCAAGCTTCATAACTTAATGGAATAGTTAACTCGATGTTGTTCCTCCTAAGTGACTCAAGTTCGATCAACGTAATGTACACGGTGTATGCGTGTTTTCAAAAATTTAAGAGTAAACAACATATACTGTCATATAATCACAACAGAATACTAAAAAAACTTAATGAAATAGCTTATATATATTACATACATCCATGCATAAATTAATATTCAAATCAATAGGAGAACTCTACTCTAAACCACTAGGGGTTTTATCATCTCTACCGCAAAGAAAACTTTTTTGTACTAAGGAGCTTTTTGGTTTCAGAATTTTTAACGTCCAGTCGGAGCTATGATCTCTGAGAACTCAACTCCAAGATTGGGATCTGAACCACCGTCTAAAGCTACTCCACGAACATCTACGATCACAGATAATTCATCAGCAACAGTACCGCTGGCGCTGTTGCCACTGTCTTGTAAACAAGCACTCTCCTCCTGCTGCAGCCACGCCCGCTCCAAATTCGACAGCACCTCACCCATTGTTGGCCTTTCACTACCCCTATCACACAAACATTTCCTTGCAATGTTTGTGAATGTTGTCAAACATGTCGGATCTACTTTTCCTTGCAGATACGGGTCAATAATCTCATCAAGCGTCCCTGATTTGTAACAATGCAATACCCACTCAGCTAAACTTATCTTCTCTTGCTCTTCCTCCATGTTCTCTACTCCTTGTAGAACAGCAGGCCTAGCACATAGTACCTCGAACAATACTACCCCAAAGGAGTACACATCTGATTTCTCAGTTAACTTCTGACGCTTGTAATACTCTGGATCCAAGTACCCAAAGCTGCCCTTCACCGATGTAGAAACATGCGTTTTTGATCGAGTCAGCATGTTGGGGCCAATTTTTGATAGTCCGAAATCCGAAACCTTGGCCACCCAATTCTGATCTAACAGTATATTGGTGCTCTTCACATCACGGTGTATAATGCTGTGCTTTGCACTCGTGTGAAGGTAATGCAACCCTCGAGCTGCACCGATACAGATTCTGAGCCTTCGCGTCCATGGAAGTGGAGGATTCTTTGTCTTGTATAGATGATCCCGTAAGGTTCCATTTGCCATGTAATCATAAACGAGTATCATTTCCTTTTTTTCCTTGCAACATCCGATCAACGAGACTAAGTGGCAGTGCCGGAACTGTGACAGCAGAAGAATTTCGGTTTGGAACTCATTCAGCCCTTGGCGAGAACCTGGACTGGCGCGTTTTATTGCGACAATATTGGTTCCACCACTAATATATCCCTTGTAAACATTCCCGAAACCCCCTGCCCCAAGAAGTAAAGCGGCAGAGAAGTTGTTGGTGGCTAACTTTACCTCGTGAAATGAGAAGCTCCGGAAATGGTGATCAGGTGATTGTGACTGCAATATCAAAGTCTTTCTCAGTTTTTTCCAACAAGCAGAGAGTAATTGCAATAGAGTTGCTAGAACAAGAGAGCTGATCACGGTTCGGCCGGAAATTTCAAGAGCTAAATAATTTCCACCATCTTTTGTCGATGGATAGTTCACCATTTCAAATGAAAATGGTCCTGCAAGAGAGTTGTTGAAATCGGACAACTTGAAAATTTCTACCCCGTTTAAGATCGCTGGCCAGGATGTCTTGATTGAACCATTGCTGTTTTGTATTGAAAGTGACAGATTTGTTCTCCTCGTGGTATATTCGGAGAAATTTACGATGTAATCTCGATAAACCGGAACACCAATTCCATGAGTCCAGTTAAATATATCTGCCTGATCTTCAGCGGTTTGATCCTTCATATAGACATGGAAAACTCTTTGACCAACACGCTTAATATCAGTTGAGATCTCACAAAAATGGAGTCTAACAAGGTAATAGAAACCAGAGTCGACTGGCAGTAACCATGTAGCTCCATTTTGATTGCTTCCATCATTTGCATCTGCAACTCTCCTTGCCGAAGCATAAACTTGATCGGGAGCAACGTATGACGGCACCGACGAACTTCTCTTGATTTGAACATCTGAGGAAAGGATACCCGTTGGCATCCGGTATCTATATGCATCCGAGGCATATAATTCCATGTTACTTTTATCAGTCGTCAAGAAGCTTGCATCGGGTATCCATTGGCGAAACATGCCAGTATCATCTCGCTCGGGGATCAAATCTCCGCCTACATTCAGTCGGTACATCATCTCGAGAGCCGTCGAGTTCTTGATATAATACAGAGAAGGAGGTTGTCCGATCAAGGGCAGCAGAACTACTTGTCGGATGTAAAGATTTGAAGGCATGGAGAGGACCTCAATCTTGTTCACAAATGCATATGCATCAGAAACATCCGGTGACGGGGTGAATGTTACATTTAGCCCCTGCTCATCCACGTTGATACAGAATTCCTTGACACTGTAACCATTATCGGACCGGAATTCAGAGTATGAAGCAGTGGATGTTTTGAGAAGAGTGAACTGAGCAGCAGTGACAGAGAACAATGCTTTGGAAATATTAAAGCCTGAATATGAGAATGGGTTGAAATAAAGGCGAATAAACTTGGGACCTGGAGATACATTAAATGCATATGTAATTTGTTTCTTATAGACGCAAGGCTGTAGCTTTGTCCCAGGAACGTTAAAGGAACAGACATTATTCCTGTCTATGAAGGATGGTTCATGAATTGAAGAACAGTCTAGGGTTCTGGTTTCTGTGGGCTTATAAGAAGATGCTGCCTCAACATACATAGTATGTGTTACAAATAAAAAACTGCAGAAAGACACCAACATACCAAACTTAGAGGGCATTGGGGATCTGCTTGTGTTTTTGCTCTTTTCAGACATGGTTGAAGATTTTATGCTGATTAGATAGACATGCAGGTTTTCTTTGTAGGATTGGATGTCTAGTTGTTTCAAGATTTACCGTGTTTTAAGTCCTCCTTGCCAATTCACAGGACACATCCATACGTGCTCGATCGGCATCCTAGAAATTGACATATCGATTATATCTTTGGTCGTGTATATTATTTCAGGGTCGATATATTAATTTTTAAAAAGTTAAGTAGCTGTTGGTAATGCTTCAAGGAGTTACCAAAGGCAAAGCTATATCCCACATTGGTTGGGAAAATAGCTAGGGAAGGGTATTTATACCCATGCTTCCTCCCTCCCTTGTTGAGTGGGAAAGAACAAGGGAAGTACTCGCGCGCCGCCGCCGTCCGGCCGGGCTCGGGCTCGGGCTCGGGCTCGGGTTCACTCAAAGATTTGGTCAAGACTTCTTTGATACCTACTCTCCCGTCACAAAAATCTCAACGATCCGTGCATTGTTTGCACTAGCCTCCATTCACAAGTTGCAAGTACATCAAATGGATGTAAAGACTGCATTTTTGAATGGGGATCTAGATGAGGAGATCTATATGGAGCAACCTCTTGGCTTTGAGGCGCCTGGTATGGAAGGCAAAGTATGTAGACTTAAAAAGTCACTTTATGGCCTGAAGCAAGCTCCTAAACAGTGGTATGAGAAATTTCACAAAACTATTCTTAGTTTTGGTTTTGTTGTGAATGGTTCGGATGCATGCGTGTATTCGAGGATGTTTGGTACTGATTGTGTCATCATAAGCTTGTATGTTGACGACATGCTGATTTTCAGTACTAACATTGAGTCCATTAACAAAACAAAAAGTTTCTTGTCCACTAAGTTTGAGATGACTGACTTGGGAGAAGTCGATGTAATCTTAGGAGTCAAAGTAATCAAATCTGAAAAGGGATTTTCTTTAAGCCAGGCACACTATACTGAGAAAGTGTTAAAGAAATTTGACAGTTTTGATGTCGTCCCTGTTCGAACTCCTTATGACTCTAGCATACATCTCTTTAAGAATGAAGGAAGTAGCGTTTCTCAAACGGAATATGCCAAAATAATTGGCAGTCTAATGTTCTTAATGAACTGTACTCGGCCAGATATTGCCTATGCTGTTAGCAGACTCAGTAGATACACTCATAACCCTAGTGGTGAGCACTGGGTTGCTCTTAGACGCTTACTTAAGTACCTTAAGGGTACTATGGACTGGAGACTTGAGTATGTTGGCTTTCCTGCTACATTAGAAGGATATTGTGACGCCAACTGGGTTTCCGATAGTGATGAAGTAAGCTCTACGAGTGGGTATGTATTTACTTTGGGAGGAGCAGCAATTTCTTGGAAGTCTTCAAAATAGACTTGTATTGCTCGCTCTACTATGGAGTCAGAGTTTATAGCTCTTGACTTAGCTGGGCAAGAAGCTGAGTGGCTAAGGAGTTTGTTAGCCGATATTCCGTTGTGGGGGACTCCGACTCCTCCTGTTTCCTTGTTGTGTGATTCACAAGCAGCGATTTGTGTTGCCAAGAGTCATGTTTACAATGGCAAAAAGAGACACATTCGCATAAGGCATGAATCTGTTAGACACTTAATAAGGAATGGAGTACTCTCTTTAGAGTATGTGAAGTAGGAAAGAAACCTAGCAGATCCGCTTACCAAAGGGTTAAGTCGGAAATTGGTCCTTGATTCGTCGAGGGGGATGGGTTTAAAGCCCATTGGTTGAGGAATTCATGGTGGATACCCAACTTAGTTATCTAAGTTCAATGTGGTCAAACGAAACCATGGAAAGACTCATAGTGTACATTTCTCACTGCCTATCCCTATGACGAATAATGTACATGCCCAGGTTGAGTACTATTACTCTTAATAAATTCATAGCCCAGTTTTTGGGTGGTCTTTGTGAGAAAGACTTGATGAATTTACCGAATCATGGTTGAATACTTATTCTTAATAAGTTCATAACACAAGTATGAATGTGTTGTCCTATTGAGAAGGACAAATATGGATTTACCGCCAGAAAGGTTGAGTTTCGAGAAACTCTTAATGAATTCAAAGTTTAAATGATCCTATTGAGAAGGACATTTTGAATTCACCAACAATGAGGTTGAATATTTATTCTTAATGATTTCTTATCCCAATACTGGGTGGTTCATTTTAAATGGACTTGAAGAAATCACCATAAGTCTATAAGAGGTTGAACCATTACAAATGGTTCTTAATTATTTCATAGCCCAGATTCAGGGTGGTTTATATTGAGATAAACCTGATGAAATAACCTATGTAAGTGAGAAGGATTAGCCACCTTCTGTGAAAAACGTTGGGCCGTTTTTTCTAAAAACACTTACTAGAATCCTGAGGGTAAGATGGCCAAATATACACTTGTGTATATATATCTTACACATCGAGAACTTCGGTGGATGAAGGAGTTAGTTGTGTGTTATGAGTTTACCCCTATCTTAGAAAGTTCAAGACTAGTTTCACTTATCTAAGAGAAGGATCGCTCATTATCACTATGTACTAGTTCAAGATACGTTCACTAGTGCTTAAGCAACTAATTCCGCAACTGCTCGTCTGAGGAGGGCTGTGTTTGAGATACAGATGATTTCTTTCGCATTAGTGGGGGAATGTTGGTAATGCTTCAAGGAGTTACCAAAGGCAAAGCTATATCCCACATTGGTTGGGAAAATAGCTAGGGAAGGGTATTTATACCCATGCTTCCTCCCTCCCTTGTTGAGTGGGAAAGAACAAGGGAAGTCCTCGCGCGCCGCCGCCGCCGTCCGGCCGGGCTCGGGCTCGGGCTCGGGCTCGGGCTCGGGCTCGGGCTCGGGCTCGGGCTCGGGTAACACGTGTCTTCGACACGTACGCGTGCGTATATATTCTTTTATAGGCTTGATAAAACTGTTTGAATTGATTCGAACGTTCAGAACAGTGCAGTTTATTCGAATATAGACTGTTTTACGTTCTGTTTTTGTTTACTTTTTCCAGTCAGTACTAACAGCTGTTTTGCAGTTCACTTTACCAACAGTAGCCAACATGTATGGATGTGTCCATTCAATTGACGAAAAAGATTACATTAAAAAATAATAAGAAAACAAAATAGAATTGTGCCAACCAAAAAACGATGTATGCATTTGAAATCTCGTCTTCAGATAAAAAGTAAAATGGAATTATATGAAGAGATGGACTTGTTCCATGCTTACCAGCCTTAAATTGGTCACTAGGGTGGTGTTGACCTAATCCAATTCACGGGGGGAATGGACTTGAACTTTCTACGTCGTTTTTATTTCTTGGAAAATAGTTTCCACTACGTTAGAGATAATCTAACTTCGAGTGGTTTAGAGCTCACTATATCTACTGCAACTTGCTTTGATTCTAAAATCTTAATCTCTATTGTATTTAGGGTAAAGTACATAGACGATTACTGAACTTTAGTAAAGAAATAAAATGGTAATTAAATTTTTAAAATTACAAAATGATAATTAAATTTTATGTTTTATAACAAAATAATAACTAGACGTTAAATCACGTAAATGTCTGTTAAGTAGTTAATAATTGATGCATCAATTTTTAGGAAGTTAAAGTAGTTAATATGTATGGATGTGTCTATTCAATTGGTGAAAAAAATTACATTGAAAAATGGTAAGAAAATTGATAGAATTGTATGGATTTGAAGCCTCGTCTTCAGATACAAAGTAAAATTGAATCTATTAAGAGATAGAAACCGTTTCACGGGGGAGTGGACTTGACTTTAGCAGCTATACGTCGTTTTTATTTCTTGGAAAATAGTTTCCTCTACGTTAGAGATAATCTAAGTTTGAGTGGTCTACAGCTCACTATATCTACTGCAGCTTGCTTTGATTCCATTATCTTAGTCTCTATTGTGTTAATTTAATGATATTTTAGACCCATCGAATTTTTTCGAAAATGTCTTTTCAGTTGTTAAATTTTTAGTCTCTTTTGACCTTTGAATTTTTAATTTGTTGTCAAATTGAATCACTAACAGAAAAAGTAACACACCTGTTAAGCTAACATCAATTATTGTTTTTTATTATCAATTTTTATAAGGTTTTTTTTACATTTGAAATATATTTTATACAACAATTCAAAAAAAATAATATCTACTCTTCAAAAAAGAAATATATTTTATAAATCTAACGGGAAATATGGTCTTGTTTTTGAATCTAACGGAAAATTGTATAAAAATTAATAAAAATAATATAACATTTATTAATTATTAAATTTTGTAAAAATTAATAAAATTGATTAAACGATAAAATAATTGATGTTAGTTTAACAAAATTATTATTTTCTGCCGCAAATTAAACTTAAAAAAATCAAAGGCCAAAATTTAAGAACTAAAATGATATTTCTGAAAAATTAGAAAATAAAAATATCATTAAAGTTTATGGAAGTTGTGATTTTGGAATCAAAGCAAGTTGCAGTAGTAGTGAGCTCTAAACCACTCGAAGTTAGATTATCTCCAAGCCTGTCCATTCACAAGTATGACATGTGATACGTTTTGTTAACCCTCAAAAGAAAATATTTTCTTAAAAAAGTTTTCTAATTTTTTCTTTTATTATTTTAAAAATTTAATTGTAATCAATTCTTCTTAAAAAAACTCACCAAATTTATGGTGTTTAACATTTTTAATTAGTGTTTTGAAGGTTAAAATTTCTAATTGAAGATTTGAAGATTTTAAAATTTTGATCAAGTTATCATTTCTCTTAATAGGAGATTTGAACAATATCAAGACTATGAAAAAAATTGACTTAGTTTCATATGTTTAAAAAATTAATTTATAAGAAATAATCATAATATGATAAATTTTAATATTTTACAATTTCATCTTATTATAAAATATATTGAGAGCCTCATTTAAAAAGTATCATACGGCCCGTACATCTTTTAGACGGTAAGCATAGAACAAGTCCATCTCTTCATATAATTTTATTTTGGAGTACTTTTTATCTGAAGAAGAGACTTCAAATGCATTCATCATTCATTGGCGGGCACAATTCTATCGAATTCCTTACCATTTTCCAAATGTAATCTTCCTCACCAATTAAATAGACACATGCATGCGTGTTCGCTAGGGGTGTAAAAAGCTGACCCGACTAAAACCTATTTGAGTCAGAACTTGATTTGACTTGAGGATTTGATGACCCAAACTCGATCTGTAACCGATTATTGTTGACTCGGACCCGAATTTGACCTGTTACTGTAGTAACCGAACCTGATCTGCGTCCGGCTGAAAACGACCCAAACCCGAATTGGACCTGTTATTGTGGACCTAAAACCCGACCTGTGTCCGACTGAAACGAACCCAAACCCGAAGCCGACCTGGCAGATAGCCGAATTTACCCGACTGAATTGACTCGATATCCAATTTTACCCGACCTGAAATGGACCTGACCTGTTTTGAACCGGACCTATTTTGAACCCGACCTGTTAAGTGACCCGACATGTAGTTGACCTGAACTGATATTGACCCGAAATCTATGACTTGATGAATTAAAAACTTTTATAAGTTGATATATCATATACATATATAATGTATATACATATACACCTACATATATTAATATGCATGATGTATATGCGCGCATACATATATATATATATATTAAGTACTAAAGTTGAAAAGAATATTAAGTAATTGATAATTTATGAACTACAAAAACTTAATGAAGAGTTGTTTTTTATTTCTCAGTAACTTAAATAAAATTTTAGACTTACAAATTATAAAAAAAAAATAACAGTTGCATAACCTTAAGTAACAAATTCAAGAATTGTTTTCTTAAGTTATAAGAGATTCAAGAAATGTTTTCTTAACTTAAGTTAAAAATTAGATTGATTTTACTTAAGTTATAACAGATTCAAGAATTGTTGTCTTAACTTAAGTTATAAATTAGATTGATTTTACTTAAGTTATAACAGATTCAAGAATTATTTTCTTAACTTAAGTTATAAACTAGATTGATTTTTCTTAACTTAAGTTATAACATATTCAAGAATTGTTGTCTTAAGTTATAAATTAGATTGAATTTACTTAAGTTATAACAGATTCATTTCTAAACTTAAGTTATAAAATAGATTGATTTTACTTAAGTTATAAAATAGATTGATTATTATTATCTCACCTTTAGTAATTTGAACTACGTAAACGAATATTAACTATTATAACTTAAATAAACGAACAAAATATTTGAATACTTGATAACTTAAAAAAAATCAATACAGAATGTCAAAATAATACAAGTTAGTATTCTTTATACTTACAATTCTACAAACTGAAACTTATAAAATACAAGAAGTTTGTTTGTAATAATATTAGCTCTCGGATCTTATAGCAAAGACAAAAGGTAAAAGCATTTTGCTACCATATATTTCTTCATCGAGCTATCAGATCTAAATGCTACCATCAAGGTTAATTATGGGTAACTTGCATAGGTAAGAAACCAACATAATTAAAACAATGGCAACACTTAGATAAGAGAGAAAAGCAGCAAGCTACCAGTAACCAGCAGCAACACCAAGTCATAAATAGAAGCAGGATTCAGCAACGCCAACTCATAAATTACAGCAGCATTCAGCAAAACCAAGTCAAACAACAGCAGCAGCAACACTAAATCATAAACAGAAGAAGCAACAATAAGTAATGTAGAACTAAGTGTTTTGATATAATAATTGAAAAATGTTTTGGACAAATTAGAAAAGAATTTAAAATATGTCTTTAAGTACAAACAACTTGAAAATAAGTTTGAGGCATTTTAAAAGGTTTTTGGCAAAGTTCTTAATGCTCTAAAGTAGTCAAACTTAAATTTTCAGCAAGCTCGTACCGATACGGTATACCCCGTATCGATACCCTTTTGCCCAAGTTTTGAATCTGCCAAAACTCGTACCGATATAGAAGATACTATATCCATACGGATAGGGGCCGTTTCGATACGCATCTTAGGCGTATCGATCCCTATTTTAACAACCCCAACGACTATTTCCCAACGGTCTTTTAAATGACATACCGTATCGATACGCTATCTAGCGTATCGATACGCTTAGGCTGGCAAGATCCCAACGGCTAGTTTCTGAAGAAGGGCGTACCGATACGGGTCCTCGTGTATCGATACGGAAGGCTCTAGAACTGCAATTAATGTGAGAAATAAAGTCTCCAACGGATAGTAACGGCTACAAACTCAATTGGGACTATAAATTGAAGGCTAGAACACTTGAAGATGGTACAAGACTACATCCAAGCAACATGATCAAGAGAATTAGAGTCTAAATCTTTATTTTACTATTCTCTTATACATAGTCTTTAAAGAGTGCTTAATTGTAAATTCTTTGTACACTCTTATGAGCTTAGAGATGTGTAAACACCCACCTAGAGAGGTATTTAGTTTACAAAACAAATCCCTTGTAAAATGAGAGGTTCTAGTTTAGCCTTGAGAGAAAAATTAGAGTTGGTTCTATCATAGCCAAGTCCAAAAGATATGGTTGTAATGGTTTCCTCCTAAACCGGGAAAAGGGGACGAATTCATTGTTGGGTGAATTGGGAAATCCTTAGTGGTGTGCTAAGGTAGTGGATGTAGGTGCTTGTTAGAAGGCCGAACCACTCTAAAATCATTGTGTCACTTGTCTACCATTATTTCGATTTTAGCCAATTCAACCACCAAACATTTACAACCCTCTTTGACGGTTTCGGTGATCGATTCGAGCGTGCAACAAACCCAACAATTGGTATCAGAGCCTCGTCTCCATCGAAGGACTAACATCCGGGAGTAAATATCATTTGCTCGAAGTCCACCGTTCAAGAAAATGGCAAGATTTGAAGAACGCCGCTCTATCTCGTGTCCTCCACTCTTCAAAGGAGAAGCATACTTCCAATGGGCAAATATCATGAAATTCTTCATCAAGTCTCAAGACTATGAGGTTTGGGACATCATTGAAGATGGGTATTTGAAAGCTCCAAAGAAGAAGAAAAAACAAAGGAGTGGCAACGACACGAAGGCAAAGCTAAACACCAAGGCGATGCACATTCTCTATTGTGACCTTAACGAAGAAGTTTCCAAGAAGATCTCCAAATGCAAAAGTTCCAAAGAATTATGGGAGAAACTTGAGAAGCTTTATGACAACAAGAATGGAGAAAAGAAAGATGATGATCAATCATGTGCAAACCTTCTCTCTAATCCAAAGGTGGATGGTGTTTTGGCTCTCGATGAGCCTAAGGTATCTTCTAACTCAAATGAGATTAATTCTTACTCTTTCGATGAGTTGCAAAATGCTTTCGATGAATTATTTTTGGAATTTGAGACCATGAATTCCAAATTTAAGAAAATGATTTCAAAACTTGAATTTGAAAATGATTTTCTTTTGAAAACAAAAGTGGATTTTGAAAACCAAGATGAAATTTTGAAAAATGATTTAGAGTTTTCAAAAACAAGCGAAGATGTTTTAGAAAAAGAAAACCTTGATTTAAAAGTTAAGCTTGAAAGCTTAACAAAAGAAAAAGAAATTATTTTCAATAATTCATCTTATCACATAATGACAAAATGCTCACATTGCCATTATCATAGTCATTCCTTACATACTTGTCCTATTAGGAAGAGAAAATCTTATAGGATTAGACAAGTATGGGTTCCCAAGGGAACTAAAGACATTGTGACTAACGTAAATGGATCCAAAGCAATTTGGATACCAAAAATCAAGTGAATGTCTTTTGTATGTGTGTTGGAGCAATGGCAAGCAAATCAAAATCAAAGAATGCTCAAATCACACATGAGAAGAAGATTGGGTAACCTCTAAGCTTAATGCTTTTATTTTATACATTTGGTTATCTAACTTTTGTTTAAAGTCTTGGATTATTTGTTAAGCCTAATATGATGCAATGAGTAAGGGGGCAACTTTTAAAAACCAAACCTTTTAATAGTTTAAAATTTTAAACCTTCATTGTTATTTTGAGCCTAAAGTCATTTAAATTCTTTTTGATATAACAAAAAGGGGGGAGAAATGGTTTGAAAAATTGAATTGTCAAATGAATAAGGGGGATCTTTAATTGATTTTGAATCTTAATTCTCTTATTCAAAATTTATTTCACAAAGGGAGAGAAATCCTAAACAATTTTTCAAGTTGGTTTTATTATATCAAAAAGGGGAAGATTGTAGAACTAAGTGTTTTGATATAATAATTGAAAAATATTTTGGACAAATTAGAAAAGAATTTAAAATATGTCTTTAAGTCCAAACAACTTGAAAATAAGTTTGAGGCATTTTAAAAGGTTTTTGGAAAAGTTCTTAATGCTTTAAAGTAGTCAAACTTGACTTTTCAGCAAGCTCGTACCGATACGGTATACCCCGTATCAATACCCTTTTGCCCAAGTTTTGAATCTCCAAAACACGTACCGATATGGAAGATATTGTATCGATACGGATAAGGGTCGTTTCGATACGCATCTTAGGCGTATTGATCCCTGTTTTAACAACCCAACGGCTATTTCCCAACGGTCTTTTAAATGACATATCGTACAGAAACGCTCTCTAGCGTATCGATACGTTTAGGCTGGCAAGAGCCCAACGGTTAGTTTCTGAAGAAGGGCGTACCGATACGAGTCTTCGTGTATCGATCTCGAAGGCTTTAGAACTGCAATTAATGTGGGAAATAAAGTCTCCAGCGGCTCCAAAACATCCCCAACGGCTAGTAACGACCACAAACTCAATTGTGACTATAAATTGAAGGCTAGAACACTTGAAGATGGTAAGAGACTACATCCAAGCAACATGATCAAGAGAATTAGAGACTAAATCTTTATTTTACTATTCTCTTATACATAGTCTTTAGAGAGTGCTTAATTGTAAATTCTTTGTACACTCTTGTGAGCTTAGATTTGTGTAAACACCCACCTATAGAGGTATTTGGTTTACAAAACAAATCCCTTGTAAAAGGAGAGGTTCTAGTTTAGCCTTGAGATAAAAACTAGAGTTGGTTCTATCTTAGCCAAGTCCAAAAGATAGGGTTGTAACAGTTTCCTCCTAAACTGGGAAAAGGGGACTAATTCATTGTTGAGTGAATTGGGAAATCCTTAGTGGTATGCTAAGGTAGTGGATGTAGGTGCTTGTTAGAAGGCCGAACCACTCTAAAATCATTGTGTCACTTGTCTACCTTTATTTCAATTTTAGCCAATTCAACCACCAAACATTTACAACCCTTCTTGACGATTTCGATGATCGATTGGAGCGTGCAACAAACCCAACAAAGAGAGCACAATGTTAGCATAAATCACAGTATAAACAAAAAAATAAAAATAAAGAACAGACATGAGTCAGTAACTTACCAAAACTGAAAGATGAGAAGATGAAAAGATGATGAAAGGAGATTATGGTTTTAATTTTAAAATTCAAACTTGAGATAATTATCTTATGTAATTTAATTTAAATTTGGGATTTATCATTTTAGTTTTTTAGGGTTTTCAGTTACTATAAATACCCCACTTTGGGGGTGAATTAGATCATCAGTTGCTCATTGTTCTCTCCTACCTTGAGTTAAATAAAGTTCTATATTTTCTCCATTTCTTTCTTTATTTAATTAAGTATGGTTTCTTCACCAACCAAGCTTAACTAAATCCCTTTTAGCCAAAAGCAACGCCAACCCCAACTAAACTCGTGAGATTAGAAAAGTACTTCAATCCTTCAACAACTCTTTTTTAGATTCTCTGTAAAATTGATTAGGCAATCGGCCTAATCTTTAGGCATCTCAATTGTTTAATTCTGAGAGCGCGCATCGGGTTGAAGTGGTTTAGATCCATCGTTGGGGACGAGGAAAAGCTTGTAGCCAATTCAACTCCCTAAGAACAAACTTAGTGGCGGTCCACTAAGGGGAATCAAAATCGGAAATAATTCTCATCGAGACGATTATCCGAGCACGGGCTTCTCCAGCACTAACTCAAATTTGAGTTAGCATCGATTGTCGTAGCTAACTCACTAAAGCTTGACTTCAAGGATTGCCCTGGGAGTCGAATTTACCCAAGAGAAGTAAGTTGCAAGGGTTGGACCTTGTAGACTGTAACCGGCAAGAAAGTTGAAGAAATATCAATTTCAGTGATCGAAGACGTCGTGGCAAAGTGTGGCTTGAGGCTAATTCAATCCATAATCCATTTCCATTATTTATTTTATGTTCTTATTATTTTTCTTTATCAATCAAATCACTTGTCTAAAATCACCCTTTTATTTTTTTACAGGTTTCTTGGTCTAAGTCAGAACGAAAGGTGTTAGAATTCCTATTCCCTGCAGATCGACCCTTACTCTCGCTATATTATTTTAATTTGTATTTATTTGAGTTTAAGGATTTATTTTTGACACTATACGACGCGTGTCAAATGCCTTCCTTCTGATTGTAGCCTTTAGCAACAAGTCGAGCTTTGTACCGTTCAACCTCACCTGTTGCCTTGTACTTAATCCGATAAACCCACTTGCATCCAATTGCAACTTTCCCAGGAGGCAATGGAACAAGAGACCAAGTATTGTTTAATTGTAAAGCAAGAATTTCATCAGCCATTGCCTTGACCCAAAGAGGATTTTGACTGGCCTCAGAAAAAAGACTGAGTCTCAGAGGATGTAGAAATGGAAGTCAAAAAAACTTGAGAATGAGATGGTAAATGAGAAAGAGACAAAGAAGAAGAATATTGGACAAATGAAGAAGAGAGGAGTGACACATATTAGTATAATTTTGTAACCAAGGAGGAGGTTTAGAGACACGAACAGACCTCCTAGGAACAACAGGAGGTGCACTTACTGAGTCAAATGGTGATGCAACAGAAGAATCAACTGGAACAAAATCAACTGGAACAGGGTCAGTTGAAAGTTTAGAACCAGATTCAGTAGTATTTAAAGCAGGGTCAGGTATGGAAGTTGATGTAGGTTCAGGGTTAAGAATAGGGGTAGCATTAGAATGAATATTAGCTGTAGGAACATGTGTAGGATCAGGGGTAGACACAGGGAGATGTAAAACCAAAAAATCAGAATCTGGAATAGAGACAGATGAAGGAAAAAAAGAAGAAACAGTAGGAAAAAAAAGGAGAAGATGAATAAAAAGGAAACTGACTTTCAAAAAATTTCACATCACGATTGACAAACAGAACTTTAGAGACAAGGTTGAATAGAATATAACCCTTCTGAGTAAGGGCATATCCCAAAAAAATACAAGGAGAAGCACGGGAAGCAAATTTATCAGAAGGTGTTAAGTTTGTAGCAAAACATAAACAATCAAAAATATGAAAATGATCATAAGATGGAGATTTATTGTAGAGAAGCTCAAAAGGTGTTTTCCACTGTAACACAGAAGAGGGAAGTCTGTTGATAATGTAACAAGCAGTTAAAATGCATTCACCCCAGAATTTTAAAGGATTTTGATATTGAAAACGAAGGGCTCTAGCAACTTGGAGAAGGTGTTTGTGTTTTCGTTCAGCAACTCCATTTTGCTTAGAAGTGTGAACACAAGAGCTTTGGTGGATAATTCCTAAGGACATAAACAATGAGGAACATTCTGAATTAAAAAACTCACGGCCATTATCACTTCTAATTACTTTGACAGTGGTAGAAAATTGAGTTTGAACCATTGAAAGAAAGGTTTTTAGAGAAACAACAGCATCACTCTTTAATCTCAGTAAGTACACCCAAGTCATCCTAGAATAGTCATCAACTATAGTCGAAAAGAATCTATGTCCAAAATGAGTAGATATCCTATAAGGGCCCCAAATATCTATGTGTATGAGACTAAAAAGTGAAGCAGAAGATGAGGCACTAACAGGGAAGGGCAGTCTAGATTGCCTAGCTAAAGGACATCTAGTGCAAGCATGTAAACCAGTGAGAACCAAAGAGGAATTAGCAAAAATAGACAAACGAGATAATTGAGGAATAGGAACATGCCCTAAACGAGCATGCCAAGTTGTAGTTTCATTAGAATTCAAGCATTTACATGTATGAGCTTGAGTAATTGAATGCAAAACATTAGAATGAGAAACAGACTTACAAAGAGAATCAAGCAGAAAAAAAGAAGATTGAAGGAAATAAAGTCCTCTAAATTTCCTACCAATCTCCCTCGTCATGCCACTTGAGAGATCCTGCAAAATGCAGAAGTCAGAAAAGAAATGAACATCAGAATTCAAGTCTTTGGTGAGTTTAGAAATAGAAATCAAGTTGTGAGTGAAATTGGGAACAAGCAAAACATCAGATAACACAAGACCATTTGGTAAATTGACATAACCAATGTGAGACACATAAGAGGATTTACCATTTGGAAGTTGAACAAAATGTGAATTAGGTACGCAAGGGCGAGAATCAACCAAGCTAGACAACTCAGACACTACATGATCAGTCGCACCAGTGTCTAGGATCCATTGCAAAGAGGAATTAACAAGTGAGCAAAAAGGAGAAGTACTTGTCAAATTCACAGAGGAATGGGAAATGGAGCTCCGATTCAAAAGCTCGAGAAGCTGGGAATGTTGATCAGAAGTAAACGCTGGAGGAGAAGAACCATCAACAGCAGACAAATCACCAGGAGCCACAATCATTGCAGCCTGAGAACCACGCTTCTTGCTAAACTTGAAATCAGAAGGGAATCCAATAAGACGATAACAGGACTCCTTCTTGTGCCCTTTAATCTTGCAGTAATCACATATCCCTGAGAACTTCTTTCGTGTGTTGGAGACATTAAAATAAAGTGCAGTAGAGTCGAAAGAAGGAACTACACCAGACATATGAAGACGATGTGATTCCTCACGAACGATCATGGAATAGGCGTTGTTGACGGAGGGCAATGGTTGCATCAACAGAATCTGACTTCGCAAAGCAGCGTAAAACTCGTTGAGGCCCATCAAGAATTGAAACAATCGTTGATTAGCAATATGTGCCGAATTGCGTTGAGCGAAATCACAATTGCAAGTAGAATAGGGCACCAGAACAGAATATTCTTCCCACAACAATTTCAATTTTGTGAAATAAACTGAAACAGAAGATTCACCTTGCGTGAGTGTCGCAATTTCGCGGTGAAGGAAAAACACGCGTGAGCCATCAACCTTGTTGAATCTCTCCTTGAGATCGTCCCATTCTAAGGCAGCACTGGAGGCAAAGACAATGCCCACCGAGAGTTCCTTGCTAATAGAGTTGATGAGCCACGAGAGCACTATCGCGTTGCAACGATCCCATTGCGCCAGGAGAGAAGACTGAGAATAGTTCGTTCGTTTGCAATCGACGTCAATGAATCCGAGCTTGTTCTTTGCGAGAAGAGCTATGCGCAAGGAACGACTCCAAATAGTGTAGTTCTCGATTCCGGTCAACTGATGAGAAATGAGAACCGTCCCCGACGTATCAGAGGGGTGAAGGAACAGCAGATGGCTGAAGTCGATGATGGAATCAAAATCGGTCGAGGAAGTTGGTTGGGAAGGCATCGTGAAATTAGGGATTGAAGAATCGGAGAATTTGGGGAGAAAAAATAACAAAGAAAACTAGCAGAAATGAAAAAAAAATGGATAGCCCAAAGAAGGCCCAAATCAGTTGTGAGAGAAAAAAAACCTGAGACTCGTGATACCATGTAAAAAGTGTATATGTATTATATTCATTCACAACTTGATAATACAACATTATTATGTACAACTCTTAATATATACAAATATTTACAACTGACTAACAACACTTTAATAACCTTAACCACCTAACTAACAATACAACCGTTTCTAACTTCAACAGTCTCGATTCATGGAGAACAAAACAATTCATACCCCATGAAACACCAAATCCAAGTCAAATTGATCAATAGAAAAAAAAAACACCCTTATCTCTTAGTACAGATTGCATAGTGACGAATTCACCATAGTTGCATTGCACCAGCCATCGGGATTCAACAAAGGCATATAAAAGATACAAACCCATGAAGACAGCAAGCAAACCAAACCCAGAAAATGATACAAAACCGATGCTTCGCATGCACCCACTAGAGTAGCCCTTAGTTGAGGTGCAAGCTCTTTTAGATACCGACAAATTTGGTCCTCATAAAAATCCTCTCCCCCTACACTAAAAAATATTATAAAATTAAATTTCAAGCTATAATCTTAAATTCTAAATCATAAATCATACATTATATACCCTAAAAATACACACTACCCTAAATTTTCTAAACTCTAACCATAAACCATAACCTAAAACCCTAAACCCTAAACCTAATTTTAAGAGTGAGACATAAGTAGGGGCACCGAAAAGGGGCAGAGGATTTCCATCCCCTACTTATGCCTCCACACTCAAAATTAGGTTTAAGGTTTTAGGTTAGGGGTTATGGTTAGGGTTTAGAGAATTTAAGTATGGTGTATTTTTAGGGTATATGGTGTAGGGTTTAGGATTTAGAATTTAAGATTAGGGCTTGGAATTTAATTTTGTTGTGTTTTTTAGTGTTGGGGCATAAGTAGGGGCACCGAAAAGGGGCAGAGGATTTTTATCCCGCATTATCGGCCTATTTCTAATTAGGAGTAGAAATTTCCTACCTTTTTAGTGTCCCTGCCCCTACATTAAAATATATATTAAATATTACAATATTATATAAATATTTGTAACATCGTTTAAATATTAAATAAAAATATTTAATAAACTTATCCCACAAATAATTAATCACTTAATTAAAAATGCAACAAAAGATCCAAGCAAAATTTATTATCATAAGGGCATAGTGTCCAAAAAGAATGTATTGTTAAATACTTAAGAAAATAGAGGGAATGACATTACCACTATTTATGGTGAAAATGTCCTTATTAAAAAAAATATCATTATCGCTTAAAGGGAAATTCTCTCAAATTAAACATAAAAATATAATTAATATAATTTGAAAGAGATTTTTTTTGTTCAAAATAATTTGAAAGAGATTATTACCCTTGATAAAAAAAAAAATTGCATACCAAACCCCCAACCTTTTGCTTATAATTTTTGGGTGGCTTAAAATACATTTTGACATCTAAAGTATCATTGTTTTTTCAACTTACATCTAAAGTATTTGCAGCAAGTTAAAAAAGCATACATCCGGTCTTTAGCCATGGTCTCCAACTTGGTACTCAAATTGTCACAAATATATAAAAAAAAAAGGTTACCCAAAATTGTTGAACAAAAATCATTTGTTTTTTTATGTCTTTTTTACGTCTCAACACAAAAAATTAAATTTTAAGCCTTAAATTTTAAATTTTAAATCTTAAATTATAAACCATAAACCTTAAAAAATACATCATATCTTTAATTCTTAAACTCTAACTCTAAAACTCAAACTTAATTTTTAATGAGAAGTATAAATAGAAGTACAAAAAAGTAGCATAAGATATCTGTTCAAAAGTGTCTAAAACCACACCGAATGCTAGAAAAAATTATAGTCCCCATCCAGTCTTTAGCCTTAGTATCTCCAAAAATGTATCATCTTCCTAAATCTTTACCACTATTCACACACTCCTTATTGTTTCATCAACTTTTTTTTTGTCCTTCTCATTGAGACTGATTTAGACATCGGAGTGTGCCTCAAATCCCAATTTCAGTACCCCCTCGGCTTACATTTTTTCCTCACACAGCTTAGCGCTGAGAAATACTCCAAAATCCTAGATCCAGCTCATTGACCCAAAAAACAATCAGGCCCAGAAATTCTTCTAAATATATGATAATTTGGGCAGCTAAAAGAGCAAAAATAATTTAGGCATATAAAAGCATAATAATTTAATTATTTATTTTGACATTAAACCTTTTCTTATTATTGTTATCTTTTCGTATGGTATCATATTATATCATATCCACCTTATAGTATCGAAGAATTGTAGTCATAGAAGAAAACCCAGAAAGTTTTGTTAAAATCCAGATTCCCAGATTTCCAATCTCTCAATCGAAGTTAAATTATTAAAAAAATTATGTGTTAAACAGTACCATTAATTTGACCAGATTCCAAATAAAATACTCAACAAATCGTAAGTGGTGGACTTGCAAAAACAAAAGAGTATGCCATTGATAAAACACCCACTAGTTTATGTCCGCAGCCTCTTATAATATATAACTCAAACGCCAACAAAAAAACATGATCAATTATGCTCAAACCCCTTTGATTTTTATTTCTCTTACCAAAACAGTTAGATGAGGAAGCAAAGAAAAAGATGATGGTATTTCCCTGTGAAACGATTTCCATCCCAAGATTTATAGCATTTGTTAGGGTAGGAGGGATAGATCAAGATCGAGAAGCTTAAGCGACACCAATTGAGCGAGCTCAATAACTGATCTGCTACGAAGAACAGCAGTGAAACTATTCCAACTAAGATCATGGATTATTGCCCAACTCTCATCCAAGAAGGAAGAGTAGCATATGCGAATTCAACCCATGTATCGTCCATATCAACGGAACTAGAAGCTACTTCATAAGAGATCATGGTCCCATCACAGCCGCGCGCCTTTCTTGTTGTAACTTTGAATATTATTATTTATACTAATGTTGAAGTATGTCATACAAGGAACATGTAGCTGCCGTGGAAGGTATGTTGTTAGACTTATTTTGATTTTGATATAACCAAAATCATTGATTTGTAAATTTAACATATTGGATTTAAATTTGTCAAAAATACAATTTTAACTTGATCAAATATTTTCTAAATTATTTGACGTGATATATATTTGATAAACCCTTTTTAAGTCAACAAAAAGTTGTTTTTTATGTATTTTCAAGAGGGGGTTTCGAAACCACCATAGCAATAAGGCCTGGAAACTTGGTTTATGGTTACAGGCTTCAAATTCATGGCCTGTAACGGCTATTTTTCAGTTTAAAAAAAATTATTTTTTACCAAAAACGTTGATCATGGTAACCAAAAACAAAAGAAGAAGATGAACAGTTAAATAAATGACTAAAATGAATAAAAAATAAAATTTGGCATACTTAATGTGCAATTCACCCATTTTATATAAGTCATGTTATTTTTTTTGTTAATAAAATGACACGTGGCACGTTTTGATTGGTCCGTAAAAAATTTTTTGACAGAAGGGGCATATGAAGTCACGATTTTTAGTTTAAGGGGCATATAGGGTCACTATTTTTAGTTCATGAGGCAAACGTCTCAAAAAATACTTTATGGGGCAGTTCAGTATTTTGTGTATACTTTAGGGGCCAAATGGACATTTAAGCCTTTAAAATTTAAAGAATATATTTTATGAGTTTAGGGTTAGAGATTTAGATTTAAGTTTTTATAGTTATATTAAGCATGCTTGTGGAAAAATGCGTTCCACTGTTTGTGCATCAAATATTAACTAAAAAAGTAATTATTTGATAGAAAAAACTTTGATACGCAAGTTGTTACATAAACTTTTTAGTTTAGGGGTTAAGAGTTTAGTTTAGGGTTTAGATTTTATTGTTTAGAATTTAATGTTACTATTTATAATTTAGGGTATAATGTTTATAGTTTAGGGTTTAGTTTTTAGAGTTTAGGGTTATAAATTTAAGATTTGAGTTTTATAATGTAAATATGCAGGCTTGCATAAAATAAGTTTTGGATTATTATTCGATACATTGGCGGTGAAAAATATAATTGTAATTTAGGGTTTAGAGTTTAGTTTATAGGGGTTAAGGTTAGGGATTTCAATTTTAAATTTTAGTCTTGGATTAGGCACTTTGTGTGAAAAAACTTTGTATCATCTGTGTATAGAATAATTGTTCATAATTTTTACACATGCTATGTATCAAATTTTTACCCTTATTTAATGCATGCCAATAGAAAGTTTTTTTCCCACAAGGCTTCTAAAGTTGCCATGTGTCCCTTTTAGGAACCCTAAATCTTAACCCCTAAATTTTAAATCCTAAACTCTAAACATTAAATTACTTAAAATATAACCACAAACACTAAAATTTTAACCTTAAACCCTTCAAGTTTAAAATTTAAGGGTTAAGCCCCTCAAAACTTTACAATAACAGTGCATCAAATATTTACCCTTATTGCAGTTAAGCTTCACTATTACCCCAAACTGTTTTGGAGAAAAAATGTATGTCTCTCGAAGATTTGAACTTGGGTTTTTGAGATAAAACTTTGAAGTCTAACCATCAAGCCAAACTAAGAAATTGTACAAATAATTTAACCTAAATATTAGTATTTTTTTCAATAAATAACGGTAACTTATATCAAATACTACTAATTTTTTAGACGCGTATCGATTATACCACTAAACTAAAAATTAATTACTTTAACATTGAACTTTAGTTTATACTTTAATTATATTATTGGATTGTTAAAATTCCTCAACATCATCGCATGTGAACTATTAAGATCTGTCTACATCATCAATTTTAATGACCCAATGGCATAATTGGAGCCTAAACTAAAATTTAATGTTAAAATAGCATCAATTTTTAGTATAATGGTATAATCTATATTAGACTTAAAGTTTAATATGTAATTTACTCATAAAATAAAATTTGTTTAGCTTAGCTTGATAGTTAGACTTTTACACTTTCATCACAAATACCCACGTTTGAATCCCCCAAGGACATGCATTTTTCTCTTCAAAATTCGTTGTTTTGGGTATTGATATAACTAAATGAAAACGACGTTATTTTAGACTTAACGACCATTTAAATTTTAATGACTCAATGATAATATTGAAACCTAGTTTAAATAGAATTGAATTTTAATTTAGTGCTACAATCGATACACACGGCTAAAAATTTAGTGATATTTGACGTAATTTATTCATATATTTTAATTAGGATGTAAAGCTTAAGATTGTAATGGGAATGAAATTTGAATCGTCAATAGTATTATAGGGTGTCATTTGTAAAAACTATGAAAAACAAGGGGGCGTATGTGTGCTTTTCCCAAACAAATAGAAAGACAAAATGCATGGGACTATGGGAGTACTTTTCCTACTTGTTATAAAATTCGTGTCCTTGTGGAAACCCAGAAGAAAAACAAAACCGAAGCCACCACGTTTGCTTAATCAATAAAGAATATTTCTCCACCCTTTCTCTGTTTTATTTATTCGGCTTTTGGGTCTCAAAAACGTTGGCTTTTTTTCCATCCAATCATCAACTTCTCACTGATTCATTCTTGATTTTTCAACCCCATTTCTAAGTAAGATTCTTTGATACTTCTCTTTTGATTTTTAATTTACTTGTATTTGTTGACCATAACTGAGATTAACGTTACACACCCAATCCTCAAAACTGCTTTTTTTTTAATTTTGATTCTTCTTAGTTATGAAATGGGTTGTTGTTTCTGCTTCTGATTGAGTCCAGGTAGACTTGCTGGCTTTGTTGTGTTGTTGGGTCGGTCTGGTTTGTTTTATGTTATCTATTATTTGCTTCATGGGTTGATTTCTCCGGTTTTGTCTACAATTTTATTGATTGGAACAGCCATAAGGGGAAGGTGATGGTGTTCATATGATTTTACTTGTTGGTTTTCTTGTTACTCAGTTTGAGTTTGCAGAGCTAAATGATATTGGCGATTAACCTGATATTCCAGCTCTGTTTATTGTCTTCCTGCTTCAGACTTTCATAGTCTTTTTAACCTTTTTCCTTTCTTTCTTCAATAAATAGGTTTTTTCATATGATTGTTGTTTGACTTTATCTTGAAATGAATTCAATTGTTGTAAATCATTTTATTTGCTTGTTTAGGATGTTGCTGCTATCAATTTTAGAGATGTCAATTTGTTGGTCAAAAAGTTTTCTTTTCTGTGATTCTTCCATTTTTAGATGTATCAACTTGTTGGCCAACATATTGGGAGCTGTTGCTGAGTTTGGTCGACGAAAAAACGAGTGTATTTCTTTCCTCCTATGATTTTCTTTTGTGGCTTTGGCTTATTGGTGTTGAACTAGTGGATTAGTTGCAAAAATGGGAAAATATTCAAATTTATAAGAAAAACCAATGTGATGTTTTCGTTTTGGGTTGTGCCGTAGTGGGGATTGGGATCCTATCCACTATTTCTTTCTTTGTTTACTGCTTTCCTAGACATTTGTAAGTTATACTTGTGAACGGCGACTAGAGTTGTACCGTTAAAAGGGTGGGAGCCAGACCCTAGTGAAGTGAAACTGCCGTTATGTTGACATGATTTTGCCTGTTTATTGTCTGTACTAGAAATCATTTTGTAATGGTTCATGATCTGCAAATGAACATGGTTTTGCTTTTATTTATTGTTTCTAGGAAAAATATTTTAGAGGCATGTATTTGTCTGGATGCCTTTATTATAGAGTGAAAAGTTGTCTGCAGGAAACTTAATTAAATATTGAATGGGCAAATTTTACATCTTTCAAATGCCGAGTCCATTAAATTCTGGGTGATGTTGAAGCTCCACTGCCTTCTTCTCTGTCCAATTATCATTTCTTTGGATTTCTTATTTGGTAGTAAGTTCAATTCATAAGGAGTCAAATAATGCTCGAAGAATTTAGAAAGGTATTAACCTTAGGATAAATGTTATTCAGCCTTCTTAATTATAACCAATGATTCATTTCATGAATATATCTGCAAAATAAGTTTAGAGCTATTGAATTAAAGATTGTTGAATTTCTTCATATGTTGCTTTAACAGGCATCTTGCTTGTTTATTCAGATTGTTGATATTTAGTTATAAAACAGCTGACAATCAGGAACCTAGGTCTATGCTGCTATGTCTTCACCTCTTCCGGCTCTCAGTTCTCCTTTCAAAGACAAGTACACCACATTGCCAAGTTCGTCTTCATCCCCTTCCATAGCCACCAGTGATATGCATGCCTCAGCTCTAGCAAAAGTTCAAAGTTCTCAAAATCCCACATTCATTTCTCAGTCGTCAAGGGGTTTAGCATCTTTACCGCTGGTCGATTCTTCTTTTCCGCAGTCTGCAGCTTCTCTGAATCACACACAGGGAAATGAGGATGCTTCTTGGAGTTTAGACCAGCTTCAAAAGTTTCTGGATTTGCCTGAAAATGCTGCTGCTCCAGCTCCAAATCAGCTGGTGGAAAGCGGCACTGGTGTCATGGCATCTGAGGACCACGATAAGAAAACTGATTGGCACGAGTGGACGGATGATTTTATCAATGTTCTGGATCCTGACTGGACTAAGATTCTTGATGATACCAATGTCGTAGACTCCAAAATAAAGGTTTGTTCCTAAATTTTGGTAGATGCGGTTGGTGCAGAAATGTCTCGGGCAACTTATGATGTCCATTCTTAAATCTCTTTGGTAGAGCCTTGGTTTATTCCTTGGAATTTACTTGTTTTACGTTTCTCACAACCGGATACAATTTTGCCACTGTTGCTATAGTGTCAAACTAATTTATAACTGTTAACATTCCAAAGATGATTCGATCTTTCTACCTAAATTATGGATGTGCCATCAGCAGCTTTGTTTGATATTATTTTTCTTATTAGAATATCAATATGAATGATCTGATGACCTGTACCTTTTTTTTTGAGTTTTTCATATCTTTCGGTTTTATCAGAAAATTATTAAAATGTATCAGGTGTCGAAGAAACAGCCTCAGTTTCATCAGAATCAACATGCACCGCATGGAGAATTTTCGAGCAATGCTTACCCATCATCCACTGCTCCTCCAACAAAGCCCCGTATGCGCTGGACACCTGAGCTTCACGAGTCTTTTCTTGAAGCTGTTAATCTGCTGGGTGGCAGTGAACGTATGTATCTTCACCTCATTAGCATGTTGGAAATAATCTATTTACATCTTTTGCTAATTTTGGAATTTGGCATATAATTTAAACTTACAGGAGCTACTCCGAAAGGCATCTTAAAGCTGATGAATGTAGAAGGCTTAACAATCTATCATGTTAAAAGTCATCTGCAGGTTTGAACGTAATCTCATTTTATTGATCCTTTTAGCTACCTTTCCAGACAATCTTATATGTTTACTTGAACATTTTCTTTTTCGGAATCTAGAAATATAGAACCGCCAGATACATGCCAGAATCATCAGAAGGTAAGACAACTATAATACTTGCAACTACGTTGCGCAGTATTTTCATAATACTTCTTTGTATCTCTTTCAATTTTCAATGCGCAAGCAATAGCACATAAGGCAACCGGTTAAAATGTATTATTTGCTTCTCGTTGCAGGAACATCAGAGAAAAAAGTTACTTCAATTGAAAAAATGAAATCGATAGACTTGAAGACGTAAGTAACCTTCTGTTCCCCGGTATCTTGGAGTAAAGTTCATCTACCATTTTTCTTTTGAATTTTCTTCTACTGAAGTGTTATTTTTCTCGTCTTATGCTTTAAAGAACAATTTGCAAATTTATCGGAATAAGTTGTTCTAATCTCATGTAGTGTTATAGTTAAGACTTAAGAGCTTATTTGGCATATCATCCATTTGATTGGTAGCTTGGTTTGCCTCTTGTTTATGTTGTGACATGACATTTGGAATGGAAGTCAAACTAGAACCTTTCTTTCGCCCAAAACTCCAACGAGAACTTAAAGATTACCATTTTAGCTCAGTGCAATTTAGTACTAACTATTCGGCTCACTTTCCTGGAAGAAGGTTCGAGAACATCCGTATGATTTTGGCCTTGTTATTTTTTGTAACAGGAGTATAGGAATTACTGAAGCACTTCGGATGCAGATGGAAGTCCAGAAGCAGCTCCATGAACAACTTGAGGTATGCTACTGGTAACTAAGCATTAATTCGTTTCAGTAGCAAATTCTGCAGGCTAACTCAAAGCACAGCTATGGCTTCTTGCTTATATAATAACTTCTTTTCCAAGCTCACAACGTTAGCGTATCAGAGTTTTTTTTTATATATAATCGGCTACTTTAACATTTTTATGTGGAATATTTTTATTTTCCGAACATGCCCCATTTTTAGTTTTCCAAACAAGTCATGTTGAACCCTTTCTGATTGAGTTGCTGCAGATAGTACAACTTGCATCCATGCAGGGTTATGCGCTTATATGATTACGTATGTTGTCTAACGTGGGCTACATTTTTTCTCCAGATTCAGAGAAATTTGCAGCTGCGAATCGAAGAACAAGGAAGGTATCTGCAAATGATGTTCGAGAAACAAAAGAAGGTGGAGAACGAAAAAGGTGGGGCGCCCTCTTCTGCCTTGGATGACGCTCCCGCGCCATTACCAGGCTCAAATCATCCGCCATGCAACAATGATAAATCAGATTCAGAAGCTTTAGAGCAAGATCACTCAAGAACTGGGATTGATCCAGGAAATGCTAGCAGTAAGAATGAAAAAAGCTCTGCAGCCGTAAGCATGAAGCAGAAGGCACTGGAAACAGAATCGACTCACCCTGTAGAGAAAAACGTTGACGAGTCCGATTTCCCAGTCCTGAAACGAGCCAGAACTGAGAAATAGCAGTCTTGTTAGACTTCAAATCTGATAAATAACCTTCATGTGTATGTCTCTAACATTTGACAAGATGTAATAAATTATTTCGTTTTGAAAGAATCATAGGCTATATGTCATGATCATAGAAAAGAGTCTTGGAATTCCATGTAAAAAATGTACAAAAGAAGAATTCTATGTAGATTGGACATGTAAGCAACGTCTCGATATGATTTTTTCGATATTTAAGATATATTATGAATCACATATCATCGTGAATTAAATTTTATATTATTTCGAATTGCCACAAATTTCAAACAAAATTTACCGCTAGTTTGCATTATCTTGTTGAACAATGTTTTGAGGTATTAAATTTCATAACTGTTTTTTCTTTAATATAAAAATGAAAAATAATTGTAGAAAATGCTGAGCACTAAATAGTTAGATAATGCTATAGAAATATA
Source organism: Hibiscus tridactylites (assembly GCA_958450335.1). Classification (NCBI taxonomy): domain Eukaryota; kingdom Viridiplantae; phylum Streptophyta; class Magnoliopsida; order Malvales; family Malvaceae; genus Hibiscus; species Hibiscus tridactylites. Next base: position 15,240,562 of record OY288267.1, read on the forward strand.
TATATATTCAAACGGTCAACGCAATGAACCCTAAATACGAAATTAAAATTTAGACGAATAAATACCAAAATTTATAAAGATTAATATATTGAAAATGATAAATAAATTCTCATCCTAACGTGCAGAAGCTGAACCCAAGACCTTGAAATTCGAAAACTTTGTCATCTGAAGACAACAGCATCAAAAGAAAAAGAAACTAAATTAGTAACTTATTCTTCAACAAAAAAGAAACTGCCGGAGCCACAAATCAAAATACCCGAAGCTGGAAAGTTTCAGGCGAAGAGATTAGCAGCAGCGAAAGAAGAAGAAGATGTTGTTTCAAGTGGGAGGACAAGGGACTCGTCCCACCTTCTTTGAAATGGCTGCAGCTCAGCAACTCCCGGCTAGTCTCCGTGCAGCCCTTACTTACTCAATTGGGGTCAGCTTCTATCTGTTTGTCTTTACGTATGAAAAAAAGACATTTTTATATATGTGTGGAATACCCATTTTAGTTTTCCTGCTTGATTTCTCAAAATTGTTCAGTTTTTCTATAAAATTTGCCTATCCAATTAGTGGGTCAATCTTGAGTTTTCGTTCATATGAATGGAATAATTTGATTGTTTTAGTTATATGCCTAGGGAACAAGTTTCGGTTTGTTTCAAAATACCTTTTTTTTTCTTATTGTTTAGTGTAAGTTTGTAGATTGATTATCGCTTCAATGACTACAGTTTTTGTATGGATTTAATTACTGTTATTATAGCTACTGGAGATTACAGATTTCGAGGTTTATTTGTGGATTGATAGGTATTGGCATTGAGAAGACCAATTCTGCATAAGGTGTTAGACTATGAAGATGAATTCTTCACTTTGCTGATGTTGGTTCTTGAGACGCATAGTTTACGAACTACAGGTTTCCTTCTGCTTCGAATTTCGATCTTCTTTTAGTTTCTTCATTACTTAATTCTCTTTTCTTAGTATTTTTGCTCAGCATGTATTTGAATCTTCGTATTTCCACATTCTAGGTAGTGTTTTATGTACCCATTTTAGTTTCCTTCCTTCTAAACTTTAATGCTCACTTTGATTTAACTCTAAGTATGTATGGAAAATTGTGGTAAAGTAGTTCATTCTGGTTTTTTCAATGTGTTATGGAGAACTTAAATTTCATGGCTTGACTGTGCTCCATGATCTCACTTGTCCAAAATGAGTTGTAGCAGATCATCATTGGATCTAGCATACAGGACACTTCTTTCCGTTACCCAACATTAATGATCCTTAACCAGAAGCCTAGAACTAACCAGCTTGTTTGTGAAAGGAGGTACCAGCACATGGTTTTTTCCCTTTTTCTTTCTTTTTCCTGAGAAAACATGGTCATTTTATGTATATGAGAAAGTGGAGAAACTATCATTGATAGCTCTTTATGAAATTCAACATCTTTCTAGGCTGTTTCTTACTTTGGAAGCTTATAGTAATGCCCGTTATATGTTGCTTGCAGTGTTGGGGAGTAAATTTTAATTTAATTTGTTAGTTGCAGTTGGAAGATGTATGTTGGACTCAATGAGACTCATTTTTCTAATATAACATTCTTATACAGATGCTTCTTTTGCTGAATCTCTATATGGCTTGCGGAGGCGAGCTGCAAAAATAAGAACAAAACAGGCTGACATCCGACCAAAGACTGGTGATGGGATCCAACACTCTAATCTAGAAAAGCGTCAAAGAGTTCTCTCAGTTGTATTTTTGGTAGAATTCTATCACCAGTTCCCTCCAACAACCTTTGTTGGATGCAGTAGTAACCTATGGTTTGCTATGTCTTTCTAGGTTGTTTTGCCATACCTTAAGTCAAAATTGCACTCAATTTATAACAAAGAAAGGGAAGCCAGGCTTCAAGCAAGTTTATGGGGTCCTGTTGATGAAAGAGTTGAAGATGTTGACTACTTTGTTGAAGGGGAGGCCTCTATTGCTTCAACAACATCAACAGAAGCAGAAGCAACAATAAGAACACGATTGTCGAAGAATATTAAAAAAATTATAGGCTTATGTTATCCATGGCTACATGCTACCACTGAAGGTGTGTTCAGATCTAAGTTATCATTTTATATCCATGTTTTCAATAATGCAGGCAATTTATTAATCTAATCATTGTTCATGGTCTCCCATGACCTAAAGTGGAACTTGTGATTGAGAAGGCTAGGTGTGAGCAATGATATGTTGTGATCACCAGTTAATAAGTTAAAAATTTAAGTTGTGGTTGCCGACCATGGAGCTCTCATGTGTGTCTCCATATTGTAGGTTTTCTGATTTTCGTCAATCATATTTATATGATTCCTTGAAAGACCTTTGAATGACCATTATCTGTTCTTGACCAGCTCTGGTTGGATGTCAAGATATGTACAGTAATTAATCTAATCTTGACTTTTGTGCTGCAGGACTAACATTTACTTATCAACTTTTATATCTGCTGGATGCAACTGGGTTCTATTCTGTTGGATTACATGCACTTGGGATTCATGTTTGTCGAGCAACTGGACAAGAATTGGTATCAGATTCAACAATAATCTCTGTTCTCTGTCTGCATGTTTTATTACACTAATATACATGGTGCAGTATTTTTGTTGCTTCATGCTTTTTCCACACCCTGTACACTGCATAACATGCACACTTCTGCAGTTTGTTCTTATTTGTACTATATATGCACACATACTCAGTATACTTATTTTGATGTCAAGGTAGATGGATACTTCCTCTAGAATTTCCAAAATTCGAAGTCGCGAACGTGAGAGGCTTCGGGGGCCTTCGTGGGTTAAGGTATGTTTCTCTAGATGTTTTAGTTCAGATCGTTAAGATTTTTTTTTACCAAAATTGCTCATCTTACTTTAGCTAATGTTAAAGTTAGCATACTCATTAGACAATATAATTCCTGCAGGCAGTACAAGGAGCTTTGCTTAAATGTGCATATGTGGTGCTGGACTATGCGCAAACCGGTTTAATTGCTGCAGTATTTATCTTTAAAGTAAGTGTAGTTTACTGGTTATCAAATTTATTACCCTTTAGGGTCGAGGGATGCTATATTCATTAACTAACAATAACTATATCTGAAAAACATAATATGCAAAATATTTATGAATATTACATTTTTCTGAGCAAAAATCTGCAATAGCTGGACCAAACTAAACTAAACCAATCAATGTCTTATTTGCTTTAGTCCAAAACAGTGAGCCCTACTCGTATGTCATGATGACTCATAATATTATAGATACTTTTCTTAAACTCATGTAGTGTTTCTTTAACCTTCATCCAGTTTCCTGGATTTATATTTAACTTAGTAATAAAATAAAACTAGGTGCTACCATTGAGGTTTAATAAGTAATATCAATAAAATCTGACCATTCTTAAAGTTGTCATCTGTTTCAAAGTTAATATTTGTGTGTTAACTATGTTTTGCTACTTTTTTTTCTTGAAACCTGTATTTTCATGTAACATTCAACTTTATTTCTGGAAATAGTAATGGAATTTGCTACGACTTCCTTTCCAATAATCACAGATGATGGAATGGTGGTATCAATCTGCTGAGGAGAGAATGTCAGCTCCTACTGTCTATCCGCCTCCTCCGCCGCCACCACCCCCAAAGGTGAGAAATTCACCTCTCTCTGCCTCCTCACATACACACACCTGCACGCAAAACAACTCATTATTTTGTAGATCATATTTCTTTTAAGAAAGTGGAGAATGATTTATGAGCTTGTTTATTTACATATGTTTCATTGTATGAATTATGGATATAAATCAGGGATATTCACCTAGGATATGGTGGCATTGTTTTATTTATTGCATTGATCATAAACTATGCAACCGTTTAATGATTTTGTCAGCATTTTCCATTTTATCAAATATCAATCAGAAAATAGAAGAAAGAAGGGCAAGCTTTTGTCACCCTGTTGCTCAACCAAATATTTCACTTCTCATCTATGCAGGTCGCCAAAGATGGGATTCCCTTGCCACCTGATAGAACAATCTGTCCATTGTGCTCACAGAAGCGTGCGAATCCATCAGTAGTTAGAGTTTCAGGATTTGTCTTCTGTTATGCTTGCATACACAAGTATGTTTCTCAGGTACGGCCTTCACACCATATTTGATGAACCAAATGTTTTTTTTCCACAGTTCAAATCCTTTTTTCATCTGTTTGAACTGTGGAGATATATTCAATCTTTGGCTTTTCTAAGCAAAAGAATATGTTTTATTTAGTTGTTAATGAGAAGCGATTTCTCTATTATCCAACTTCAAGGACACCCACTTCTTAAAACCAAAGTTTTCATGCATTTACAGATTTAGTTTTTTTTTTTACTAGTTTATAAAAGTCGGATTTGTTATAAGCTAAGCTAAGATTCTGCAAGGTTCAGTGAAAAGAATCGTGTATACGTAAAATTAGATTATCCATGTTGATTTTCATCTTTAGTTCTTTTCTGCTAGTGGATTTTTTTTTTCTTTTTAAGCTTGAAGCACTTATTTTGATTTGTGTTGTATTTCATTGTCGCAGTATAAGCGCTGCCCAGTCACATTAATGCCAGCAGACATCGACCAGATAAGGCGACTCTTCCATGATATGTGATATCCTTGCTGGATATAGTATATGGAGATTAATTCATTTTTATACATTTTCAACAACCAAATCATTGATAAAAGTAAAGCTGCCAAAGGACAACGAGAGCCAAGACGGACACAACGAAAACAATGTAGGGAATTCCTTGTTTTCTTGCCATATTGTTGCCATTATTTCTGGCGTTTTCAAAAGACAATTTTATGTAAACATTTAGGTAGCTTTTGAGTTTTGAAACTACAAATATCCATCCATGGTCAGTCACCGTATAAACACTATTTGTACAACAAAATAAACCCATTTACAGTAAATCTTTAATTTCATCTTTAACATGTACCACATTAAACATGTTCTTTTGCCTGAGTACTTGCATTAGGGTACAATGGAAATCTTGGTACTGGATTGATTTGATGATGTTTGGGATCCATCAGCAGTAAAATAGTTCAATAATCAGATTCATTGGCAGAGGAAATCAATATTCTGTTGCCATTCAAACAGCTCAGATCTTTGAGCTTGGTGTCAAAGCTAGACTGTTTTTCCATGCAAAATTATGCAGACAGGCTAAACTAATACTCTCACACAATAAAAACAAATCAAGCAACAAAAATGCTTATCAACTGAAACATTCATGAGAATACAGCAGAGACATGCTATACTCCTGCAGTCCCTGTATCCAAAGCTCTCTCCAACCTTGCCTCAAATGGTATAGCATTCCATTTCGGTCTCTCTTCCTGCACAACCAAAGTATTTTATCCTTCCAACATGTATATGTAAAATGTATATATGAAAATCTCAATCTGTATACCTGAATGTTTCTGCACCTTGTTCTTGGTGTTCCTTTGCGTGGAGAGCTTAAATCAGCATCTACAATCTGGCCGGTATGATTCCAATAGCTCCCAACAGTCCCGATGATAGGTGTGTCATCCGGACTCCGGCTCCTGCACTTTCTAGAAGTAGGTGCAGAATGTTGTTTAAGCTCTTCCAGTGTTAATGCTCCTAAAATAGGCCTATCTTCATAGCTTCTAGGTGAATTTGTCATCCAGGATGCTGCTGAATTCACAACTGAACTAGTACTACCCTTCGAATTTGGTGTGTTTTCAGGTCCCACTAACCAGCCAGAAAGACTTGTATCAACAGCAATTACTTGCCTTTCCAGCTTCTTGCCATCGGAACATAGTCTTGAACTTGAAGTTCCGAGCTTTAAATTTGACTCCGGACTAATTGGTATATCGGAACCTTGCTCCACATTAATGTTCTCTTTTTCTTCCTCCTTCAATGGTATGCCTGCTTTCGCTTTCACTCCTTTCCATTGAGCAAGATTTTCAACAGGATTCAAAACTGATTGCACAAACTCACCACCCTTATCTTTGGCATTTTGATTTAACACAATCGGCATCGGACTACTAACTTCCTTCTCATCTGGTTCAACTTCACAAACACATTTCCTAGACTCTATCGACAACGAAAACAACGAATCGGAGACTCCTCTATCTCCAATCGTAGCTCATTTTCAGCCTCTCCAATTCCATCCTCATTAACTTCCATTATTTCTAAACCCAAATCTTTCAATTCATCGCCACTTTCCTCACTGTTCTGATATCTATTGTTTTGAAACTTACAAACCACTGCTGAAACACTCGAATCCAAAACAGAAGATCCACTTCCTTTAACTGTTCCTTCAGTCCCCTTATTTCCCTCATTTTCCAACAACTTATCAGATGATTCAACATTCAAATCAAAAGCTACCTGATGTTTACGATTGTTGTTCAAAAGCTCCCCTAGCTTCTCTCTAATTGAATTGAGATGAAACAAGCAAATCAAAACATGCATAAACAAACATGAATAATCAATAAAAACAAAGGCCTGAAACTAGACCTGCCATTACTTACTTTTTCACAATAATGGGGTTAAAGGGTTTCCAAAAATCTTCTTCCTTGCTAGATCGAACAGCTTCATTGGCTTGGGGTTTCTGGATTGAACAAATTCATTCAAAAAATAAATAAAACCCCAAGAATTATTGAAGAATTATCAAAGTATGTAGAAAAGAAGAGAGATTCAAGAAGATAGAAGACCAAAAGATGTATTTCATTCATATATGATAAGGGTATTTATACAGAATCATTAAGAGAAGATAAGCTAATCATCAGGGATTACAACGGCTTTAACAGCCTGACATTAACAAACTAACTGCCTCACAACTGTTTACAACTTGGATTTCAACAAATACATCATAGCTCTAACATACTTCCTATTTCTTCTTTCTTTTTATTTTTTCAACAACATGAGCCTAAACAAAGTTACATAGAAGAAAGATGTAACTCTTCAGCTGAAAACACATTGAGTTGCTGTCGAAGATGAACAAAGAAAGCAGCAGACAGAGGCTTTGTAAGAACATCTGCAATCTGATTTAAGGCTGGAACATAGTTTATCTGGAACGACCCATCAAGAATCTTCTCTCGAACAAAACTCAAATCAAGCTCTACATGTTTTAGTTTAGCGTGATGAACTGGATTTGCAGAATGAGCTATGGCACTGGTATTATCACACCAAATTACAGAAGGAGAAGTAAGAGAGATGCCTAGCTCAGCTAACAAAGATTTTATCCACAAAATCTCACACATTGTATTAGCTATGCCTCTGAACTCAGTTTCAGTGGAAGATCTTGAAACCACTCCTTGCTTTTTAGAACTCCAAGCAACCAAGTTACCTCCTAGATAGACACAATACCCTGCTGTAGACCTCCGATCATCAGGACTGGTTCCCCAATCAGAATCAGTGTATGCCACAATAGAAGAAGTAGCAGACTTGGTTTTAAAGAACAACCCATGTCCTATGGTACCCTTAAGATACCTAACAATTCTTTTTACAGCCTTCCAATGCTTATCAAGAGGGGACTGCATGAACTGACTTACCCTGTTAACTGCAAATTGAATGTCTGGTCTGGTAGAACAGACATGCTGCAGTGACCCAACAACTTGTCTAAACAAAGTAGCTTCTTCATCAGAACAAGGACTCCCATCTTTAGCAGACAAGGAAGGGGAAGTCACCATAGGTGTGGGAGCTTGTGTAGCCTCAATCATGGCTGTTTTATCAAGTAACTCTAGTATGTGTTTCTTTTGACTGAGAACAAATCCATGACTAACAGGTTGAACAGTCATACCCAGAAAATAATCCAATGTACCAAGATCTTTAAGAGAAAAAGTTGTATTAATCTCCTTGATCACATCTTCAACATCACTTGATACATTCCCAGTAATAACAACATCATCCACATAAACCATGATATAAATCTTGCTTCCATTAAAATCTCTAAAATATAAAGAGGAATCTGCTAAGGAAGCAGTAAACTGTAAATTGTTTACCAAATGAGCTCTGAATTTTTCAAACCAAGCCCTTGGAGCTTGTTTGAGCCCATACAAGGACTTCTTTAAAAGACACACCAATTTATTCCCATCTTCATCAAACTGCTCAAAACCAGGAGGTTGGTCCATGTAAACCTCTTCAGTTAAATCACCATTCAAGAAAGCATTGTCTATATCGAATTGCCTCAAAATCCAACCATTAGTTAGAGCTAAACTAAGCAAGACTCTAACAGAAACTGATTTCACCACAGGACTAAAAGTTTCACCATAATCAAAACCAACTTGCTGAGAAAACCCCTTAGCAACTAGTCTAGCTTTATATCTAGCAACACTCCCATCAGCATTCTTCTTAACTTTGAAGAGCCATTTACAGCCTATTGGAACTGTTGAGAAATATTTTGATATAACAATTATTGTGAAAAATGTTTTTGGACTTGTTTAAAGACTTCAAAAATAATTCAAAAGTCCTTAAAACGTGACAAAATGTTTTGAAAGAGTTCGACTTAATACCTATATCGAACTATACTTTTAAAAGTCGAAAAATGCCCGAAATACATGTTTTTAGATGAAAGTTTCGAAACCTCAAACAAAGGTATCGAAACTTATCTGGGCAGTAGCTGATTTTTTAGAAACCTGAGCAAAGGTTTCGAAACCTTGTAAAGGTTTCGAAACTTTGGCCCTGTAACGGCTACAAACGGCTATAAAACGGCTAGTTTTTCTAAACCCCTCTTAAGGTTTCGAAACCTTTATAAGGTTTCGAAACTATAGTGCAGGAGAGCATTTAAAGCTCGACTTTAATGGCTTCCAACGGCTCCGAAACATCCCAACGACCATAAACGGCTACAAACTCAATTTGGAGTATAAAAGGGACCTCCAAGCATCAACATTGAAGAACAGCTTCAATTGTTACAACATTATGAGTGAAAAACTTGTCTAGAGCTTAAATCGTTCATTTCTTGCTTAGACAACACTTGTGAGCTTACATTGTTAAATTTGCTCAAGTGTTTTAGGTTTTGGGTGAGAGCTTCATTGTGCAAACAAACACCTATTAGAGGGTTCAAGTTTGCTTCTTTATTTATCTCTTTGTAAAAGAGGGTTTTGATCAAGGCTTTGGGTAGAAGCTTGATCGTTGTAAAGGGTTTCCTCCTAAGCCTAGAAAAGGGGACGAATTCTTAGTGAATTTTTTTTGGAAAATCCTTAGTGGGGAGCTAAGGTAGTGGATGTAGACCTTGGTTAGAAGGTTGAACCACTATAAATCATTGTGTTTCTATTTTTCTAGCTTCCTAAACCCTTCCACCCAAAAATCCACTTCTCCACCACTTGGCGAGCAAGAACGGTTGATCGAATCGAGCATCGAAAAACCCAACAATTGGTATCAGAGCTTGGTTCAATCGAAGGGGATTCACATCCTATTGAAAAGATCCGGCAAGCTCGATCAACATTTCACCAACCGGCTCAAATGTCGCAATCCATCAACATACCGCCTTTCTTCGACGGAGATCACTATGCCCATTGGAAGACAAAGATGAAATTCTTCTTGAAGTCAAAAGATTACAAGCTATGGGACATAGTTGAAGATGGTCCGTTCGTGCCTCAAGGAAGCAAAGCGGAATGGAGTGCCGACGATCGCAAGAAGATGGAGCTTAATTGTAGAGCCTTGCACATGCTCTTTTGTGCTTTTGGCCCAACCATCTATGAGAAGATGTCTTCTTGTGAAAGTGCCAAAGAGGTATGGGACAAGCTTGAAGTCACATACGAGGGGACTAATGAAGTCAAGGAGACCAAGATTGGGCTCCTAACCTTAGAGTATGAGAACTTCAAAATGGATCCGGAGGAAAACATCGAGAAGATGTTTGATAGGTTCTCCACCATCACCAATGGTCTTAAAGGCTATGGAGAAGCCATCCCGAAGGAGAAGCTTGTTCGAAAGCTCATCTACTCACTTCCCGAGTCTTGGGACTCAAAGAGGACCGCCATCATCGAAGCCAAAAATTTGAAAATTTTGAAGCTTGATGAACTTATGGGGTCTCTTCTCACTCATCAAATTATGAAGAAGAACAAGAAAGAGGAGAAGAAAAGGGAAGAAATTAGAGCTATGGGAGAGAAGAAAATCAAAGGGCTTGGCATCAATGTAAATGCCATAGCTCTCAAATCCTCCACATGTCATCATGTAGATTCAAGTGAGGAGGATAGTGAAGATGAAGAGATAGCAAATCTCTTCAACAAATTCACCCGGTTCATGAAGAGCAAAGTGGAAAAATCCAAGCATGAATCGATGAAGAAGATGAAGGACTCCCACAAATCCAAAAAGAAGGGATCATCTTCTAAACAAGCATATGTGGCCACTTGGAGTGATGAAGACTCCACCGATGATGAAGTAGCCCACCTATGTATGATGGCCCTGAATGAGGGGGAGGTAACTTCTAACTCATCTATTTCAAATTCTTATACATTTGATGAGTTACAAGAAGCCTACGATGAATTGGTTTTTGAATTCAAGGCTTCATTTTCGAAAAATAAAAAAGTGATTTCAAAGTTGAAAACCGAAAATGATTTGCTTTCTAAAACCAATTTAGAGTTTGAAGCAAAAATTAAAGATTTTGAGCTTAAAGTTTTAAACCTACAAAACTTGCTTCAAACGATGGAAAGAGATCATCAAAAGGAAGTTGATGATCTCAAAAAGGAAAAAGATTTGATTTTCAAAGAGCTTGAAAAGAAAAACAATTTTGGAAAATCAAATTTTTATGTAAGACAATCTAGTGCCCCTAGATTTTTGAATGGAAAATGTTTTAGAAGTGTTTGGGTCCCAAAAGGTCTAACCACTTCAACTAAAAAGAATGAAATTGAAAAATAGATTCCTAAGGGGACTAAATTTTGTGTTACTAACGTCTATGGATCCAAAGCAATTTGGATACCAAAAATTACTTGATTGTCTTTTGCTAGGTGTGATGGAGAATGATCAACAAGTCAAAAATTGAGGGGGAGCTCCATGCACACAAAGGAAGAACACTTGAAGAAGGAAGGCTTCACATCCTCCCTTGAGTTCAAGTGTGGTAAAATCTAGTTATTTTAGTGTTTATTTGATTTATTTTCTTTTATGTCAACTAGATATTCATATATGTTGAACTAACATTCTCATGATGCTTTGAGTAAGGGGGAGCCAAATTTTAAAACAATTTTTTTAAATCAAAATTTTTAAACCTCCATTGTTATTTTGAACTTAAAGTATTTTAAATTATTTTTGATATAACAAAAAGGGGGAGAAATAAGTGAAAAATTAAGGGGGAGCATTTTGTCAAAAACAACAATTCAAAGAAGTTTTGTTATATCAAAAAGGGGGAGATTGTTGAGAAATATTTTGATATAACAATTATTGTGAAAAATGTTTTTGGACTTGTTTAAAGACTTCAAAAATAATTCAAAAGTCCTTAAAACGTGACAAAATGTTTTGAAAGAGTTCGACTTAATACCTATATCGAACTATACTTTTAAAAGTCGAAAAATGCCCGAAATACATGTTTTTAGATGAAAGTTTCGAAACCTCAAACAAAGGTATCGAAACTTATCTGGGCAGTAGCTGATTTTTTAGAAACCTGAGCAAAGGTTTCGAAACCTTGTAAAGGTTTCGAAACTTTGGCCCTGTAACGGCTACAAACGGCTATAAAACGGCTAGTTTTTCTAAACCCCTCTTAAGGTTTCGAAACCTTTATAAGGTTTCGAAACTATAGTGCAGGAGAGCATTTAAAGCTCGACTTTAATGGCTTCCAACGGCTCCGAAACATCCCAACGACCATAAACGGCTACAAACTCAATTTGGAGTATAAAAGGGACCTCCAAGCATCAACATTGAAGAACAGCTTCAATTGTTACAACATTATGAGTGAAAAACTTGTCTAGAGCTTAAATCGTTCATTTCTTGCTTAGACAACACTTGTGAGCTTACATTGTTAAATTTGCTCAAGTGTTTTAGGTTTTGGGTGAGAGCTTCATTGTGCAAACAAACACCTATTAGAGGGTTCAAGTTTGCTTCTTTATTTATCTCTTTGTAAAAGAGGGTTTTGATCAAGGCTTTGGGTAGAAGCTTGATCGTTGTAAAGGGTTTCCTCCTAAGCCTAGAAAAGGGGACGAATTCTTAGTGAATTTTTTTGGAAAATCCTTAGTGGGGAGCTAAGGTAGTGGATGTAGACCTTGGTTAGAAGGTTGAACCACTATAAATCATTGTGTTTCTATTTTTCTAGCTTCCTAAACCCTTCCACCCAAAAATCCACTTCTCCACCACTTGGCGAGCAAGAACGGTTGATCGAATCGAGCATCGAAAAACCCAACAGGAACCCTATCAGCAGGCAACTTAACTAACTGCCATGTTCCTTTTTTAATTAAAGCATGAAGCTCTTTTTCAACTGCATCTTTCCATTCATTTACAATCATGGCTTGATGAATATTCTTAGGTTCAGACAATGCAACATCAGTATGGTATGCTTTGGGTTTGAATATACCTAACTTGGACCTAGTAACCATAGAGTGAGAAGATGTCACCTTAGCAGAAGGTTGAGGTTGATCAGGGACAACCACTGGACTCTCTTCATGATTATGAACTGCAGAACCAGGACTACAGACCTCAACAGAATCATGAACTTCATCAGGTTCATGTAAACCAACAGAAACAGCTGCAGAACTTGTAGAAATAGCTGCAGAATTTGCAGAAGAATCAATCCCATCATCAGGATGATTACCATCATGAGAAACAGGACCATTATCACCAGCACCAGGAGGATCATCATCAACAGGTACATGATTGAAACCAATTTGACCAGAAGAAGCTGTCTTAGAAGACTGAGAGACATTTTGAGCTGAAGAAGCACCAGGCTGAGAGGAGTTAAGAGATACATTTTGACCAAAACTGGAGGAAGAACTGGAAGTATTAGTAGAGTTTGAAGGAAGAGAACTGAGCTTCTTAGTAGAGCCAAAAAACTTAAAAACAGGAGGAGGATCATCTTTGGAAGAATTAGAAGAAATGTCCTTAGAAGCTTTTTCCTTAAAAGGAAAGATTCCCTCATTAAACTGGACATGGCGAGACACAAATACTTTTCCATCACTGCTCAGACATTTATACCCACGCTGATTAGAACAGTAGCCTATGAAAGTGCAAGGAATGGATCTGAATTGAAGTTTATTCTTGTTATATGGCCGAGTAAGAGGATAGCATAAACATCCGAAAACTTTGAGGAAGGAATAATCTGGAGCTTTAGCAAACAGTTTCTCATGAGGAGAAACACCATTCAGAACCTTAGAAGGTAATCTATTTATAAGAAAGATAGATGAAAAGAAAGCATTAGACCACTGACTCAGAGGAACAGAAGCTTGAGCCATTAAAGTTAAACCAAGCTCTACAATATGTCTATGCTTTCTTTCGACAATGCCATTCTGCTCAGAAGTATAAGGGCAGGTATTTCGAAATTCAATTCCTTGTTGTTCAAAAAAAGAAACTAAAGGTTTGAATTCTGTGCCACAATCAGTTTGAAGAATTTTTACTTTGTGATTTAATTATTTCTCAACAAGTTTTATGAAAGAAATAACCACATTATGAACTTGAGATTTGTTAGAGAGAAAATAGATCCATGTGAATCTGGAATAAACATCAACAAAGCTTATATAATATCTACAACTGTTCGAACTTAAAGGAGCAGGGCCCCACAGATCTACTTGAATACATTGCAAAGGTTCTTGATAAGTAGAAACAGAAGGATTAAATTTCAATTTGCAACTTTTTCCTAATTTGCAAGCTTCACAGAAAAAGGTGTCTTTATTTCCAAGAAAAGAAAGATTACAATGCTTAGCAACAATATTAAGAACAGCAGAAGATGAATGCCCTAATCTTCTGTGACATATCTCTAAACTATGATGCATAGCAACATTACACTTCTCAACTGAACCAACAGATCCTAGAGGCAACTGAGTATCAACAGTACACTCATTAGAATAAAAGGAATTCTGAGAGTTAGAATTGACCAAACCAGGCGCAGCAGAAGATAGTTTGTATAAACCATCACTTTCCATGCCTTGCATTATCAGTTCCTGAGTTGCCAGATCCTTCACCAGACAAAAATTAGGGAAAAACTCCACTGAAACATTGTTATCTTTAGTTAAACGAGAAACTGATAACAAATTCTTTCTGATATTAGGTACATGCAATAAATTATTTAAAACTAATGGTCTAGAAACAGAATTAATGACAGAACAACCTACATTAGCAATGGGAACCCCCATACCATTTGCTACAGAAACCTTACCTAACCCAGGGGAAGAAATAGGGTCGAAAACATTACCTGCATCAGGGGTAAGATGCGCAGTAGCCCCAGAGTCTGGATACCAAGCAGCATCGTTGTAAGAAGGAAGCCCAAATTCATCAGACACCGCCGCGACAGAGGCCACAGCACCAGACGAATCAGACGCACCATTGTGAACTACAGTGTCCGAACCAGTAGAAAAATCTTGCAACCCAGACTGATCCTCAGACTCATCCAAATTGCAGTAATTCGCTGAGAAGCCACCATGAAATTGACCATCGTATGACTGATCGAAGCGAAAATAACACCGAAGCGCCAAATGACCTAATTTGCCGCAAATCTGACACTGAATACGCGGCCGCCCAGGAAAGCCACGTCCACCACGACCACGAAAACCACCAGTCGAACCACCACGATATGACGGAAGACCTTGACCTTGACCAGAACCTTGACGCGGATCAGGAATCGGAGGTCGAACCTGACCCCGTCCAAACCCCTGATCAAAACCATTTCTCCCATAGTCAAAAGCCTGTGAATATTGACCATACGAGTTTTGGGCCATAAAAGACCGAGGCCCAAACCCAGGTCCTTGAGTCATATTAACCAAGAAACTCTGAGAAGCAAAATCTTGCTGCCTAGCTTCAGTGTCCAGAAGAACAGAACACACATCATCGAGTTTGTAAGGTTGCTGACTCGAAGTAATTACCGCAACAACAGGCTCATAGTCAGGAGGAAGACCAGAAAGAATAGCAGATATGTGCATAGTTTCGGAGAGAGGATTGCCACATGCTGCCAAGCTATCACAAATGGATTGAACTTGGCCAAGATACTCTTTCATGCTTTGATCCCTCTTCCGCAAGCTTCTTAGAGAGCAATGAAGATGCATAATTCGCGTAGTGAAAGAAACAGAAAAAGATTGCTGAATCTTGTCCCAAATCTCTAAAGCAGTTTTACAACTGACTAGAGAGGGCAAGATAGAAGAACTAACAGAGGACAGTAACCAAGAACATAAAGCAGAATCTTGCTGCTTATAGGAAACAAATTCAGGATTGATTACAGTGTTACCTCCTTCTGTACGAATGTTTTTGGGGGGAACAGTTAATGTGCCATCAACATGATCCAGCAAGGCCAAGCTTTCAATTGCAAAGAGCACCTGCTGACGCCACAACAAGTAGTTGGTGTCATCAAGACGGATGGATATGGTTTTGTTTGTAAAAGGTTTCGAGGAGGAAGAAGAATCTGCCATGTTTGCAACCTCTGATACCATGAAGAATTATCAAAGTATGTAGAAAAGAAGAGAGATTCAAGAAGATAGAAGACCAAAAGATGTATTTCATTCATATATGATAAGGGTATTTATACAGAATCATTAAGAGAAGATAAGCTAATCTTCAGGGATTACAACGGCTTTAACAGCCTGACATTAACAAACTAACTGCCTCACAACTGTTTACAACTTGGATTTCAACAAATACATCATAGCTCTAACAATTATATATCGTGAAAGTGAAGAGAAAGCTAACCTGATCAACAGAGGAAACCCCATCGACCAAATGCTGGTGTTTTCTGTTCTTGGAAGCAGAAAAACACGCAAAGAAAGAGCAACCCATTATTAGCCCGATTGACTTCTTTATAAAAGTTCACTTTATTTTCTCTTTTTCAACGCTCTGGTCAAGAAAACCGTCTTCTTGGAGAGTGAAAGAGGAGAAAATCAATGGAAAAAAACACTAGGAAACAGGTCAAATGAATTTGAAGAAGATAAAGACTTGAGAAATATGACCGTTACTGCTGGGGGATTCGTATAGGCTTCATTTAAACTGGGTCTAATTATTCCTCAGTCCCTGTACTCTTCGAATTTCTATAAGTTTAATCCCTCTAATATTTAGTTCCAATTGATGCTATTGTGAATGAATTCCCTTCAAATTTAAATGTGGTATTTTAACATTTAAATATTTTAGGTAGAAACTAAGGTTCAACTGAAATGAAAGCATCTGCATGTATTCAAATTTTAATAAAATAAGTTAACAGTGTTATCTATTGAGAGTTCAAATGAGGTGTAGGTCCCTAAGTAAAGTTGAGAGTTTAAATTCTGACATTATAAATGGAGTATATTAAGTTGGGAGAATCGTCCCCATAATAGGTCTCGATAATAGTCGACCAATTGATCAAATACAGGTGATTGTACCAAAAATTAAAAGAAATAATGACAAAAAAATCTCTAACGTTGGACATAATACTCATTTTGGCCTATATTCTTTACTTTGAAACAATTTAACGTCCAATACTTTATTTTGAATCAAAATGACTCATTTGTTGATGAAAATTGTTTTACAATTAACAGTCAACGCCTTGAGATGACTTGACATCATGTCACGTCAGCTAAAAAAATAATTTTCTATTTTGTATAATTGCATAAAAATTACAGTCGTGTAATCTTGTCAAGTCAGCACCTTTGTCCATATAACGATGTCATTTTAGCATGCAATGTTATGCAGGTTTACCATGTCATTTCGTGATGTTAACAGTTAGTTACTAACGATTTTGATCCAAGAAATGACTACTTTGCTCAAATAAAATGTTAAAGGTTAAAAGAGATTTAAAAAAAGAGTAGAGACTAAAGTGACTATCCCAGTCAAACATTAGGAGTGGATTTTGATGTTATACCAAAATAAACATACTAAACTTTGAAGGTCTAAAGGGTTCAGGTGCTGGAAGCAGAATTAGACCTTTAAAGTGAAGGCAGAGATTTGGCAATTGGCACTGAGATTAATGCAACTGTTGGGCTTTTAAGAGATTTGAGTGCACTAAAAGGAAAATGGCTTTCACTTCTGTTGAGAGTTCTTTATATTTCAATTTTTGTTGTTTGTTTGTGCTTTAAAGGGAAGCATTCAAATAATTATGGGATTTGTGGGGTAAAGGCAATAATAATGGACCTATCTCTATGAACTCAAAACTATTTCTTTCAATTATTGTTACTATATTTGTAGGAACCTTTATTTAAGGAATTTATTTTTTATTTTCATAATTATTTTTGTTTTTCAATTTTACGAGTTCAAGTTAAAAATCTTAAATACTAACGAAAATCGATTAAATGGAGAGATCTACTAATTGATTTTTGTAGTTAAAGATGTTCATATTGTCTCATCTTGTATGAGTTCGAATTTTGGTATGAGAATGCATTACTGGTGCTCAAACCAAGTCCTATGAACATCTACTTTTGCCACCAGGACACAAGGGGATACTCATCAAGTTCTTGTAATAATGGATTCTAATATAATTATTCAAATGTATTGTTTATAATTGTAATTACGATTACGTTTACCCCTGTACTTTTTACTTCAGAGAATAAAAATACATATAAATGTCAATAGTTTCTGAAAAATAATAAAATTAAATACACAATAAATTTTAACATTGAACAACAACAATAATAATGAATTTCATCATAGTTGCAACTATCATCCAAAGAAAACTAATTCGACTCCTTTAAATTAACTCTTCATTTGACATAACTAAATTGACACATGATTTACGGATCATATTAATTTAATAAAAAAATCAATATATGACGTATATGTAGACACGTCATTGGTTATGATTTATGAGATGAATTAGGATATTTATCGCATATAACCGTGTTATATAATTTATAATTTTTTTAATAATTTTAAGATGATTATAATGTAGTATATGTTTATATTTTTTTAATCATTTAATAGTTTACATATACCTTGTAGACAAAGCTGTTCAAACTCGAATCTCTTAAGTTAAACATCATCATCTTTTTCACTTGTTTCTATAATTCATGAATTTATATGTGATGTTTTGTCAAATATATACATTTATAAATTTTATCACATGTGAGTGAAGGAAATATTTTAAATAAAAAATATTTTTATTAAAATTTACTCAACGAATAACTTAAGTGAAGTAGTAAATGATTTATATTATCTTATTTTATATGAGTTTAAATTTTGATATGAGAATGTAATACCTCTCTATTTAATTTAAAATTTGATTTATATATATTTTTAACATTCAATGTACAATGTCTATACTACCGAGATCCCTCTCCACCCATAAATTGAAATATATTAAGCGCTTAAACATACTCTATCATATGTCCAGAGCCGTTTCTGGGATTTTAGTGGCCCTAGGGCGAACATAAAAATCAAGCCCCTAATAATAAGTATTCAAAAAAATTGAATTTTGAAAGTAGATCCTTAATATCAAGTATTAGAAAAATGAGTCTCTAATAATAAATATTGTTTTAAAATATATATGCCCCTAGTAAAAAGTATTGGAAAAAAAGCAGACTACTAATAATAAATATTAAAAAATTTAATTTTAAGAGTATATCCCTAGTAACAAATATTGGGAGAGAAAATTTGGGTAAAAACAAGTATTAGAAAAAAATAGCTCTCTAATAACAAGTATTAGGGGGAAATAAATTTTAAGACTATATGCCTAATAACAAATATTGGGGAAAATTAGGCCCTATAATAACAAATATTGAGAAAAAAATTGAACTACTAATAACAAATATTGGGGGGAAAATATAGTCCCTAATAACTAGTATTGAAAAATAGACCTCTAATGTAAGTATTAGAGAAAAATTGGACCCCTAATAACAAACATTTCAAAAAAATAAATTTTAAGAGTAGACCCCTAATAACAAGTGTTGATAAAAATTGTTCTTTCAACAAAAAATTGATAAAAATTGAGCTAATAATAACAAATGTTCAAAATATTGGACCCCTAATAACAAATATTAAGAAAAATTAAATTGTAAAAGTTGACCCTAATAAAAATATTAGAAAAATTGAGTCACCAATAACAAGTGTTAAAAAATTGGGCCCCTAAATTCGTAATAACAATTATTCAAAAAAATTGGGCTCTAATATCAAATATTAAAAAAATAAAATTTAAGAGTAAATCTCTAATAATAAATATTAAAAAAATGATTGTAATGTCAATATTATAAAATAAAAAATTGGGCCCTGGCGGGAGCCCCTCTCGCCCATGCCCATGGACAACTCTCATATGTCCTACTATATATTGTACCAACGACAATATTAATTAAGCTACACTCAATTGGCATAATGATTTATATTTATATCTATTAGTCTCACGTTCAAACATCAAATGATAAATGTTAATGCATGAATCAACTTGCATCAATGATTAAGGGAACGGTTGTTGTTCCTAGAGGTCACGGGTTTAAACACCAATAACTGCATCAGGGTGATTGAGCATGCATTGCCAAATGGTTGAGAGTATATTCAGAACACATACTACTTGTAATCACCTTAGCTTTCAAAAAATAGTTGTTAATTTGTTTTAGTTAAAACTTATATAAAAATGAGTCAAAAAAATCATTAAAATAATGTGTTATATAATTAAATAAGTTCATTTAATAATTTCCAGCCAATGATTAATCAATGTATCCTAATCAATTTTTTAAAAAAATCCTATTTTACTTCTACTTAGAGGGAAGGGAGAAAATTTAGATGAAGGCAATGCTCCTGAGGAATTTTGAACTTGGGACCTAAAATGAAGAAAGTGGAATAGGTGAGCGTGCTCTGACTACCAGACTGTCATCGCATGCTCTAATCAAACTTTTTTTTTATGGAAGGCTTAATCAAACTTTTAGTTTGTTCTAATAAGATTATACTTGTAGTTACAAAGATAAAAGGATTCATGGTTTAGTATGCAATGTCGTGTAATATTTATTACATTATTTTTATAATTATTAAATTTATATATTTTTAATTTATCAGATCTAGCATAGTTTTTGTGCCACAATTTTAGGTGAGTCAATCCAGAGATTAATGCACTTTATTGTAAGCTTAACCTATAAGATAGGACATTCATTCGATTTAGGAATCAAACTATAAAAATAAATAAATAGACAAAAATAAACTCTGTGTTATAAAGGTTAACTTAAAACATTGTTTATTTTTTAAAACTATATTTTTATTGAGTAATTCTTTAAATGTTTTTTTAGAATGTATTGTCTCTTAAGGTTTCTTAATGTTTAATTGCGTTACTCATCTCATTATAAACCACTAAAAAAACTGACTAATAAGATCATACTACTTAACACTTATGTTTGTCTTACTTTAATGAAAAAAAGGTAAATCACCTGTCAAATCTCTTCAATTTTATTTTTGTTCAGTTTAATTCATTAAATTTTTATTTAATCTAAAATTGATTAATATTTGTTTTTAAGTTTTATTATGTTATGAAGGTATAAAACATTCATAAAGTTTTATTATTTCTATTTAATAAATCAATATTCTTCGATATGAATGCAAGTCAGGAGAACCAAAACATTGGACCGAACATTATAGGTGTTAAGTAGTTGACAAAATTTTAGATGAAATTGATATTGAAATTAATTACATTTAATATATTTTTTAAATTAGTATAAATATGCTCTTTAATTATATTATATTAATATTCTTAAATTATATTATATCAATGTATCCTTAAATTATATTATATTATATTAATATGCATTCTCTAAATTAACATTAGTATTAAAGTATTTTAAATTAAATTATTAAAACATATTCTTAAATTATTTTAATAATATTTTTTTCAAATATCTATCCATCTCAATTCTGAAAAAAATTTAATTTATTTACCATACTAATTTTAATTTGGAAATATAGTTTTATAATGTATGTTTTTACAATCATCAATATATTGATGGATTAATTTAAATTTAGCACTATAATATTATTTATGAGATCGATTTTTTAATTTATTATGTTATATAAAAGTAATGGAAATTGCTGGAGTTGTAATCTACTACTGTGGATCCCGCTTGTTTTGACTTTATTTTAAAGATTAAAACATAATCAAGATTCAAGGGCTCTGGTTTGGAGGCCAATAATATTACTCCAATTACACATGATTAATTAAGATTGAATGAGTCTACCACGTGCGACGAACATTGATAAATACCACTAACGGTGAACACCGATGAACACTATTAATTTTTTTTTAAAAAATTAAAAATCTAAAGGACTAAAATTATAATTAAAATTATCTCTTAAAAAAATAAAAATCAAATTTAATAGTTACTTTATAATATTTTTTAATAGGTTAGAATCAAATATACCCAATTCTCCTAAACCCTAACAAAATCAATATCTTAAAAAAATAGAAATCAATTTATAATTTTTTAATAGATTAGAATCAAATATACCAAATTCTCCTAAACCTAAACCCTAACAAAAAAATAATAGGAGGGGTTGAATTTGTAATCGGATAGCTTTTTTTATATAATCTAATGAGCATGTTTGATAATTCTGATTTCTACAGATTTTAAGATCAATGGGTCTTTCCCTTTCTTTGCTTTTACCAGCATGGAAGGAAATTCTGAAACGCCCAAATTTTTTGTTATACAGACAACATGGAAAATGTTACTCTAAGGTCTATAAGTCTTGAAAAAGATGATGGAGAGAAGGATGATCCTCAGTCTCTCATTAAAGAACCAAAGCTTGAAGCTTCCAATTCCTTCAGACATTTGGAACCTGACCAAGGGAATGTAAATTCAGTTGTTTCAAATGATAAAGCGAATGGAATTTGTTAGGGTTTAAAGTTTAGGAGATTTGGGTATATTTAATTTTAATTTATTAAAAAATTATAAATTAATTTCAATTTTTTAAGAGATTGATTTTGTTAGGGTTTAGGAGATTTGGGTATACTTGATTCTAACCTATTAAAAAAATATTATAAAGTAACTATTAAATTTGATTTTTATTTTTAAGAGATAATTTTAATTATAATTTTAGTCCTTTAGATTTTTAAATTTAAAAAAAATTAATGGTGTTCATCGGTGTTCATCGTTAGTGGTGTTCATCAATGTTCGTCGCCCGTTGTAGAATTTTCCATTAAGATTTTAGATTATTATTACTACTACACCACTGATTATATTAATTATAAATTTTGAAAGTAATTATTTTTTTCGTCCCACTAAAACTGTCACATGTTGACATTTGTTTAGTCAAACCTTTTTAATTTTATTTTTTATAATTTAAAATTTATTATTGATAAAAATATGAAGAAAAAATATTTAAATTTTTTTCAATCATGTTATCTTTAAATGTATATTTTATAAATTTTAATTAATTAAAATATTTGAATAGATTGTAGTTAAAATTAAAAATATATATAAAAAAATATCAATACATAGTACTCCATTCGTCCCATAAAAAATGTCCGTTATTGACTTTTTAAAAGTCAAATGTAACACCCGGGTTTAGGGGTCGGATGGAAATAATATTAAAATATTGTTTCGGGTTTCGGTTTTAAAATTTAAAATAATAAAATATTATTTTGGGCTTTAGATATTCGAATCAAAAAAATTCTATGTTGGATCAAAATTGTTTTGGGAATTAAATCCCATAGATTTTATGATAAAGGAGGATTTGTCATCTCATTAATGCCTTCAAAATTTAAAACCCCTTTTATGTTAAAATAAGCCTTGTCTTCATCTTCTTTATTCCCCTTTTTCATTTTGAAGACATGGAAGCCCTCTCCCTCCCCCTTTCACCATTTCAACTCTTTCAACTTCATCTTTGGAGCTTTTCAAAAGGTAATTGTGTTTTTGACTTAGCCTTGTCTTTCTCTTCATGTTGGTACCAATATTTCTCATTATTGTTCATGAATTTGAAATGTGAAGTTTTAGGGTTTTGTTTAAAAATGAGAGCTTTATGGTCCTTAACTCAAGCTATTGATTTATTATTGTTATATATGTTGTTTACTACCCACAAGACCCAACATAGATGATTTTTACATGATTTTAACATGTTTCCCGAAATTGGGTAAAAATGGGTTTTTCGAAGGGTTTTGGGTGGTTTTTTGGGGGTTGTTTTAGGTGGGAATTGATAGCCCAATGGTAGTGCTATGGTTAGGGGTTGATTTGGGGTCATTTGTGGGTGCAACGGGTGTTGGAAACATGGATTTTGAAAGGGGTATGTGGGCTGTCCGAAATTGTAAAGTATGGGGTTTGGTCATGGCTTGCAACGTTGTAAATTGAATTTGAATTGTGTTCCGGGTTGGTCTTTTGATGTTGGGCTGATTTGGAATTGTTTGAATTGTGTTTGAGGTTGTTTGGAAGCGGGAATTTGTGTTGGAGAAGCTTCGGGAAGAAATCCAGAAATTTGAGGGAGGTTGCTTGCTTGGCTTGGAGCTTGGAAGCTTAGGTGAGTGGTTAAATATTTTCAAAATGGTTTTGAGTATTTGGTTCAAGCATGTGAACCTAGGATGGGCTTGGTAAACCCACCTAGAGTTGGGATTAGAGTGGTAGCCTAATCCCAAGCTTTGATTAGAGACTTTGATTGCACTTTTTAATGGTTGTATATGCCCCATGTTAAATTGTGAAGGTGTTGATTTAGTATATGTTGTATACATGTATGTTGAGGCATTTTTGATGCATTGTTATATGCATGTCGACGATAGATATGATATGGTTATACACATGTGTAAGATACAAGGTAATGTGGTTGTTAATGATGTACATGTGGTGTTGGCATGTGAAATGATATTATGAGGTGGTTTCATGATCCGAGGATCATGGTGAGTACGTGCTAAGCACGGAAGTGTTATGAATTGATATTATGAATGATTAATGAAATGTGTAGTATTGGCACTAGTATGCTTGGGTACAAATGATCGATCATTAGGATGTTAGTGTGTACACATGAGTCAAAAGTCGCGCGTGGCCTTGGTGGCGTTGAGTCACCAAGGAGGAGTACGGGTTCGCCCGGAAATTGTATTTATATTTCTACGTGATGATGAGTGGAATCCCATCCGAAGGGCATGTGGCGATGAGTGGAATCCCGCACATGCAAGGACCGGTGATGAGTGGAATCCCACCGAGGTAATGTTGTTGTTGGAAATGCGTTCCAACGGGTTATCCGCGTATTCGAGTCATAGCTAGGTGCCAGTACAGATTGTAGTTTATGTTGCCAATATGTGGTTAATTGTGAGCCAATGTGTTTTTGGGAGGTGTTGCTAACATGGTTTAATATATGCGATTTCATATGTTGTGGATTTAAACATGTTGAGCATGACATGATATTGAATATATGTTCATGCATCATCTATATTTATGGCTCGCGTGGATCGGAGGTAAGATCATGCATTCTATCTTGGTTGTAGCTCGTGCTTGGACCCTGCATTGTCGAGGTTTGTTTTAAGGAGCTCACCCTCACTAAGCTTTTATGCTTACGCTCTCTTTTGTTCGACAATGCAGATCAATAGCTTGAGGGTGGCAAGGGCAAGGAAAGGCCTCCAAGTGTTACTTACGGTTAGCTCAAGTATGATGTTTAAATTTAAAGATTGTAATAGTAAAGCAATGGGATAGGAATTATTGATTCGAGTCTTGATGTATGTTTATGGTTGACTTGATTTGTAAGCATGATATATCTTGCCAAATGCTAGTTCGATGGATGTTTTATGAATGCTTAAGTTGCTTTGAATGGCATGTAAACTCATTTGATATGTATGATGCTTATTGGTTCTTTTTAATGTCTTCAAGCATGCTTGTATGAAAGGCTCTACATGTGTAGTTTGCTATGTATGAAAGTTTGTCCAAATCCATGCTTGTATGTGTTTGAGTATGTTAAATCTAGGATGTATGCCTCTAGATTATGCTTGATGGTTTTGTGTGCCTTTAGGGGTCCTATGGGACCTTTAGACTTGTCAAAACACCCTTAAATCTGTATTTCAAAGGCTACAGACTACAAGCGTTTCGAAACGGGAGGGATCGTTTCGGAACGGGTAGGCTTCAGGGACCCCGTATCGGAACGCGTTCCGATACGGCATGGCCTTTGGAACCCCTGTTTCGAAACACGTATCGGAACGTTTTGGCTACTGGAATTCTGAGAAATTCACGAGATGAAGGTGTTTCGAAACGGGTGTAAAGGTTTCGAAACGGTCAAAATCTCGTTGACCACGAGATATTGACCGTCGTGGGCGTTTCGAAACGGTTGACCACCGTTTCGATACGACCCCTTGTAAAGGCTCTAGGGCAGTTGACCTGGTCAAGGCGTTTCGATACGCCTCAAGGGCGTTTCGAAACGGCTTGTTTAAAAGATTAAAATTGGGTTGTTTAACTGCTATTTTGGGTTCGAATGTTTGTCTCATGTGTTTTATTCCGATGTTTGATCACATAGGACTTAAATGAACTTTAGAAATGATTAAGTAAAAGAAAAGAAAAAAAATAGGGTTGCTAACCGAGGGGGAACCTTAACAGGTTTCGCTTCGGTTTTCCCCGTGTGGCCCACTCGGACCGGTCATCCGGCCAGACCGGGACGAGGGGGTTACATTTGTTGATATCAGAGCCTAAGGTTACCGAGACCTTGGGCAGGTAAGTGAGGTAAGTTTAAGTTTTGAATTGATATGCACGGTGTTTGCTTGCTTTGTAAGTATGATTGCTTGTATGACAAGTAAGTTGATTGTTTGTTTAAAAGCATGTTGCTCGTTACCCGTGTATGCTGTGATGTGTGATTGTTTGATTGAGAATGCATGTTGTTTGATCGTACGCATTTGTTTGCTTGTTTAGCAAGTATGCCTTGTTATATGCTTGGTTGAGCATGTATGTGTGCTGATTTGGTTGAAACATGTTTAGTAGAGTCCCATTGCTTCTATTACATCGGAAAAAAGATTTTAAGTGAGGGAAATCATAATTGAGCCACTTGGACCTTTCCTTTGCTAACCCAATTTGTATGTTAAATTGTGATTGATTTATTGCTTTTAGTAAGTTTAGGGCCAGTGTGTGAGCCGTGAATCGGTAAGTGGAAGTTGTGGTTTTGAAAATGGGGATGACGTAGAGGAAGTTCTTTGCTATAGTTAGGGGAGTATGGTTGTACCGGAGTTGAGGAACAATTTGTTTGCTCGAGTCCGCGTGCACGTGAGTTGATTCTTGTTGGTGGGAGATGACGAGGCCGATTCTGGTATTAGTTGGTGAAAAGAAGTGAAGACCTATGAGTGGGAGTCAGGTGGTATCTATGTTATAGTGGGTAAGCCCTTGGTACAGTTTTGAGTTTGTCTCTTTTGATTGGTTCTGAGTTCGTACTTCCGTATGTTGTTAACAAGCATGCAAGTTTGAATGTGCTCGATGAGGTAGGTATGAGTACCTTAGTTCTTTTGGCAAGATCTAGGTAGGGGTCTCATGTGAGTAATCTGAATTTCAGAAGTGTTAGTGGTGACCATTGGGGTTCAGCCTATGATTTCGATGCAAGACAGCCGATCAGTATCCGTGAAGGGGAACCGATTTGTGTGTTTGGGGCCAGTGTGCGTCTGGGTGGTTTTCCAGTATGGTTGTCTGTGTGTGCCCAGAACCGCGTTTTTGAAGTTTTGAAATGCTCTACGAATAGTCTAGAAGAGTCGGATTTTGTTGAAGGAATCAGTCTGAAAACAAGAGGACCGAAGACTATCAGTTGTGTACTTGTGAAGTTACAATTTTTGCAGAATCGTCCGTTTGTGTGAGCGTGCAAAGATTTTGACGTATCTCTGTTGAGATTTTAGGCGTAGGGACGCATGTGACTAGACCTTTTGGGAGATAGTAGTGATCAGAAAGATGTACAGAAGATGTTTGTTGGTGGTTCAGAGTTACTAGTTTCTAGTAGATGTGAAGTGATTGTCTTCCTACAGTTTCGGTGTGCCTTTTTCCAAGGCTCGACTTGAAGAGCAAATAGTTAGTGTATACGTTGAGACAAAGAAAGAGTTGACTTGAAGTTACAAGATTTATGTGTGACTGTAGTGGTAGGTGAGAAGGTGAACTTCTTGTTGAATGTTGATCCAGATTTAGAGGTCGAAGATTGATTGAGTTTAGTTGACAGGCTTGCTTAGTAATTGTGATGAATTCGATTTTTGAATGAAGACTAGACCGCATAATGTTAGGATAATTTGTGTTTTCTTTTCCTAGAAGTGTTTGGAAGAATTGTCGGCTTATCTCTGTCTGGAGAGGAAGAGTTTGATATTGAGATCGTCTTCGAGTTTACTCCTGTTTTGATTGCTCCATATCTTATGATTTCCGGAAGAATTGAGAATGTTGAAGAATCAACTTCGAGACTTGTTAGACCTTAGATTCATTAGGCCTAGTGCATCATCTCAGAGTTCTACAGTGCAATTTGTGAAGAAGAGAGAAGACCATACAAGAATGTGATCAGATTACATGCAGTCGAAACAAGTGACAATGAATGATTAGTATCTGTTTTCGAGTGTCAGTGATTGGTTGGTCAGTTAGTGTGTGCTTCAGTCTATTTGAAGATTAGTTTGAGATCCGTTTACTACCAGTTGAAAGTGAGAAAAGTTGAAGTACCGAAGACAGCTTTAGGGGCGAGATGTGGCCACCTTGAGTTCTGAGTTATGCTGTTTTGTTTGACTAGTGTATTAGTTACCTTCATGGAGATGTTGAACTGAATAATTTCTGAGTTCCTTGATCAGTTGTAGTAGTTCTCATAGTTGACACATGAGTATATTCAAGTACCAAAGAAGACCATGGCAAGCTTCGAAGTTTGTGTGGTAGATCCTTTTAAGGAATCAATGGTATGCCAAGTTGTGCAACGTGAACTCCGAGTTAATGAAGATATCCTCCTAGGACATGTAGATCAGCCGAGTGTGTTAGAGTAAATCCCAAGTAGACAAAAGAAGATATGAGTTGGAAGAAATTGAAGACTGTGACAGATATCTATAGCTCCTAGGTCTAGCATTGTTACTTTCAGAGAATTATAAATAGTCTTTTGAAGATAGTGCTCCATTGATAGATTGCTACAGAAGAAAGTTCAGTTTGTGAGGTTAGATGCGAGACATTGAACCCTTGAGAAACCGAAAGAAACTTTGAAGAGAGCTTCGACCTTGATCCAGCCTATACTAGAGAAAGAGCTCGTGAACTGTGGTGAGGTGTTACATGTAGGGTTAGGTTGTGTGCTTATGCAAGACAGAAGATGGTGGCTTATTCATCAAGATAGTTAGAAGACCGTGAGAAGAGTTATTCGGTATGAGACATAGAGTTAATTACAGTTGTATTTGCTTCGAAAACTTAGAGACAAAGCTTGTAAAGTAAGAAATGCACAGTGTGTACGTACATATTATCAGAACTTGAGTTGTTAGACAACTTAGGAAGAGTTGAAACTTGAACAGCATGGGTAGTTAGAATTTCTTAAAGACTGTGATCTCAAGATTGAGTACTATCTGAAGAGAGTCTACGTAGTGACCGATGTTCTGAGTTGTAATTGCTGATAGATTAGTAGTTGAGTTGCGAGTTGTATTTGCTGAATTCAGTTACCGAATGACAGTATTCTTGTGGCCGAGTTTCATGTTGAACCTACATTGAGTCAGAATGCTTGAAGAGAAACAGTTGCAAGACAGATTCGTGGCACCTCACGTGCAAGACATTGTGGAAGGAAGACCATCATAATACAGTTTCAGAGATGATAGAATTTTGCATTTCAGAGACAGAATAATTGTACTGATTGACATAGTGTTTTGAGACGTATTGTTTTGGCCGAAGCACAATATAGTTCATTTGTATTGCATCTGAGTAGTATGAAGACGTATTGTGGGTTGAAGATGAATGCTTCTGAATTGAGCGGATGAGTAATGTGGTTCAGTATGAGAGTGAGTATGTAAATTGCCAGCGTGTCAAGACCGAGCTTCAGCTCCTTTTATTTGTTACATCCGTGGAAGGTTCATAATGGAAGCGAGTAATAGAGATTCGAGATTTCAACTAGATTATTTTTGAAGACGTCTGCATAGTGTTTGGTTAATTGATGAAGACAGAGGATCAGTCAGAGAAAGTTATGAGTTAAGTGTTCAAGCAGTATTGTATGAGTTTGTGAATCAGGATAGTTCTGTTGTTATCTGTTGCGGTTACCACCAGAGTTAGAAAGGGGTTTGAGATGTGTTCCGTGTATCTACGATTCAGAAATGTGAGTCAGATCTGTTCCGTGCTATATTTGTTGAAGAGATTGAGTTGAGTTTGGAATTGGCATGCCTTGAAGAATCAGTTGAGATCTTAGTGTAAGATAGCAAGTGTTGAGTGGTAAGTCTTTCGAGTTGGTTAGTATGTTGTGGTGAGAGAGGAATGCGTGGAGGTGCATGTTTCAGTGGCCCTCCGTGTCCGATAAATTTCGGGGACGAAATTTCCTTAAGTGGGGGAGAGTTGTAACACCCGGGTTTAGGGGTCGGATGGAAATAATATTAAAATATTGTTTCGGGTTTCGGTTTTAAAATTTAAAATAATAAAATATTATTTTGGGCTTTAGATATTCGAATCAAAAAAATTCTATGTTGGATCAAAATTGTTTTGGGAATTAAATCCCATGGATTTTATGATAAAGGAGGATTTGCCATCTCATTAATGGCAAGATGGTAATTATGATAGCCTTCAAAATTTAAAACCCCTTTTATGTTAAAATAAGCCTTGTCTTCATCTTCTTTATTCCCCTTTTTCATTTTGAAGACATGGAAGCCCTCTCCCTCTCCCTCCCCTTTCACCATTTCAACTCTTTCAACTTCATCTTTGGAGCTTTTCAAAAGGTAATTGTGTTTTTGACTTAGCCTTGTCTTTCTCTTCATGTTGGTACCAATATTTCTCATTATTGTTCATGAATTTGAAATGTGAAGTTTTAGGGTTTTGTTTAAAAATGAGAGCTTTATGGTCCTTAACTCAAGCTATTGATTTATTATTGTTATATATGTTGTTTACTACCCACAAGACCCAACATAGATGATTTTTACATGATTTTAACATGTTTCCCGAAATTGGGTAAAAATGGGTTTTTCGAAGGGTTTTGGGTGGTTTTTTGGGGTTGTTTTAGGTGGGAATTGATAGCCCAATGGTAGTGCTATGGTTAGGGGTTGATTTGGGGTCATTTGTGGGTGCAACGGGTGTTGGAAACATGGATTTTGGAAGGGGTATGTGGGCTGTCCGAAATTGTAAAGTATGGGGTTTGGTCATGGCTTGCAACGTTGTAAATTGAATTTGAATTGTGTTCCGGGTTGGTCTTTTGATGTTGGGATGATTTGGAATTGTTTGAATTGTGTTTGAGGTTGTTTGGAAGCGAGAATTTGTGTTGGAGAAGCTTCGGGAAGAAATCCGGAAATTTGAGGGAGGTTGCTTGCTTGGCTTGGAGCTTGGAAGCTTAGGTGAGTGGTTAAATATTTTCAAAATGGTTTTGAGTATTTGGTTCAAGCATGTGAACCTAGGATGGGCTTGGTAAACCCACCTAGAGTTGGGATTAGAGTGGTAGCCTAATCCCAAGCTTTGATTAGAGACTTTGGTTGCACTTTTTAATGGTTGTATATGCCCCATATTAAATTGTGAAGGTGTTGATTTAGTATATGTTGTATACATGTATGTTGAGGCATGTTTGATGCATTGTTATATGCATGTCGACGATAGATATGATATGGTTATACACATGTGTAAGATATAAGGTAATGTGGTTGTTAATGATGTACATGTGGTGTTGGCATGTGAAATGATATTATGAGGTGGTTTCATGATCCGAGGATCATGGTGAGTACGTGCTAAGCACGGAAGTGTTATGAATTGATATTATGAATGATTAATGAAATGTGTAGTATTGGCACTAGTATGCTTGGGTACAAATGATCGATCATTAGGATGTTAGTGTGTACACATGAGTCAAAAGTCGCGCGTGACCTTGGTGGCGTTGAGTCACCAAGGAGGAGTACGGGTTCGCCCGGAAATTGTATTTATATTTCTACGTGATGATGAGTGGAATCCCATCCGTAGGGCATGTGGCGATGAGTGGAATCCCGCACATGCAAGGACCGGTGATGAGTGGAATCCCACCGAGGTAATGTTGTTGTTGGAAATGCGTTCCAACGGGTTATCCGCGTATTCGAGTCATAGCTAGGTGCCAGTACAGATTGTAGTTTATGTTGCCAATATGTGGTTAATTGTGAGCCAATGTGTTTTTGGGAGGTGTTGCTAACATGGTTTAATATATGCGATTTCATATGTTGTGGATTTAAACATGTTGAGCATGACATGATATTGAATATATGTTCATGCATCATCTATATTTATGGCTCGCGTGGATCGGAGGTAAGATCATGCATTCTATCTTGGTTGTAGCTCGTGCTTGGACCCTGCATTGTCGAGGTTTATTTTAAGGAGCTCACCCTCACTAAGCTTTTATGCTTACGCTCTCTTTTGTTCGACAATGCAGATCAATAGCTTGAGGGTGGCAAGGGCAAGGAAAGGCCTCCAAGTGTTACTTACGGTTAGCTCAAGTATGATGTTTAAATTTAAAGATTGTAATAGTAAAGCAATGGGATAGGAATTATTGATTCGAGTCTTGATGTATGTTTATGATTGACTTGATTTGTAAGCATGATATATCTTGCCAAATGCTAGTTCGATGGATGTTTTATGAATGCTTAAGTTGCTTTGAATGGCATGTAAACTCATTTGATATGTATGATGCTTATTGGTTCTTTTTAATGTCTTCAAGCATGCTTGTATGAAAGGCTCTACATGTGTAGTTTGCTATGTATGAAAGTTTGTCCAAATCCATGCTTGTATGTGTTTGAGTATGTTAAATCTAGGATGTATGCCTCTAGATTATGCTTGATGGTTTTGTGTGCCTTTAGGGGTCCTATGGGACCTTTAGACTTGTCAAAACACCCTTAAATCTGTATTTCAAAGGCTACAGACTGCCAGTGTTTCGAAACGGGAGGGATCGTTTCGGAACGGGTAGGCTTCAGGGACCCTGTATCAGAACGCGTTTCGATACGGCATGGCCTTTGGAACCCCTGTTTCGAAACACGTATCGGAACGTTTTGGCTACTGGAATTCTGAGAAATTCACGAGATGAAGGTGTTTCGAAACGGGTGTAAAGGTTTCGAAACGGTCAAAATCTCGTTGACCACGAGATATTGACCGTCGTGGGCGTTTCGAAACGGTTGACCACCGTTTCGGTACGACCTCTTGTAAAGGCTCTAGGGCAGTTGACTTGGTCAAGGCGTTTCGATACGCCTCAAGGGCGTTTCGAAACGGCTTGTTTAAAAGATTAAAATTGGGCTGTTTAACTGCTGTTTTGGGTTCGAATGTTTGTCTCATGTGTTTTATTCCGCTGTTTGATCACATAGGACTTAAATGAACTTTAGAAAGGATTAAGTAAAAGAAAAGAAAAAAAAATAGGGTTGCTAACCGAGGGGGAACCTTAACGGGTTTCGCTTCGGTTTTCCCCGTGTGGCCCACTCGGACCGGTCATCCGGCCAGATCGGGACGAGGGGGTTACATCAAATTTTTTAAATTTTGACTATTATTATATTAAATATTTTAATAATTAAATTTTATAAAATATATATTTGAAAATTACTCGATTAGACGTTTTTAAAATATATTTTTTTTATATTTTTATCAATGATACATTTTAAATAATTATGAGTCAATGTTGAAAAAATACCCAAAAAAATTCATAAAGAATAAAAATTGTGGGACAGAAAGAATACTTTTAGTGAGACAGAAAAAAGTATATCATATCTTATTTTCAATTCATCATTTTCGTTTTGCTTGTATATCAATTAAAGCAAAACTTCCTTGTTTATACAACAATAATTGAATTATTCACCTGCCTTATCTACTCTAAATTCCATCATATTTAATCAGTGCACATGAAATGATGATATTATTTTAACATTATTTTTCTAACAAAAAGTAGCCTCGTATTAAACCCCAATAATTTTTTTTTCTTTTTTGCCTAATTCATTTATAAAAAGTCGACATATAAAACCTATAATTTTAACATTAGTAGTGCATCAAAATGATGTGTTGCATTTTCTAAACAATGTTAAAAATTTAAATCATAATATTATAATAAATTAAATTTAAAAAATCACTTCATAATATATCTTTATTATATCTGATCTATATACAATCCGTATAAATAATCGAAATCATACTGATTACCACGTTTTCATTAATAAAATGGATCTGTTATTTTTTTCATAAAGATTTCGTTTACATAATTGGTTTGGGCTGAATTAAAACAATAGTTTCAAGAAAATATAAAAAATATATATTAAAAATAAATTTAAAATAAATAATATATTAAAATCAATCAAAGTCAATTGTTATAAATTTCATTAACGACATAAAACTAACAAAATCATATGTAATTTTAGTTAAGCTTAGTTATTATTATTAGTTTAGTATTGTTTTTAGAAAGTAAAATGAGAAAGTATTTTTGAAAAGTTTGAGTTAAGACTTAAATGTTTGTCATTGTTGTCAAAATGTATTTTCAATAAGATATATGATTATTTTAGACATGATATTGTAGGTTAAAAAATATATATTCAAATATATTTAAATTCTTAAATATTATAATACATGAAAATATTAGCTTAAATTATGATAGAATATAAAAATATTTTTAACTAAAAAATAAATTTGTATACTTGTAGTGATTGTACATGTTTCATGGAAATATATAAAACTTAAAATATTTTTTATTTTAAAAAATAGGCACGATGCAATTTAAAATCTTCAAAGCTCCAACAATTTACTAATCATATAATTATGTTTTGATAAAAAAATTATGTGTTTATATAATATAAATTAATCGCATCATAAGATAACAAATGAATATTACAACTATAATCATGTTTTTCTCTTTTAGATGTCTAAATATTTTTGGTCCTTTTAGGGACCCAAACTATCATTTTCTCTATTTTAAGGTCAAATTAAGACACCTACTTTGACCTAAAAATGATAGTTTGAACACCTACTTTGACAAAAAAAAAAGTGATAGTTTGGGCATCTAATAAGTGCAAAAGCACCTAAAAGGAAAAAAATCGAATAGTTTAAACACTTAAAAAAGATAAAAAATAGTTTAGACACTTAAAAAAGAAAATAAGATAATTTAGACACTTGTTTAGGTAGTAAACCAAAATTTAACTACATTTAAATTAAAAAGTACTTTTTCATGCGTATTTTTTTATTTAAAAATTATATGTTTAGTATTACTTATAAATTTTGGTCCTGTTTTTTTTTTAAAATAACATTGATGAAATTTTAGCCTAAAAAATATTTTGAAAAAAAAAATCACAATCTAAGAATATTTACAAAGAAATATAAAAAAATAGGCATAAATTTAATTGGACGTAGCTTTCAAGATGAAAAGAAAGGCAACAGTGGCATGATAATTGATGTATTTTGTAGCTTTCCATTGCAAATGAGCTGTGATTACTGATTATAATGTAACAAGTAAAGTCACTGTGCTGGGGGTAGGGGTCCCCTCTCATTGAAATGTGGGAACCGGACCGGGTTTTTTGCTATTTTATTTTCTAGAATATATTCTAGATTTAAATATGTCAAAGATTTTTATACTATTTTAGAATTTAAAACTTAATTCTTAGATTTTGTTTTTTGTGAGAATGAATCTTATATTAGTTTTTATTTGAAGATCTTGATACTTTAAAAAAAATCAATTTTACTCTTAATAATTACCTAAAAACTATAGAAAAAAGTAAAATAACTATCTTACACTTTTATTTTTACTGTTTTTATTAATTTGACCCTTAAAAAGATCTCAAACGCAAAAGACCAAAAATTATATTGTTCACTCAATGGTTATTTTTTATTTATTTTTAAAGATTATGAGTCAATTGACCAAAAAACTGTACACAGGTGAGACTAAAAATATAATTTACCTTCTTTTATAGCGGTTAGTTCAACCACTAACAATAAAATTAAACCAAAAGGACCAAGATTATTGAATAAAAACAACAATTTATGGACTTAACTTTAAAAAAAATAAAGTATGAAGAGTAAATTTTGAAATAATAAAAGGATATTTTAATTTATATTATATTCTTCAACCTATTTGCTTTCTTTAATATTATTTGTTACACTTCCAAATCCACTCTCTCACTATAGAATCAAAACTGACACTGGTTTGAGTTCTTCAATCATCAGTTTCAATGGCACAAAATTCTAACCACAAATTGACACCACTTTAACCTGTGGAGAATTGTCAGAGTATATGATGAGTTTGTTTCTGAGTTTATGTACTTTGAGAAACCGATAACATGGTTGGTTTCCCAATGCTAAGTTTTTGTTCTTTTCTTCCTGGGTTTTGCTTAAAATGTATCTTCTTTTGTAAATAAAAATGACCACACTTGTTATTACTGTTGGCTTTTCTTTTCATCTGGGGGTGTTTGGTTCTGGGGAAAATGGCTTTTATTGAAAGATTCTTATCTTGTGTCATTCGTTTTGTTTTCTAGTCATCTTTTGTGGCATGTGTCCTTTTGCATGCTAGTTTATCTTCTTGTTTACGTTTTTTTTAATACTACTATTAAATTTCAAGGTTTATCTTTATAGTTTAGTTTCCTTTTCTTCTTCTTTTTGTTGTTTTAAAACTTCTGTTTTGAATTCCATCACTCCCTTCTTTCTCGGTTTTCTAATAATCTGTTAAGATTTTGCCTGCTGACTGTAAGTTGTTGAATTTTCTTCCTTTTTTCTTTTCTGTTCAAGAATGTAAATTCTGAATTGATTTCTGCAGCTGAAAGGAGAGAGATAGCAATGGACCACCAAGGCCAAAAGCAAGAGGTTATTTAATGAAGAAGTTGAGGATATATATGATATGAGAGTGACAGATTAGTGAATGTGTTTCTTTCTGTTTTGCTTTGATTGGTTGAAACCTAAAGCAACTTTGTCAAGCATCTGTTGTTTCATATGAAAACATCATCACCATGTTTATTTTAAGACCATCAAACACTTTCATGTGAATTTGTAAGTTCATAGCTAAAACAAGATTAATGGAGCCAACAAACCAGAAGTTCATGGAAAGAGTTGTTTCACAGAAAGCTCTGCAGATGGGGAATTCATTTCCATGTCAGATTTGTGTGGTGGGTTTTCTCTGTGGAATCTGCTTGACTTCTTTGTTTTTGGCTGTTCTTACATCTGTTGGTACTTTTGGGTTTACTGGGATTTCATTTTCATCTCTATCAATGGGGGTTTCTCCATGGAATTCAAGCTCAGAGATTATCAGTAAGTTCGAATTCTTAGTTTTCATTCGAATATATTCTGTGCTAATGGCTTAAAGTTCTTAGTTTTCCCAGATGATGATATGAATTCATAAATTTAGTCAAAATTTGCCAGTTTGATGATCTAAGGGTGTTGTTGAAGCAAACTAAAAGTTTGGCATTTCTTGTTGCACAATTTTGTTGTTTACTTCTTTGGTTGATGGCTTTTGACTAAGTTAGTAGTTTCTTTAATTCTATTCACTTAAACATGCTTTAGCTAGAAGCCACCATCTCAACTTTTGTACTTTGTTAGATGTTATTCGAATTTCGGGTTAATATCGGATACTTACTCATATCCGACACTTCTTCAAGCATATTCATGTCCGAACATATGTTGATGTTTGTTTTAACATCGATGTGTATTCTTGTATTGAAATGCAGATGTTATTTCAAGTTCGGATTGCAATTTTAAGGTAAAAGAAACCGAGAGATGGGTGGATTCGAAGCCGAGGGAACCAGAGAGCGATGATGACGAGAGAGTTTCTTTTTTGACAGAAGCATGGGGTGCTTTACTAGCTGATAGGCAACCGGAAGAAAACGAGTTCTTGCAACGATTCGGACTCGGTAAGTCAAGTTTACCGAATGCCCCACATTTGGAGAACTGTAAATTAAGTGCACAAGTGAATAAGCGTCTCGACGAACGTTCGGGAACCAGGAAATTTCCTCCTTGGACAACTTGGAAGGGTTCATTAAACATGTATCCTGCAACTGTAACCGATGAGAATGCAAGAAGCCTTAACCATCAGCCAGTCTCAGATGGTGCTCATCCTCCATGGGTATGTTCCTTGCTACATAGTCCGTAGATGCTTGCATATGTGTTCGTTCGTATTATGTTTATCGTGATTGCATATGTCACATTATGATATGTTTTGGCCTCGTTTGATTCCGAAAATTGGGATATTTTATTTTCAGATTGTGGGATCAGATGAAGAAAACTATCCTCTTACCCGGAAAGTGCAGCGTGACATTTGGATCCATCAACATCCAATAAACTGCAATGACCCTAACATAAGATTTCTCGTGGCTGACTGGGAAGTATTACCGGGCTTTGGCATCGGGGCTCAGCTTGCCGGTATGGCTGGCCTTCTTGCCATTGCAATTAAGGAGAAAAGGGTACTTGTTACCGGACACTACAATCGAGCCGACCACGATGGTTGTAAAGGTATGAACCGTAACGATTTCATTGCTAGATACGTAACATTTTCTGGGAACTGGAAGAATTATCTTAATAACAGCATTGCTCTACTATGATGTTGTGGATTACAGCATCGCGCAGTAGTTGGTCTTGCTACTTCTTCCTAGAGACATCCCAGGAATGCCGAGACCGTGCCTTTGAGCTTACGAAGAACAAAGAGGCATGGGAAAAGGGAATCATAAAAGGAAAAGATAATTATAAATCGAAGGAAATATGGACAGGGAAGATTCCAAGGTATACTTCAAAGCAGTTGCAATTTGGTTACCTGTATTTCGTATAAACGTTAACTCGGAAAACATTAGTGTATCTTCGATCAATGATTTAACTATTTGATCAGGGTTTGGGGTGATCCTTGGAGTTATTTGCAGCCTACAACAGATATAAACGGAAGTTTAATCGCCGTTCACCATAAGATGGATCGAAGATGGTGGAGAGCGCAGGTATGTCTGTGTTACCTGGACTTGGTAAACGTTGAATTGAAAACGTGACGACCTTCTTTCGCATGAGAACACCGTATTGCGAAGATTATCTGATATTTATTCTTCGACTTAAACAGGCTGTTCGATATCTAATGCGATTTCAAACAGAGTACACTTGTGGTTTATTGAACATCGCTCGGCATGCTGCATTTGGGAAAGAAGCTGCAAAAATGGTTCTTGCAAGTATTGACAGAGAGTGGCCAAAGGTTTGTTAATCTAAGCCTTTGCCTTTTTTCGGATTTGACTTCGACTTATGTTGTTTACACTGAGTTGAGCCTCTTTCCATCTCAAGCCTGATGCTATATGTTTCGATTCAGACGAAGGATCGGGGGAATGTTCTTCTGAACCATGTTGGATACATATCCGTATCCAAATAGTTCAAGTAATGTAACTTGTATGCAACTGAAAATCTTGCTAGAAAGAGCTGAATCATGAGCACCTACTTTGATGAACCATTGCAATGCATGCCAAACACATTTTCGTTTTAAACTGCCCTGGAGACTATTACTCACTTGAGCTTCGATTGGCAGGTGATTACGAACAAGCCGAAGTCAGATATTGAAGAATTTGTGTGGTCAAATCACAGACCTTGGGTTCCTAGGCCATTGCTAAGTATGCATGTAAGAATGGGAGACAAGGCATGCGAAATGAAAGTGGTTGAATTCGAACAATATATGGGGCTTGCTCACCGTATTCGGATGCGATTTCCGCATCTCAACAACATTTGGCTCTCCACCGAAATGCAGGTAAGCATCTCCCAACATTTTTGTCCATAGAACAATTATTTGCAATCTATCTAATATCACAAATGATATAACTAAACCTCAGGAAGTGATTGATAAAACGAAATCATACCCTCATTGGAACTTCTACTACACAAATGTCAAACGCCAAGTCGGAAATGCATCAATGGCTGCATACGAGGCAAGTCTTGGAAGGAAAACCAGCACAAACTATCCTCTTGTTAATTTCTTGATGGCAGTCGAATCGGACTTTTTTATTGGTGCATTGGGATCGACATGGTGCTTTCTCATAGATGGCATGAGGAACACCGGAGGGAAAGTAATGGCCGGATATTTAAGCGTCAATAAGGATAGGTTCTGGTAGAGAAACCTGTGAAGCAGAGATTGACTGTAGGCATGCATATAATAGATAAACAACCTATAGCTATTAATTTTGTTCATACATGCCATTTTGCAAATAATGTTGTGCCTCTTTGCACATTTAAATGAACAAGAGATCACTGACTACGACTACATATGTAAATATAGCTTGTCCCAGCTTTAAATGAGCATTTATTTTATTTCGACTCGTAGTCGTTGATATTAAGATAATCGACACTTACACCTAAATCTGAATATCCACAAACGAGTATCACTCGATGTTTCAAGCTTGAAATCCTTGTCAACCCTTTAACTTTATGTGAACCAAAAGGTGGGGGAAAAGAGAACAAACAATCCACAGTTAAAAGAATAACAATCACAAAAATGAAACTTTGACGACCAAGAACTTAGATACAAAGATTTAATGTCCAATAAAAACTAAAACTGAAACAAAGCTAGTAAAGAAACTAGGAGATTTTAGTCCCTCTCCAATTTCAAATCACACAACAAAACAACAGAAGCCTCTTCTTTAATCAAAGTGATTCCCCTACCAATCATTCAGCAAATCAACTGCCTCATTTGGCGAATTGCAAATAGTAAAATGTCAGACGGGTGTAGGGAGGAGACTTACCTCCTCAATCTGTTGTAGATGTCACTAAAAGGGTAAAACAATTGGGATCGTGTAATTATTCTTCCACCTCTTCATTCACCTGCTGGCCTACATCCCCACCTTTGGCTGCGGCAGGCCTTTTGTGCTTCTTGCTTTTGGCTTTCTTCGCTTTCATGCGACGTTTCTTCTCGTTAGCATCAACCCAGGTATAGTCGGATGGTATGTGGAAAGGATCAACCTCATCCTTATACCGGTTACTATCACTATCACTTGACTGGCCACCACGAGTCCCTCTCATCCACGAAATCCATGATGTTGAACCCTCCGACTCTTTTGACTTGGCATCCTGGAAATGAACTGGGCTCGAAGGAGGGGTTGCGAACTCCTCCACCGGCTGAAGCTCCTCGAATTTAGTGAAAGTGACAAGGACTCGAATAGTTGGGACAATAGGAATGGCAACCTAGAATAGGGTATGTATGAGATATCAATGTGAGTTCATTCAAAACTTAAATAGAAAGCTTTTTGAAACATAAATATTTTACAGGAACCGGCCCAACACAAATTGTTAAAGAGCATGTCACGCTCATCAGACTCCACTTTCTACAGTACTTGCACAGCAGTTTCCACATGAACATTAGAATGAAGATCTTACAAGGGCCATTTTCAAAGTTAATATCAATGATATAAGTGTTCAAAATAATGACAATAGAACTGGCAAAAGAAGAAATGGGGTATTTTGCAGCCTCGCTATAATGCACATAGCATGTGGTTCACTGTCAAAAAGGTGGCCTCCTAAACTAGAAATACAAAGGTAGAAATGTAAATAATTACCAAAACCAAGCTTTGTAAAGTCTGAATCATAATTACATATTTTAATGTAGAGTTCTGGGCAGATTCCAGCATATGGCAAACAAAAATATCAATCATAAAAGTGGCTTCACCTTCAGAACTTTATAGGTCCAATTCCAATATACCTTAAACCTCAGAACCTTAAAAATATTCTTCTGCACATTCTTCAAGGATAATTTATAGTTTCAATCCCCCAGTCATTTTTGAAATATTAAATGACAAAGACACTCTCTTAAATCTTAATACCTATCTTCACCTAGTGACTACAGCTAGGGACCAAAAGCATCAGCCATCAAGCACTAATGCGTTATGACAGTTGCAGGAATTGTAGATCCAACAGAAAGAAAGAAGGTTAAAGAGAATATTCCCACCAGATGTATTTTATTTCCCCACAACCTATACACAAAAACTATCTCAGCTTTCTATTATCAGAAACAAACACCAACAACACAGGTTCACAT
Source organism: Hibiscus tridactylites (assembly GCA_958450335.1). Classification (NCBI taxonomy): domain Eukaryota; kingdom Viridiplantae; phylum Streptophyta; class Magnoliopsida; order Malvales; family Malvaceae; genus Hibiscus; species Hibiscus tridactylites. The sequence continues at coordinate 15,281,564 of OY288267.1, forward strand.
GAGCAATTGCCAAACCATCCTACCAAAGATTTTCAACCAGAAAAAAATATAGTAAACCATTAATAATATAAGAATGACTTCTGATGTGCATGTAAATAAGAATGTAATTCTCAAATAACAATAATCCCACAATCTATTGCACAACTGGACCTCAATTCACTAGTTAACACAAAGCAACCCCCTACTTCAGCACTTATTCAAGTTAATTTCCTATCATTACTAAATGTAATTGGGTTTTAAGCACCATAGGACCAAGGGTACCACTAACAGACTCATTCCTTATGTTTTCCAGAATTGACGTGAAGAAAATGAGGTGATTAGATCACAGGAGGCAAGTAAAATATGGCCAGCAAAGTGTCTTTGTAGCAATTTGAGAATTTGCTCTAACCTAGTACATTTTTTCCTGCCTAAAGATAGTTTATTTTCAGACATTACTACCACTCTTCGCAACGGTGAAGCTGAATTCTACTTCAGTATCTTTTATCATAACTTCCCCTCTTCCAACCACAAAACAACAAATTAAATAGAGAAAATTTCAGACACAAAAATAAAAGCGTGATTTATGCATACAATTGAAACCTAAACTAAATGTTTACCATAAAATCAGATAAACGTTTGCGTTCTTGGCTTTATATAGCTTAAATTACCTTGACAGGAAATGTGCCCGAAGGCAGCTTAGTTGTCAAAAGCTCCCTTAATCTCCTTATAGCCTTGACCTTGTTGGCTAATATATCAAGTAAAGGCAGGAGTTCCTCTGTCTTTAATGGGAAATCTGGTGTTAACCACAAAACAGGTCTCAAACCCTTCTTGTACTCACTCTCAAGTTTAGCTTCACTATTACCCCCTTTCTTCTTCTTCTTCTTGCTGATTTTATCTTTACCCTTCTTGCCATCCGCAGCATCTTCCTTTGCAAATTCAGATGATGATCTACGACTATCAGCTTGTCTCAGATTGCTACCTTCAGGAGCCAATTTTGAGAACTTCCCAATCTTTGAATCATCAGGATCATCACTATTCTTTGAGCATTTCTTGTTCCAGCCAAACCAGCTCTTCTTCTCCTTAGCAACACCGTTTGATTCACAATTTTCATAGGAACCTCCTGATCCATTTTCTTGGCAGTCAACAACTCCATGCTCATCATCATCAAAGCCATCTGAATTTCCCATACGAAGTGCTGAATTCAACTGCACCCTTTCCTCAGCTGTCAATACATCATCATACTCGTCATTTTCACCGCCATTAACCATCCTTTCTTCATCATCCACAGAAAAAAGCTCATCGTCAGTCATTGCACCTGGAACCCTCCTTGACTTCACACTGACTGTCACATGAAGCATATCATAAATTTTAGCCTTCCAGTTTCCAACCATCTCACTTCTCTCTTGTCGCCTCCAGTTCAAATGAGGCACAAGTTCAGCCTGAGTGACATCAATACCAGGCCTATACATATTAGTTTGAGACATCAATTGCACTTCATGAGCAACTTCTGATTCAGTTGGTTGTGCACCAGCCCCCTCTAGGGCATTTGTAACTTCTTTTTCCTTATGAGAAAGGACAATCAAAGAGCCTGGAGAAAGCGAAAGATTCCCATCCTCAGAAGTATAGCCTTCCCCTAGAAAGAGGAATGTTTGGTCCGATCTTTGAATACGGAACCCATCAAATCCAGCAAGTGTCATATCAGCACGGAGATTTGAACCACGCTTCCAAATGCGATAGGTGTCTGATGGTGCAATACGTCCAATAAACGGAATGACTGAACTTTCAAAATGAAAAGACATCTCCATGTAAAAGTCACGGATACGAGCTGCCGAGGCAACAATCCTGGGTAGCCTACGGCACCATTTTGCCCAGGCAAGTGGCTGATAGTGTCGAGCAATGATCATAGCAATTGCCTCTTCCCTTGTGCAAACAGCTTCTTGCAAAGCACTCCAACCCTGTTCATTCTGAAGACTCCAATCTGCTCCAGCTACCATCAAAATCTCCGCTGAGATTGGATCTCTCAATCGCACTGCTAAATGCAGCGGAGTCTCCCTACCTGGGACATCACGACGATCTATGATAGCTGAGACAGCATCAGCCCGTCCCTCAGCCTCAAGGGATTCAGCTTCAGTATTAACCTCGCCAGCCTTGGCAAGCCGAGGGAGTGTCGAGATAATGCGCTTGAGCCCGGGATAGTCACGGCGGGCAACAGCTAAATGGGCAGGACTATGGGCATACTTGGAAAGATCCTCCATTATACTCGACTCTCTCTTTGGATTTATATTACTAGACTACCTTTTCCTCCATCTCCAATAACCCTATCATCGAAAATATTAACAATTAACAAAAATCCACTCCCAACTTAATCTCAAATTCTCCAAAACACTATATTTTAAGATAAACGATTTAAATTTTTCTTAGGCACCACAACTACGAATTAGGGCTTTTAAGCTTTGCAATTCAACTTCAATACTACCACAAGCTAAAAGAATAACTGGCAATGCGGTAACCTCTTTACATTAGCTCAAATGACGTCCGTTTTTTATACTTCAATTCAGTTTACAGAGAAGTTAAAGCTTCCACGGAGTTCAAATCTGTAAACGAGATCCCGAAAACAAGAAATAAACAAAAAAAAAGAGCTTCAATAAGTAAAATTTCCATATTAGCACCAAAAACGTTTGCTTATTTTAACACCAAGAATTAATAAATTACGCAAAAAGAAAATCATAGATATTTTCAGTTTACACTAAATTAAACTTCTCATGTTTTTAAATAACCACCAAAAATATTAATTTATGTTCCTTCCTTCTCCGTTCATTCTCGCTCATTTTCTATGCAACCAAACAAGAAAAAGAAAGTAAACAAAATATAAAAATAAGAAAAGCCAAACCTGAGGAAGCTTGCCAGCAACCAAATAATAGCCGAAACCGAACCGGATCGATTAGGTTTTCCTTTCCCTTCCAATTCGGCTTCGTGAAAGTTCAAACTTCACAGAGAGAAAGAGAGCAGGTTAATCGAACGGTTAACGTCAATTTGAATATGCAGGATCCAACGGTTCACGGTCTGAATCTTTGAAGCAAAGACTCGACTCCACACCAAGAGTCGACTCAGTCCTATACCAGGTTAACTGCTTAACTCAGATCTATCTCTGGAAAATCTTTTGCTTTTCTGCTCTAAAAAGAAATGGATGAATCTATTTTGATTTTCTGTCTATCCATTTTCTTTCTGTATATTTTCAGGTCGCGTCCCTTAACTTCTTCTCTTTTCCTTTTCTCTTGCCGTTTTAGAACTTTAAATGCCCCTCGATTTGGTGTGAAATTACTATTCCTGCCATTCACGGCAGTTATTTTTCCCGGAGCAATTCTCAAATTCATTTAAAAAAAATTCCAACAATTTCCAATTCTCATATTCATTAAAAAAATCCAACAATTTAAAAAAAATAAGGAATTTTTTATATATAACCGTATAAACTAATTTCTTTATTTTAGGGTTAGGAGTTTAGTTTATGATTTAAAGTTTAGAGGTTATGTTTTAGGGTTTATAATTTAAGGTTAGTATTTAAAATTTAAGGTATATAATTAGAGTTTAGAACATAATTTTAAAGTTTAAGATTAAATATTTAAAATTTTAGTTTTATAATATAAATATATATACTTGAGTAAAATAAATTATACACAATTTGTATATCAAAACTTTACACATTAATTAAAGCTTTATTAAAATAACAGAAGGAAACGTTTTCCACAATTATCATTTTCACTTTAAACGTTATTTCATAATAATACCGCGATAATCTTAGAGAATATTAGATAATACAATAAGATAATGTCACGTGACAAAAATCAAATAATACATATATATATATTAATTATCTAATTTAAAAAATATTTGAGAATTTATGAATTTTTATGTTTTTAAAATCAAACAAATTATATAGATCTTGTTTGGCAATTAGCTGATAGCGGATAGTTGATTGTATTAGCTGGTTTGACTAGCGGATTGTATTAGCTGATTGTATAAAATTATTTGGTAAAATTAACTGATAGTTGATAGTTGTTTGATTATTTAAACAAGTAAAATGACATATAAAGAAATAATTATATTCGATAATTGTTTAAATAGTTTATTAGTTATCAATATTTTGTATCACTTTTTTACTCGGCAAATAAGGTTTTATTAAAGGTTGAATCATACATGCCTTAAACCTACACTGTGTGCCTAAAAATCTCCCTAATTTTAAATAGACGAAAAGAGTACAACACAGTGAGAACCGAAACATAACACATAAACCATCAAGCCAAAAACCCAGTACTAAGGATATTTTATATCTATTAATATTAATTAGATTATGAAAAATAATTTTTTAATATAACATTACTAAGGATATTTGAAGGATCTATTTATTAATTTATTTTTTATATAATTATTTTTAATAAATTTAATTAATTATTAAATTAAAATATAAATATAAATGTGTGAGAATTAAAAGAAAAAAAGTATTAGCTTACAAATGTCGCAATGTAAATACACAATGGTGAAAAATTAAAATAGATAATGTTAAATTTAAGTTATTTGAAGATTTTTATAATTGTTAATGGTAAAAAGGTCTTTATAAGAATGCCTGCTCAATCATCTTGCTATAGCTACCGGTTCTCAAACCCATGATTTCTAAGAATAACAATCATTCCATTAACCACTAAGATAAGTTGGTTCGTGCAAAAATAAAACCTATAGTTAATTAAAAAGTTCATGCTTTAATGTAATTAAAAATATTAGTTTCCTAAATTTTAAAAAGTTCATACTTTGAGATTTTTAAAATAAAACCTATAGTTAATTAAAGAAATTTTACCTATTAAATGGAATAATCCCCAGATTTGACTTAAATCGTTGTATGTAATTTAATTTTAAAATATTTTAACTATATATTTTTACTTATTAAATGGAATAATTAAATTAATCGGTCTCATAATAAAGTTTGAATCTTGACATTGTGGATGTATAATGAGGTATGAAGAAGAAGATGATGATTTGTAAATTTTAATTTACAAGAAGATATTATACGAAAAATAAAAATGTTGTGGTTTTATTTAATTGGGTAGGACCATGGACGAGATAGCGAGAATGGTTCATGAAATAATTTTTTCTAATTTTATTTTGAAATTTGATAAATGCATGTCGAGACTTTGAAATTTTAAAAGTAATTAAAAATTAATAACGTTCAACAGTGTATTGCGTTAATGGTGTTAAGCGCTATGCGTCGCCCGTGCTAGAATTTTCCTTAATCGAAACATAATAACTTTAGAATAGAAATCCTCTATCATTTTTGTTGCTTCTATGTATGCCCTCACATTAAAAAATAGGTTTAGAGTTATGGGTTAAGGTTAGGGTTGGAGAGGTATGGTGTATTTGTTAAGGTTTAAGATTTAAAATTTAAGGTCATGATTTAGAATTTATTTTTTTAATGTTGAGCATAGAAAAGACACAAGATTTTGTCCAATAACTTTAACCCATAGCTTTTAATGGAGTCATTCACATTTTCTTACTTAAATTATTATAAGGATGAGTATTTCACGCTCGACGAATACCGATGAGCACCATTAACGAGTATAGATGAACATCATTAATTCAATTTATAAAGATTAAAAATCTAAAAGACTCACCATATAATTATAAATTATGTAAAAATTAAAAGATAAATTAATTAAAATATATTATTTTATTTTTAATTTTCTTTTAAACATAGATCAAAATACTTATCTACCCCTAAATTCCAAAACCTTAATTTTTGTTCATTTGAAATTTAAGCCACCGCCGCCGTCTCCGGCTCTCCGCTGCTACCTCTTGTTATCGCCGTCGTTGCCTCTTACATAACCGTCGTTCTCTATCGATGAACAACATTTGAATAACGTAAAAAAATTATGCCTATGTGAATATTTTGATAAAGTTCGATTAGGATAAATCCTAACCGATTAGGATAAACCTTTATGCCAGGTCCGATAAAAGTTGTAAATAGCATAAAAGAATTTATGCCCATGTGTATATTTTGATACAGTTCGATTAGGATAAATCTTAATCGGTTAGGATAAACCTTTATGCCAGGTCCGGTAAAAGTTGTAATCTTGGGTCAACTATTTGATACAGGAGGTAGCGGGGGCGACGGCAGCAGCGATGACAGCAGCAACGACGGCGGCTTAAATTTTAAATGAACAAAAATTAAGGTTTTATAATTTAGGGGTAAATAGGTATTTTGATCCATGTTTAAAAGAAAATTAAAAATAATATATATTTTAATTAATTTACCTTTCAATTTTTAAATAATTTATAATTATACGACATGTCCTTCAATTTTTTAATCTTTAAAAATTAAATTAATGGTGCTCATCGGTGCTTGTGGTTAGTGATGCTCATCAGTGCTCGTCGAGCGTGTCATAATTTGTTTATATTATAAATATTAATTTTTTAATAAGGTTTATTAGTTTACCATTGATTTCCTTTTATGTTTAGCATTAATTAAACACATCAATAACATCATTGAATTAATTACAATAATGAAATTTAACAAAAGAAAATGTTGATGAGTACATATAATTAATCCCATGTAAATAATCATTAAATTTGTTTTTGTAAATATTAAGTTTAGTCATTGTCAATTGAGTGTACATACATCCATGTGAAAAATAGTATATAACATAGAATTAATGCCTTGTAATAATCATTAAATTTGTTTCTTAAATGTTAAGTTTAATAATTGTCAATTGAATATGCAAAATAGTATCGTATTCATAATAAATAAATCATGTTAATTAAAACTAAAAGTATGATTTAAAAACCTAATCTAATATCAATTCAAAGAAAAAACCTAATCTGATATAGTGTAGCCATGCATGGCATCAATACTCACATAGACGCGTTGTTTATTGGCTAAATATACATTTTGGTATCTAAATTTAATTTTAGAATTCAATTTGGGTTTGTTAAAAAAAATCAATTTGAGTTAAGTTTTTTTTCTTCTAATTAGGTGTTAAAGTTCATATTTTGTTCAAATTGACACCTAAGTTAGGCTATATATTCCAAATTGGTACTTAAGTTAAATAATTTATAATTATTTGAACCATAAAATTAAGTTTATGTATCAATTTGAACCAAACCACATCACCAAGTCATGACACATGATAAACTTATTCAACAAAAAAAATAGATACCAAAATGAACCTTGAAGTCAAGTTCTGGTAACAAATATACATTTTCCATGATTATTTGAGAAGTACACACATTTACCTAAAAAACAAATTAAACATTTTCTATAATTAAAATGGTTTTATATGATTAATTATTTTTTTATACAAACTCACACAACCACACGTTTCAAGATTACATTTTTCAATTAGAGACGAGTTCGGTTTCGTCATGTTAATTAGATTTTTTTGAACCGTTTATTTTAATTTGATTTGGATCGATTCAGTTTTCGATATTTCCATATTAATTTTCTTGTTTCGTCTTATTTTATTTTGATAAAATTAAATTGTTTTAAGTTTTTTTTACATTCATTTAATATATTTTCAAAGTATTTTTTATTTGAGCAAAAAAATTCAAAGTCTTTTATGTAAATATTTCTAAAAATAACTTTTCAAATAAATAAAAAAACAATTATAATTCTTACATAATATTTGTAATCTTTTTTTTTCACTATTTGAAATATAAAACACTTATTTTCTGTTATAATTGAAATTATTTATAAACTAAATAAGAAATTTGAGTCTAATTTGAATAATACCAATTTAGACTTATTTTCTATAAACTATTCAAATATTTCTACTCAATTCGATACACCAACTTTGTGACTTGAACCTCTATGTTGAGGGTGAACTTTGTAATGCATAGTATCATAATATATTTTTGTTATACTTAAAAAAATCGACTATAGTATTAACATATCATGTACATAGTTATTTATATTTTAAAGCATTTCAAATTATAAATTTTGATTAAAATTAACACACTACGTTTTCTTTCGCCTTTCTATTTTCAATTTTAACACATTTGCTTATGTTTATTTAAAGCATAAAATACAAACATTATACAATGTTTAAATCTTCATATTTTTTAAGCTTTAAATCATAAATTACTTTAGGTTTAATTACGTTCAAAACCACTACTTTCATAATGTTGCCTGCCGCGAACAAAATAGTATATAATTTTTTTTTGCGTAATGTCAAAAAATGTCACATAACATTTGACTGAATAATTATTTTGTTTTATTTTTTTCAACCAATTTAACCTTTAATATTTTATTTAAGGCACCATTCTACATATGAAAATTGATAGTCAACTGACGATAAACAACTTTAAATGATATTAGAAGATATTATGTATAAGTTAGTTAAGGGTTAGTTGGCAAGATTCAAGATTAGTTATATTTGTTATATAAGATAGTTAGCTTATATTATAATATTATATATATGTAAATAAACAGATATACAAAATAATAATAAAGTTTACCTTTTCATTTTACACGTTTACATTCTCTCTCCTCCTCCCAAATCCTCTTGATTCCCTTTTCTTTCTGTTAACCCTAAATTCCCAAATTTTAAATTCTTCAATCCTTGTTCAGTTTATTAATTCGTAATATGGTATCAGTTGATTCCGCTTCGTATTCTCCGTCATCGGACAGCCGTTCTGTTAGCACCGATGATCCGTCCAGCGAATTCTACATTCATCCGAATGAGAATCCCGCTCTCGTCTTAACCTCTTCGTTGCTTACTGGCAGCAATTATCATGGATGGGCAAGGTCCATGAAGATGTCTCTCATCTCGAAGAACAAGCTTTCGTTCGTGGATGGTTCGATTAAAGAGCCAGGGAAGGATGCAGACAACTATCGGGCGTGGGTCAAGTGCAATAATCTTGTTTTGTCTTGGCTTCAGCGCGCCCTCAGTCCTGAAATTGCCCAGAGTGTCATCTGGATTGACAACGCCTCTGAGCTTTGGGTCGATTTGTTCGACAAATTTAATCAAGGTGATGTTGTTCGAATCTCTGACCTTTTGCAAGAATTTTATTCCCTTTAACAGGGTAGTATGTCTGTTACTACCTACCATACGCAGTTAAAAGTTTTGTGGGATGAAATATCTAATTTGCGTCCGTTAGGTCTTTGTGATTGTAATGCTGTGAAGTATAGGAAACAGGATTTTATCCTAAGGTTCTTGCGTGGTCTGAATGAGTCTTTTTCGGTTCAGAAATCTCAAATATTGATGATGAAACCCATGCCTACTATAAATCAAATCTTTGCTTTTATTATTAGCATGAAAGAACCCTAGGATCTGTTATTCCTCTCTGTGATTCAAATGTTCTTATGGCTGGTCGTTTTAGTGGTTCAGCTTCTGGGAAAAATGCTTCTTATAGGGTGGATAATAATGGGAGAAAACCACCATCTAATTTCAATAAGAAACCTGTCTGTTCTCATTGTGGGATAGTTGGCCATACGGTAGATAAGTGTTATAGGAAACATGGGTTTCCCCCTGTGTGAAACAAATATTTTAATTTTGATATAACTAAAAACCTAAGGACTAAATTAAAAGTCTAAACGAATTTTAAGTCCTAAAAATATCCCCATATAATTTTTATAATATGCCTAAGTTAAAAACATACTTTTCCAATTATTTTTCTAAGTGTTTCAAGTCAAAACAGTGGTTTCCATGTACCCGTTCCGAAACGGCCTCAAGGCGTTTCGAAACAGTTTCACCACTGTCGACCACCGTTCCGATACGGGTATCGAAACACCTGGAAGCGTTTCGAAACGGCTCACCTCGTTTCGAAACTGTTCTTCATGTTGGATTAAAAAAGGGTTAAATTAATTCAAATATTTCAGATTTTTTTAATATATAAGGGGTGTTTCGAAACGGCTAAGGCCCGTTCCGAAACGACCCTTTGACAGTAGCCATTCCGTTTCGAAACGGATCAATACCGTTCCGAAACAGGGGCTAGGTTTCAGTTTGAAAAATATGACCGTTGTATGTCTTAACTGATTTTATCAAAACCGTTAAGGCGTTTCGAAACGGTCTAGGACCGTTCCGAAACGACCCTTTTACAGTGGCAAAACCGTTCCGAAACGGCCCTAAGGCGTTTCGAAACGGGCTCTTAAATGCACCCCAACGGCTCTTTCTATTTTAGTCCGTTCCGAAACAGGTTTCCCGTGTTCCGAAACGGGTTGGTGCAGACAGCATTTATGGTGGTAAGAGAGGGTTCCAACGGCTCCAATTACTTCTCCAACCACTCAAACGGCTAGAAATCAATGAGAAGGTATAAAAGGGACATCCAAAAGCATCAGCAACAACTATTTTGAACTTCAAGCAAACATCCAAACATCAAATTCAAGCATTAGAGCAAAAATCCCAAATTTGTGTAAAATCCCAATTTGTGTTCTTCATTCATATTTTGTAAAATTGGGTTAAGTGCTTGTATTGGGGCTATCATTTGTATTGAGAGATACCTATTTAGCCTACAAATTCCTTTGTTCTCTTGTGTGAGGGTTGAGTTGATTTTTGGGTAGAAAAATCAACCGATATTGTAAAGGGTTGCCTCCTTGTCCTAGAAAAGGGGAAGATCAATTTAGTGAAATTGTTGCAAATCCTTAGTGAGACTAAGGTAGTGGATGTAGAGTTCATTTGGAACTTGAACCACTCTAAATTCCTTGTCCTTCAATTTTAATTTGCCAATTTCCACTACAATCCTTAAAATTTCCAATTCACCCCCCCTCTTGGTAAATATCGATCTTTCGATCCACTCAACAATTGGTATCAGAGCTTAACTCTTTGAGGATTAACAACCACAAGAGGAGATCCTTGGAAGAGTGTGATCATCAAAATATCAAGAGATGGCTTCAACCTCTGGTTCCGGCATGTACGAGTCACAATCAACCACCAAGCCTCCTTTCTTCAATGGTGACAACTACTCCTTTTGGAAGAACAAAATGAGGCTATTCATCAAGTCAAGTGACTACCTTGTATGGGATGTCATTGAGGATGGGCCATACATTCCATTGAAGCAAGATGGTGAAGGCAAGATGGTGTTGAAGAAGAAAGCCGAAATGAGTGAAGAGGAGAGGAAGAAGATTCAAGTCAACGATAAAGCTCTCCACATGCTTTTTTGTGCTTTCGGTCCGGACATCTATTCAAAGGTCTCTTCCATTGAAAATGCCAAAGAAGTGTGGGACACACTTGAGACTACTTATGAAGGCACCAATGATGTCAAGGAAACTAAGATTGGTCTTCTCAATCTTAGTTATGAAAATTTCAAGATGGAGCCCGATGAGACGGTGTCAAAGATGTTTGATCGATTCTCCACAATTGTCAACGGGCTAAAGGGCTATGGAGAGATCATACCGGAAGACAAGCTTGTCCGGAAGCTACTCTATTCACTTCCCGAAGCTTGGGATGGGAAGAGAACCGCCATCATAGAAGCAAAGAACTTGAAAACATTAAAGCTTGATGAGCTTGTGGGTTCTCTCCTTACTCATGAGATCATGAAGCAAGGAAGGGAAGATGAGAAAAAGAAAGAAGAGAAAAGAGTAGAGAAGCTTGAAGTCGAAAAGAAGAAGAAGATGGGAATAGCTCTCAAGGCAAAAGCTTCACAACATGATGAGAGCTCATCTTGTGAGGAGGATGAACTTGAAGAATTGGCTATGATAGCCAAACGATTCTCACGCTTCATGAGGTCCAACCGGGGAAGAAAAATCCAAAGAAAGATGGACTTCAAAGGAAGGAACAAAGAAGAAGGGAAGGATCCCATCATTTGCTATGAGTGCAAACAATCCGGTCACATCCGTTCGGAGTGCCCTCAACTCAAGAAGAAGAGCTTTGAGAAGAAGAAGAAACTCAAAGCCAAACTTGCTACTTGGAGTGATGAGGAGTCATCGGAGGATGACGAACAAGAAGTGGCCAACCTTTGTCTCATGGCACTTGAGGAAGATTCCTCCTTGGTAACCTCTAACTCATCTACTTTAGATTTTTCATATGAAGAATTAAATGATGCATATGATGAGTTGCAAGAGGTATATGATGAATTAGTTGAGAAATTTAAAGAGTCGGTCATTAAAAACAAGAAAATCATTTTAGAGCTAAATGAGAAAAATGACTCACTCACTCAAGCTAATTCTAAATTTGAGAAAAAGATTTTAGGATTAAAAGATGAACTTAAATTCTTTCAAGATGAAAATGTTGATCTTAATAATCTTTTGTCTCAATGCAATAGTGAACACCAAAAGGTGTTAGGTGAGCTAAATGAGCTCAAAAAGTCCTTAAAAAATGTTGGTAGTGTCAAACATGAAGTAGGAGAATCCTCTAGAACACACCAACCTAAGAAAAGGACTAATTACTACAAACAAGGTAGCTACCCTAGACATAGTAGAGCTAAAAGAATTAGAAGTGTATGGGTTCCTAAGGAACTTGTAAAATCTAATAATATTATTGCTATGTCATCTTGGATTCCTAAGGGAACCAAGGTTTTGGGAGCTAACACTCATGGACCCAAAATGATTTGGGTACCAAAAATCAAGGTTTAATATCTTTGTTTGTAGGGGGAGCATTGCTACAAGGCCAAAGCACAAAGTCAAAACTCATGGTACCTTGATAGTGGATGCTCGAGACACATGACCGGAGACAAGAGTCGATTCATGGATTTAAAGCCAAAAAGTGGAGGAGTTGTAACATTTGGTGACAACTCCAAAGGCCACATTAAAGGTATTGGCTCCATAGGTAATCACTCTACCATTCTCATTGAAAATGTCTTGTATGTTGATGGTCTTAAACATAATTTATTGAGCATAAGTCAATTGTGTGATAAAGGATTTAATGTTCTTTTTGATAAAAATGGATGTAAAATTGTAGACATTAAATCAAATAGTATTATGCTCATAGGTCATCGCATAGGAAATATATACATGGTGCATTTAGATGACATACATACATCTCATGCATGTTTAGTTGCTCAAAATGAAAATGATGCATGGTTGTGGCATAGGAAGCTAGGACATGCTAGCATTAGTGTTTTGGAAAAACTAGTCTCTCTAAATCTAGTTAGAGGTTTGCCCAAAATTAAATTTTCAAATGACAAAATTTGTGATGCATGCTCTAAGGGTAAACAACATAAGTCTTCCTTTAAATCCATTAATGATGTTTCTACTAGTAGATGCTTACAATTAATTCACATGGATTTATTTGGGCCAATTAGGACTATGAGCTTGGGTGGTAAATCTTATGCATTCGTGTTAGTTGATGATTTTTCTAGATTTACTTGGGTTCTCTTTTTAAGTACTAAAGATGAGGCTTTGGAAAAATTCATCACATTTTCAAAATTAACCCAAAATGATCTTGAACTTAGAATTTCACACATTAGAAGTGATCATGGAACCGAGTTTCAAAATTTAGGGTTTGAAGAATTTTTGAATGAAAATGGTATTAGCCATAATTTTTCGGCTCCTCGAACTCCTCAACAAAATGGGGTAGTTGAGAGGAAAAATAGAACTTTACAAGAAATGGCTAGAACTATGCTTTGTGAAAATAATTTACCTAAATATTTTTGGGCGGAAGCCACAAACACCGCTTGTTATATTGTAAATCGAGTAATGATTAGGCCAATTTTAAAGAAAACACCTTATGAGATTTTAAAATCTAAAAAGCCTAACATTAGCTATTTTCACCCTTTTGGGTGTAAGTGTTTTGTTTTAAATAATGGAAAAGATAACTTAGGTAAATTTGATGCAAAAAGTGATGAAGCTATTTTTATAGGTTACTCTTTAACCTCTAAAGCCTATCGAGTATTTAACAAAAGAACTTTAGTAGTAGAAGAATCCATTCATGTTGTATTCGATGATAACCTCCTTCCTAGGAAGGATTCTTGTGATGATGATGATGTAGGAATCATAAATGCCTTTGATGGAGGTCAAACTTCAAAGGAGGATGAGATTCAACCAAAAGAAGAAGACACACAAGATCCACCTCTTGAAGCCTTGAAGGACTTGGCTATTGAGGAAAAGGAAGTGAGCTACCCAAGGGAGTTGAACTATGTCAAAGATGGTGAAATCTTGGGTGATCCATCCAAGGGGGTAACCACTCGTTCTTCTCTTAAATTAATGAACCATGTTGCATTTATCTCATGCATAGAGCCTAAAAACATAAAAGAAGCATTGAAAGATGACTTTTGGATTATGGCTATGCAAGAAGAGTTAAATCAATTTGAGAGAAGTAATGTATGGACATTAGTTGATAGGCCTAGTAATCAATCTACAATAGGAACTAAATGGGTCTTTAGGAACAAACTAGATGAGAGTGGTAACATTGTGAGAAATAAAGCTAGACTTGTAGCACAAGGTTACACTCAAGAAGAGGGAATAGATTTTGATGAAACCTATGCACCCGTAGCTAGAATGGAAGCCATTAGGATGTTGCTTGCATATGCATGTTATCATAATTTCAAGCTTTTTCAAATGGATGTTAAAAGCGCATTTTTAAATGGTTTTATAAATGAAGAAGTGTATGTGGAACAACCACCGGGTTTTGAAGATTCAAAATTTCCAAATCATGTTTTCAAACTTACCAAAGCTCTTTATGGTTTAAAACAAGCTCCTAGAGCTTGGTATGAAAGGCTTTCAAACTTTTTAATTGAAAAAGGTTTTGAAAAAGGTAAGGTGGACACTACACTTTTCATAAAAATGTATAAAAATGACATTTTAGTAGTTCAAATTTATGTTGATGATATAATTTTTGGTTCTACTAATGAATGTCATTGTCAAGAGTTTGCTAAGCTAATGCAAGGTGAATTTGAGATGAGCATGATGGGGGAGCTCTCATTCTTTTTGGGACTCCAAATCAAGCAAAAGAAGGATGGCACCTTCATCAACCAAGCAAAATACATAAAGGATATGCTCAAGAAATTTGGCTTGGAGAATGCAAAGCCTCAAGCCACTCCTATGAGCTCATCTACAAAGCTTGACAAAGATGAAGGAGGTAAGTGTGTTGACTCTAAACTTTATCGTTCTATGATTGGATCCTTGCTTTACCTTACCGCAAGTAGACCGGATATCTTGTTTAGTGTTTGCTTGTGTGCTAGGTTTCAAGCTAGTCCTAGAGAGTCTCACCTTATAGCCGTTAAGAGAATCTTTAGATACCTTAGAGACACTCCTTGTTTAGGCCTTTGGTATCCTAGAGACTCTACCTTCAACCTACATGCTTATTCGGATGCGGATTATGGGGGTTGCAAAATTGATAGGAAAAGTACTTCGGGAACTTGCCAATTCTTAGGTAGTATGCTCATATCTTGGTTCTCTAAGAAACAAAATAGTGTAGCCTTATCTACCACCGAAGCCGAGTACATATCCTTAGGGAGTTGTTGTGCTCAAGTCCTTTGGATGAAGCAACAACTCTTAGATTATGGAATTAAAGTTGGAACCATACCCCTAAAATGTGACAACACTAGTGCAATCTGCTTAACTAAAAATCCCATCCAACACTCTAGAACCAAACATATAGAAATAAGGCATCATTTCATTAGAGATCATGTCCTTAAGGAAGATGTGGTTATAGAGTATGTAGACACCTTGAATCAATTAGCGGACATTTTTACAAAACCTTTAGACAAAGAGCGTTTTTGGTCCCTTAGGAGAGAGTTAGGTCTAGCTAGCCTATCTTGACCTTTTAGGACCTCTTTTGTGCTTAAATATGCTTGATTTTGTGAAATGCCATGTTGATGTGTTTAAACTCCTAATTTCATCCATGCTTATAGTTAGGGGGAGTATGTTTATGCCTACATATGTTTTGCCTGCTCATTCATGACATTTATGCATGTTAGGCCTCTTATAAGATCATTTTTCTGCATTTTTAGAGCCTCATCTGCACTTCCAGGCCCAGGTGTATCGAAACAGGTGAACCCGTTTCGATACGGGTACCTTAAATCACGTTCTGAGAAGAGGGCGTTTCGAAACGCCTAATAGCGTTCCGAAACGTTTTTGATTCTGCCAAGGGGGTGTATCGGAACACGTTCCGATACGGGTCAAAGGGAGTTTCGATACGGTCAACTGCGTATCGAAACGTTCTGTTTATGGTTTTAAAATGGTCAAAACCCTAGCCGCCCGTTCCGAAACGGTCTTGACCGTTCCGAAACGGCATCGCGGATTGCTATATCTAGGGCTTTTAATGATACAAATTTACTTTTTTTATCAAACTCTAAAACCCTAAACCGCCTCCCTCTCTATAAATACCCTCTCAAACTCCTTGATTTTCACCAAATTGTGAGGGGTTTTAATCTTCAACTCAAGTCTAAGCAAGTTTCATCAATCTTGTGCAAGGATTTCTTCAAAATCATCCAAAATCCCAAACTAAGGTAATTTTTCAATTTTTCTCTTTTCTTTCAATTCATGTTCGAATCATAGGATAGAAAATCTTATTTTTGTATAAATTATACGTTTTTGTTGTGGGTTTTCAAAATCTTGTGAAAATTTTTTCAAATCCCAAAATTTTTTATTCGAATATAAAATTTTTCAATCGTCTTTTTTTTAAACACTGTTTTATTTTAATTTTGTTTTCAAAAACCTAAGTGGGATTTCTTATTGGATTGATTTTAATTATCAATGCATACACTCAATTTTAAAACACTTGCTTAATGTTTTTAGATGGCGGATCAATCGAACAAAAAGCGCAAGGCCGTTCAATCCGGTGAATCGAGCATTCGTCCGAATCTCACTCAGCTTTTTCAGAAATCCTTCAAAACTTCGGAAGCACGTGCTCGCTTTGCTTATGTCAAGGATTTCGCGGTTCGTAAGGAACGTGTTATCGATCTTGAATTCCTCAATTCCGAGCGATTCCTTTTTCGTTATCTTCCTCGTTTGGATGAGTGGAATCTCATGGATTTCTTGAGCCTTCCGAATGTTTGCTACAAAAATATGGTACTCATCTTTTACTCCAATGCTCACTTCCTTTATGATGAGTCCAAAACCGAGATCATAGGGATTGAGTCATCCTTGCTAGGCAAAAAGGTTGTTATAAATGTTAAACTTTTAGAGTCTGCTCTTAAACTGAAAAATGAGGGTCTTGAGGATGAACGCCACTTTGGCACTTTTACCGGGAAAGCTCTTAACCTTGATGTGCATGATCGTGTCCTTCACTTAATGGTCTCTTGGTTTATTCGCCCTTCCGGCGGTAAATATTCCCATATCCGTCAACGAGATTATTTTTGGTTAGAGTGTTTCCGTAGGGGTGAGCGCCCAAATGTCCCTAAGATCATCTTTGCCGAGATTGTCAATAACATCAAGCTTATTGACACAAATGAGTTGACATCCTTCACTTATGGCATTGTCTTGAGCGCCCTATTTCACCATCTCGGTATTGATTGTACCTACGACTCTCCGGAACCTCGCAAGACCAAGATAGGTGAATCTTCCCTTCGCAAGTCCGGGTTCCATTATGTGAATGGTATTTGGGAAAGAGTTGATAGAGAAGCGGATCCTCCTCTTGTTGCTCCTCCACCGCAAGTTCAAGCCGCGAACAATGATGCCCTCACGGCTTTCCTTACCGAGCGTTTCAATGCCTTGGACTCTCGGTTCGATGCTTTGGACACTCGCATTACTTCGGGCTTTGAAACAATGGGCAATCGTTTGTCGAATGTCGAGAATCGTCTTAGTTCTCTTGAAACTTCTCATTCCAATTTGGATCTCTCCTTCTCCACTCTCTATGGGCAATGGACGAAGTTTCAACGTTCTCAAGCCAAGGACGATGACGATGAGGATGACGAGGATGATGATGACGAGGCTTAGGATCTTCATTTCATATCATATTATTTATGCTTTTTAGGATTTAGATTGCATCTTATGTTTTTATCATGTTTTAAGACCTATGATTATGGCTATTTTATTTTGGGATTTTGTTGTTTGAATTATATTGAACTTAACGTTTTGAATTATGTTTTGGATATTTTGGTTATGAATTTATGGTTGCTTATTATTGCTTATTGGTACTAATCTTTTATCTTCTCTATGAGCTTATGTTATTCTTTTTGATCTAACAAAAAGGGGGAGAAGAAATTTAAGAGCCACAACACTAAAATTCGTTTTTAATTTTTAAAAGGTTTAAACTTCAAATCAAAATTTTTTAAAAAACCTATCTTAAATTAAGGGGGAGTTAGAATATGTTCAAAACTTTCCAAATTCTCAAAAATTCTAACTTTGGTTTTGTTATATCAAAAAGGGGGAGATTGTGAAACAAATATTTTAATTTTGATATAACTAAAAACCTAAGGACTAAATTAAAAGTCTAAACGAATTTTAAGTCCTAAAAATATCCCCATATAATTTTTATAATATGCCTAAGTTAAAAACATACTTTTCCAATTATTTTTCTAAGTGTTTCAAGTCAAAACAGTGGTTTCCATGTACCCGTTCCGAAACGGCCTCAAGGCGTTTCGAAACAGTTTCACCACTGTCGACCACCGTTCCGATACGGGTATCGAAACACCTGGAAGCGTTTCGAAACGGCTCACCTCGTTTCGAAACTGTTCTTCATGTTGGATTAAAAAAGGGTTAAATTAATTCAAATATTTCAGATTTTTTTAATATATAAGGGGTGTTTCGAAACGGCTAAGGCCCGTTCCGAAACGACCCTTTGACAGTAGCCATTCCGTTTCGAAACGGATCAATACCGTTCCGAAACAGGGGCTAGGTTTCAGTTTGAAAAATATGACCGTTGTATGTCTTAACTGATTTTATCAAAACCGTTAAGGCGTTTCGAAACGGTCTAGGACCGTTCCGAAACGACCCTTTTACAGTGGCAAAACCGTTCCGAAACGGCCCTAAGGCGTTTCGAAACGGGCTCTTAAATGCACCCCAACGGCTCTTTCTATTTTAGTCCGTTCCGAAACAGGTTTCCCGTGTTCCGAAACGGGTTGGTGCAGACATCATTTATGGTGGTAAGAGAGGGTTCCAACGGCTCCAATTACTTCTCCAACCACTCAAACGGCTAGAAATCAATGAGAAGGTATAAAAGGGACATCCAAAAGCATCAGCAACAACTATTTTGAACTTCAAGCAAACATCCAAACATCAAATTCAAGCATTAGAGCAAAAATCCCAAATTTGTGTAAAATCCCAATTTGTGTTCTTCATTCATATTTTGTAAAATTGGGTTAAGTGCTTGTATTGGGGCTATCATTTGTATTGAGAGATACCTATTTAGCCTACAAATTCCTTTGTTCTCTTGTGTGAGGGTTGAGTTGATTTTTGGGTAGAAAAATCAACCGATATTGTAAAGGGTTGCCTCCTTGTCCTAGAAAAGGGGAAGATCAATTTAGTGAAATTGTTGCAAATCCTTAGTGAGACTAAGGTAGTGGATGTAGAGTTCATTTGGAACTTGAACCACTCTAAATTCCTTGTCCTTCAATTTTAATTTGCCAATTTCCACTACAATCCTTAAAATTTCCAATTCACCCCCCCTCTTGGTAAATATCGATCTTTCGATCCACTCAACACCCTGGCTATAAAACTAGGAATCAATCTAGTAAGGTCAACCAAGTCCATTCTGAGTCTTTGCCTAGTGCTGATAATCAGTTCTTGGGTTTTACCAAAGAACAATATGATGGTCTTGTGAATTTGCTTCAAGAAAGAGCCTCTGGTTCTACTTCTTTACACTCCAGCGTTGAGTCTCAACAACCATCTCAAGTGAATGCCTTGACTTCTGTTTTTCATCCTGATTCTGTAACTGTCTTTGAGGGTTCAGGTATAATTCTTTCTTCCTTTTCTGATGTTAATTCTAATGTTGTTAGTAATGGTTCTGTTATTTCTTGGATTGTGGACTCTGGAGCCACAGATCATATCATTAACAATATTAGTTTTTTCAAGAGTTATGAAACTGTTAGTAATAAGTTTGTTAGGCTCCCTAACAATGAAATTGTAAAAGTTTCTCATGTTGGGACAGTGGAATTGAATGATTCTTTAGTTTTGCATAATGTGTTTCACATTCCTAATTTTCATTTCAATCTTATCTCTGTTTCTCAACTTGTACAAGGAAACTTATATTCTTTGGTTTTTTTCTTTTGATGCTTGTTTTATACAGGATGTCAAGAGCTGGAGGACGATTGGTATAGCTAAGCAGTCTCATGGTTTATATCAGCTTGATATGTCAGTGTGTTCTTCTTTAAATTCTGTTACTTGTGTTGTTTCTTTAGAACTTTGGCATGCTAGATTAGGTCATCCCTCTTCTCAGAGGATGAAATCTTTTGCTGCTTTAGACAGTACCATTCCTTCAGGATCTTTGTATGACTGTGAGGTTTGTCATCTAGCAAAACAAAAGAGATTGCCTTTTCCCCTTAGTACTACTTCTGTTGACAATGTTTTTGATCTTGTTCACATGAACATTTGGGGTCCATTTCCTGTTAAAAGTCTATATGATATTTTTATTTTTTGTCTGTTATTGATGATAAAAGTAGATATCTTTGGGTTTTTCCTATGAAAGACAAAAGTGAAGTAAGAAATCTTATTGTACATTTTTATACCCTTGTTGAAGTTCAGTTTGGTAAAAGAATTAAAATTTTAAGAACTGATAATGGAAAGGAGTTTGAAATGAATCAGTTTTTTAAAGATAAAGGAATTTTACATCAAACTTCATGTACTTATACACCTCAACAAAACAGTACTGTGGAAAGGAAACACCAACACATTTTAGCTGTTGCTAGAGCTTTAAGGTTTCATGCTGGTTTGCCTCTTAGTTTTTGGATTGATTGTATATTGCATGCTGTTTATTTGATAAATCTTACACCAACACCTGTTTTGAGTAATAAAACTCCTCATGAAATGTTATATAATTCTAAGCCTGATATTTCAAATCTAAGAGTGTTTGGTTGTTTAGGTTTTGCATCAGTTTTACCAAAATCAAAGACTAAGTTACATCCGAGATCCATTAAATGTATTTTCATTGGCTATCCTAGAAACATTAAAGGTTTTAAAATGTATAATTTGGAAAGTAAAGCTGTTTTTATATCTAGGGATGTTGTGTTTTCAGAATCTGTTTTTCCTTTTATTAAAAGTTCAAAAGTCGATAATGACATTATTTTTCCAATCTATGACAATGATGTTTTTCTTGAAGAAATTCAAAAAGATTTTGATAAAACTAATTCTGAAATAATTAAAACAACAGCATCTTTAGCTCCTGAGTGTAATAATTCTGAACCTGTACAAGTTCAAGCTACAAATCCTAATCAATCTTCAAAGTCTATTTCAAATGATAATATAAATATAACTAATCTTGAATCTTGCCAACTAACCCTTAACTAACTTATACATAATATCTTCTAATAAATGACGTGACAAAACTACATGGCGGTGCATGGCACAATAGCAGTGTCATATAAATAAATATATTGACTTTACAGAATGATACATCAGTCAAAAAATATTTTTATAAAATTATATAAATATAAAATATTTTTTCTTTTGACACATCACTCTGGCAAGTCATTTCAAATTGTTTATCGTTAGTTGACTAATAATTTTTATCCGCAAATGTGGTATTTTGACCCAAAATAAATATTAAGGTTAAATTGATTCAAAAAAATATAGGTCAAATTGACTATTCAGTCGAACGTTAGGTGATTTTTTAACTTTAGCTATTTTTTTCATTATTCTATATTTGGTCTGATTGTCATCTGCAAAATTTTGCATCTAACAAAATCACGATGCCCTTGGTTTTGACAATATTTACATTGGTTTGCCATTTCACTCAGGCTTTCATTTCGTGATGGTGAGTGGTGACCTACTAAAACTCAGCCATTGCAAAGTCAAAGAAAGCATTTGTTCAAAACCTATCTTCAATTTTACAATTGTTACTTTCTTTTTTCTCTGTACTTCATGGTATTTAAAAGAAAAAAAATGATTAAAAAATATTTACATTTTTTTCTAAAAGTTTTTATGAAACGAGTTCAACCACTAATCATTTGTATTATGTTGTCCAATATTGTGAGTAAAAAAATTAAAAGTTCTAAAAAAACAATAATATTTAATATTTTTTAAAAAATTAAAAAAAATAGATAATTTAATATTTTATAATTTAAATATTTTATAATTGTTTACAATTTTTTAAAATTAAAAATTTAAAAAATCTTAGAAATGCCACATGTCATAACCCGTGACATTTTTTCTTAAAAAAAACTCTTTAAAGTTAATGACTAATATTGGTCAAAGATCTAAATCGGTTTTTTTTTCTGAGTTTGAGGATTAATTGAGTAGGAAAAATAATCAGGGACTGAATTGATTTTTCTCCAGAAATTTAGAGACTTTTTAAACACTAACCTAATTGATATTATTACGGTGTTGTCCTTGTCTTTTCAAACACTTTATATAAGCTTTAAATAAAAGAATCCAACTTGTATTCAACAAAATTATAAAATTTTACATCACTCTATTTGTGATCATTGTTAAATAAATTTTAAAATATATATATATCTAACATAAAATATTTTCTTTCGTCGAAATCATAAATACAATAAAATCTAATAATCAATAGCTTTTTAAGGGTGAAAGGTACAAATGCAATGGCAAGTGTTGCAAAGGGCAGGAGCTTGGGTCTCCATTGTTATGCGTCATCTCCTCGAGAATTTGAGTATATTGTATACGAGGATGCCCATATAAATCCAAACAAATGAAATGTAATACTCAACCTAGTGGTGAAAAAAATAGTGATAAATCTGGTGATACGAAGTATTAGATTTTTTAAACAATGTTAAAGTTTGAATTCAAACATTGTAAATTTAAACAAACCGAATGTAATAGTCGATTTAAATTAACTGATCTATTGCCTAAATAATAATATACATATCGGCTTTGTTTGGTGAACAGAGTATTGAGCTAAAATTAGAGGTTTGTATCAATTTTAGAGGATGACCAATCAAATCCGCAAATTTAGGTGTTTGATAAAAAGATATTATAACAATAGATTAGAGTGAAACTTCTCAAATTGAAAAAACTTCTATGAGAAGTTTTTTGGGTTTAGAGGATTGTATACAAGAGTTGTGAAGACTCTTTTGTCACCTACAATTACAAATATGATGACAACCGAAATAAGCCGAGAAGGGGTGAAATAAAAAATTGGTGGAAGCAACCGAAAATATAAACAACTTTAGAGTGGTTCTACTTCTAAATTTAGATGCTTGTTTTGACCTAACAGATAATTTAAGGAGTAAAATAAAATTTTAAGTAATTTTTTTTATAAAAAAACTGTTTAGGGGTTAAAAAACATAATTTAAGGCCCGACTTTTCATATAAACATAAAATAAATAAAAAAACTTTAACGGAAATTAACCACGACTGATGGAAACAAAAACAAAAGCCAGCATCAGTGACTAAAATGAAAATTTTAGAAATTCAGTTGTCATATAGTTATTTTAAAGTTTAGTGATCATTAATGTATTCTACTTTTTTTAAATATTAAATATTTTCCACCACAACAACAATAATAACAGTAGGCCTTCATATAATCTTATATTACTAATAAAATTTGTCCCACATGAACAAAGATTTTATTGTTCATTGTGATTCAATGCAACAACCAAATCATCCAAGTAGCTTCACTTATTGCAAAACACACATAATAATCATCAAACTTTTTGTTGAGAATAAATCTTACAATATTCCAATTTCTAACATTAAATTCGAGATTTAATTTAATATGTTTTATTTATAAAATGAATAATTAGAATTTAGAGTTTAGAGGTTAAAACTCAATCACTAACATATCATCCTAAACCCTAAAACATAACCTATAAACCTTAAATTCTAACCACAATCCCTAAATTTTACAAATCCTGAATTAAATTTCTAAATCTTAAATTTAATCTATAAACTCCAAAATTAAGTTGTTTATGAAAACTTTTTGTTTCCCCTGCCAGTGCATGAAATATTTTCTCATATACAATTGCTTTCAAGAGGTGATATTAAATAAATTCGAGACTTAAATCTATTTCTTTATCTTAAAAATTAATTCAAAATTTTCAAGATGGAGTCTTAGATCCTGATCCATAAGTTCCCCATGAGACACAACAATACATGAACCAAACAATTTGCCTCTCTTTTACTTTGTTTAGCTTTTATTAATGTTTGATCTGAGCAGATTCCAAATTCTAACACAATTTCTGCAAAAAAGCTAAACCATTCCTTTTTTCCCCTCAAAAACTTTAGTATTTTGTTAGGGTTCTTTCTTTTGGGAGGGGGTGGACCATAGAGGTTGAGGTCCATATGATTTCAATGCCAGTGAACTTTGTTGAGCTCAAAATGTGTTGTGGGGATGTGCTTTCTTTGCTTAACACAATCATGATTTGCCCCTTAAAACTGTCATTGGTCCCCTTTCACCCCATGTGAGCTGTGATTTCCCCAAAAAAAGTCACCAAAAACCTTTGTAATTTTGTTAATTTTGTTCCTTTGCCTTTTTGTTTACTGAAAACCACCATAACTTATGGCCATGGATACAATTCCAAATGTGTTGTGGGTTCAATATCTGACCCAAATCTCACCCTCTTCACCAATGTCATTTTCACAAGTTTATAGCTGAACAATAATGGCCTGTTGTAGGGTACATTCCCGACCTACGTTATTCAGAATCTTCATTTATTATCGACGTCCGTATCTATATAATCGAATATAATTAAGCAAACTCATCATTCCAACATAATTGATAACTATAAACTATTCTCCATTGATTATAGAAATGAGGGTGATATGATGAGCAACTGTGCTAGTACTTTTGAGATATAATTTGTCCAGTTGGTGACAACTCCTAAATTTCTTTTGAATTATTGGGATAAAGTTTACACACACACACATGTATGTTTGCATGTATATATATATATAAACACCCTTTCCTTTGCATAAACACAAAATGATTATAAACAGATCAATCATGTAAACATGAACATAGTATATAAATCATTAAACATGTCGAAATCCATAAACAGAACTCCAATCTTGACTGATTAGTAACTTCTTCTTGCCAAGAACTAAAGGACAAAAGATAGCTAAATTGCTAGTAGAAACCCATCCCTTTGTATAGTCCTCAGGAAAGCTACTCATAACTACCAAAACAGAACAAAAACTATGGCAGTCTCATTAAGACAAATTAGAAGATGTGTCTTGGCTTAGAGTTTCCTCAAAAATATCAACACTTGACTTGGTCAAAGTTTTTAATAATGATGATTTGATGTTTTGCAATCAAATTAGTAGGGTGTTGGGGGTGAGAAAACCTAATTTTGATGAAATGAAGACACCCTCACATTCAAATTGTTAGCCCCCAATTTGGAAAATCATTTCACTACTCTTTCTTATATGGATGGTTAAATTACTAAAAAAGCCTATAACTATTTCACTTGTCTTAAATAAGCCCTTCAATTGAAAAGTTGATTTATGTTAAAAGGTATATTTAGGTATAAATGAAAGGTTAGAGGCTTATTTGGGATTCAAAAGGTTAAGGGGGCATTTGAATTATTTCCTATTAACGGGACTTAATAAAATGATAAAAGTTTAGGGTCCTTTCTATTGTTTTAGCATTGTATTATTTATTGAGGCAAAGCAAATGTACCAAGGACAGATGACACAAACAATAAATTATCTATCATAGTATATCATAAAATCTTGCAATTAACATTTTCAATTTGACTTTACCAAGATTCTTTAGATAAATGTAAAGAAGAATTGATAGTAAAGACAAGAAATCTTACATATAAATTGACCAAAAGCATTAACTCTTCATGCATGTGGCTATTTTAACCTTCAACAAGGAGTTTCTTCGATGACTGATCCATTCAAGGATCAATATTTGCGAGCAAACAGCTCACAAGTGATTGTATCTTCTGTGCATGCAGCAGATCTTCCGGAACCTAGGACCGGAACAAGATTGAAGATAGGTTTCCCACCTTCTTTGGCACCACCCTTCATCTGATCAAGTTCCTTGAAAGCGTCCTCGAACAAGCTTGAAATCGTCTCCAAAGGAACATGGAGGTTTTGTGGGATGTACAGTCTCAAACTCTAGAAAAAAATGAGGGAAACAAACGTGAGGAACTACAATGAAAACGGTAAGGCAACAAAATAACACATAAATGGAGAGAATTAATAAAATAAATGATAGAACTCCAGGAACTAATAATCAAAACCTAACATTATGAAAATTTCCTGATGAAAAGCATTTCCGTAACCAAAGTTCAACAGGATATGACTCTATTTACAATCAATGTTGAAGGAAAATTTGGAGCTTGCCTAAGAAACTTACCATAGTGTCACTCCAGGAGAAACCATTTTCGAGAACAGTTTTGTCAAGAAGATAGATGCAAAATCTAGATATTCTTTTCAGTTGGTTATCTGTGAAAGAATTTTGACTATTGCTGTTGCTCCAATCAGCATTCATAGAACCAGAACAAATCTTCATAGCAACTTCACTTGTGATAGACAAAACAACTGCACATATCTTTCCATGAATGACACATTTCTGAATACATGAATCGTGCCATTCTACAGGTTGAAAACCGAAAGAACTAGATGCCACTACCCTAGAAAGTTCACAGGAAGTTTCTTCGGGCGTTTCTGCAGTATCTGGGACATACAGAACCGGCTTTATTTCTACAAGTGCTCTGCAATATCAGAAACAAAAAGGAGATGAAATGCCCTTCAGTTGGATACAACACATACATACTATTATGTCTTTGATTATTCATCCAGTAAGAAAAACAAACACAAACTCAAGGTGAAAAATTCCTTCTCAGCACACTTATTACTCATTGAAAAGTTCACAGGAAGTGTGGATCGTTTACCTTTTTGGAAGATCTGGAACTAGAATATAAAGAAAAATAGGATCAAGCACGTCAAGCTTGGTATCTTTATCCAAATGAGACCGCTTAAGTTGGTTCACAAACATATCCAGCTTGTCGTGAATTTTTGGCCTCTCATCTAATGGAATGTTAGTTGAGCAGTAAACCACAAAGAGAATAGCAGAAGTAGATATTGAACACTTGAAGCATTCTGCTATTGCCTCACTGTTTTGCAGTGCCTGCTCCAGTTCTGCAGTTGAGCCTCCATCACAAATAGTCATTGTAGGTGGATCAAGTCCCAACTGACCAGCCATGTGTAGTATCTCCTTGTGCAAAGTTGCCTAAAAGTAAAATTGATCAGGTTAAAAGTCAACTAGACAGCATGAGGATATAAACAATGCACGTTTGTCAAAATAACAGGCATGTCCACACCCAAAAAAAAGGGCATAACATTTATGAACTGGATCTTAATAATTTAAGATTACTGCGTGGCTCCCAATTCAATCTCTTGGCATAAAGAAAACTATTACTGTGCTTCACTACCCATCAAAAATAATATTCAACCAGACCGTTTGAAGGGAAAAAAGGTATCTTAATGGTCAGACAATTTCTTCTAATCATTTCAATATTCTCTTGGAAAAGCATGAAGTATAAAAATGTTACAAAAAGGAACCTTTACTGATCGATGACAATTGCCATGATTCGGAGTACCTGACTATAAGGTCCAATGCAACTTGGTGCCCAGCATGAAATACTTTGAACATGCAAAACTCGTTTGCTCTGATCATTCGCAACTAGAACTTCAACATACGCTCTCCCTAAACTTGCTTGAATTAAAGGCAGTTCAATAGTACTTCGTGATGGAACACCAAAAGGGCATTTATCCTGGGTAATAAATCTCACATATGTCTCATTTGCCTGAGTGAACTGATCCATATCAGAAATGTAGAGATGGATATAAAGCACATGCTTCCAACCTAAACCACATCCTACGAGTTGCAATTCAATTTGTCCAAGGATCAGCTTCAGATCTTCCTGCAAACCTATCAAACAAATAGTAACCAAAAACTGTTATTAATTGTAGTGTTGTATTTGGAAACAATGGTTAAAAATATGTAGCAAGGAATGACAAAAGCAAATCTGCAAAGCGTCATTTTCTTTTTACCTGCTGAAGGTCCTGATGGATCTTGTAACCAACAACACATGGAAAATGTATTATTTTTTTCTGTTTTAGAGATGTGAAGCCTATGACTTGAAACTTCAATCAAGTCGCTAACTTCAGGAACAGGCTCATCTGGAGATTTGCATTCTTTTGGGTTTTCTCCTTGCACTTCAGATACAGAATTGATATTCTCGCAACAGAGGTCATTGGTTTTGTCATTACCACTTAATGAGTTGGATGCCTTTCTTTCCAAATGAAATTTCAATGGATGCAGCACTCCAACTGGAGCTATGGAATCTGAAGAGTGCAGTACAACTTGGAATTCATCAAGCACAATTCGAGCATTCTGAGAAATTTTAAACCTTAATAGTTACAACGGAAAAAACAGTGCATGAAGAATTTGTTAAATGCAACTGGGATGCAAACCCCCCTTATTCAGAACATGAATTTCGATTAAATCCTTGAAAAGAAATAAAATAAATTACGATGGATTGGGGAAGCAACAAATATAAGGAAAATATTTTTGCCAGTAGACCGGTCAACAGAAAAGCTTACACAGAAGAGTGGGCAGTCAAGAGTCAGAGTTTCATATTCCCCTCCCTCACCACATACGTTTATTCCATACAAGCTGCCAAAAGGGAGTTCGAAAAAAAAAACCATTAAAAGTTTCCAGTCATGCTTTAGAGAGAGAAAGAGAGAATGTTAAAAGAACAGCATGAACGAACTCTTTCAATTTATGCAGATAAGGTTGCAAGAATGCTATTTCTTTGCCCAAGTGCTTTGAAGGGTTCAACCCCATGGCTGCAACCTATGACATGATAATCCAAAAGAAATAACACAATACTTCAATTAAAATAGATACGATGAAGCATCTCATAAAAGAAATAGCTAGAAAATAAATCTACATAGCACAAGCAGAAAAGACATCACAAGAATTCTAAACAAATAGTATAAGAATGATAAAATCAAATATACTACATACCTTGACTGTGATAGCCATAATGCTATTCGTTATCTGAACAGGAAAGAACAGATAATAATATGTGAGACAAACTACCAAATTTTTTTATTAAGTATTGACATTAACAAAATAAAAATTACCATTTCTTGGAGAAGCATTGATTGATCTTGTTTCCACAAAAATGCCAAAGAAACAAGCCCTAACCTTGAACAAATACTTTCTACTCTTAGCCTTTGATAATCTGATGCAATTGCACCAGAAGAAACTGCTGTGACAGAAGGTATCTGCTTCTTAACTTCATTTAACAAAATAAACATATCTTCAACTTCATCACCAGGTGTCTTTTGGTAGCTAAGTTTCTGGTGCCTACAATAGTCACCAAAAGCTTCAGAAAAGAAAATGGGTATAATGTACATTTCCCAAGTTGAAAAGGGCATATGCTTGGCTGAAAACTAACTAATAAAAGAAGCAGCCTATCGGGAGATCACTTTTACCAAATATGAAGTAAAATTCTTAGTGATATGCCTACTTAAAAATGGATTAACAAACTTTCTATGCTGTATCCCGACCATTACGCAGTGAAAGAGAAATGTATTACTTGCCTAGAAGCATCATACTTGGTTCAATCTGGCAATCACATGATATGCCCACACAAAGAGATACATGGAAAAGCCTTAAAAGTTCTTAATAACACTGTTTAATAGTCCGGTAACAGATAAAACAAACGTGAAGGAAATACCATAACTACAGATATGGAAAAGCTGGAAGTACACAACAAACCAAGCAATCATGAAATGACGAACAAAGATACCATTTTTAACGCTTTTGTAAATTGTGATACAAAGTGAAGATCATAAATTCCCTGAATAAGATATATGGTTTTACCACAATACTCATTTAAAGGGCTTGCCTTGTGGATCCCTGTATCCGCCTTCGGAACAATGGCACTCCCATGCATTCAGCATAGCTTACAATTATTTGGTGCCCTACCTGCAGTAAAGGGGGAAAAAGTATTCAATATTCATGCCGAACTCATGCAAAAATGCATGTTTTTATGAACTCTTGACATTAAACAATTGAAGTATCATGATTTTGCTACCATTTTCTTACAAACATAGATAAATAAGTGAAATCAAATGACAATAATTGGCAGACTTACAGTTTGATACATGTAGCTATCCAACTCGTCCACTGAATCATCAGCCGGTAGTAAATTAGCCACAGCGACAATCTAAAGCAAGACACCAATAAAAGTGTCAACTTTCTTCTTTCTATTTTCTTTTTTGCAAAAAAAAAAAAACATTAAAATTTAAAATTCTAAGGGGGGAAAGCATCAACTTGTACTTCTTTCGGGTACCCTTTTCCCAAAATCTTTTGAGTTTTTAGCTCAAACTTTGTTGATTTATTTATAGGGGAACAGCAGGAAAACCTGGTGGCCGTATTGGATGCACTTCATCATAGCATAACAGCTATCTTTGCCACCGCTGACTAAAGCAACCACCTTCATTATCTCTGCTGCTGAATCAAATTGTAGATTTTGGGAATGGGAAAGGGCTTAGGGTTTAACACTATTTTCTGTCTAATTGTAGTTAAAAAAGAGTTTCCACTTTGGCAATTCCGATGGTTACTTATATTTCCTTCTAGTATAGAGTTAGTCACCTATTTTAAAAAATAATCACTTATATTTTTTATCTGTGAACTTTTGGTCACTTATACTTTTTATTGTAAACTTTTGATCACGACGTTTGTTGCTGTTAAACTTAAACGGAGGCTGGTTTGACAAAATAAAAAAAATTAATTAGATAGTCCCTAAACTATTACTTCACTTCTATTTTGACCACTGAAATAAAAACAATTTGTAGAATTTTATATTTAATCCTCTATATTTATAAATTTTATATTTTTCTCCTCATTACCATCTTCCATATTCTTCTCCTCTCTAATATGCTGACCAAAAAAACATATACAAAGGAATTCAAAGCCATAATTAACTGCTTTACCACTTGAACTTGTACATAAAATTCACCAAAAAATAAGATAACACCCCATGTAACAAAATGTACAATCCCAAGAATGTTTTTTTGTTCAGAAGAGGTAAATTAATTTCGTAAAAGAACAGCAAGCAAAACTAAATTGTGAAGGAGTCGACAAAAAAAAATTCTAAAGACAAATTTTGTGATTGCTTAAAATTAAAACAATGTCTTTACCATCACAAAATAAAGATTCAAGTAAAATTTGCATTTTTAAAAACATAAGAAAATGTTATATAACAGCTCTTATTAAATATTTAACCTCCATTTGTTGAGGTATGAATCCAATATTTGATTGGCCAAATAAGACATTCTAAACCGTTTATAAATCATTTGTTTATAGATGCATATAAATAAGTGGTCAATCTTAGTTATAAGGACACATAACGGCTTTCCACAAGAAATAGAAAATATCAACAAGCTAGTATTTCTTAAAATCTATTGTACCTAAATATATGAGCAAGAACAAATATTTCCACTGTCCTGCGATCCAGTTCTATAAGATGCCTTAAGAATATGACAGGCCAGGTGCTTGAATTATCTTCCTCAAAAAAGTATATGGGAACAGAGCAGTAGCTTCCAGAGAATAGAAAGTATATGTATACATAGACATCAAGGTCGAGTTCATGTATTTCGAAAAAAAATTAAGAATTCCACAAAATATGTTTTCACTAGTTAAGAAATTTCGAAAATGGAACATTACAAACTACCCTACTAGCTTAAATTGAATGCTCTTACTCATCTTAACTGACCATCAACATTTAGAACTTTACCTTTGTTCGGTTTTGAGGACCTTTCTTATCTTTCGGAGGTAACAGTTCTAAAATAACTCTTTCCAATAGTTGCATAACATCATCCACTAATATAAACATATCTTTTTTCATGCGAACAATTGAAACTGACATTTCTTTAGCATCCAATGATTTTGACTTCACTTTTTTGCTGTTCTTTTTGGATGTTCAACTCAGGAAGTTACTTATAGTCTTATTTTTTTTTCTTTTTAAACTTCTAATTTTTATTTTGAAAGATGGTGGAGGGGAGAAGGATATTAAAGATGGTGGAAAAGAGAAAAAAAAATAAAAATATTTGTAAATATGGATGATTAAATGTGAAATTATACAAATTATTTTTATTCTGATGGTCAAAGTAGAAGTGAAGTAATAGTTTAGGGGCTATCTATGTAATTTATCCCCTTTTATTGTGCCATATCAATCTCCCGCTTAAGTCTAACGGTAACAAACGTCTCAGTGACCAAAAGTTTACAGATCGAAAACGTAAGTAACCTTACTGGTTGTTTTTAAAAATCGATAATCAACTCTGTATTGGAAGAAACATAAATGACCATCCCAGTAGTTAACTTTTTTTTTTCAATTTTGGAATTTAAATTCTTTATTGGCTTGTATATGAAAAAGGACCTTGAACTATAAGAACTTAGTTAAATAAGTCCTTATGTTTTTTGTATTTGAATAGGCCCTTTTTTCCTTTAATTCTTGTTCACAAAAGCCTTGGTTTGATTTTTTTTAACGAATTGATTAGTTGACATTTTCTATGACATGGAATTTAAAACGATAAGCGACATGGAAATTAACCGCTCACTTCAATTGGACAAACACATAAACAAAAATAAAATATTTTTTAGGGTAAACTACACCCAATGATCACCGAATTAATTAGAGATATCTATTTTGACCACTAAATTATCGAACTCATCAATCAGACCACCAAATTTATTAAATTGACCTATTTTTACCACCGTCGTTAAAAAACTAACGGATTGGTGACGGAGGAGTTAACGGAAATTTATAAAATTACACATGTCATCACCCGATTTGACAATTTATTTTAATTTTTATTTAATATTTAATATATTTATTTTCCTCCAAGATAAAAACTCATCTATTACCACTACGCCAAACCACTTCTATTGGTGCAAATTACACCCTTTTGTATATATCTTATAATACAGTAATTGTTAGGGAAAAAATATAAATGATTGAGAGGGGATTCGAACTTCGATAATTTGAGATGTGTAAAAATATAAAAACCACTAAATTAAGTCAATTCTTTTATAAAAAAATTTAAATTATATTTAAAGTATAATTAAAGCAATATTTAAAATAAAACAAAATTTATGGTTTTTATGCTTTTACATTAAAATGAAAACATAAACGTGAGATTGAAAAAATATTCATTTTAATTCGTTTCAATCTTATACATATGAAATTATTAAACTAAATGTGAGAAAGAAAAAATTATTCATTTTAATTTAAAAATATAAAAACTATAAATTTGTTTTATTTTAAATATTTCTTTAACTATAGTTTAAATATATTTAAAATATTTTAATTTTCTTCTAAAATAATTGACTTAATCTGGTGGTTTGTACATTTTTATACATTCCAAATGACTTAAGTTCGAATTCCCTCTCAATTATTTTTACTTTTTTTCCTAACAATTACTGTATTATAAGATATATAAAAAAGGGTGTAATTTATATTAATAGAAGTGGTTTGTTATAGGGATGTAAAAACAGTTAATCGGACAGGTTTCAGGTCGGGTTCTGTCAGGTCGGGTAAAATCGGATACAGGTCATTTCAGGTAAAAAAATAATTTTTGACTCGACTCGGGTCGGGTGCGGGTCCATTGTAGTCGGGTAATTTGCAGGTCGGGTCCATTTCAGGTCGGGTCAATTTTCAGGTCGGGTCCATTTCAGGTCAAACTCGTTGCAGATCGGGTAAAAACAGGTCGGGTAAAATCAGTTAATTGGCAGGTAAATTGCAGGTCGGGTAAATTTCAGGTCGGGTTCATTTCAGTTCGGGTTCATTTCAGGTCGGTTTCATTTCAGGTCGGGTTCATTTCAGGTCGGGTAATTTCAGGTCGTCGGGTTCATTTCAGTTCGGGTTAATTTAGGTTCACCAGAAATGAACAATTTTAAATAAAAACAAAGTTTTATGGACTATAGTGAAAAAAAATAATAATAAATAAGAGTTAATTTGGACTAAAATAAAGTTTTATGGACTATAATAGGCTCAATTTTGAATAAAAACAAAGTTTTATGGACTGTAGTGAAAATAATAATAAATAAGAGTTAATTTGAAGTAAAAATAAAGTTTTAAGGACTTAATTGAATTGAATTAAAACTTAAAGGACTTGAATAAAAAACTTATATGATATAAAGGGCTTTATTTATAATTTACCCCAAATTGAAATTCAATTTGGGAATTGGGCGGTTTCAAAATAAATTTTCCCGCCCATATATATTATAATTTAATATTATTTATTAATTATTATAATATAATATAACTTATTAATTATTATAATAACTTTATAAGTATAAATATATGTGATTATGTGTATATATATGTATTTTTATGTATTCACATGTATATAAATTACAATATATAATTATATATTATACAAACATGTATGTATTTATGTATATGTAATGTATTATACATAAATACATGTATATGTATATACATAATACATAATACATACTATGATACTAACAACATACATGTATATATACATTTGTATATATATATATATATATATTATACAAACATATGTATATATTAAATTATTAATACATTATACATATAACATATCATACATAATAATGAATACATATTATACAAATATATGTATGTTAATATATAATATATAATGTACATGTATATATATATATGTATGTATATATGTGTGTATATATGTATATAAATACGTAAATATACATATAAAATATATGTATATATATATATATATATATATATATATATATATATATATATATATGGATTTAAATACATAAATTAAATTGAACTAAAATTCAAAGGACTTAAATGAAAAACATCTAAAATTTAAAGGGCCACAAAATATTTAGCCCATCTAAAATTCAAAGGGCTACAAAATATTTAGCCCATCTAAAATTTTTAGCCCAAAACCCAACAATTAATAATTATTATTAATTATTATATTTAGCCCATCTAAAATATTTAGTCCAAAGCCCAACAATTAATAAGTATTATTTATTATTGATATTATAAGTTATTATAAATGGGTGGTGGGATATGAGCCCAAAGGCCCAAGGCCCAAACTATTACTAATTATTATTTATTATTAATTATTATAATATAAATACATTATATAACTTATATATATATATATATATATATATATACATTATAGGTTTTAGGGCCCATCTAAAATAAATGGGTGGTGGGATATGATCCCAAAAGCCCAAGGGCCAAACTATTACTAATTATTATATTATAAATGCATTATATAAGTTATAAGTTATAAATTTATATATATATATATATTATATT
Source organism: Hibiscus tridactylites (assembly GCA_958450335.1). Classification (NCBI taxonomy): domain Eukaryota; kingdom Viridiplantae; phylum Streptophyta; class Magnoliopsida; order Malvales; family Malvaceae; genus Hibiscus; species Hibiscus tridactylites. The sequence continues at coordinate 15,316,841 of OY288267.1, forward strand.
TATACATTATTGGTTTTAGGGGCCCATCTCAAATAAATGGGTGGTGGGATATGAGCCCAAAGGCCCAAGGCCCAAACTATTACTAATTATTATATTATAAATACATTATATAACTTATAAGTTATAAGTTTATATATATATTATTTATACATTATATGTTTTAGGGGCCCATCTAAAATAAATGGGTGGTGGGATATGAGCCTAAAGGCCCAAGGCCCAAACTATTACTAATTATTATTTATTATATTATAAATACATTATATAAATTATAAGTTATAAGTTTATATATATATATATATATATATATATACATTATAGGTTTTAGGGGCCCATCTAAAATAAATGGGTGGTGGGATAAGAGCCCAAAGGCTCAAGGCCCAAACTATTACTAATTATTATTTATTATTAATTATTAAATAAATTATAAGTTATAAGTTTATATATATATTATATTTATACATTATAGGTTTTAGGAGCCCATCTAAAATAAATGGGTGGTGGGATATGAGCCCGAAGGCCCAAGGCCCAAGGCCCAAACTATTACTAATTATTATTTATTATTAATTATTATATTATAAATACATTATATAAATTATAAGTTATAAGTTTTTATATATATATATATAATATATGTATATTATATTTATACATTATAGGTTTTAGGGGCCCATCTCAAATAAATGAGTGGTGGGATATGAGCCCAAAGGCCCAAACTATTACTAATTATTATTTATTATTAATTATTATATTATAAATACATTATATAAATTATAAGTTATAAGTTTATATATATTATATATACATTATAGGTTTTAGGGGCCCATCTCAAATAAATGGGTGGTGGGATATGAGCCCAAAGGCCCAAGGCCCAAACTATTACTAATTATTATTTATTATTAATTATTATATTATAAATACATTATATAACTTATAAGTTATAAGTTTATATATATATATATATATATATATATATATATATATTATAGGTTATAGGGGCCCATCTCAAATAAATGGGTGGTGGTATATGAGCCCAAAGGCCTAAGGCCCAAACTATTACTAATTATTATTTATTATTATATTATAAATACATTATATAAATTATAAGTTATAAGTATATATATATATATATACATATATATATATATTATTTATACATTATAAGTTTTAGGGGCCCATCTAAAATAAATGGGTGGTGGGATATGAGCCCAAAGACCCAATGCCCAAACTATTACTAATTATTATTTATTATTAATTATTATATTATAAATACATTTTATAACTTTTAAGTTATAAGTTTATATATATATATATATATATATATATATATATATATATTATTTATACATTATAGATTTTAGGGGTTCATCTAAAATAAATGAGTGGTGGGATATGAGCCTAAAGGCCCAAGGCCCAAACCATTACTAATTATTATTTATTATATTATAAATGCATTATATAAGTTATAGGTTTATATATATATATATATATATATATATATATATATATATATATATATATATATATATATATATATATATATATTATATTTATACATTATAGGTTTTAGGAGCCCATCTAAAATAAATGGGTGGTGGGATAAGAGCCCAAAGGCCCAAACTATTACTAATTAATATTTATTACTAATTATTATATAAATTATAAGTTATAAGTTTATATATATATATATATATATATATATATATTATATTTATACATTATAGGTTTTAGGGGCCCATCTAAAATAAATGGGTGGTGGGATATGAGCCTAAATGCCCAAGGCCCAAACCATTACTAATTATTATTTATTATATTATAAATGCATTATATAAATTATAAGTTATAGGTTTATATATATATATATATATATATATATATATATATATATATATATATATTATATTATATTTATACATTATAGGTTTTAGGAGCCATCTAAAATAAATGGGTGGTGGGATAAGAGCCCAAAGGCCCAAGGCCCAAACTATTACTAATTAATATTTATTACTAATTATTATATAACTTATAAGTTATAAATTTATATATATATATATATATATATACTATATTTATACATTATAGGTTTTAGGGGCCCATCTAAAATAAATGGGTGGTGGGATATGAGTCCAAAGGCCCAAGGCACAAACTATTACTCATTATTATTTATTATTAATTATTATATTATAAATACATTATATAAATTATAAGTTATAAGTTTATATAATATATATATATATATTATATTTATACATTATAGGTTCTAGGGGCCCATCTCAAATAAATGAGTGGTGGGATATGAGCCAAAAGGCCCAAGGCCCAAACTATTACTAATTATTATTTATTATTAATTATTATATTATAAATACATTATATAAATTATAAGTTATAAGTTTTTATATATTATATATACATTATAGGTTTTAGGGGCCCATCTCAAATAAATGGGTGGTGGAATATGAGCCCAAAGGCCCAAGGCCCGAACTATTACTAATTATTATTTATTATTAATTATTATATTATAAATACATTATATAACTTATAAGTTATAAGTTTATATATATATATATATATATATATATATATTATAGGTTATAGGGGCCCATCTCAAATAAATGGGTGGTGGTATATGAGCCCAAAGGCCTAAGGCCCAAACTATTACTAATTATTATTTATTATTATATTATAAATACATTATATAAATTATAAGTTATAAGTTTATATATATATATATATATATATATATATATATATATATATATATTATTTATACATTATAGGTTTTAGGGGCCCATCTAAAATAAATGGGTGGTGGGATATGAGCCCAAAGACCCAATGCCCAAACTATTACTAATTATTATTTATTATTAATTATTATATTATAAGTTATAAGTTTATATATATATATATATATATATATATATATATATATATATTATTTATACATTATAGGTTTTAGGAGTTCATCTAAAATAAATGAGTGGTGGGATATAAGCCTAAAGGCCCAAACCATTACTAATTATTATTTATTATATTATAAATGCATTATATAAATTATAAGTTATAGGTTTATATATATATATATATATATATATATATATATATATATATATATATATATATATATATATATATATTATATTTATACATTATAGGTTTTAGGAGCCCATCTAAAATAAATGGGTGGCGGGATAAGAGCCCAAAGGCCCAAGGCCCAAACTATTACTAATTACTCCCTCCGTCCCACTTAAAATGTCTCTTTTGTGTTTTAAAATTGTCCCACTTAAAATGTCTCATTGAAAAAATCAAATACTTTTACAATGTGTATTTCCCTTTCTATCCTCTTTTTAGTTTTCCAACAAAATAAAATTCAACTTTTCAAGGGTAAAATTGTCTTTTCAATTATTTTACATCACATCTCTTACACAAATTTTTTCTTCCTAAAACTACGTGAAAAGTTAACAATGGACACCTTAAATGGGACGGAGGGAGTATTATATAAATTATAAGTTATAAGTTTATATATATATATATATATATATATATATATATATATATTATATTTATACATTATAGGTTTTAGGGGCCCATCTAAAATAAATGGGTGGTGGGATATGAGCCTAAAGGCCCAAGGCCCAAACCATTACTAATTATTATTTATTATATTATAAATGCATTATATAAATTATAAGTTATAGGTTTATATATATATATATATATATATATATATATATATATATATTATATTTATACATTATAGGTTTTAGGGGCCATCTAAAATAAATGGGTGGTGGGATAAGAGCTCAAAGGCCCAAGGCCCAAACTATTACTAATTAATATTTATTACTAATTATTATATAACTTATAAGTTATAAGTTTATATATATATATATATATATATATATATATATATATATATATATATTATATTTATACATTATAGGTTTTAGGGGCCCATCTAAAATAAATGGGTGGTGGGATATGAGTCCAAAGGCCCAAGGCACAAAATATTACTAATTATTATTTATTATTAATTATTATATTATAAATACATTATATAAATTATAAGTTATAAGTTTATATAATATATATATATATTATATTTATACATTATAGGTTTTAGGGGCCCATCTCAAATAAATGGGTGGTGGGATATGAGCCAAAAGGCCCAAGGCCCAAACTATTACTAATTATTATTTATTATTAATTATTATATTATAAATACATTATATAAATTATAAGTTATAAGTTTATATATATTATATATACATTATAGGTTTTAGGGGCCCATCTCAAATAAATGGGTGGTGGGATATGAGCCCAAAGGCCCAAGGCCCGAACTATTACTAATTATTATTTATTATTAATTATTATATTATAAATACATTATATAACTTATAAGTTATAAGTTTATATATATATATATATATATATATATATATATATATATACATTATAGGTTATAGGGGCCCATCTCAAATAAATGGGTGGTGGTATATGAGCCCAAAGGCCTAAGGCCCAAACTATTACTAATTATTATTTATTATTATATTATAAATACATTATATAAATTATAAGTTATAAATTTATATATAATATATATATATATATATATATATATATATATATATATATACATTATCGATTTTAGGGGCCCGTCTCAAATAAATGGGTGGTGGGATATGAGCCCAAAGGCCCAAGGCCCAAACTATTACTAATTATTATTTATTATTATATTATAAATACATTATATAACTTATAAGTTTATATATATACATTATAGGTTTTAGGGGCCCATCTCAAATAAATGGGTGGTGAGATATGAGCCCAAAGGCCCAAGGCCCAAACTATTACTAATTATTATTTATTATTATATTATAAATACATTATATAACTTATAAGTCTATATATATATATATATATATATATATATATATATATATATATATATATATTATACATTATAGGTTTTAGGGGCCCATCTAAAATAAATGGGTGTGGGATATGAGCCTAAAGGCCCAAGGCCCAAGGCCCAAACTATTACTAATTATTATTTATTATTATTTATTATATTATAAATTCATTATATAAATTATAAGTTATAAGTTTATATATATATATATATATATATATATATATATATTATATTTATACATTATAGGTTTTAGGGGCCATCTAAAATAAATGGGTGGTGGGATAAGAGCCCAAAGGCCCAAGGCCCAAACTATTACTAATTAATATTTATTATTAATTATTATATAAACTATAAGTTATAAGTTATATATATATATATATTATATTTATAGATTATAGGATTTAGGGGCCCATCTAAAATAAATGGGTGGTGGGATATGAGCCCAAAGGCCCAAGGCCCAAACTATTACTAATTATTATTTATTATTAATTATTATATTATAAATACATTATAGAAATTATAAGTTATAAGTTTTTATATATATATATATATATATATATATATATATATTAATATATATATAATAATATATATTATATTTATACATTATAGGTTTTAGGGGCCCATCTCAAATAAATGGGTGGTGGGATATAATCCCAAAGGCCCAAGGCCCAAACTATTACTAATTATTATTTATTATTAATTATTATATTATAAATACATTATATAAATTATAAGTTATATGTTTATATAATATATATATATATATATATTATATTTATACATTATAGGTTTTAGGAGTCCATCTCAAATAAATGGGTGGTGGGATATGAGCCCAAGGCCCAAACTATTACTAATTATTATTTATTATATTATAAATACATTATATAACTTATAAGTTATAAGTTTATATATATATATATATATATATTATATTTATACATTATAGGTTATAGGGGGCCATCTCAAATAAATGGGTGGTGGGATATGAGCCCAAAGGCTGAAGGCCCAAACTATTACTAATTATTATTAATTATTATATTATAAATACATTATATAAATTATAAGTTTATATATATAATATATATATATATATATTATATTTATACATTATAGGTTTTAGGGGCCCTTCTCAAATAAATGGGTGGTGGGATATAAGCCCAAAGGCCCAAGGCCCAAACTATTACTAATTATTATTTATTATTAATTATTATATTATAAATACATTATGTAACTTATAAGTTATAAGTTTATATATATATATATATATATTATATTTATACATTATAGGTTTTAGGGGCCCATCTCAAATAAATGGGTGGTGGGATATGAGCCCAAAGGCCCAAGGCCCAAACTATTACTAATTATTATTTATTACTCCCTCCGTCCCACTAAAACTGTCACATGTTGACTTTTTTCTGGTCAAATTTTTTTAACTTTGACTATAATTTATTTAAAAATTTTAATTAATTAAAATTTATAAAAAATATATTTAAAAACTACTTGATTCAAGGTTTTTAAAATATATTTTTAATATTTTTATCAATAATAAATTTTAAATTATAAGAGGTCAAAGTTGAAGAAGTTTGACCTAAAAATTGTCAACATGTGACAGTTTTAGTGGGACAGAGGGAGTATTAATTATTATATTATAAATACATTATATAACTTATAAGTTATAAGTTTATATATATATATCTTATTTATACATTATAGGTTTTAGGGGCCCATCTAAAATACATTATATAATTGAAAGACAATTGTTTCACATGTTATATAAGTATAATAACGTTAACTTTATGTTAAACATAATACTAACTTATATTTTGTATTTATTTTAATTTTATGAACATAATAAAGTTTATGAACATAATAAACTTAACCTAATATATATTATATAATAAAGCATAATAAGTTTAATATATTATATTATCTATATATTACTAATATATTATATACTTAGTAAAAATTATGACAAATCTTTTAAGTATATAATTTTATTGTACATAATATATATTTTTATACTTAAACAAATTTCTAAATATATAATTTTATTATACATAATGTAGTTACAAATTAAGACAAATTTCTAAGTATAATGGAAGATAAAAATTTTCTAAGTAATGAAATTAACATAATCTACTAAAAAATTATTAAGTTTATAATGAACAGTTTACACTTTAAATTATTTAACATTTTTAGCCAGGTCTACATTAGTTCAGGTCAACAACAGTTCAGGTTCAAAACAGGTCGGGTTCAAAACAGGTCGGGTAAAATCGGATCTCGGGTCGATTCAGTCAGATAATATCAGGTAATTTACCAGGTCAGTCTCGGGTTCGGGTTCGTTTCAGTCGGATGCAGGTCGGGTTTTAGGTCAAAATTAACAGGTCAGATTCGGGTTCGGGTCGTTTTCAGTCGGACGCAGATCGGGTTCGGTTGCTACAGTAACAGGTTTAACTCAGGTTCGGGTCAGCAACAGTCAGTTACAGTTCGGGTTCAGATCATCGAATTCTCGAGTCAAATCAGGTTCTGACTCGAGCAGGTTTCAGGCAGGTTTTCAGGTCCTGACTTGTTTTTACAATCTTAGTTTGTTATAGTGGTAATAACATAAATTTTTACCTTGGAGGCCCCAGGTTCAAACCACACCGACCATATTCTTTATTTCTTTGATTTTCCTTTAACCAGGTGGTAGTGGTGGTTGGAGGAAAATAAATATATTAAATAAAATAATTAAAAATTAAAATAAATTATCCAATTGGGTGATGACATGTGTCTCCATTCGATTCGATGATTAAATTTAATTAATTAAATTAAAATTAGGATCAAATTGATATTATAGATAAATAATAGGGACTAAATGTATAATTTTACAAATTTCCGTTAACTGCCACGTCACTCATCCGTTAGTTTTTTAACGACGGTTGTCAAAATAGGTCAATTTAATAAGTTTGGTGGTCTAATTAATGAATTTGATAGTTTAATGGTCAAAATAAGTATTCTCAATTAGTTTGGTGGCCACTGATGTAGTTTATCCTATTTTTTATGTTTTATCACAAATCTAACGGTCTTAAAAGATTTAAGATAAATATGTAACTATAAAATTAAGTGTATCAAATTAAAACTTTTTTAACATAAATTAAAATACAGAACCAACAATCAGTTGCTTTAATAAAATAAGACACTAAATCTGGTAATAGATTTGATTTCTGTCTTTGTGAATGAAGTAAATTGGGTTGGGAAAGTCGCCTCCATAATAAACATCTATAGTACCCGATTCAAATTATTCAATCAATAAATTAGATACAGATGATTATATTGAAAATAATATGTAATTAAATTGAGAGAGTCTCTAAGTATAGACACCAATAACAAATGAAATGCAAACGCAAAGGGAGCCATTGCAGCAGCATGGTTCACCCACCGGTTCCCATTGCTAACTGTAAGTAGGAGTGTGCATCTGATCAGATCTGATGCGAATATCTGAAATTATGATTTGATTTATGTTTTTTATTTTTTAAATTTTATGATCTTATCCATAAAAATTTTGAGTTTTAAATATAACAATCAACAATTTATTGAATATAACAAAAATTCTATCCATAGAAATTTCAAAATTTCATATATAACTAGTAAAAATATCAAATATAATCATATTCATATCTATAAAAAAATTGAATTTTTAAATTTCGGTTAATCGGTTACCCGATCCAAATGTAAAATAACTATCCATTTCTGATCCGAAATTTTTAGATATCCAATGCAAATTATCCAAAACATAAAAAACGGATCGGATATTCAAAATTTTGGACCGAATAAGATTTTTTTGCACACTCCTAGCTGTAAGCATAGCCGTCCCTGGGCATGGGCGAGAGCGGTGCCTGCCAGGGTCCAATATTTTTTAAATATTGATATTATGATCTAATTTTCTAATACCTATTATTAGGGGTTACTCTTAAATTTTAGTTTTTCAATATTTATTATTATGGTCCAATTTTTTTCAATAATTGTTATTAGGGGCCCAATTTTTTAACACTTATTATTAAGGGATTAAATTTTTCCTCAATATTTATTATGAGAGGTCTACTCGTAAAATTCATTTTTTCCTAATATTTATTATTATGCGTCTATTTTTTCTCAATACTGTTATTAAGGGTCAAGTTTTGTTTTTACATTTATTATTATGAGCTTAATTTTTATTAACACTTATTATTAGAGGCATACTCTTAAAATTCATTTTTTAATATTTATTTTTAGGGTCTAAATTTCTCCAATACTTACATTAGAGATATAACTTTTTTCAATACTTGTTATTAGAGGTTCAATTTTTTCTCTCAATATTTGTCATTATTGAGCTACTCTTAAATTTTTTTTCAAGATTTGTTATTAGAGTTCAAATTTTCCCCAATATTTAATTATTATATGCCTAATTTTTTCTCAATATTTGTTAGTAAGGATCTACTCTTATAATTTAATTTTTGTGATGTTTGTTATTAGGAGTCCAATTTTTTCTCAATACTAATTATTAGGGATATATTTTTCTAAAAATATATTTATTATTATATACTCATTTTCTAATAATACTTGATATTAAGGACTCACTTTTAAAATTTAATTTTTTTAATACTTATTACTAGAGACTTAATTTTTAAATTCGCCTTAAAATCACTAAAATCTAGGGTACGGCTATCGCTGTAAGCATATCCCGCACTGTGTCCACTAAAACACAAAGCCAGCATTGCCAGGCATTCTGACCAATCAAGCCAATTCAGGGCTCTTAGCTCCAACTTCATTCGAAACTTAACTACTCAAAACTTCCATAACTCTGGTTTTCTTTATTGCAGCTCCCAAAACCATACGGGCCGGTGAAGTGCAATGTTGACGGCTTTCATTTCAATATAATAACCAATTTATCATTTCAAATATATAAATGGAAGACGGCATATATATAACTTTTGGAACCTCCCAACTTTTGGACTTTGGGAAGTTTTTTTTACTATAATAGAAAATAAATTGGGTTGGGATAGTATCTCCGTACTCTATTCAGTTAATGAGATTGATGAAATTGAGATTATATATATATAAACTGTTCTATTTCACCCTTTGACAAAATCTAGTTGAGTTTCATTTCAATTTGGAATTTTAAAAAAATAAAAATATTACACTAACCGTAATTTCTATAAGATCGAACGAAACAGTAATCACCTCGTACCAACAAAATGTTATTGACAAAGATGACCTTTCCCAACTGATCTTAGAAGAGAATTGCACGGTACATCCAATAACTTTAAACACAACATAACAGACATGCAACACAATTAAAACAACACATGTGGAATGCACGTTGCCCTATAGTCGTAGCACGTCGGTCCATTATAACTCCCTCTATTATATTCGATTCAAACCAAACTTACAAACAGATTTGCAAATTTTCAGATAAATACAACATTAACCTAAGTTCATTCATATACCAACTAAATGGATAAAGAACCAAAATGAAACTAAAATAAATTGCTATTTGCTAGACAATTAAACCATTACCCAAACCAAGATTGATACATAAATAGACAGCTAACATGACAATCCTACACTCAAAGCCATACCACTACCAAAATGAACCAACCTGGACCTCAGAGAGGAAAATATGAACTTAGATTTGTATCTTAGAAATCGACAACGGAAAAAAGGGTATTAAAATGTTCTGAGCTTTCTTATACCTGGATTTCGATTATAGTCTCCCAGCAAAACTCGTCCATATGAAAAATTGTTTAGAAAAAGCTGGCTCCAATTGCATGATTCGTCATGCTTTTTCAAATCAAGCATGCAAAGGCCTGGAAATCCTTCACTAGTGCATCAAGCGTACGTCCCAGAAGGCCAAGCCCAAAGTATTCCTCCAATGATTTCCAATGTGTCTTCCTCTCCCATCAAGGCAACATTCTCCTTCTGGTGCCCAACATAGAAGAAGTGTGTTGAGCTCTTCTCTGTGCACCTGTAGTATGACAGATCGTTAGAAAAACAAGTACTGAACAGACAGTTGTCGAGTTTGCGCGAACTTCTAGGATGCTTGATTGTAAATATTTTGCTGTCACTTTAGCTTTTATTCTTTGATTTGGTGCACTAGCGAAATAGCCAGCATGCAATGCATTGGGTACTAAATTCTTTTATACGTCTAATTTTCTTTTCTTTTTTTCTTATCAGAAGAAGCTGGAACAATACAAAACAGCACAACATGAACTGGATAAGCTTACCCTATTCAACTTAGAAGGGAGCCTCAAGTGATTCATCCCAAACTTCTGCACTTCCATTAGAGGCATCTTCGACATCATCTTCCATTGAAAGCCTAATATATTCTCTATGTGCAAATCGGTCCCACTCTGTCAATGTAGGGTTCTCACGCTCCTGTTTGTTCCGACATAAACAAGGCTGTTATCCAAAACTTGCATAGAAGTATGATGGTATACAGTTCCTGGTAATGGCAATATTAAAGAAGAGTTAAAAGTATTGCATTTACCTGGCGAATGAGGAATGGATCACGAGTTTCAAAGGCCATGAATTTGTTAAGATTAAAAAGGATATTGAAAACACTTCCAGACAGTTTAGAACCTTTCAGGTCACGCAATGTGATATAGCTCTCATCCTGCAAATACGAAAGCTTCAATTGCTGAACATGTAAAACAATCTATCTTAGTTTGCAGTGTATATAGGAAGGAGCACTCAACGGACACCCGGCTCCTAAAGGCCCAAACCAACATATGGTAAAAGCAGTTTGCAATATTAGTTCATTAGATCACACTAAATGATCTATTACGAAGCATCCATGAAATACCTACTTCCAGAGGAACATGAGAAGAGATTAGACTCAATTTGCCAGAAACTTGCCATCTAGACAGTTGTATCATACCAACAGAAATCTCTAAGTTTGAAATCACAAGCACATCTTAGCATAAAATTAGCATTATGATTCATTTTCCATGAGCCCACTCCAATAGGCACCATATTAAACAGACTAGGAAATAAATAGAGAGAGAATAAAATGGTGAACCTCCGGTTTAATCATGTCAATTATTTGACATAAGATGTCCTCAAAGAGCACAGGCTCCTGTGCCAGGCATTCCATTCGATGCAACTGCTCCTCATAAAAGAATTGCATTTCATTACGTGTTAGAATTCCATTGCCATCCAAATCTATACACTTGAACCTACAAAAGGAAAGAAAAACACATTGAAAACTAGACAATAATAATAATAATAATAATAAATACTTGGAACTCAATCTTAATGTGATCATCCAGATGCTCCAGCCCATGAAAACACACTGCTACTTTTCATCCTCAGACAGCAGCAGCGAAAAATATTAAGGAATATCTATATTTTATAAAGATGCTAATGAATTATTTACATCAGTTATATTTTGTTTGATCGAGACTAATTTCCCAATTAGTAGCTTCTGACAATATTTTCAGAATTTTAGACGAGGAATGTGAAAAAAAAGCTTTTTCAAATATTTTGGGGGCATTTTCAAACAAGTGTATTTATACGATAAGTAGAAGTATATTTTCTTCAACACTAAGAAGATAAATTTCAAAATAGATAATCTGTGATCAAGATCAAACATAATACCCTTGACTCTACAGAGAAAGAGCGCATACATACCAATACTCAAGACTCGGCTCGGACGACTTGTCCTCCTCTGCAAGGATAAAGTAAACAAAGTCTTCATACCCCATCTTTCCTTCAAACTTACTGGTAAACTTTCTTGGAACCTAAGATGGTATGGAAGCAAAACATGAGTGGAAGTTCCAAATTTGTGAATAGATTTAAGTCAATCAATGAAACAGAAAAAGTGATAGAAAAGGAAAGTGGAATAGACAAAGTTCAAGAAAATGACAGCTTCTTCTGCATATAGAATGTGGTTTTGACCAAGGAACAAAAATGTCATCTGACTAAGACAAACCTGAGAAAATATCCTATCAACAATCCGGTAGGTAAGCGCATGGTTACCATATCTGATAAGGTTCTCCTTATCAATCAAGAAATCATGATCTGAATCCAGCTCCCAAAACTTGCAGTATATCACGTAAAAGTGCTCATATGAAAAATACCTGTACATATATAAAAGAAGAAAGAAAGATTGAAACATGAAAATAATTGGTATCAGACGGAATGTAATAAGCATGCATGAAGAAATTATACAAACTTATTCCAAGCCAAGTCCCTACCTCAAAACTTTATTAATGTCCTCTTCCTCATCAGCATGTAGCATGGCATCAATCAAGTTTCCACGTTTCAACTCCCTAAGAGTGAGGTGACCATTCTGAGATCTATTTATGTAGTAAAATATTCTGTATATTACAGTTTCAGCTGGCCATGTGAAACAAAAGTTATGTTAACAAGCAACGTCGGATAAAATGAGCAACATATTTGGCAACCATAGAGCCAATTTAGACTTGCAGACAGTTGAAAAAAAAGATATTGTTTGAGCAACAGTAAACAGCTTATATAATGGGCAAGGGCCCGGCATGTTAAGACAGATATTGTTTAAGCTATGTAATTGATGTAACTTTCAGTCACACAATATACACAATATGTTTCTATGGCAACGCTCTCATATGCTCGTTAAATTGTTAATAATCAGTCCTAATATAATCAGAACAATATAAGATTACTCTGGATTAAATTAAAAAAAAGGATTTGTTATAAGAACTCGTGCGAATTCATCATCCTAAACATATACATTTTAGAAAATGGAAGCATAGCCAATGAAACTAAAGACTAGAATGAGAACTACACCGCCAATCATTCTTACTGAAGATAAGTGACCGGCATGCTAAACAAGAACGTGAATCCTGTTTTCTATGCACATTATTCTTCCATCAAGAGAAGTGCAAATTTCAACATTAGTTCATCAAAGAACAGGTTTGCATTCCTGCGTTATTAATATGCTATTTTCACTTTATTGATAGTTTATAACATAGCATTATACATTATCAAACATATTAGAGACGGAACTACTTCATCAATGAACCAGGGTGAACTGCATTCGTAGAAATTCCCATAAAAATAGATGCATTCGAATTTTGCAAGTTCAAATATCCAGCATTTAGTGTAGGAGTTAGTTTGGAAGCAACTTATACAATGTTCAAATGCCTTAGATATTGTAAAAAGGGAGGGGGATATCGAAAAAGTGAAAAAGCACCCAAAAAATAAAATAAAATGAGTAAACAGCCAAAGATATCAAACAGATCAAAAACAAACCATATCTTTCCTGAAACTCAGGTGTCGTCTGTAAGAATTCCAACCCTGGATGAGTTGCCAATAGTTCTCGGAGCACAGGTTTGAAGTCATCCTGTCAAATTGGAAAGTACAGAAGAAATTAAATTGAAACATATACTATTAGACTATCAACAAATATTGCTGTTGATTTAAGCTCTTGAAAATGCATAAAGACCTGAGTGAGGTATTTGAGATCTGGTTGCTTTAATATTGTATATACTTGGGTTGCTATATCCATGGTCAGCATGTTGCCATCGACCCAATAATCAATAAATGCATCTCTGCAAGCAGTTCAGATAAAAATTCAGTAAAAGCTACAGTTCAAAATGAAGAAAATGATATCACAGCTGAAAAGCAATTACAAGGAGAGCACCAGCTTCTATTAATTTTCAAATAAATATCATAGCAGTTGAAAAAATATGATGGATCTGAGATATAAAATAGCCCTTCTACTTCCATGAACAAGAAAGTATACCTTGTAACCACACCAGTGCTATTAACATCAATTTTTCTGAAAAGTGATGAGGAGAAAAATGAAGGCAGTTTGCAGATTTCCTTGGTCACTAATTTGAATTCTGAAACATATAAAAAATAAAAAATGAATATAAGATGAGTACCAGAAATATGTGTTAAAGAACACATGCATTTATCTTACCAAGCAGCTGCAGCCCATCCTGATGGCCATAGAAGAACTGACTGATTCGGAACATGCATTGTTCTTTTAGATCATTTGCAGGCGGCCGGCCATTTTTGAAGTAAAACTGTAGGTATTCTCAAGTACAAATGTAACAAGTTATAGTTGATTACAGAATAGAAAGGAAAACGGAGCAGATAAAAGTGATAAAACACAACCAAGAAATTGGGAAAAGAAAACTATAATATCAAATAAACAAGATCCAAACCTGAGGAATGAACTCTTTCACAGGCTCGCTAACTACTTTCAGTGGAGAACCCAGGTTTGAAGGACCAGCCCTTTGTTTTGTTATACGAGGGGAACCAGATACACTTCTTGGTGAAAGGGGAGGAGCACTGCCAGCAGGAAACAAGGAAGGTAGAGCACTGCTTGTTGCTGTACTTGCAGAGGAAACATTTCCAGGAACATTCAAGGGATTACGCGCCTTTGCATCATTAACCAATGATGTCACCTGGCAAAGTAAACAAAAGTCAACTCCACACATAGGCTCAGAGGACATTTTAATAAATCACATGAATTCAAATATTCTGCTTCAAAGACAGGGTAAACATTCCATATATAAATACAAAAGAGACTAGGCTTCCTGCCTTCCTCTCATTCAAGAACATGCAAAAAGCTATTCTGGAATATTGTTACAATTGTTAGAACTCCAACATAAAATCAATTTGCACATAAACACTACTGCATAAAGATATCTGGAAAACTAACAATCGGATGTCTATTATTCCTTTCACATCAATTGAATCCACTAAATTACCTAAATTTATTCTTGGTTCGCATACATATCTACAAATATAGTTTAATTATCACAGGCTTGAACTAATTTTCTTTCCAAAAAAATCACCATCAAATAATCAAGCAAAGAACTGATTGGAAAAATGCAAAGACAATAACTATTAATCATTTTCAATTCAAGATATAAAGAAACCAAATCAAACACTGCGAAGATTCGAAATTAAAAAACGAAAAGTACCAGCTTATAAGCATCGGGGAGCGAAAGCCACTGTTCGAAAAGCTTTTGCGTGAATTCAGGATTGGATTGGAGAACAAACGGAGACATCTCCTGGAGCTGCAATAGCTCCGGATCCAAACACGTTATATCTCCAACAGAAACAGCCTCCATTTTCGTTTCTTCGCATAACCAAACACAGCTAACAAAGTTTCCTCACAGATCAACTATAATCAGCTTCAAAAAAATAAAACCAACATATCTAGCCTTAGAAACTTATATTTTTAGAAAGTAATTAAAAAACATGAATGAGGAACTTCGATTTTGAGCTGGGAAACATTGGAAACCCTAGATCTCCATGGAAACAGGGAAACCGAGCTACGCGATTATCCTTATTTTTTTCCCTTTTTGACGTTAAAAAGTGATTTGGGACGAAACAATAAAATGATTTACAATTTTTATAAAAACAAAATAAAAATTAAGAGAGAGAGATTCAAGAGGTAAATCAGCTAAGAAATTACAGAGATTTAGTAAACATCTAAGAAGAAGAAGAAGAAAAGGAGTTTTTACTTGAAAGAAAAAGAGTTTACTGATTTTCTCGAGAAAAATTAAAACAATTTAGTGGACCCACGTGGCCATGTGGGGAAGGACACCTCTTCAAGGATCAGCCTTTCTGTGCAATCCGCCCCCCCCCCCCCCCCCCCACACAATAAAAATAGGTATGTAATAAAAGTTTGGGTAAACTACAACAGTGACCATTGAATTAATTGGTATTTATTTTGACTATCGAACTAGTCAATCAGACTATCAAACCTATTAAATTGATCTATTTTAAGTACTGCTTTTAAAAAATTGAGAAAAAGTGACATGATAGTTAACGAAAATTTGTAAAATTATATATTTAGTCATTGTTATTTACCTATTATATCAATTTGGTCTTAATTTTAATTTAATTAAATAAAATTAACCAACTAATCAAATGACGATACATGTCCCATTTAATCTCATGCCAAGTGCATGGAAAACCATTACTCCAACGGCTGAGTCAAGTTCACTAATCTAATATAGGATATTAATACAATTTATTAAACAATTATTTTGTTGGTGAAAATTAAAGGAAATTTAAAGAAAAAAGAATGGTAACAGGGATCCAAACCTGGGACTAAAGCAAGTAAATACTATGCCTTTACCATTGCGCCAAGCAACTCTTAATAATATATACTCACACTTTTATATACATATCTTATAATGCAGTTAGGAAAAAAGAAGTAAAAATGGTTGAAAGTGGACTCGAACCTAGATCACTTGAGATGTGTATAATCAAACAAAAATTTGATTTAATTTAAATTTAAAAATGATTAAATATTCAATTTAAAAAATATTTGATTTATAATATTCGAATATTTTTTCATATTAAATTAAATCAAAATTCTTTTCTTTTAAATCAAATATTTTTTAAATCGAATCTTTTTTAAATCAAATATTTTTTAAATCGAATATTTAATATTTTAATAATTATTCGATTTAATTTAAATATGATTTTTTTGAAAATTTGATTTAATATTTTAAATCAAATTTATTTATTTTTAATTAAATATTTTTTAAATCGAATATGTAATATTGTAATAAATATTTAATTTAATTTAAATATGAAAAAATATTCAAATATTTTTACTTTTTTTCCTAACTGCATTATAAGATATGTATATAAAAGTGTGCAATATATATCACTAAGAGTAGCTTAGCGCAGTGGTAAGGATATAAGATTTACTCGCCTTGGTCCCAGGTTTGAACCCCCTTTACAATTTTTTTTCTTCTTTAAATTTCCTTTAGTTTTCACCAACAAAGTAATTGTTTAATAAATTGTGTTAGTATCCAATATCAGATCAGTGAATTTATCTCAGTGGATGGAGCAATGGTTTTCCATGTGCTTGGTGTGGAACAAAATCTCGATGGAAACATCTCCATTCTATTTTATTTCTTCTCATTCTTTACAGCCAATCAGATGATGACATGTGTCACCATATGGTTGATTGATTAAATCTATTAAATTAAATAAATTAAAACTTAATAATAGATGGGACACATGTTGTCATTTGGTTGGTTGGTTAATTTAATTTAATTAAATAAAAATTAGAACCAAGTTGATATAATAGGTCAATACCAATGACTAAATGTGTAATTTTATAAAATTTACCTCTTCGTCACCCCTCCATTAATTTTCCATTAATTTTTTAACGGCGGTAGTCAAAATAGGTCAATTTAATAAATTTGGTGGTCTGATTGACGAGTTCGATAGTTCGATGGTCAAAATAGGTACCCCAATTAGTTCGGTGGTCATTGGTGTAGTTTACCCTAAAAAATTTTAGATCTAATTTACACAAATTATTATTTAATTTTATTTAATTATCTCAAATAATTATTATTCAATTAAATATAATTTAAGATGTCCTATGTGCTCGTATTTTTTATTTTTTTGGCAATATATACGTATTGCATACTTAAGTGCTTAAACACAAGTCTCATAAGATGACATTTTCTTTTTCATTAGAATCGTTAAATTAGTTGTTAGCTCTCATTAATTAAAAATTAATAAAGTTTTAGCGGGCCATAATTAATATTTTAGATCTTTGAGATTTCAACTTTAAAGTTTAAATATATTTAATATAGATATTCAAAAAATATATATTTAATATAGAAAATATTCTATGTACTTGTAGTGGAAATTTGATTTTCACATGCGTCTAGTTTTTATGGTTTAGATGTTAGGGATTTAGGCTTTGTGACTAATTTTAAGGTTTGAGAATAGATTTTCTATTTTAAATGTTAGAGTTTAAGGTTTATAATTTAAGAGATGGAGTTTAAGGGTCCTTAAAGGGACATGTGTCAGGTTTAGAAGCTCGCTTGTGAAAAAAATTCCACTAGCGGCGCATCAAAAAATTGCTCTTATAAAAAAATTATTATTATGTACACTAGTGGTGCAAAACAAAGTTTCCACAAGCAGTGTTATTTAAGGGTTTATAGTTTAGATTTTGGGATTAGAATTTTAAGGTTAAAAATTTAAAATCTAGATTTTGGCTTGAAATTAGATATACTTGTATATTTTTTTACACTAACAAAATATTAAATATTCCACCTATAAAAATATAAAACAAATATATTTGTAAACCTTTAATCAAATAATGTTGAAATATATTTTTTATAAAATTTAATTATTTAAATTATTTAAAGTAATTATAATTGAAGTTTCAAAACTTTGATATTTTACTTCTTTTTCGCAAATTCTGGACAAACAAAACAACCAGCTATCTCATTGAGACTCCTGGGTAACTAAAGGAGCGACAGTCAATATATATAGACTTATATCTTAATAAGCCTATAAATAAATGTCAAACTTAAATCAAATTAATTTAGACAATGCACACGTGATGGAACTTGAACCAAATTAATCAAAACTCATAAAACTTAAACTTTGAAGAAAAAAATAGGATAAACTATATAAATGGTCTCCGACTATACTTTAATTATTTTTTACGTCCCACGGCTATTAGAAGTTACAAATTGCTCTCGAATTAAAAAAATAATAAATTGGTCCAACACCGTTAAAAGTTTAACGACTGATGACATGGCAGTTAATAAAAATTGATATAATTACATAATTAGCCCACAAGTTCTACACTTATTTTAATTTGACCCAAATTCTAAAAAATTAACTCACATAATTTTAATAATCTATCAATTTAATCCAGCTTCTTTTCTATTTCTTCTCTCTTTTAATTCTTCAATTTATTTTCACTTCAAAATTCATTTAAAAGCCCAAAAAATATAGATTCGATATCTTTTTCCCTTATTCCTAGTTTGGTTGCAGCAAAATTACTTTTTTGTCTCCATTTACTTACATGTTTTAAAAGTGGAACAACAAGATCTTTCAGACTAAAAACCAAAACATAAATTTTCTCCCATATTTTTTCCTTCTCATGTGTCAATGTTCGTTGTCTTTGCTATCACTGGTAATTCCTTCCAAAATCAAACCAGTCTCCATTGTTTCCTCTCTCCCTTCCTACGTTTTTCGTTCTGAACAACAACAATAGAAGTTGTTTTTCCAAGTATTTCAACTCTACAAATCTCATATGTTCAAGATTTCTCTTGTTTTCGAGAATTTGCCACATTCAGACCACTTAAATTTTTGAGAAATTAACTTATTTGGATTAGAAACCAACAATTTGTTCTGTTTCTTTCTGCAAACAAAAATTTTGGTCTTTTTTGTATTTTCTTTTATATATGTATAATTATTATTAGTCAAGTAGGACCGACAATGGTTAAAGTAGCTAGGGGTGCTTAACGAGTTGAGTATTTTGTGAGCTACTTGAACTCGACTTAATCAAAATTGGATAAACGATTAATTTGAGTTGACTCGATTCGAACTCGAACTCGACTCGAGACCTTAACGAGTTGAGTCGAACAAAGTCTAACTCGACTTGATAAGTTTACAAGTAGCTCGTTAATTTTTTAAAATATTTTTTAGTAATTACTTTAGTTTGTTGTGGATTGTTATTTTAGTTTTAATACGGTAGTTTTGTGAATTTGTGGGTTGTTATTTTAGTTTTAAAATGCTAGTTTGGTGTATTTGTGGATTGTTAGTTTTGATTTAGACTTTGGAAGTGTTTTATACACTATTTTGATTTTTTTGTTAAATTTGTTTATTTATGTTAGTATTAAGCTTTGTAACACCCGGGTTTTGGGGTCGGGTGAAAATAATATTAAAATAATGTTTCGGGTTTCGGTTTCAAAATTTAAAATAAAAAATATTATTTGAACTTTGTAATTTCAAAACAAACATTTTATGTTGGACTTAAATTGATTTGGAAATCAAATTCCATAAATTTTAGAGTTAATGAGATTGCCATCTCATTAATGGCAAAATTGTAAATAAATGTAATTTCAATTAAAAATTCCCTTTTTGTTTAAAACACCATTTTGTCATCTTCTTCCCTCTTCACTTCTTCATTTTCACGACAAAGAAGAGAGTTTCTCTCCATTTCACTATTCCATCACCTTGCATCTTCATCTTTGGTGCTTTTTGAAAGGTAACTTCGTTTTTGACTTGTCCTACTTTCCCTCTTCAAGCTAGTATCTTTATTTTGCAAAAAGCTCATGGTTTTTGGATTTTGAAGTTTTGAGATTAAAAATGAGAACTTTATTGTTTTTAACCTAAGCCTTTGATTATTTAAGGTCAGATAAGTTGTTTACAACCTAAAAGGTCCAACATATATGAATTTTAATGAGTTTTATAAAGATTCTCGGATTTGAGTTTTGAGGGGTTTTTGGAAGGGTTTTAAGGTTGATTTTGGGTGTGTTTGATGTTGGAAATTGAGGGCTGAGGTTAGGGTGATAGTTAGGGGTCGTTTTGGAAGCATTTAAGAGTGTTAATGAGGTTGAAATCTTGAGTTTTGGGTTGGGTTTCATGGTTGCTCGGGTTTGAAGTTTCGGGGTTGTTCTTGGCTTGAAAATCTTGTGTTTTATGCTTGATTAGTGTTCCGGGTTGGCTACATTGATGTGTGAACTGATTTGAGGTTGTTTTGATTGTGTTGAGTTGTTTAGAAGCAAGAAATTGTGTTGGTGAAGCATCGGGAACAAATCCGGAATCGTTGGAAGCTTGACCGGCTAGTGTGTTGAGCTTGGAATAGTCGGTGAGTAGTTAAATATTTTAAATGATTTTTAAGTGTTGGTTCAAGCATGTGGACTAGGTCGGGCTTGGTAGACCCACCTAGAGTTGGGATTAGATTGGTAGTCTAATCCCAAGCTTTAGTTAGAGACATTGGTTGAACTCTAATTGTTGTTTATGCCTCATGTTTAATTGTGATTATGGTGACTATGTATATTGTGTTATACATGTTGTTGATGCATGGTTAGATGCATTGATATATGCATGTGGTTTGGATTGTGGATTGTGCATGATGTTAATCATGGTGAGTACGTGCTAAGCATGGAAGTGGATATGTAATGATGTTGTGAAAGGTTGTGAATTGTGTTTAGTATTAGCACTAGTATGCTTGGGTGCAAATGATCGATCAATAGGATGTTAGTGTGTACACGTGAGTCAAATGCGCGCGCGGTCTTGGTAATGGTAGTCATCAAGATGGAGTACGGGTTCGCCCGAAAAACCTTCTTATTTATATGATAGTCGATGATGAGTGTAATCTCATCGACGGGGCTTGTGGATGAGTGGAATCCCCTCCGCGTGAACGGTGATGAGTGTAATCCCACCATAAGGTAAAGGTTGTTGTTGGATGTGAGTTCCAACGTTTATCCATGTATTCGAGTCATAGCTAGGTGCTAATATGATATGATATGTGATTCCTATATGGAATGATATATGTGCTTACATATGAGGTGGTTTTGGACTTGATGAGCATGGCATAATATTGAATATATGTTCATGCATCATGTACATTTTGGCTCTTGTGGATCGAAGGTAAGATCATGCATTCTACCTTGGTTGTGCTCGTACTTGGACCCTGCATTGTCGAGGTTTGTTTATGAGCTTACCCTCATTAAGCTTTATGCTTATGCTCTCCTTTGTTCGACAATGCAGATCCGTAGTTCGTGGGTTGCTAGTGCAAGAGGAGGGCCTCCAAGTGTGCTAGTTGGGCTTTTGAATCTATCAAGTATGTATTTTATATTAATGATGTAATAGTCAAGCAATGAGGGCTTATGTGGATGATGTTGGTTTGTTTAGGAGCATGTTAGACTCCTTTATATGTTTATGTTGGATTGGCTTTTGGATGCCTTGTCTTGCTTGCAAATCATGTTTAAATTGCTTACCATGAATGTTTTATGTATGGATGCTTAAGGCATGAACCTTATATATGCTATGTATGTCTCTTTTGGGTAAATGCATGAATCCTTGTATGAAAGTTTCTTGTTCGTGTTGGTTGCCTCGTATGCTGAGATCTTGGTTGTTAAATGTTGTATGTATGTTTGTATGTGGCTAGGGAAGTCTCAAATTGCATCTAGAGTCGTGTTTTGGAGTCTTAGGCTGCAAATTTGGGTATTGCAGTGCAGGGCGTATCGGTACGCCCAAGGGCCGTATCGATACGGTCCTACACTTTGGGACTCAAGTTTGGCCTAGCGTACCGATACATGAGGGCGTATCGATACGCCAAATCCTCTCTGGAAATTTGAGTTTTTGACGAGATTTTGGCGTATCGGTACGGGTCTAGGGTGTACCGATACGGTCTTGTATCTTTGACCGTGAGAAGTTGACCAATCAGGGCGTATCGGTACGGTCAACCTGTGTACCGATATCCCTGGTTTGACCTTGGGCTGTTGACCTAGTCAAGGCGTATCGATACCCTCTTCTAGAGTATCGATACGGCCTGCTTTAAAAAGTTAAAATGGGTTATTTTAATTATCTGTTTGTTGTAATTCTTCCGTTGTTGCTTTTCTCACATAAAATTTAATATCTCATCTAGAAAAAGATAAAATAAATGAAAAGGTTTTCTTTGGGTCGGTAACCGAAGTGGAGCCCTAACGAGTTTCGCTTCGGTTATCCCCGTGTAGTCCACTCGGATCGGTCAAGCGTCCGGACCGGGAAGAGGGGATTACAAGCTTCATATAGTATTATTAAATTTTACTTTTAGTTAGAAAATAAGGTAAAATTTTTAGTGAGCTTAACAAGCAATAAGTCGAGTTGAGCAACAATTTTTTTAACGAGCACGAGTCGAGCACAATTTTAACGAGCTTAACGAGCAACGAGTTGAATTGAGCAATAATTTTTTTTAACAAGCATGAGTCGAGCATTACCCTACTCGCGATCGACTCGCTCGATAAACACCCCTAAAAATAGCGCACCACCAGAATATGAACAAGAGAATCCTAATTGTTCTAATTGTTGCCTCCACTCTCTTTTGTGGAATATTGCTCTTTATGTTATACTTCTGGTTTTGTACACATGAGAATTCGAATGAAAAAACAAACAAAACCCGAGTATATAACCTTTTTGTATCACTCAATCAACAATTGTCTTTGGTTTCATGTTCTTTTTGATGACATAAGTGTGCTTGGTTATGGCTTCTTGTCAGTTGATTTAAGGGATACTTGTGCTTGACTGAAATTCGAGTAAAATTAGAATTTAACGGACTGAAATACTTAGGATTTAGGAAAATTGCAATATGCATGGTTTTTAGGAGGGAAGATGATGAAGTTTAGGATTTAAGTGGCTGAAATGTTCTAATATTTAAAGTTGAGAGCTAAAATTTTAAATTTAGGCCCAAATTAAAATAAAATGTAAAAGTTGAGGGTGAATTTTGTTATTATATAAATTTTATTAACTGACACATCATCAGCCGTTTATTTTTTTTTTTACAGAATTAGACCTATTTGTTAGTCACAATTAGTCGATAAACGACTAATTTGTAACTTTTAATAGTTGAAAGACGTAAAAAATAATTGGAGTATAGTTAAGGTATCATTTATGTAGTTTACCAAAAAAAAATACTACAAATTTGTAAATTTACATACCATGAAACTCAAATTTTGGCACTCAAAACCCTAAAAAGTAAAGGAATAACAACAAACCCAGATCCTAAAAATAAAAAATAAAATCTCTTCCCTTTTTTATTTTACTCAAAAGAGTCGCAACTTAAGAACAGATAAAGAGTTACAAATACTGAAATTACATATTGAATACCCCCTAATAGATTAAGACAAAGTCAGAAAATAGGAACTGGAACTGCCAACATAGCTTTTACCATGAAGAAATATTTAACAGGAAAATAAAGCCTGCTTCGAAAACCTTAGTATCTCTCTTCATTAACTCTACAACAACATAGCTTGACAACCAGTAAGATGATCATATAATATATTATATAATATGACATTCCATCAAAAAATATGGAATTTAGCAGCGACGATACCCCATGATGCATGCGAGAAATTCGTTATTCGTTCTGATTGAGATGGGAATGTGAGGACTATACCGAGAAGAAGTACTCTCTCTCTTGCCAAATGAAACATTCACACCTTCCTCTTCTCCATAAACCTCGAACGGTGCTCAGTGCTTTGATTCTGATTCTGATTCTGATCTTCCCGGACGCCTTTTGAGGTCGTAGCTCGGGAGAGAGACGATTTTTGCTCAGACCCTGAATGGACTCTCTGGCTTGTGGAGAGGCGACTGCTACCTGAAAGAAGCCAACTTGATCGGCTATCGCTGAGCCCTAACGAAGAGGTTTGCCGGCTGCTCGAGGCAACAGCCCTCTTGGACAAGCTGCTAGGGCGGGTAGAAGAAGTCCGTGCCCTTCCAGAATCATTATCCTGGAAAACAATGATAGAAGTTCATATTAGCCTTCGGAATAAAAGATGATTAAACTCCATATGCATCCTCATATCCAACGCCATAGACAGAAGTATCGAATACATTCCATGAAATAGACCCAGATCCATATAGGAAATGGGCAAGAAAAACAATAAGGGAGAGTAAATACAACAAAATTTTATGGCACTCTGATGCACATACCATATCCTTTGCTGGTGATGCCTTCTCTGATACTTTCTGTTTCGAATGATCACTGAGATGTCCACTGCCTGAAGCATTTTTCCTAGTAAATGCCTCAGCAGCACCTGGAACTCTATCCCGGGTTTCTCGTGCTACAGTAAAAAACATGGAAGAAAAAGAGGGGGAAATCGATTAGCATCCGCTTAATACAGGGAAAACATTTTCCTTTCATGAAGTAACAGCCCACAAACACGCTCAAGCACTTGGCTGTAAAACGGCAAGGTTATCAAGAAATCCAGATACATGCTAGGCATTCTAAATATTTTAATTACAACACAACTGTATACCCCCCTCCCTACAACCTCTCAAGAGAACGGTGCACACCTGATGGCTTCTTTGTTCTTTCTGCAGTTGTTCCAGTGTTTACAGCAGCTTTTCCACTTGATGGCTGAAAAGATACAACAAAGCAAATAAGAATAATCTGTGATAGGATAGATGTACAGCTGAACAGTGACACTCACTGACCCGTTGTTTAGAGCTACCAGTCAGCTGGGGATACTTGAGTATGGTCCAGTCATATACATAGTCAAACTGATATCCTGTCAACAAAACCAACTCAGGTCAAAACTCCCTTCCACCAGCCTTCGAAGAAATATTTTGCAACTTCTTGAAAACATGAAAGCTAACTTCAGCCAGAAACAGAATTGAGAAGACAGACACGCTATCGATTTTGCAAAAACAGTGTTCACGACATGCTAAAAATGCATTTTGAGAGACGGTATACAAAATCCTTATCCTATTTGAAGGTGCATGAGTTAGTAACTGATATTTGGGTACAAGCTATGTCTATACATCGACACCGATCTATGGAGAGTTTCTTGTACAGTTGAATGACTGACAAGACCAGAAGAAACTAGAAAGGTAGGTCATCAAGTTTACAGAAAAACAACCCATTTTCTAGTTGCTTCCACTACAGTGCACAAATGTTAAATTTCAAAACAATCATTCTTGAATGGTAGTGCTCTTGTTAAGACGCACATAGACTAGGGTATTCGAGACATTACAAATATTTTTGAGCATTACAAAAGATACAAACAGCTCCCTTCCATTAGTATTAACTGAGATATGATGGAAGTATTTTGAACATGAAACATGATGCTTGGTTCTTTCTTACCTTCTCGAATAAATAAGTCACGAAAAAGCTTCTTCAAGTATGAATAATCTGGTTTGTCTTCAAAGCGTAATGAACGACAATAATGGAAGTATGTTTCGAATTCAGATGGATATGACTTGCAAAGTACCTAAAGGAAGGATTTGCATATTTTGAGTGATTAGTCACAAATAAGGGAAGTGTATTGACAGGGTAAGGGCACCGGCCTTGCCTTTTCAGAATTCAATATGAATTCACCATGCATTAATCTATAAGCATAGTATCCTACATGCAAGTGACAAGTTGAAACTTATAATACCTCAACAGGAGTTAACATCTTCTTTTCACTGATTCTATCATACTTCTGCTTTTTTGTCCCTGCTTTAAGGCCCTGCCATGGAAGGCTGATTCCAGCAATACAAAAATTTTAAGAACGTGAATAAAGAGAAATAGTATTTACATCAAATTTAGAACACACAAAAGAATAGTGTTTATATTGTTATAACCTTCCCTGTAAGAAATACATTAGCACATAACCAAGTGATTCCAAATCATCTCTTCTGCTTTGCTCTGCACATGAATTGAGAAACAATTAGAATGCACAATTTACATCATGTCTAACATGAACAGGCAGAAACAAGAAGATAACTAATCTGGCACTTTACCCACCAACTCCAAGGTGAGTGTTAACACTTGCATATCGAGCTGTGCCAGTAAGATTCTTGTTCTCTCTGTAAAAATAGCAAATTCAAAGTAAATATTGAACACCAAGTATAAGTAGATAAACAACCACTCAAATAAACAATTGAAACAAATCCTAGATGCTAGTCAAAATGTGATCACTGTTTGGACAATTTAAAGTAGCCTGTAAGCAATTGAACATAAAGAATGCAAGTAAAAGCAGACCACAACTGTTCAAGAACTTCCAAAGTACCCTGGTAGGCTGGTACCCTCCTTTTCTAGCTTGTTTAGCTAGATGCTATCATTTTCAATGAGAATCATCACCCATAAGCAATTAATTTACAAGTATCTACCTTTCAGATAGAAAAACATGTTACATACAGCTGATAAACATACTAGATAAATGGAACTGCTGGAAACAAGGACTCATTGTAAGACTACTATGGATAAGCAACAATGGTAAATGCATACCTATATGGTATGTGTTTATGAGTTTGAAGATCCCTGTACTTTTTAGCAAGGCCGTAATCAATCACATACACCTGTTACAAAATCAATGTGAAGATTAGTGGCAAGTCGAGACATTTAGTTAATGGCCCTTTGCATAACAAATAAATACAGCTACAATAACATTTTGAATATACAGGTATGAACTATTGATACAGGCAAGAGAAACTGAAGCAAAATTCAATACATATCAGAAACTGACCTAAGGCATCGACATGCAATAATATTTGAATAAAGATCAACACAAAGAAACACAATCAATTCTGTAAGAGGATACCATGATAAAATTTTACTTTTTTTTATCCAAATGATAAAATTTTACTTGAATACATGTTATATCAATATCTTAAATTAACTCTTCATTGAATTCAATAGTTGCATCATATTTAAGATGCAAAAATGCTTATGTGAAAATTTCACAAAAGAAAAATCACACTGATGCATTCGTGATACAAGATCTTGCAGATGTCCTCTCTTTAAACTTCTCAGTTACTACTGTATCAGACATTGAACTATTGAAGCTCAGAGTTTACGCAAAAAAAGGATTAGCGTTTACTCTGAAAACATGATAATTGTCTTTTTTAACTCTCTTACTGTAGTCTGAAACTATTAACTGCCACAATTATGAGTGTGAACCATGAAGTATGATAAAATGTCAAATGACTGCATTCCACAATCTAACCAGAAACTTAAAGCATTTAGCTGAAGTACCTGATTTGCTTTTCGTCCCAAACCCATTAGAAAGTTGTCAGGTTTTATATCACGGTGAAGAAATCCCCTTGTGTGCATATATTCAACTCTGTTGATCTGAAGGGTAATAGAAATAGGAGAATTTGTCACACTTGATGCTAAACTGAGACAGAAAAACTATTTCTCCAGTAAGACAGGTAAACATACCAACTGATCTGCGAGCATTAAAACTGTCTTCAAAGAGAGCTTTCGATTACAGTAGTTGAACAAGTCCTCGAGGCTTGGCCCCAAAAGCTCGATAACCATAATACTGAAGTCACCTTCAACTCCAAACCAATTGAGGCGGGGAATCCCCGCTTCATCAAAAACAATAAAGAAAAAGAACAATGAACTTTAGCTAATCTTTTTTAAATCAAGATCATTTTTTTCTCATTATACTTATTTATAATCAACACAGAAAATAACAAAATCTTACTTCCTCCTTGAAGAAGCATGTACAACTTTGACTCATAGTGAAGCTGAGGGTGCTTGGTCTTCACAGGTTCCTAAATATGTCGGCAAAAAGTATATCACGATTCACGGTGATCAATCCGATGAGATTAAGGTAGGGAATTGACAGACACATTCTGAATTCACTTCTCACAATATGTCAAGAAAATGGCACTTTTCATTCTACAATACATGCACTGTAGTGATATCTAAAGTACTTCTATGAAGCAAAAACACTCAGTCTAGATCCATTTTCATAAATTTCGGCCTATGTACCACACGTCCAACTTTAGACGGATATATTTGGTGTCAAAAGGGAAAAATACAAATATTGACAGACATGGAGCTTACACAGTTTTGAGAAATACAAACTTAAAACTGCCCAAAAAGGCCCTATTCCAAAATTTAATATGCTATCCTTTAATCCAAATCTCTGTTCTGATCAGCATTTCCCGACACATCACAAGTTCAAAGCACAATATTTTAGCATCCACTCAATCCAATCTAGCAACCAACTCAAAACTTTATCATCGGGCACCATATGTTCTGATCCAATAAATCTCTTAAACCCGCACTTTCAAAATCCACACATTATGATGGCTTAATTTAACTCATTTCCACACACCGAATATTCAAAATCCAACTGATTGCATTGATATTGCAAATACAAGTAGCTAGACTCGAAATTTAAAACTATTCCCTAGAAATTTCTTATATCCAGGAGATGAGATATCAATATCTAAAATCAGTAAACTACTAACAAAAAATTAAGCTAATCAAATCTGTACTAAATTTTAATTCCAAAAACACAAGGCTCATACCATCTTAATAGCAACTTCTTCCCCTGTCTGTATATTGACCCCTATCAAAACAAATTCCCAGCAAATCAGATTAATTATTACTTCAATTTAAAAGGTAAAAAAAATTTAAGAGGAAATAAAAAAGAGAAACAGATTTACCGAGGAAAAGCTCGCCGAAAGATCCAGCTCCGATCTTCCGTCCCATTTTGAATTTTCCACCGACTACACGATCCATTGTCAATTTACTTGATTATTCAGCAAAAAATAATCAAAAAATCAAATAAAAAATTATAATCAGACGATTTCATGGCAAAATCGGCTCAAAATGGGAGACATAGAAGGCGGAAATTATTGGGTCAATGAACCCACATTGCTTGAAAAAAAAAGGTGAACAGTTTCCGTAAGAAAAAAAATCAATAAAATGGAATTAAAACAATGAGATTATCAAATGATAAGAGGAAAAGGAAGCGGGAAGAAGGAGAGACAAAGAAATCAAGCAAAGATTTTCGATTAAGATTAAGAAGGAGAATGAGAAAAGGGGATTTTCTCTGTTTCTCTGGAAACTTTTTTTTCTTCCTTTTTTATCTTTTTTTTTTGGGTACACAATTTCCTTCTGTTTTGTGCGCGGTTAATACTTAAGAAGGCGAGCGGCTCGAGCAAGCACGTGACCAACACGTGCATAATAGTTCATTACGTGGCATTAGAATCATTGTTTGTTTTCTTTCTTCTTTTTCTTGTCTCCTTTTGATTTTCCCGGTAACCAATCAGAAGCAAAGGAGTTAGTTCCGCCAGAAAACTCAAAACAGGGAAGCTAGAAAATCGAGAAAATGAACGAAAAATCGTTTGGATCAAGAATTAACGATGGATGATCATTCATAGATCCGCCGAAACAATTCCAGGCGATGCTGGAATCTGATCCTCTCATGTGAGTGATTCACATTGTTTGAGAAGTTACATCGTTTTCTCCATTTGTTTAATATATCATTTTAGTTGTTAGATTATACTCAAAAATTTCAGGAATATATGCAGAATATATTTTTAACATAGAGAATAATTTCTGTTCGCGTTAATTTAGTTAGAAGAACTATTTGAAATTTTAATTAGGGTTACCAGAACATATTCTATTTTCCCTGGATTAAATCAATGATGATTTAACGCTTTTTCATGCAACTGACTATCTCTGTATACCTCAATTTGCAGCAGCTAGTGCTTCGAATTTTCAGGGAATTCCTGCTGTAAACAATAAGGTGAGTCGAAAACTACAGAGTTGTGAATGTGCATTTCTATGGCAGATTCATGCAAATGCACACTATCTTTTGTCATCTTTATCAACAAGAAAGAATTAACAACATACACGGTGAATTTGCATAGGCATTGCCATTAATAACCGTTGATATATCTTATGGAAGAGTTATCTGGGTAATGTCATTAGTTTTAGAAAAGGTTTAAGGGGTTTCTGGACGGATTTAATCACTTGTTCTTTGTAATTTCATCGCCTTGTTTAGATCGAATACAGTCTATTTGTGGCAGATGACACTTATCTGTTCTAGTTATTTGTGCAGTGTCCGAGTCGTCTATTCTTTCAATCCTTGAGTTTAAGTTTGTATTGTTCATCATTCACAAGCTCGGTGACTTCATCATCGTTTCCTTCCCCTTCATTCGATATGGCATTTGATAACTTCTGTTATTATTTTGTGCCATTCCGAGCAGAAAACCAGCAAGGATAGTGAAATCGATATCTTTTTGGACAATGAATTGTGTCTCCTGGATTCCTGCTCAACCATTCAAGATTCAATTCTCTAAAAGCATAAGCTGTCGGCACTTCACTCTTTACGGTTGATGAAGGTAACAGTAGCAATTTAGCTTAAATAACATGGAGATTGAACTGAAAATGAAGCTGAAATCTGGAAACTTGAAGAACATATTACATGAGACATGTTCAGGAAGTTCTTTCCTATGAGATTTTGCAGGCCTCGGAAGACCGAATTAACTCTTCGGTAAATATAACGTATTTTATAGCATATGTCCATGGCTGTTTTATTTGGTTTTGGTGAACTTATATGCTCAAATTGGATTGTGGTACTGAAAATTAGTCTGGAATTGCACTTTTTCTAATGTTTGAGGAGTATCTGTCCTATTGACAAGAAGATGACAATAATGGTATGGTGATTTCAACTTCCAAGGGTGCAATATGGTCATGTTTTCCAGCTTTTGTGGAGATCCGAATTCCCTGAAGATAAGGTAAGCTATTATAGATCTAAGAAATGGCTGACCATTCCTACTCTGCCTAGGTCCTTGAAAGAAACATGTATCCGGAAAAAGAAGAAGCAACCGAAGTTACCCGGAGTTAGGGACAAGTATCAGGTACAGGCACATTTGATGTTTTGAAGGTTTTTCCCCCCACATATTTAGAGAATCACATGTACTCGTACTCGTGCTCGCATGGTTTAGAACACAGATATTGAAATGAAGAGTTCGAGTAACATTGAAAACAACTGCAAGCGAAACCGGAGTATGCGGAGCAGGTACGAAAACTTTCAGCTTTCGATCGACCTTTGTGTTGTTTTTTTACAGTATCCAAAGTTCTCTATCTTCCCCATTGCTCACAGTAATATAGTGCAGTAAATGTAAATGAAATCTGGGCCTCTGTTTGCTTGAAATCAGCTCAAGTGATATTTTTTTTAAAAAAATTGTTGGTACGTAAGTAATAAATGTTGAGTAAGACTTGGGAAATGTATTTTTAATTACGATATGGACATTCTTGTTTCTGCCCCAAAAGAAAATGCATTTTTTTTTTGTAATTTCTTAATAAAAAACCAACCAAGGATTTGATTCGATCGGTTAATTTCTTTGCCATGGAATCTGGTGTTGGAGGATTGAGGACCACTCATTGCCATTATCCATATTGTAAGTCACTAGAATGTAACGTGGAGAAACTAGAGCTGACCAAAAACAATTGGTTTAATGGCCATTTTCGGTCCTAAAAATTTCAAAAGAAAAGTTATTTTAGTCTTTAAGCTTTTTTCCTCTCTTCTTTTCACCCTCAAACTTTTAATTTTATTTTGTCAAATTGAACTAGTTAACAAAAAAGTGATAATTTGTAAAGTTGATGTTAGTTATGTTGTCTTTAGGACCATTTTTATAACTCCTTTAACTTTTTTTAATTTTTTTTTTACAAATTTATCATTTTTAAATATGTTTTATTGTTTCTATTTTTTATTTTTAATAAAATGACAAAATAACGAATATTAGTATTGACAAATGGATAAAATAATTGATGTCGACTTAATATGTCTATTGTTTTTGTTGTTAGTTTAATTTGATAAAAATAAATTAAATGTATGTGGTTAAAAAAAGATAACAAAGTTTAAAGGTTAAAACGATTTTTTAAAGTTTGAGAACTAAAAATTTTATTAGGCCAAAAATATTCAAGAGGAGCAAAAACTAATTCAGAGCTATAAATTTGTTTTTAATGATTAATTACATATTATTTGATTTGATTTTTTATTCTAAAAATTTATGGAACTCAATAGTTTTTAAAACTTTGTAAAATAGACGAAACAAACTGATTTAAACCAATGTGATTCTAATTCAAGTCAATTTGATTAAAGGTATTGTTAACTTTTACTTAATAAAATTAAAATATTACACATTAATTTAAATTTTTCTTTAAGATGAAATTTGGTAATATTCGATTTTATGGGTGTAAATGAAATATGTGTACGGGGCGAGCGTTCGATCGAGTCGAGTTAAAAAGTTTCGAGTTAGTCTAATTTACGAGTTATATTTTACTCAATCTTTATTTGAAACTTTTTTCGATTCGTTTTGAGTCGAGTTTTTGAGTTTATGTACAAATTTAATTGTAATTATTTACAATGTTATAGTACATATTGATTCAAATTTAAACAACTTTCTTAATCCAAATACAATACACATGTATATTTCTTCATATTTTTTCGTATGTGTTATACATATTAAGAAGAACTGAGGGATTCGACTGGAACTTAAAAATCCATCCACTAATTACTAAAAATTTAAATTATTCAAATTTTTATTTTACAACCAAATTTTATTTGAATTTTTTTCTAATTGACTCGAAAAAACTAATTTTGTCAAGTTTTGCTCACCCTATGTATACTCTTACGGTATTCGGATTCAAGATTGATTCAATAATTATGAAGCGGAAAGCCCACTGTTGTTAAGTTTAAGGTACCCGTTGGTTGCCATCCCTTGACTCATTGAGGCAGATTTCAGCCCAGGATTTATGGAGGAAATGGAAAACATATACCAATAAGAACAGTGGGCTTCCCGGGTCAAACAGAATCCGAATCCAACCCGATAACCAAGCAAGATTCCTTATCCATAAGCTATATCTCGAAATCCAACTGAAAATCTGTGTACACAATGTTCAAGCAACGAACACCATTAAACCACTTGCACATAATTTCAACCCCCAAAACAGTTCAGTTTTATCACCCTTTTCTCCCTTCATTTTTACAGGTAACTCTTAAAAATGATCTTCCTTGAACATTAAACACCACAACATAAAGTCTTGATTCTTCAAATGACAGTTCTGTTTTCAACCGAGTTGATTCCTCCAGGCCTACCCTTTAGTCCACAACAACTAAAACAAGCTTCAAATTCATCTTCATTGCTGAGTTGTTGCTTGAGCCATGAGAGTTTTAAAGATAGCTTTAGAAAGTCCAGAAACAATCAAAAACTCTGGTTTTCTGCTGAAACAAAACCAACCCATCTCTTGTCTTTTGATTTCAAGGAATCCCATTTGATGAAACTGCTCAACAGGTCATGCAAGGCAGGCAAGTACAATGAAGCCTTTTACTTTCTCGAATGCATGGTCGGTAAAGGTTACAAACCCGATGTTGTCCTTTGTACAAAGATGATCAAAGGGTTCTTCAATGGGAGGAACATTGAGAAAGCTATCATGGTGATGGAGATCCTGGAGAAATATGGGGAGCCTGATGTTTTTGCTTACAATGCGTTGATTAGCGGGTTTTGTAAGATGAACCGTCTCGATTTCGCTAACAAAGTGCTCGATCGAATGAGGAGTAGAGGGTTTTCACCCGATGTTGTTACGTATAATATCATGATCGGTAGCTTGTGTAGTAGAGGGAAACTCGATTCGGCTTATAAGGTTTTGAACCAGTTGTTGAAAGATAATTGTAAGCCTTCTGTTATCACCTACACGATTTTGATCGAGGCGACGATACTTCAAGGTGGAATCGATGAAGCTATGAAACTTTTGGATGAAATGTTGGCCACTGGACTTAGACCTGATATGTTCACTTACAATGCAATTATAAGAGGAATGTGTAAAGATGGGATGGTGGACAGCGCTTTTGAGTTTGTTAGGAGCTTAAATGCTAGGGGTTGTAAACCAGATGTTATTTCATACAACATCTTGTTAAGAGCTCTTTTGAACCAGGGGAAGTGGGTTGAAGGTGAGAAACTCGTGACGGAAATGGTTTCCAAAGGTTGCGAACCGAACGTTGTCACTTATAGCATCTTGATCAGCTGTCTTTGTCGTGAAGGGAAGGTTGAGGAAGCCGTAAATGTATTGAAGATGATGAAAGAAAGGGGTTTGACGCCTGATGCTTACAGTTATGATCCATTGATTTCTGCATTCTGCAAAGAAGGGAGATTAGATTTGGCGATCGAGTTTCTGGATTATATGATCTCTGATGGTTGCTTGCCGGATATTGTCAACTACAACACGATCTTATCTACTCTCTGCAAGAATGGAAAAGCTGATCAGGCTTTGGAAATCTTCGAGAAGCTAAGTGAAGTGGGATGTCCTCCAAACGTGAGTTCGTACAACACAATGTTCACTGCACTTTGGAGCACAGGGGACAAATTCAAGGCCTTGGAAATGATATTGGAGATGCTAAGTAAAAGAATCGATCCAGACGAGATTACTTACAATTCACTCGTCTCGTGTTTATGCAGAGACGGGATGGTAGATGAAGCTATTGAGTTGCTGGTAGACATGGGAAGAAGTAGGATCCAACCAACAGTTATCAGTTACAATATCGTTCTTCTCGGTTTATGCAAAGTACATCGCATCGACGATGCCATCGAAGTGTTGGCAGCTATGGTGGAGAAGGGATGCCAGCCGAACGAAACAACTTACGTATTGTTGACCGAAGGGATTGGTTTTGCCGGATGGCGCTCTCAAGCCATGGAATTGGCCAATGCTCTGGTCAGAATGGAAGCAATTTCCGAAGATACATTCAAACGTTTGAACAAAACTTTTCCTTTGCTTGATGTTTATAAAGAGTTTGCTCTTTCAGATTCTGAAAAGTAAACCCCTTTAACCTTGTTATACTTGTTTCATAGAAGCTTTTCTATTAATGTTATGTTCCCTTCAGAAATGTGCTTAGTAAACCTGGAGAAAAGGCAACTTTGAGCAAGATTGTTTTAGTAAATAACAACAGCCTCATCTTGAAAGAACTATAAGTAAAATTTGAAATGTATCATAAAGTCCAACCTAGGTTATTGGAGATCTTAGGACTTAGGAGAGCCTAAAACAGCTATATTACATGAGGAAAGTTTCTCCGTGTTAAGCGACCGGCTTTTTTCTCTCATACAACCGAGACTTCGGCATGAGAATAAGAGAAGAGATTGCAAATACTAGGCTCGAACTTTAGACCTATTGAATGGCACTTCTTAATAGGCTAAGCTTTGGGTATGATAAGCAATCAACCTATCTGCAGCACAAGGCTATACAATAACACCAAATAGCAAATCTGTCAAATAGTAAACTCTTTCCTTTTAGCTAAATATTTATGCTCAACTTCAAGCTTCTATATCAGCACAAAAAACTTAAATGTAAGCTTAGGATCATGAATTCTCTATTCCGGCCAACACTTTTTAGATTAATTTCAATGAAAATGATGAACAAATGTGAAAAAAATCATATGGAAGTAAAAGAAAAGATAATTCCATTTCAAGCTCTTAGGTGAGACATATCTAACCACCAAGGTAACAGTCTACTTAAAGAGAACACAAGGATAAAAATAAATGAAGCAAAAGCTCAAAACCAAGTGTAGAGAAATTTTTGTGATTGTACTAATTCATAGGGGGTAAACAACCTACCACATTGACCACATGCTAATGGGAGATTACACATGCTTTTAGCTTTGAAATCGAAACAAGTTTAAACAGAATGGTGTTCCCGAAATGTTGGCTATCGAGTCCACAGAATTTGTCTCCGTGCACAAAGTCTTTAACCCAACGGTGTCCTTTCTCTGAGAACCCACTAGCCCATCAACTTTTGATACAACTTGCTAGCTTCCTGTTTCATTCCGGCATCAGCTATACCTCTTATTATAGTCAAATAAGTGGTCTCTTCTGGTGTATTTCGACTCGAGACCATCATTTCGAGAACCTGTATTGCCAAATCTATGTTCCCATTTCTACATAACCTATGGATCACCGTTTTATAACCACTATCTCCGATCATGTGTTTCCTCTCCGCCATTACCTTTAGTATCTCCACAGCTCCCTCAGCTTGACCTGCCCGGCAAAATCCCCAAACTAAACAGCGATGAGTTATGTCATCGGGGTCAATCCCATCTCCCAACATCTGATTATATAATCCCATTGCTTTCTCAATTGCACCACTTCTAGCCAATCCATCTATCACAGTGTTATAAGTAATCAAACCAGGGGAGCAGCTGCTCCTACTTAAAAATTGAAGTAATTGAAAAGCCTCTTTCACCATTCCTTCTTTCGAAAGAGCATCGAGAAG
Source organism: Hibiscus tridactylites (assembly GCA_958450335.1). Classification (NCBI taxonomy): domain Eukaryota; kingdom Viridiplantae; phylum Streptophyta; class Magnoliopsida; order Malvales; family Malvaceae; genus Hibiscus; species Hibiscus tridactylites. Next base: position 15,354,244 of record OY288267.1, read on the forward strand.
AATGTTATAAGTAACGATGTTTGGAGAGCAATTTTGGGAGAACATTTGATCAAATAAGTTGATGGCTCGGTCCAAAAATCCATATTTACACAAACCGTTGAGCAAAAAATTGTATGTGACCACAGTTGGAGGATGACCGGTTTCCTTCATGATTGCCAGTATCTCATCGACTTCATCCCAACACCCATGATTACAGAGAGAATGGATAACAGTATTGTAAGTTATAACATTTGGCTCCATGCCATGAGATATAATATTATATATGACCAAAGCAGCGTCCTCGTATTTCCCCTGTTTACAAGCAAGATTAACCAGTGAATTGAAGGTAACAATGTCTGGATAACAGCCTGCTATGGCCATATCATGTAATACTTCCATTGCCTGCACAGTTCCACAATGCTTGCAAACGAGCTCAACGAGAATTGTATAGGTGATTAGATACGGAGGACATCCCTTTCTCAGTTGACTCTTCCAGAACCCAATAGCCTGATCGAACATCCCATTATCGAACATGCAGCGGATTATTGTATTGTACGTGATCACATCTGGAGGGCAACCGCTCAAGCTCATGTCTTCCAAAAGGTCAATAGCAGATCTTATCCGTCTCCTCTTACAAAGCCCACGAACCATCATGTTATAAGTAATATTGTCAGGAATCCCACCAGACATTATCATAATTCGAAGAATTTTGGCAGCTTTTTCAAGTTCGTCCACTTTTAGAAATCCCCTTATTAAGTTTATGCAAGAAGGGAAATGAGGAATTTGACTCTCTCGTGCCATAACTTCTATCAACCGCAATGCACTCTTCAATCTCCCATCGCTGCAGAACTTCTGAAGAATATCATTGTTGGTTTCCTCATCATTTCTAACAAAAGCTCTATCTAAATCCGACATCAAAGAATCCGGAAGCTTTTCTGAAACCATTATCTCTTCCAATTTTTCATTAATACACATCTTATGATCTTCAGAACTCCTCCATTCATCCTGATCAAATCCATCTCTGTCAATACAAACACTTCTCTGCAGCCCTCTACACCGTAAAGACACCACCGCTCTTTCTGAACCACTAGCTACCTTCCATGGCAAGTAAGAGTTGCTTCGACGACTATGTTCGATTAAACAAGCTAAATGAGAAGTAGATACGTTTACTGTCGAGTGCTTCAGAGAGCTACAATCCGGGCCGGCTTGTTTCAAACCCCATTGCAAACCATGAAAATGGAAAATCTCAACCGGAGAATTCCGAGGAGCAATGACATGCCCCATCATGGTCTTCTATCCAACGAATATAAAAACTTTAATCACTTAATTGTCAATATAGTTGGAAAAACATAAATATTTTTGCTTTCTTTCTTTACTTCAACCAAACTCAAACTAAAATTAATTCCCAGCAGAAAAAGAACAAATAAATTCCCTTATTTCATGATTTCAGGATTATTTTTTTTATTTGGCAAGCAATTCCCTTGCTTTCCCCGCTCATCGAAATGAGAAAAAACGCCACAACTGCAAGCCAAAAAAGAAAATAAAAACAAATGCAAAAGCCTCGAATTCAACTACATATTTCCTATAATTCAAGCCATTGACCATTTCACCTTCATTGAATTCAAAAGACCTTTAATAATCCCACCAAAAATTTTAAAAATAAACCCAGAATTAAAAGAATACCTGGATACTAGGTCAAGGCTTTAAATTGAAGAAAAAGAAACTTGTAATCGTTGGCAACTTTGTTTCTGCACACTGACAAGGCAACGTTTTCATTTTCAGCTAATGAGTTCTGTTTATGAGGTTTAAGGCGTGACGTCAATTTCTAGGGTTCAATTAGTGGTATAATTACACTTTAAGTACATTTTTGTAAGCCCGTTTATGATTCAGGACCTTTCATCAGCCTCATAGATTATCGGACTTCGGACCTCAGAATCTTCGGTTCGAGTTGGAAGTGTTCATGAGTCAAATCGAATCGAAGTTCGTTCCGAAACATTTTACAAGCTCGGCCCATCCAAATGACTAACTTTATTTAAATAATGGATAAAGTATATAAATGGTCACCGAACTTTTAGGGAAGATTCATTTTAGTCACTTTACTTTTAAAATATTCAATAAGTTTACCTAACTTTTAGTTCGATTTTGATACGGTTCCCCCCGTTACCTTCTCTTAGAAGTTGACATTATTTTTCGTTTTTTATTTAATAAAAATGAGTAAATTACACCAATTATCACTCAACTTTCTTCTCATACCAATTTTGGTCATTATAGTTTAACAATTTTCAATTTAATAATTTAACTTTCGAATTATTCATATTTTGGCCACTCTCAAGCGACATAGTTATACAAATAGAAAAATTCGATTAATCCTTAAAAAAATTCAGATAATGATTTTTTTATCATATTATCATATTTGATATTTTAATAAGCAAAGTAAAAAAAAATATTACTCAAATCAAATATTCCAATTAACCGGTCAATCGATTATTCGATTTAATTGGTACAATATAAGACCGAGAATTGAATCATATGAATTTAGCAATTAACCAAAATAATTTTTAAGGATTAATCAAACTCGATTTCGGTACAAATTTTTAAAATAAATTATTTCGATTAAGTTATGGTTCACAGTTTTAAGCAAAATTGATTAACCAATCTGATCTATTATATACAATATTTTTAAATTTTATGCATTACAATATCTTATAATCTAGTGATTTTGATACCTTCTGATTTTTTTAAAAAAAGTTTTTGGCTCTGAGTAGGATTAATAGGTGTGATCTTTCAATTTTTGACTTTCTAGTTATTTTTACATTTTTATCACAACCGAACAATTATTAAATCTACCATATTATCATATTTGATATTTTAATAAACATATTAAAAAATCATTTATAGAATCAAATATTTCGGTTAACTAGTTAATTGATTATCTGATTTAATTGGTACAATATAAGACCGAGAAATGAATAATCTGAATTTACCAATTAACCAAAATAATTTTTAAGGATTACTCGAATTTTTCTATTTGTATAAACATGTCATTTGAGAGTGGCCAAAATATGAACAATTCGAAAGTTAAGTTATTAAATTGAAAATTTTTAAACTCTAGTGGCCAAAATAGGAGTGAGGAGAAAGTTGGGTGATGATTGATGTAGTTTACCCATTTTTATTAAGGAAAAACAAAATCCGTTTAAACAATTCTTTATGAATAACAATTCTTTTTCAAAAATTAAGTAATTAATTTCATTTGGTTTAAATTTTTATGAATCATACTCACATATCATTTCTTGATTATATATGGTTCTAGCTTTTAATATACAATCCCAATATTTTTTTGAGGCGTCTGTTTCTAATATTAATTTATCTTCTTGTTTAGGAAGATAAACTTTTGGTATACTTGTAATTTTAGATTTTAGTTTTCTCATTATTTCGGAATCTTGTTTAGTCCATGTAAAAGTGTTATCTATTTTTAATTTATCATATAACATGCCTATTTTTTTTAGACAATTTTAAAAAGAAATTTCTACATAGTTAACTATCCCTAAAATTTATTAGAAATTATTTTTATTTTCAATTATTTCAGAAAATTCTTTTATTTTAATAATAATATGGTCTTGGAGTTTAAGATCATTTGAGGATAATTTTAATTCTGGAAATTGTATTTTTCTTTTTTCTAACTCTATTTTTTAGAACTTAATATAACTCCATGTTTTATGAATTTTTGAGAAATAATATTTAAGTGTTTTCTATGTAGATCCAGTGTTTCTAAAAATAGTAATATATCATTTATATAAACTATACAAAATTTATTATACTTATTAAAGATTAAGTTCATCCATCTCTGAAAGATCTGTGGTGCATCACATAATTCAAAATGTATTGCTTTCCATTGATAATGACCACTAGGTGCACTAAAAGCAGTTAACGATTTTAAATCATCAGATGACTTTTATGTTTTCCTCATATGCATGGGATATATTACTAGGTTGATATCATAATATATTATTAGGAAACAATTTTATCCATAAATATTCTTTATAAATTTAAATGGAAATAAATTTTTCCATAAATATTTACATAAATGATTCATAATTTCTAAACTTTTATGTTTTCCTCACATGCATGAAATATATTACTAGGAAACAATTTATCCACAAATATTTACCATTCTCAATAGATAATATTTTAAATAACCAATGATTAGTGTCTATTTGATTGATGTTTTTTAATTTAAAGGAATTTCTATCGGGATTTTTTCTATAGATAGAGTAATCCTATTACTCACCAAACTCATACACATAACCTCCCAACTAGGGCAAGTGTGATGCAAAATCCGTTAAATTACGTGTATTTGCCATCCCTAACTGTATGGGTTGCTTCCGGTTTAACAAATATTCAAATCAATTTTGATTTGATTCGATATATTTCAAGTTCGAATTATGTTCAAACCATCATATTCAGTAGTTCAGGTAAATCAACTCAGGTATAGAATACCTCGAGTAAGTTTGCCATGTCTAGTTCTTATGGTGGTGGCCCATGAAGGCCTACTCACAAATATGGGGAGAACTTGAAGGGCATATGGCAAATGATAGTTTGTTCTCCTTATGTAAACGAGAAAAATAAAAATAATGGTCCTGCATTTTATTTGTGTAATTGGACATTGATAATATAATATAGCGGATGATGATCAAGTCGGAAAAGTTTCATGAATTCCATGCGATGGCCATCAAAGCATGGATAAAATATTCATTTGAGTAACCCAAGGTATTTTGCTAATCATGAACAAGATTGAACCTTGCTATTTCCAATTATATGTTGGAATAAAGTGATATTTGGCAATGAGTTTGACGAAAACAAAAATATGGTAGAGAGAAGTAATCAGTTGTTGGAAGAGATAAAAAAGGGTGGAACACTCGGTTAGGGGCAATTTTGGATCAGTTTTGTGGAACAACTTGACTATTCCTTAGAATTGTCAAGTAGTAACACTAACACACTCGTTCTGATATGAGAAAAAGAAGGCGAAAAGCTTCATCGGAGCTTCCTGCTCACTTGTGTAATATCCCTCTCTTTTGTGGCTTCGGCTTTTTCTGATAATGGTTCTGCCAATGAATCATAACAGACACGCAGAGTTAGAATCCGAAACGACACAAAAGAAACAAATGGAAGTGTATTTGTACCTTCTGTCTCACAAGGGCTTCCTGATCTGTCCTCTCCTTCCAGTTACTCTTCCGAAGCTTAATTGGTCGATTTCCAACATATTTACCTGCAACACATCATCTGAAAAGTTCACACTCTTAGGGTACAAACATATATGAACACTAAGGAAGCCTCCAGATTTGGCTATGATGATAGAAGTACCCACCATTCATCTCTTTAAGTGCAGCGGCTAGGTCTGAAGGGTTAGCAAAGCTAACAAACCCGTATCCCTTTGTTTTGCCCGTCCTTTTGTCTCTAACAACCTGAAAGAGAGATAACATATCATACAAATATCTTAGATATCAAATCGTTTTTAAGAAACCATGTATCCCTCACTGATGTTTGTAAGAACAAACAGGGCAACCACAAGCATGATAAAAATGCATGTCACACCCTTCGATAGAGACACAAGAAACAAGATACTGAAAGGTAATACCATAAGGGCTGATTATCAAACTAAATGACCCAAAAATAAAGTTAAAATCATCAGAGCAGAGTGTTCGTGTGCCAAAAACTCGACAACTCAAAATGAGCATACTCACAAATCTGTATCTTATCATTCTTCTTAGCATGATTAAGAGTTAAGACCAGTGCATAGGCAACACTGACAATTCTCAAATGTGCCACAATATTCGAATCAGAAGACCAGTGAAAACATGAGCGGTTTTAAACATTGTTGGAATGCGGAATAGTAATTCATGGACAAAAAAGAATGAGGCTCTCCCAAGTTCAATGTCATACAACAAAAATTAACAGATAAAGGGAAAAGCATGCACTTCCCGTGTCCCCCATTTAGGCTAAACAGGAGGTGGGTATACAACTTAAACAGTTTAATAGGTTGACTGACCTCATTCAGACTTGTTCAAAATTCAATTCAGCTTGCTATGACTCAAACTACTCCATAAGTCAGGTCAAATATACCATACTCAAGCCCAGTAAGTCATGTCCCAGCAGTCTACATCTGATATTGATGTCTACAATTTTGACAGTATAAACAAATACTAATAAAATAAACTGGATCATTCCATTAATTTGCAGACATGCAGCTTCAAGGCAATACCCACCTTAAACACAAACATATAACTGCTCTGTGCACTTCATAAAAAAATCTGAACAGGAAATGCAAAGAGTTGATAGACACAGGCCAAAATATGCCAATAAAAAGGAAAGATTTAAATATCAAGTCAATGGAAACTCACTCTAGCCATGTTAAATGATGGAAACCGTGCAAAAGCTTTTGAAAGAACATCGTCATTCACCTCATTACCAAGATCACCACAAAATAAGCGAAAGTCATCTGGCATATGACCAACAGAAATAGGACATGAATGAAAAAAAGAACATGTAAACGAACAAATAAAAATCACAAGATAAATGAATATGAAAGCTGATAGTTAATACTTTCTGGCCACTCTGCAAGCGTTGGATCCTCCCATGACTGACCAGCAGCTTTCCGAGGGATTGCTTTCTTTTTAGTTTCTGCTTTGTGCTCAATTTCACTGCTTGCAAGAGCAGCTTTTACGCTCTCTAATGCTTCAGGGGTAACTATTTGAGCATCCCTTTGAAATAACTGTTGGGCCTGTCCAAATATACTATAACATATTACACAGGTGATGAGGTGAATGGGTACTCGATCTCACAGCTTTAAAATAAAAAAATGTTTTTTTATAACCAACATTAATATAAAGAACAATAAACTAGCTCAGCTTAAAAATAAGTAAATTTCCAAAAGCAACACTATCTCAAATATAATGATCGCAAATTTGAACTAAAAATTGAATTTCTTCGTAAAAAATTCAACTCTTCATTCAACCAACCTAATGCAACTTCTCGTTCTCGTTGGAATTTTGAATTCAATTCTCAATAACAATATAAACCATAAGTTAGAAGAAAAAAGCAGGTGAACAAATTTAAAACCAGCATAGCTCGTAAATTCCATGAGTCCCAAATTTACAAATAAAAAATTAAAATAATATTTATAGTTTATTGTCCTACTGACCTGTTGGTATTGAGGGAGAGAATAGACGCCGGGGACGGGAGCGACGGGTGCAGGGTAGGCAGAGGCTGGGGCGGCCGGAACGGACTGGGCTGCGGTGGCATAAGGTTGAGCCTGTTGCTGGAGATGAAACGGCAAAGGAAAATAGGGAGGATTCGTCGTCGTTTGGTAAGTGAATTGAGAAGAGGATGAGGAAGCAGGATTTGTGGCGGAAGAGGGTGGAATCGACATGGCTGAAATTGGGGATTTAGGGTTTTAGATGAAAAATTGGGGGAGAATCGGTAATTTAGAAGAGCGAAAGATTAGGGATCCAAGATAAAAGCGACAATGATTTAATAATGTTTTTTGCCTTTCAATTTTAATTTTTAGGAGGCCAACCTGTCCTTAAAACGCTGTCGTTTTGCGGTGAAGAAGGCTAAGCCCAAACTTGGGTTCAGGCTTTACGGGGTTCAAATCATGAAGAGCTAAACTCAGTTGGGCCGGTTTAGATTTGTTCACGGGTCGGATTATTTGTTCAAATTTAAAATTTCATCTAAAATTTGAAAAGATTTAAACAGTAATATTAAGCTTTAAAATAGGAATGAAAAAAATATAGCTGAGGCTCTAACTTTCATGGAAAATAAAATTAAAAAGAAATTATGAGCGGATTAAAACAGAGCATAAATTGTGTTAATATTATTGGTTGATTTAGTCCAAATCTGATCTTTAATCATGAACGCCTCTAATCAATCATGCTGATAAACTCACACCATTTTATTAAACTAAAATAATAAAAAAATAATCTCAAAATTTATTACTTTTTATTTTTAAAAGAGTTAATTGCATCTCATGTTTTTAAACTATGGTTTATATTTTAAACTTTTGAATGTTTTAATTTTATTTCTGAACTATGGCTTATATATTAAGTTGGTCCCTAGTTTTTCAATGTTTCAGTTTCATTCCCAAATTATGACTCACACTCTAAATTGATCTCTAAACTTTTAAATGTCTTAATCTCATCTTCAAATTGTTGTTTATGTCACATCATATTATTACATAATACACATTAATGCCTATATGAAAATTAACAATTTTATAATAATTTTATTAACATAATATATAATTAGCATGTACTAATAATTTTACAATAAAATTAGAATGTTCAAAAGTTTAATAATCAATTTAAGAAGAGATTATAATTTAAGAATGAAATCGAAATGTTTAAAAGTTTATGAACCAATTAAAAATAAAAACTATAATTAGAGGACGTGGGTGGTTTCACAGCCGTTGATGGTGTAAAACCGTTAACTCAAATAACTCATTGATGCAATAGGGACAAAGTTTGCCGCATGATCAAATGGAGATACCCACATTGCGGCAATTCGGATGGAGCGGTGAAATGCGCAGGTAAAGACGCATATGTAGGAGTTGGAGAAATTATATTATAGGCTCGGTTTTATATGTTATTTATGGTCTAAAATAATAAAAAGTATTTATTTTATAAATTTTTTTTTATGTCATTTTTTCTAAAGTGAATTTATAATTGATAAAAAAATATTTTTTTAATTTAATTTACAGTAAATCTGAGTAAAGATTCACTCGGTAAAAAAATTACATAGAAAAATTAATAAAATAGATGTTTTTTATTGGTTGGGACCATGAATGACGTGGCGAGCCGAGCTTATGATATAATTTCTCGTAGGAGGTGTCACTCGGGATCATACGAGCTTGGGAATGTAAGTAGGAACAAAATTAATATTACCAACAAGGGTTGGGTGCATTGGTAAGGCACATTGCATCCCCAAAGAGAGGACGTGAGTTCGAACCTTGGAGACGATATTGTTGGGAGGGACAACCATGCACCCTAAACATAAATCGTAAGACGAATATAATTACCAAAAAAATTAAAATATTAAGAGTGGTAAAAAAATATAAATGTCTAGAAGTTAGGGACAAATTAATTATAATATAACTTAAAAGTAAATTTTTGTGCCTTGAGGGGCAAGAGTCTCTCCAACATCGTATAAGTCTCCGTCTTTGGATATAAGACTTTTCACGTAATCTTAAAAGTTGTACAATAAAAGAAGCTGGATTTGGGACGTCATTAAAAGATGGATTAATATTATGTGCACTGGTGGTATAAACTTTCAGTTTTCACAAGCGCCTTAGTTTTATGGTATAAGGAGTTAGTTTAGGGTATATGGTTTAGGGGTTTAAGAGTAGGGGTTTAGAATTTAAAGACAGTTGTTTCAATTTAAGGTTTAGGGTTATAATTTATGGTTTATATTTTAGGGTTTAGTTTTTAGGGTAATATGGTGAGGGTTTAGGTTTTAACCTATAAACCCTAAATTATAATCCTAAACCTTAAATTAAAACAATTATCCCTAAATTCTAACCCTTACCCCTAAACCTTATACCCTAAACTAACTCTCATATACCCTAAAACTAAGGTGCTTGTGGAAACTTTCAATTTCCACCGCCTGTGTATAGAATATTCATTCTTAAAAGATTACAATAAATTTATGACATTGGAGATAGAGACGAAACCAGAAAAATATTAGTCTTACATTTGAAGAATAATTTATAAACTCATCAACCAATTGTATACATCTACCAAAGCTAATATATGTAGAAACTTACTTAACATTTGTATACGTCCTATTAGGTATATGTTTTTTCATATTAAGAACAAGAAGCACAAATTTTCTTTTCCTTAGTTTTATTTCTTACCATTGTTGATAGTAACAATTATTGTGATCTAGACTTCCGACAATAAAAGTAAATTATTATTTTCAGAGTTAAAAGTTTTTAAATTTCTCTCTTTTCATGTCTTCCTTCTTCTCTAACAGGGCATTCTAACAATTCATGGGTGTTGGTAGCAGGGAGATGGTCGGCGAAAATGAACGACGGTTGAAGACAAAAATGACAATAGATGTAGGGTCTGAATTAGGAAAGGAAGAGAGTTTTTGGAGAAAAAGAGATTGAGAGTTTTTTGTTCTTTTAAAACGACGAAAAAAAAATTTAAAAATTATTTTTTTGTTGGTGTGTCACGCTACTAATGTAGCGTGAATTAACAACTTAATGATCAAAATATAATAAACCGATAACATAAGTGATCTAAACGTTATTTTTTTACAATTGATGGCTAAAATTAAACAGATTGAAAATAAAAGAGACCACTACTGTAATTTATCTATCAAATAATTTAAAAGTACTTTTAGACCTATTACTATTAGTAGTAGTTTTTCTTACTTTTTGGTCATTCCATTTAGCGATATTTGTCATTTCGTACACGTTACTTTTGCTTGCTAATCCTTTTTTTTTATCAAACTAAACTACATTATCAATTATCATAATATAATTTTAGAGCTCTTTATTTTATTCGCCACGTGTTTCTTTTGTTCAATATTTTATTCCCTACGTGATAATTTAAGATTGTATTGTGTTTTGTATATGAAAAAAGATTACGTTGTGTTTTAATATTAAAACTTATCGTTATGTTTTGATTTAATTATTTTTTTATTTATCGGCTGCTTTTTGTTTTTCTGTTTACAAAATTATGGTCACATGTTTATTGTTACGCATTTATTTATTTTTTCTCTCGATTTTTCAAAGTTTTCCCCTGAGTAGCCTGAACTAATACGCGTTGCGTATTTAGCGGGTAAATTTTTCAACGAAAATTTTTTGAATACACAAGGCTTCAAACTCAAAATCTATTTAAGTGATATCAAGTTGCTTACCACTTGGACCGACCCCGTTGGTAGTGGTAGAGTCAGGATTTTCATATAGTGGAGTCAAAATAGGGTATGAGATACGAGAATTCTCATACTACCACAATATAAATATTATTGACTCCATACCCAAACAAATCAATTGGGGATCAATTCTAATATTTCTATGAAAAAAATTATACTAACTACTTGAACCCCAACTTAACTCTTTAAAAATCTCACACCACAACAAATCAAATGAGGTCAATTGACATTTAATATATACGTGGCTTCGCGTTTCCCGTTGGTTGCATCTATTTATTTTAAAGTTAGAATATTCTATTTTTCTTATAATTATAGGTATTTTATTTATTAACTGATTAATTTAAATTAGATATTACAAGGTTTATTACAAGGACGCCTCTTTCAAGTTAGTTTGCTCAATTCACTATCATGATTGAAATCTCTTGCCTTGCTTAAAGGATAAATATAAAAACTATACATGAACTTGTTATCAAATGTACAATACGCTGGAGTATGTCCAAAGACCAATCATGAGATGATTGTAAAAGACATACTTATTTTATCTTGTTTATTAATATAAAGTTATTATTATTTCAATCTTATTTTGTGCATCTATAAATAAACTGAATTATAATAAAGCCCTTAGAATAATACAATTGTTCTTGAATGTACTTAGTTAGGGTTAGGGATGGCAGATGGGTACAATTTCATGGATTTCGCACCGCAGCCGCCCCAATTGGGGCGGGGATGGGTATAAGTTTGGTGGGTAGTGGGCGGGTGTGGATGTAAAAATTCATATCCGCCGCAGGTAGTGGGTAGGTGGTGGATTTAAGACCTTGCCCGCCCCGCACCCGCCCGCCCCGCATCCTACCCACCATATAAATTTGGACCATTATGAATTTAGATGTAATTTCACAAACTATTCTATAAATCTTTAAATTTTATAGGATATTGCTTGTAATTTATGTTTTGTGGTTGTTCTTGAATTTATGTTTTATGTGTATGGTTGCTGCCAGGCGGGTACATGCGGGTACGAGATGGATAATGGGTATCCAATTGGGTGGTGGGTGTGGGGATGGATTTGAGAATATACCTGCGTGGGCGGGTGTGGATTTGAAAATTGTACCCGCCATGGGTGGTGGGTAAGTGGTGGATATGAAAATTTTAGGTGGGTATGAGGATGGGGGAAGGGGTATCCGCACCCGCCCCGCCCGTATGCCATCCCTTTACTTAGTCAAGTATTATTGTGGGCATGGACAACAATAATATATCAAGACTAATATATAGTTGATTGATGGCAAAGTGTTGTCATTGACATAGAGATGTCAAAATCAATACATAAGTATGTGTTAGAGAACAACATATTGGACTGGCTCGCTATGAGCATGTTTCTTGGATTATTATGTGACAGTCGCGACATTGCTCATGGTGATAACTACATGTATGATCCTCTGACTTGAGATCATCATTATTCTAACATCGTGAGTGACATACTTTGATACGGTCAAACGTGTGTCGTAATTGACTACACTATAAAGACTAATATTGGATATGTCACAATCCATGTAGTGGAATATGGTTGACCAAGATAGGATTTGTCCCTCCTACATAATAGGAGTAATATCATAGGTCGCTTGATTGAGTGAGACTAGAAAATGCATGGCCATGTGTATAACTAATATTTTGATATAATAATTGAAAAATGTTTTGGACTAATTTGAAAAGAATTCAAAACTTGTCCTCAAGTCCAAACAACTTGAATTTATGTTTGAGGGATCTTAAAAGGTTTTTGGAAAAGTTTTTGTTGATTTTAAATAGCCAAACTTGTATTTTCAAGTTGCCCGTACCGATACGATCTAACCTGTATGGATACCTTTTTGCCCAAGTTTGGTCACTGCCAAAACCCGTATCGAAATAGGCTTTTCCGTTTCGATACAGTGAGGGATCGTTTCGATACGCCTGGTAAGCGTACCGATCCCCATTTTAACAACCCCAACGACTAGTTTCCCAATGGTTTTTAAATGTCATACCGTACCGATACGCCCTCAAGCGTATCGATACGCCTAGACTGGCAAGAGCCCAACGGCTAGTTTATGATGAAGGCCGTACCGATACAGGTCCACACGTATCGATACAGAAGGCTGCAGAATAGCATTAATGGTGGGAAATTAAGTCTCCAACGGCTCAAATTCAACCCCAACGGCCAGTAACGACTACAAACTCATTAAGGAGTATAAAAGAGACCTCCAAGCATCAAGTAATGGTTAATGCTTCAATTGTCAACAACAAATGATCAAGAAATTTTCTTAGTACCTAATTGTCATTTCTTTGTATAGACAAACACTAGTGAGCCAAAATTGTTAAATTTACTCAAGTGTTTTAGGTTTTGGGTGAGAGCTAAATTATGCAAACAAATACCTATTAGAGGGATTTAAGTTTGCTTATCTTTTATTTTGTAAAGAGGGTTTGATCAAAGCTTTGGATAGAAAGCTTGATCGGTGTATAAGGGTTTCCTCCTAAGCCTAGAAAAGGGGACAAATCAATAGTGGATTGATTGAAAATCCTTAGTGGGAAGCTATGGTAGTGGATGTAGACCTTGGTTAGAAGGTTGAACCATTATAAATCATTGTGTCATTTATCTTTTTAGCTTCCACACCACTATAACCCAAATTTCCACTTCTCCACCACTTGGCAAGCAAGAATGGTTGAAGAAATCGAGCACCGTACATCCCAACAATTGGTATCAGAGCTTGGCTCAATCGAAGAGGATTAAAATCCTATTGAGTAGATTCAGCAAGCTCGGTCATCATTTCAATCAACCGGTTCAATGGCGCAATCCATCGACAAACCGCCCTTCATCGACGGAACTCATTATGCCCATTGGAAGACAAATATGAAGTTCTTCATTAAGTCAAGAGACTACAAGCTATGAGACATAGTTGAAGATGGTCTGTTCATGCCTCAACGAAGCAAAGCGGAATGGAGTGCCGAAGATCACAAGAAGATGAAGCTTAATTGCAAAGCCTTGCACATCCTATTTTGTGCTTTTGGCCCAACCATCTATGAGAAGATGTCTTCTCGTGAGAGTGCCAAGGAGGTATGAGACAAGCTTGAAGTCACATACGAAGGAACCGATGAAGTAAAGGAGACCAAGATCGGCCTCTTCAACCTAGCGTATGAGAACTTCAAGATGGATCTGCAAGAGAACATCGAGAAGATGTTTGATAGGTTCTCCACTATCACCAATGGTCTCAAAGGCTATGGAGAAACCATCCTAGAAGAGAAGCTTGTCCGAAAACTCATCTACTCACTTCCCGAGTAATGAGACTTAAAGAGGACCGCCATCATCGAAGCCAAGAATTTGAAAACCTTGAAGCTTGATGAACTCATGGGGTCACTCCTTACTCATCAAATAATAAAGAAAAACAAAGAAGATGAGAAAAAGAGGGAAGAAATTAGAGCTATGGGGGAGAAGAAGCTCAAAGGGATTGACATCAACACTAATGTCATTGCTCTCAAATCCTCCACTTGCCACCATGTAGATTCAAGTGAAGACGAAGATGATGAAGAAGAGATAGTTCATCTCTTCAAGAAGTGTGCCTCATTCATGAAGAAAGCCTTGAGAGAGCTTGAACAAGAATTCATGAAAAAGAATAGGACAAACACTTCAAGCCATAAGAAGAAGGCATATGTGGCTACTTGGAGTGATGAGGACTCCACCGGCGATGAACAAGCCAACATTTGCCTTATGGCCATCGAAGAAGATTCAAGGGTAACTTCTAATTCATCTAATTCATGTTCTTACACTTTTGATGAATTATAAGATGTCTATGATGATTTGGTTTTGGAGTTTAAAAATCACATTTTGAAAAACAATAAAATGATTTCAAAGTTGAAAATTCAAAATGATTTGATTTCTAAAATCAAACTTGAACTTGAAGCAAAACTCGAAGAGTTTGAACAAAAATGTTTTGATTTACAAATTTTGCTTTATAAAGTTTAATAAGAAAAATATTTGATTTTCAAAGAGCTTGAAAAGAAAAATAATTTTGAAAAATCAAACTTTTATGTAAGACAATCTAGTGCCTCTAGATTTGTAAATGGTAAATGTTTTAAAAGTGTTTGGGTCCCAAAAGGACTAACCACTTCAACTAAAAAGGATGAAATTGAAAAATGGATTCCTAAAGGGACTAAGTTTTGTGCTACTAACGTATATGGATCCAAAGTAATTTGGATACCAAAAATTACTTGATTGTCTTTTGCTAGGTGTGATGGAGAGTGATCAACAAGTCAAAAATTGAGGGGGAGCTCTATGCACACAAGGAAGGAGACTTGAAGAATGAAGGCTTCACATCCTCCCTTGAGTTCAAGTGTGGTAAAATCTAGTTGTTTTTGCTTTTATTTGATTTATTTCTCATTTATTTCAACTAGATGATCATATATGTTGGAATAACACTTTAATGATGCTTTGAGTAAGGGGGAGCCATTTTTAAACCAAAATTCTAATTTTTGTCATTTTTTTCAAACCTCCTAAGTTATTTTGAACTTAATGTCTTTTGAATTCTTTTTGATATAACAAAAATGGGAAGAAATGGTTTGAAAAATTGAATTTTCAAATGAATAAGGGGGAGCTCAAATTGATTTCAAAATTTTCATCTATTATTCACATTTTTAAACTTAAAGGGGGAGAATCCCAAACAATTTTTCAAGTTGGTTTTATTATATCAAAAATGGGAGATTGTAGAACTAATGTTTTGATATAATAATTGAAAAATATTTTAGACTAATTTGAAAAGAATTCAAAACTTGTCCTTAAGTCCAAACAACTTGAATTTATGTTTGAGGGATCTTAAAAGGTTTTTGGCAAAGTTTTTGTTAATTTTAAATAGCCAAACTTGTATTTTTAAGTTGCCCGTACCGATACGGTCTAACCTGTATCGATACATTTTTCCCCAAGTTTGGTCACTGCCAAAACTCGTATCGAAACAACTTTTGTCGTTTCGATACGGTGAGGGTCGTTTCGATACGCCTGGTAAGCGTATCGATCCCCATTTTAACAACCCCAACGGCTAGTTTTCTAACGGTCTTTTAAATGTCATAACGCACTGATACGCCCTCAAGCGTATTGATACGCCTAGGCTGGCAAGAGCCTAACGACTAGTTTTTTATGAAGGTTGTACCGATACGGGTCCACGTGTATCGATATGGAAGGCTGCAGAACAGTATTAATGGTGGGAAATTAAGTCTCCAACGGCTCCAATTCAACCCCAACGACTAGTAACGGCTACAAACTCATTAAGGAGTATAAAAGGGACCTCCAAGCATCAAGTAATGGTTAATGCTTTAATTGTCAACAACAAATGATCAAGAAATTGTCTTAGTACCTAATTGTCATTTCTTTGTATAGACAAACACTATTGAGCCAAAATTGTTAAATTTGCTCAAGTGTTTTAGGTTTTGGGTGAGAGCTAAATTGTGCAAACAAATACCTATTAGATTGATTTAAGTTTTCTTATCTTTTCTCTTGAAAAGAGGGTTTGATCAAGACCTTGGTTAGAAGGTTGAACCACTATAAATCATTGTGTCATTTATCTTTTTAGCTTCCACACCACTATCACCCAAATTTCCACTTCTCCACCACTTGGCAAGCAAGAACGGTTGAAGGAATCGAGCTCCGTACATCCCAGCACCATGCTCGAATAAATTGATACGAGATATCATAGTTATTCGTTTATAATAGTCTACTCAAGATATCAAAAATATTAGATGGACTATATAAGTGTAACTAATTCATGACTTGTGTACGATCTAGATATGAGAACAAAATGATATAATACATAAAAGAAGTTAATCACGAAAGAAGGTTAAGTCGAACCATCACTTCATGTAACTTAGGTAACAATGAAGTATTGATAGATGTCACTCATTGCTGGTAATATTAGAATTGTTTTAGATATTACTACTAACGTTACATGAACCTACAAGGGTCATACCCTATGATTGAAACAAACAAATATCGATTAGATAACATGTGTATAAACTTGTTGGGCAAGAAATAAGTAAAAACCGAAATTATCATAGTTATTGTAATTATAGATAATCTCGTTTACATATTTTAATACTAGATAATTAATGTAATTATCAGATACTATTAAAATATATATCCCTAAAGAAATTCGATAGAAGTAGAATCAGATTCTACACATTAAATTATATTCAGATAAATATAATATATATTTAAAGAATCCGAATTTAATTAAAATTAGGTTTTTGAATGCTATATAAAGTCATGAGCTTTAGCAGCCAAATATATGCTTTTCAGAAAATCTCTCTAACAGTTAGAGAAGAGAAAATATTATTCGTTTTGTTCGGGTGGACTGCATAGAGGTTGGAACGTGATTGCAACGACTCAGATTCGATTTGGATTCTCCTATACTCCCTGCAGATTTCCAAATTTATTAAGGTAACGTTTCATCATTTTCACCCTGAATTTGTTCATCGTACATGGATCTCTAGAGGCAATCGCCGGATAATTTTTTTGCTGCACCATGGGATGTACCGACATTTCCAAACATAATGCTAGACATGAACTTTAATTCCCGTTCACTTATACACATGAAACTTTGATTTCAGATTAATTTTAATAAATAAAACTTTTTATTTATTTTAGGGTAAAGTACACCAATGGTCACCGAACTTTTAGAGCGGGTTCATTTTGGTCATTGAACTTTTAAAAATTTCATTAGGGTCACTCAACTTTTAGTCCGCTTTCATTTTGGTCCCTTCCGTTAACTTCCGTTAAAAATGTTGACGTGGCACATTATCTCCTTCTTCAATCTCTTTCTTTTCCTCTGTTTTTTTTTCTGTTTCTTCAACCGCTTTCATTTCTGCACGTTAAAAATGATGACCATTCATTGCTACTGTGTTACTAATCAGTGTCCCAGGACTCTTCATTTTCTCTAAAGCCCCTACTCGACAACTCTGCCCAATATATATTTGAACATATGTACTATACTACGGACACCGAAATACACATAACAACTTATTGAAACTAGATCAAGATCTTAATGAGGCATATATTTATGTAACAATGCATACCTCATTGGAACGTTTCCGGTGCAAAACTCAGCCGGTACCTCATTGGAACGTTTCCGGTGCAAAACTCAGCCGGAAGTAGGTGTGGTTGGTCCTTGGGCGGAAGTAAGTGTAGTTGGTGCAGAACCATGCTCCTTTTGCATTGCTCTTATTACTATACCAGCTAATCTAATTAACTTTAAGACAACATAAACACCCCTGCAATAAAAAAGAACATTTATTCGCATCAAAATAAAAAAATTTAAAACAAATGATGAAATTTTATATAATGCTATCATGCATTGATCACCTAAGGGAATACCCTTTTTTTCTTTCATTTTCGCTTATTTGTTATAAATTTTCATGCGTAGAAACGGGACCCTAAATTTGACATTCTTCCAACATGAAAATACGAAAAATAAATTGTTAACAATGGGGAAAATAGCCATGAAAAATCTATCGCCCATAATTACAAAGTAAAAAAGGAAATGGTGTAAGCTTACAGTTTCGAATCTAGAAGTTTTAAACGCCTGTTTGAATGGAAACTCAGAAACGGTAACCAAAATGAAAGAACAAAAGAGAGTTTGGCAACCATAGTATCAACAAAGGAGAGTGATGATGTAGCGTTTGGGGGGTGCGGCGGTGGCAAGGGAGGCGCACCTGATGGTGGCCGGTCTAGGGGACTGTTTGGCAACGAGTTTAAGATTGAAAGGAGCATTGATGGACGTATATTTAGGTGAAGAGAATGCGTCATTTGGACATTTAGTTGCAGAGGAAAAACAGAGAAAAAAAAGAGTTTGAAGAAGGAGATAATGTGCTACGTCAACATTTTTAACGGAAGTTAACGGGAGGACCAAAATGAAAGCGGACTAAAAGTTGAGCGACCCCAATGAAATTTTTAAAAGTTTGGTGACCAAAATAAACTCACCCTAAAAGTTCGGTGACCATTGGTGTACTTTACCCTTTATTTTAATATTGAATAAATATAATTATTTGTGTATACAATATGGAAAATAAACACATTGGACTTTAATTAAATTTGAAGCTCTTTCCCTTGTGTCCTGGTGGTAAAGGTAGATGTTCATCATCCCTTGGGACCCGGGTTCGAGCACCAGTAATGCATTGTGTGTGTCGTCTTTGAAAAGACTAAAAAAGTTCAACATATGCTACCATTGCATCACACCAGCATATTAGAAAAATAGATTTTTAAGTAATCACCAAAATAGTTGATATATTTTAATTTTGTTAATCGATCTTAATTATTTTATTTTTCAATAGTTATAAAATAAATACATAAAATCACATGTATAGTTCACGATGTTTCACCTAATCCGAACCCGAATTCTAGAGTAAAAACTCAAACCCAAACCAACCCAACATAAATAAAAAATATCGATTTTCATTATTACTCGATAAAATAGGGAGTTAATTGAAAAAAAAAGAATACAAATAGAGATGGAGCATTATAATAATTATTCCATTTTATTAGACAAAATATGGAGCATTATAATAATTATTCTATTATATATATAAAGAGAGGGGCATTGTAGCAATTATATCTAACTATTTAGAATAAATTAAACTATTGTTTATGGTCGAGTATTTTTCACCTTAAATTAAAACCCGACTTGACATCATCTTAAAAAAATCAAACATGAATCCGACTCGAACCTTATTTTTTTAAATCCGACCCTATAAAATTTGGTCATGTTGAAATCTGCTGGGTATGGTTCAAATGGTCATCCATATCCAAAGTATGTAATATTGAACCTATGAATTAGAAACTAAACAAATAAAACCACATAGAACGTGCATGTTATTAAAAATGAAACCATTAGAGATTCGATTAAATGATAAATTATGATGTTAAAATTAGGAGTAAATAAAATTCGACTCAGCTTGAAAAAAAATCATGTTTTATAATGTTAAGTTATTTGATGTATTTAAGTTAATCGAGTTGAATAACTCATAAATTTTGAGTTCGATTTTGCTAACTTGAAAAAATGAATTTTACTATTTTGCAATTTAGTCTCCGATTTTTTTCTTCAATTCATCCTTTATTTTAAGTTCATTTTGACTAAATTCGAACTACGTACTCCTAAATAATTGTAGAATACTCATTTTAGGTCCATTTTAAGTCATATATATATATATATATATATATATTATATCGCTATACCACATGCTCACTATCACTATATAACATCTATATAACTTCAATTCATATTCTTAACCCAAAAAATATTTCTTTTGCAATCTAGTCTCTTAACTTTGTATTTTATTCAATTTAGTCCTTCAATTATATTTTTTTTTGCAAATTCTTTATCATCGCCAATTTCTTGACTCCTTTATACTCCATCAATACTTTATCTTAAAAAAATTCATTCTTTGAAAATAACATTATAAATATTTTTTTATAATTTTAGATGATAATTTTTATTAAATAATATTACAAATCTTACGTACACACGTGAAAAATAATATGACGAAATATCTATGTATATCTTATATGATTAGAGAAAGTCGTTTAAGTTAGAATCATTCTGAACTATAACATTGTGAATAATTGAAATTGTACAGAAACTCGACAACTAGACTTGACTTTCATAAACTTGAATCGAATAAGAAAATTCAAATAAAGTTTGATTCATAAAACAAGACTTCTCAACTTGACTAGCTCAATTTTTTTTTACTCGGCGAGACATATGAATATAATAAACAATAATGGAATTTTTAAAATAATTATAGTTCTAAAATAATGTTTAAAAAATGGATCGAACCATAATATAATCTCATTGTAATTTAAACTAATGTACTGATGACATTATTGGCCATTTCATTTATAAAAAATCTTTTAACTTTTTTTTAGTTTTTAAATTTTCAATTCTTTGTAAATTAAATTAACATATGAAAAAACAACAATTTTGTCCTTGGTCATTTTTAATAATTTTTTTAGAAATTTTACAATTTAAATATATTTATTTACATTTTACATTTTTTTGATTTTTTATACAAAATAACAAAATTTCTTACATCGATACTAGCAAAAGAACAAAATAACTAACATCATTTTTTTATCATAAAAATAACAAACATCAATTTAGCAAGTATGTTACTTTTTCTGTTAATCCCTTTAATTTTTTTTTTACTTTAAGGACCAAAATTATATTTTTTTTACAAGTTCGGAAGCTAAATCTATTACCAGACCTAAACTAATCAATTAAGTATTTTTTTAATAGAACTGTATTAAGTACTTTGTATTTTTTTAAAGGGTAAACTACATAAATGACCACCATACTATTGCAAAAGTCGCGATTTGACCACCTTACTTTCTTTTGAAGCAATTAAACCATCATACTATTAAATTAGGTGCAATTTGACCACCAGCCGTTAAAGGTTAACGGTAGGGTGACGTGTCAGTTAAAAAAATAAGGGTATAATTACACATTTGGTCCTTACTACTTATACATTCTTTCAATTTAATCCCAATTTTAATTTAATAAAATAAATTAATTATTTAATTAAGTGGTGACACGTGTCACTACCTTATTGGAGGGATTTAATTGTTTATATTTAATTAAATAAATTTATTTTCATCCTCCAATTAGGTGGTGACACGTGTCACCACCTAATTAAAGGAAGAAATGCAAAAACTCACAAATGCACAATGGGGGAATCAAACCCACGTCTACTAGCAACCAAGATTACTGGTTTACCATCACACCAAATGATATATTGTGATATATCTTCTGCAATATATTGTATCTAAATAAACATAAAAACTGAAAAACTCCATAATTGAACTCACATGGTTGATTTTTGTTTTGGTTAAACTAGTATTCAATTACCCAACTAGCCATACGGTGGATGAAGTGAGTTCAAGTGACTACAGTTCGTGCACGGTGGGCAATGCCATCACAACAGATAACAGTGGAGCCACCACCGTCGCTCTCAAGAAGGCTGGGACTCATTACTTCATTTGTGGTGTAGTGGGGCATTGTGGCAATGGCATGAAGCTTGCAGTTAAAGTGGAGTCGGGTTCGGCACCGACTCCAGCACCGGCACCGTCCAAGTCCAAGTCGTCTAAGTCACCATCTTCTTCCTCCGCTTCCTCACCGACTTCCAGCGATACAACATCGACCACCACACCATCTACGACTACCACAACCACCAAAGCCCCGGATTCTTCATCATGGAGCCTCTCCCCATTAGTGGCTGTTGTGACAACGTGGGTTGCGTTGTTTCTTATGGTCGTTTCATGATTGGGCTTCTGGGGGGAAGAGGCAGTGCTGCTGATCTCATTTTTTTAATAAAAAGGACTCCATTTTGTATCTTTCTTTGTTTGTATTTGAGGTGGTTGTGGTTTCTGGAGTTAGATAAGTATATCATATAATATCATATGTAAGTTAAGGTTCATTGTTGTATCGTGTTCGATTGTGAACATATGAATAATAAGCTATTGTCCCTGGGGCTGGGATGAAACATCAATGATAACTTTAAAGCTGCAAAAACAGAAAAACTAGACGCTAGAGCCAAAAATGTTCCATTTTTACAAATAGAGCAGGGGGAAAAAACAACGCAAAAATTGGTGATTTTCATCCCAGGGGAAACAAAGGGGATGTAGATTCTAAGACTAAGTTTATTGCTGGATTATCATTTTTTTTCAAATGTTTTTGGAACTTGAAAGATCAACAAAGAATTGCATTCAATCAATTATGGAGTTTTTCAGTTTTTATGTTTATTTACATACAATATATTGCAGAAGATATATCACAATATATCATTTGGCGTGATGGTAAACCAGCAATCTTGGTTGCTAGTAGACGTGGGTTTGATTCCCCCATTGTGCATTTGTGAGTTTTTGCATTTCTTCCTTTAATTAGGTGGTGACACGTGTCACCACCTAATTGGAGGATGAAAATAAATTTATTTAATTAAATATAAACAATTAAATCCCTCCAATAAGGTAGTGACACGTGTCACCACTTAATTAAATAATTAATTTATTTTATTAAATTAAAATTGAGATTAAATTGAATGAATGTATAAGTAGTAAGGACCAAATGTGTAATTATACCCTTATTTTTTTTAACTGACACGTCACCTTACCGTTAACCTTTAACGGCTGGTGGTCAAATTGCACCTAATTTAATAGTATGATGGTTTAATTGCTTCAAAAAAAAGTAAGGTGGTCAAATCGCTACTTTTACAATAGTATGGTGATCATTTATGTAGTTTACCCTTTTTTAAAAGCTAAAGCGATTACAAATAATATCTGTTCTGAATATATTTTTAATCATTTGACAATTTAAACTCAATCACTCTGCTGCAGCTGTTAGTGCTCGAACTCGTAACCTCTAAAAACAACAACTGTTTCATTAACTACAGAGACAAATTAGTTCGTATAAGTATTTTGTTTTTTTGTCTTTCTTTTTGGGGTTCAAAATTCAAATATTAAGTACTTTGTTAGGCTTTACACAACCCGTGATATAGTTGGGTCACAAGTTATAATCATATCGAGTCGGTTCAAATTTTCGGTTTTTAATTTCATCGTCCCATCACATCGGATTTAATGTATTATGGGTCAAATTATTGTTAAAATTAATTGTCGCAATTTAAGGCGATTGATTGCTTTATTTAATGGAATTAGATTAATTAATTTAGGGTAAACTACATAAATAGCCACCTTACTATTGTTAAAGTCGCGATTTGACCACCTTACTATTTTTTGCAGCTATTAAACCACCAAACTATTTAATTGGTTGCAATGTGACCACCAGCCGTTAGAAACTAACGGAAGAAGTGACGTGGCAGTTAGTAAAATTGGTATAATTGCATATTTGGTCATTGCTATTTATACATTTTATCAATTTAGTCCTAATTTTAATAAATAAAATAATTTAATTATTTAATTAGGCGACGACACGTGTCGCCACCGTATTGGAGGACTTTATTTATGTATTTTTTATTTAATAATTTTTATTTTGCTCCTCCAATCAGGTGGTGACACGTGGCACCAGATTGGAAGAGCAAAATTAATGCAAGAAACACCTTGCTTTTGATAGGATTCGAACTCGGGTTGGCAAGGTAGAGAATAAGCAGTTCTACCATTAGGCCACTACTATCTTTGTTATATATTGTACAAAATCTAATATATATTCTCTTTAGCTCCGAGAGTGTTCTCAGCTCTTCAACGATGGCTTCATCGGCGGTTTGGATAGCACCATTGTTGTACGGGTTTTGCGCCATTTGAAGCTCCGCATAACCGGCTTTGATGGCGGTAACACTAGCGAAAATTTTGGCTACCAAAGCTTCTAAAACTGCTTTCTGCTTGGGATTTCCATGGGAAGGTATTTTATGATCTGGGTTTGGATTGTAGCACTCGAATTTGTGCTGGTATGGAAAAACGCAGATTTCAATACTATTGTTTGAAGAAAATTTTGATGATGATTTTAGGTTGATGACTTTGTGGAAGGTTCTTGCGAGCTTGCTTTTATGGCTATGGCTGCTGCCATTGTTGTTGTTGTTGAAGTTGATGTTGTTAATGGTGGAGGTGGAGGTGGTGCTGTTGCAGCTTTTGCTTCGGGTGAAAACTGATTTGGGTTCGAATATTGGATCCATTTTTTTGAAAGATGAAAAGAATTAGAATGAAATGGAGGAATGGAATGCTCTTTGGACCATGAGAAAAGAAAGGGAAAAAAGAAAAAGAAAAATGATTTCGGGTTATTGTGATTTGTGAGAGACTGTTTGGAGGAAAAGAAAGTGAGAGAATCTGATAATCTTTGGAAAAGCAAAACAAAGAGAACACAAAATTTTGATTTAATTTATAACAAAGAACTAGGATATATATTAGATTTTGTACAATATATAACAAAGATAGCAGTGGCCTAATGGTAGAACTGTTTATTCTTCGCCTTGAGAACCTGGGTTCGAATCCTAGCAAAAGCAAGGTGTTTCTTGCTTGTCACCACCAGATTGGAGGAGCAAAATAAAAATTATTAAATCAAAAATACATAAATAAAGTCCTCCAATACGGTGGCGACACGTGTCGTCGCCTAATTAAATAATTAAATTATTTTATTTATTAAAATTAGGACTAAATTGATAAAATGTATAAATAGCAATGACCAAATATGCAATTATACCAATTTTACTAACTGCCACGTCACTTCTTCCGTTAGTTTCTAACGGCTGGTGATCACATTGCAACCAATTAAATAATTTGGTGGTTTAATAGCTGCAAAAAATAGTAAGGTGGTCAAATCGCGACTTTACCAATAGTAAGGTGGCTATTTATGTAGTTTACCCATTAATTTAATAATAAAAGGGTTAAATGAAAAATAAGCTCTTAAAGTATATTTTTTTTAACTTTAGGTGCCTAAAGTATTTTTTGCTAGAAATAGGTGCCTTAAGTTTACGTCGTTGTAATTTTAGGTGCATTACCATTAAGGGGGTGTTGAAAAAATTTATTAACCAATCAATATTTGACACGCGGCTGTAATTTTTTTGAAGAAAAAACCCAAAATTTTTAATTTTTCAAAAAACCCTAAAAATTTTCAGTTTTTACAAAACGGTCCAAAAAATCCCTGAAGTTTCCCAAACCAAAACCTCTAAATCGTCGCCGATCATCGCCCTTGAACACACCCTTTTGATCGTTGGACTTAGGTAGTCATTTTCCCTACATGACATCGTCGAAAATGCCGAACGGCGTGCCAACCGAACGTTGAACGCGAAATCGACGTTCGACTGCCATACCGTTCAAATTTTTTCAACGATATCGTGTTGGGAGAAACGATCGCCTAAGTCCGGCACAAAGTAAAAGCAATAATATCATTATCGAAATTTTAAAATTTGTTTATTCCAAAGTCAGTTAACTTATTCTAAACAATCAAACTTAAGCCCTTTTGAATACTGATATTATCGAAGTGTTTGTTCAGCCATTGAAGTAGAACTTTGGGGAATCAATGAAGGTTTCTTGTCTGCGTAGTCATTATGAATTCTAAGGTTACTGTTAGAATCAGATTACCTAGATACGATTCAATCAATTCAGAATTCTGAGAATGTGTATGATGTTTTTTTCCCTCTTGTTTCACACATAGTTGCTTTGATGAGCCGCCAATAGTCGGTTACGATGATGCATGTGTTCAGGAAAGTGTATTATTTTCAAGATTTTCTTGTAAGATTATATAGTAATTATCATGTGCACTATTTTTATATGATTAGGTTTAGGGAGTTTAACGAGGCATATTATAATATTTTGATATTTATAAAAATACTACGAGAATAGAGATTCATCAATCGGTTGAGTGATCAAAATGCCCCTGTTATCTCATCTTGTATGAGTTTGAATCTCGTTTTGGCCTTGAGAAGCAAGATCTTTGTATTTAATACAAAAAATACTATAGGAATAACTTCACAATTTAAATAGTTTGTTCAAGATAAAACTACTGCAACAAAGCATTGAATTGCCTAAATAGCATCCCATCGGATTCTGTGAAAATAGATAGTATGTTGGAAAAGAACAACATATGCATCGACTGGAGAAGCAATAACAAAACTAATACCAAAAGAAAAATAGACTAATAAAAGTAAAATCTTATAAGAAAATGTGTAGATTTTATCAAATAAAGAAAAATAAAATCTTAAATATGTAGAATATAGATTGTTTGTGGTCAAATCATCTACAACGTCGATTAAATCAACATAAACTATAAATGAACTTAAGAAATAAATAAAAATATTGAAAAAAATAAAAAGGAAAATTATCAAAATATTGGTGATAAAGTGGGATAATAAGGCCACCATCACAATCCGACTAAAATCATTTTCTAAAAATTTAAGAGGGAAAGAGAAAAATAACTCACTTTGTAGTAATTAAATTATTTAAGTTAGTTATATGATGAACATTTTTTTGACCAAAAGTAATATGATAACATATTAGATTAAAATTTAAATCATGTATATATAAATTATTTATAGCGTCGATTAGATCCACATAAATAATGAATGAATGTAAGAAGTGAATGAAAATATTGAAGAAAAAATAAAAAAAAAGAAAAAAAATTCAGAATGTTGGTGGATAAAGAGGGAGAATAGGGCCACCACTACAATCTACTAAAACTATTTTCTAAAAATTTAAGAGGGAAAGAGAAAAATAACTCACTTTTGTAGTAATTAAATTATTTCAGTTAGTTATACGATGAACATTTTTTTTTACAAAAAGTAATATGGTTGAATATATTAAATTAAAATTTAAAGCATGTATATATAAATCATCTACAACGTCGATTAGATCGACATAAACAATAAATGAACGTAAAAAATAAATGAAAATATTGAAAAAAGAGAAAAAATTATCAGAATGTTAGTGATAAAGACGGAGAATAAGGCCACCATCACACTCTATTAAAATTATTTTCTAAAAATGTAAGAGGGAAAGAGAAATATAACTCACTTTTGTAATATTTAAATTATTTCAGTTAGTTATATGATGGAATTTTTTGACTAAAAGTAATATAAGTGAATATATTAAACTAAAATTTAAATCATGTATATATATAAATCATATCTTCTTTGCCCAATAGGATTACACATTAAGAAGATAAATGAAATATTTATAACCTCCATATTATTTTATAAATCATATGTATTGTTACCCGTGCGATATTAAATAATATATTTTGAAAAAATAATTTTGATAATTTTTTAAGAAACAAAATCTATTAAAATTAAGATAAATATTTTATATACTGGCGGTGGAAACTGAAAGTTTTTACAAGCGCCTTAGTTTTAGGGTATAAAGAGTTAGTTTATGGTATAGAGTTTAGGGATTTAAGTGTAGGGAGTTAGAATTCAGGGATAGTTGTTTCAATTTAAGGTTTAGGGTTATAATCTAGGATTTATAAGTTAAAACCTAAACTCTCGCCATATTATTCTAAAAACTAAACCCTAACCTATAAACCCTAAATTATAACCATAAACCTTAAATTGAAACAACTATCCTTAAATTCTAAACACATACACCTAAACTCCTAACCCTATACCCTAAACTAACTCTTTATACCCTAAAACTAAAGCGCTTATAGAAAGTTTCAGTTTCCACCGCCAGTGTATATGATATTAATCCTTAAAATTAATGTAGTGTAACATTTAATAACCATCATTTTATAAGAAATAAATTTTGTAATATTTGAACAACTCAATAGTTATTTTGTAATAATTAAATAATTGAATGATCACTTAATAATATTTATAAAGTTTAACGATTATTTTATAACTTTTAAAAAATTAGCAAAAAATTATGTTAAGATAATTTAATAATTATTTACAAACTTTATCCTAATATTTTTATTTTATTAAAATTTCACTGTAAAATGCCCATACTATTAAGACTTCTCCCCACCTAGAAATAAGATGATATTAATCGCTTAAATATGCTTAATCACACGCCATTTTGTATATCATACCATTAATAATATCAATTGAACTATATTTATATCGGTTAATACTTTTTAATATATTGATGCGATTACATAGCAGTATTATTCATATTTTTTATTAACTCTTTGATAAAACATATACTTTATACACATAAATGTTTCACTCAAAGTCTCTTGAAATAAACATTATCTGTTTTTTTTATTAGAGTCATTGGTTAAGTATATCAAAGAATACCTTTTAAATTAAAACATAAATAAATAAATAAATAAATAAATAAATAAATAAATAAATAAATAAATAAATAAATAAATAAATAAAGCGTGTAGAAATGGTCGGTCCATGCATTAGTTGATGCCAGTGTGAGAACTGTGAAAAAAAAAGAAACCCTTTATTCATTCCATACGGCGTCCGCAGAAACAAAAGAAACAGCCCACAGGTAATTTTGATCAATTATTTCTTTTAAAAAATTATTTCCAAAAAAAAAAATCACCTTATCCTCCCATTTCCCCAAATTACCCCTCTCCAAATTTATTATTTGGCCTATACAAATTTACTTTTTTTTTTTAAAAATAATTCTATTATTTCCTGTATTGATCAATTAATTAATCTTCCGTATATACCCTCATCATCTTCACTCCATTCTCATGGAATTCTTCTTTGTTCAGATTTTATCTTGAAGGTAGGGGTTTTGATGGTCATATGTTTTGATTTCTGGGGCACCCTTGTAAAAGTATAAATTTTAGAAATTATTTTATTATATGATAAAAATATTAACATATTTTTTTTCCTGTTGATTTTGAATTTTTTTTTTCTGTGTTGCTATTTAGTGTTTTAGGTTTAGGGTTAGGTTTAGATCTGTTTGAAATCAGATTCAACTTTTTAATTTGTTTCCACTTTATATTTTTTATTTTTATTATGGTTTCAAATTTAGAAATATTTTCATGATTTTTCTCCCCCCCCCCCTGAGAATTGTGTAGTCAAAAGAAGTTTTTTTGAGCTGCTGAAATGAAGCCAGATTACAGATATATTTTGGATCATGTAAGCTCCATTTTGTTTTGAAGTTATCTAGTTTTTTACATGTATTTTTGGGAAATTTTTGCTTACATTTTTTTGTCTGATGATAGCTTTAAAATAGTAAATTAGAATTTTAAGGGATTTGTTATATTAAATTTTATATTATATTATTTAAAATTTTCTTATTTTTTTGATCAAATCAATGTTTGTGATCTTTTAGAGTTTAGAGTTTTTTTAATCAATTGAGAAAGTAATGGATGATAATCATGGATTTAGCTGGACAATTATAAAATCAAATCAAAGTAATACATGATGTTCTGTTTGTCTCTTGATTTTATTCTATGTAAAAAGTTGATAAATATGTTCCTGAAGTTGATGTTCAATCTTATTTGTTGCATATGAATGTTTGGATGTTACAGTTGAAGAAAAATTTTCTGATCCCAGAAGATCCTGCAATCTGTTATTTTCATGTTATATAGAACTTTCTAGAAGCAGGGTTTTCAGAAATTTGATTGCAACATTAACATTTGAGGGATCATGATTTTGAAAGTAATCAAATCACTTAGATTTCAACTTCACCATCGCTTCCCTGGTTTTAATCAATTATATAAAAAATGAGAAGGCGATAGTCTTGTTGCTTCACCTAATCAGGCTACATCTGTAATTCGATCAGGAGTTTTATCGAATGCATCACCGATTTTTGGGTAATTTTTGGTGTTTAGATACAAAATTATATTTGTGTTTCCATTTCGGCTATTATCTATGGCATGATTCTAGGATTTGGGGATTGGTGCACGCATGAGTGGAACGAAATATGATTTTTCATGCATCGAAGTGTTAGGCCTTGCAGCATATACTTTAGCGGAAGTGATACTTACTAAAGCTTATTTGTCCCCTCTCTTTCTCTAGCAGCTGAATTGTGGTTTTCTGGGGGCAACCTGAAAATTTATTGTAACAATTATTGCAGTGTTGACATATTTTATGCTGAGTTCACGAGAACATAATGGTTTGATTGAATAAAGCTTTTGAATCATGTTTCATCTATTTGTTTTCTTAATACTTTCTTTATATTTCTGTGTAGATAAAAATTCTTTTTACAGCAGTTCAGAATTATAGCTTGGATGTTGGGCTGCTGAATTGATTCTTTAAATTTTAAGGTAGGGCTGTTTTGTATTCAACTGTTCCTATTCCAGATACAGGATGTAGTGTTTGAAGTGTCTTTCTTTGTTGTGTAGCAATACAGATGGGGACAGAACTTATGAGAGTTTGTGTTAAAGAAGAGAACGATGATATTCCCCCAGTTCCGCCGGGTTTTGAGTCATATGCATCTTTTACCTTAACAAGGGGGGCACAAGATTCTGTAAAACTCGAGAGTGATAATGTGAAGTATTGTTATGCCTCTGCTACCGCAAGTAGTTCTGATGCCAGTTCTGCCTCAAAGGAAACTGAATTGGGAAATAATGAAAGCACAAAGATCACACGATCTCTGAGGCGAAGACCTTGGATAAACTATGGTATATATGATTGCAGTCCAGAAGATGAGCCTGAGTGTGGAAAGCTTGACCTAGTTAGTTTCTTCTTTTCTTGTAATTTGTTTGTTGAAACTTCTGCGTTCTTTCTTGTTATATATTTTGTTGAACCTTCTTTTTTCTTTTCTTTTCTTTGGGTTTTGAAAAAGTTGTTTGTTTTATAGCTTCAGGTGCTGGTGTTGGAAATTTTAGCAAAACAATGTGCTATCATCATTTTACGACAATGTACATCTTCGTAGTTTCATATATGTCATTCATTTTTGCAGAATCAAAGATTGAGACATAATCTTCCTAAAGGCGTTATCCGTGGATGTCCAGAGTGTAATGATTGCCAAAAGGTTAGTTTTTTCTTCTTTTGTTCTTTCCTAGTTTCTTATACTTTTTACATGTTTCACCATCTGCCTCAGACAGCAGCACCGCTCCTCTATTGTCATTTTTCTACAATACTGTAGTTATATTTACCCTGTATTGTAGCAACATTGTAGATGTAAGAATTACTTGGAAATGCCTTGTAGTTAAGTTTTTGGCAGGATTAAATGATGGCTAATTGTAATGTAGCGTAAAGTGACAATAACTGGTAATGAAGTGCTATGAAGGAGCTGGACAATGCAATTCGGATTGTATGATTGATATGCTATTCTCCCTTTTTAACCATTGTCTTCAAATATTATTTCATTGATATGTAAAGTGGTGGAACAGGTAACTGCAAGATGGCATCCAGAAGAGGCATGCAGACCAGGCATTGTGGATGCACCTGTGTTCTACCCAACAGAAAAGGTATTTAATGTTGCTTACAATATTTGAGTTACTTGAATATCATAATTTGCCTCCTATAGTTGTTACTGGTCAAATCTGCAGTTCGGCATTAGAGAAGTAAATATCTTATCTGGTTTTTTAATGTTCCCCCAGGAGTTTGAAGACACTTTGAAGTATATAGCTAGCATACGACCAAAAGCGGAACAATTTGGACTCTGTCGCATTGTTCCTCCATCTTCTTGGAAGCCTCCTTGTCCTCTTAAAGAAAAGAATATATGGGAAAATTCTAGATTTGCTACTCGTGTGCAGAGGGTCGACAAGCTTCAGAATCGTGGTTCAATGAAAAAAATGTCAAAAGTTAATAACAGTATGAGGAAAAGGAGAAGATGCATGAGAATGGATGTAGACTGTGGGTCTGATAATGGAAATATCTCATGGTCTTCTGATGCTGTATTTTGTGAAGTAGAGAGGTTTGGGTTTGAACCTGGTCCAGAGTTTACTCTGGATAAGTTTCAGAAATATGCTGATGATTTCAAGGCTCAGTACTTTAGGAGGAAGGAAAATGATGTCGATATGAAAGGTAAAATGACCATTTTCCCAGAGAACCATGAACCTTCAGTTGAGAATATTGAGGGTGAATACTGGCGCATAGTGGAGAAAGCAACTGAGGAAATAGAGGCAAGATTTGTGAATTTGGAAAATTTTCTCCTTTCCTTTCTGTTGATTAATTTACTTAGAGATGAATAGCCTGAGCTATTGAAGCCACTTTCCTGCTCCAGGAAGCTATGGTTGGACCAAAAATGAGTTTGAGAAAACTTTTATTAAAGCTTTTCTAAAAGCTGAAATGAGTGTTTTAGAAAGTGTCACTAGGAGAAGCTGATAGACAAAGTCAATGAAGTTTCAAGTGGACAAAAGAAAATTGTTCATAGTTAGTTCAAATAATTTCATTCTTATAAAGTGTTTTAGAAAACCTCACACCAGCAAACTGTTTTTTTACATTCCAACTAGACCAATAAAACTCCAGTTGTTTTCTTATCTGCTCTGCTCTGCTCTGTTCTTTCTTTCTCTTTATGTGAAGGGGAGTTGCTAATTCTTATACTCCTTTTATTTTTCAGGTCTTATATGGGGCTGATCTGGAAACTGGGGTTTTTGGAAGTGGGTTTCCTAATAAGGCCAGTCAAGTTGGATTTGCATCCAGTGAGAAGTACGTAAAATCTGGCTGGAACTTGAATAACTTCCCCAGGCTTCCTGGATCTGTTCTCAACTATGAAACAAGTGATATTTCGGGGGTTCTGGTTCCCTGGTTGTATGTAGGAATGTGCTTTTCATCCTTTTGTTGGGTAAGAATTATATGTCTATAAACTTCCTTTCTCCTTGCATGAGTCGAAATCGGGTCTGATATTTTTTGTTAGCCTAGCCTTTTGTTGGGTAAGACTTCTATGATTATATACTTCCTTTCCCCTTGCATGAGTTGGCTCTGGTTTTCTTTGATAATTTTATGTTAGTCTAGCTTGTGAAAAATGAAATTCATGTCTATTTATTTTGTTTGGGTGACTTTATACCCCATTTGATCCTTGCATAAATCGCGTGCCTGCAATTTGGCATCATAAGAATAGTTAAGAGGTTGGTATGCCTGAAAGTGATTCCAGGATGGTGCTGATGTGAAACCCTGGATGAATTTGTTACCGTAATAATGGAAGAAACCCTTAACAAAATATTATGCGGCTTGGCACACTGTGCAGAAATTTGTGGGTATAGTTTTATGTTTTTCTAGGTGTTAGCCAACAAATGGTTCTGTTGAACTTTTGAGTTATTGAAGTCACATTTAAGGCCATTACTTCCACGACAGTATAAGGATGATCTGAGGGTGCTAATATTTCTATTTTTTCCCATTTGTTTTATGTGGATGAGACTAGCATGTTGAAGATCACCACCTATACTCACTGAATTACATGCATTGGGGTGCTCCAAAAATATGGTATGGTGTCCCCGGAAAGGATGCTCCAAAACTAGAGGAGGCTATGAAAAAGCATTTGCCTGATCTTTTTGATGAACAACCTGACTTGCTTCACAAACTGGTAAGCTAAAAGATCTCCGATAGTGTTTATATGTAATTGTAGCTAAGGGTGACTTTATCTAACTGTTTGGAGTGTGTCAAATGGTAATAAGAAGCCAAATGTATCAGCATGTTTTACTAAGCCCCCCCCCCCAAAAAAAAAGAAAAGATAGCATGTTTACTTGGATCAATCTGTTTGCTAGTGGCTTGGTAAGGTCAATTCTAAGCCTGAACTAGTTTTGGTAATGCTTTGGTTCACTATCCGAATAGACCACATAAAAATAAATGGAGTGGATGCATAACAGATTGATATGTCTGCAAATGTAGTGGATTCATAATAAGTGCACCTCATTTCCCAGTTATGCTTAATTACTGTAATAGTTCTGGACGATACCAATTATGCACTGAATGTCATTCTTTCATGCAGGTCACCCAGCTGTCCCCTTCCATACTAAAATCTGAAGGGGTACCCGTCTATCGATGTGTTCAGAATGCTGGAGAGTTTATTCTCACATTCCCTAGAGCATATCATGCAGGGTTCAACTGTGGTTTTAATTGTGCAGAAGCAGTAAATGTAGCTCCTGTTGACTGGTTGCCACACGGACAGATTGCTATTGAGCTATACCGTGAACAGGGAAGGAAAACTTCCATCTCGCATGATAAATTGTTGCTTGGAGCTGCAAGGGAAGCAGTCAAAGCCCACTGGGAGCTCAGTTTATTGAAAAAGTATACTTCTGATAACTTAAGGTGGAAAGGTTTATATGGACAGGATGGAGTTTTAGCTAAAACTCTCAAGGTAAGTTATGTCCGTTATTTGTCTTTGGGCTGATATATTGGGTATGATTTTATGAATTTTTGTTTAGTCATTTCAGAATTTCTGTACATGATCTGGATTTGAACTGTGTAAATTTTTTTCTTAAGCTAGATTTTGTGACTGATTCAAATTTAATGTTTGATAATTTTTTTAAGTGGTTTAGGATTGGTCTGATCTCTAGAGAATCATTGATCCCAAATCTGTAATGTAAGAAGCTTGTGATTATGAGCTCTAAATATTTATGCACAAATGCATGCAGATAGATTCATGCATGTATACTTCCATGTTTATTGCATATGCCCACAGACACAACCTCATAATGCCGTTTGTGCATGTGTAAAATTCATTTTTGTACAAAATATTAGTTTACCCTGGATATGGATTTAGTATTCAATTGCAAAACTACTTGAAGTCAAGTTTGTGTTGATAAAAGAAATTATATCTTTTACTTAATTTAATTTCAATTCAAATTCATAAATAGAATTCACGTTTACTAGAGTCTTGTAATGTTTATTTAGTAAACTTATTAGCATATAAGCAATGCTTATATTAACTTGGGTTGATTTTGACAGACTTTATATACATTTATTGCCTACAGAGACGGGTTGAGATGGAGCGTCTAAGCAGGGAAATTCTTTGCAGTTCCTCTCAGGCTCTGAAAATGGAGAGCAATTTCGATGCTACGAGCGAGAGAGAATGCAGTATATGTTTTTTCGATCTGCACCTTTCTGCAGCAGGTTGTCATTGCTCCCCTGATAGATATGCATGCTTGAGACACGCAAAGCAGTTCTGTTCATGTGCCAGAGGTGCCACAATTTTTCTATTTCGATATGATATAAATGAATTAAATATCCTTGTTGAAGCAGTGGAAGGAAAACTAAGTGCAGTGTATAGGTGGGCAAGACTAGACCTTGGGTTGGCTTTGAGTTCATATGTAACCAAGGACAATATAGGTGGCAGGTTATCCCATACCCTAGGAGTGCCTAAAGAAGTGCCAAAACCATCAGTCATTTCTTCCAAAGAATTACCTGAAGAAAATATGTCGAAAAACAAACCCTCGATTTTATCTCAAATTTCTGCTCAGATGTTATTGCTACAAAGAAATAAACTATCAGAGGCTGCATTACCATCAAAAGATCTAAATTCTAAGTTGAAGAAAGGGGAATCGGTTCTTTCTGCTTCAAGCTTAAGCATTCCTGGAGGCCAAACTACTGTGGCAAGTAGAGTGAAGAAGCCTTCAGCTCCACGAGATAATAATACCATTCTTCTTAGTGATGATGAAGGTGGTGAATCTGAGAAATCAGTTTCAGAAAGACGAAAAGAACATTCTGTCACAGAGCTTTCGGAAGCCTCCTTGAGGCTGGCACCATCTGATGAAAAAGCGAGCACATGTAATTACAAGAATGAGGCTATCTTAACTACCCCTCTAACTGATGCTGCTGTTATAAATCAAAAGGACGCGCATTCCCCTGATGCACAGAGGACTAGTTGCTCATCTGATTCTTCTCACATGAAAGATGAGCATGCTGAAAATAGTATCACATCTGTAGGATCTAATCACCAGAATATTTCTTGTCATTTAGAATCTGCCACTATAGAATCTGGTAAAGGTGTTCAGGATTCTTTTAATACCACAGGGATGGATGATAACAAGAATAAACCATCGATTGTTGAAAGCAACCTTCAGCATCTGCTGCCTTTGGGCGGTGAAAAAGTTGACAAAGATAAACATGAGAAGGTGGGAGCCATTGCCTCTGCAAATTTAATTGACAATACAAGAAGTAATGTAGGAGGGCTGTCTTGCTCTCAAACTAATCTGGACAGAAACGTCCGGCAGAAAGGTCCTCGCATTGCTAAGGTAGTGCGTAGGATCAACTGTACTGTTGAGCCTTTGGAATTTGGAGCTGTGCTCTCTGGGAAGTTATGGTGTAACAGCCAGGCCATTTTCCCAAAAGGTTTGTTGCATTGTTGTTTATTAAAGCTGATACATGTCAATAAGCTAAGTATGGACGGCCAAATGTATTTACTCATTTGTTCTTGTGAATGCAGGATTTAAGAGCCGGGTTAGGTATATTAGTGTTTTAGATCCAACAAATATGGCTTACTATATCTCAGAAATTTTGGACGCAGAGAAGGATGGACCTCTGTTCATGGTATTTGAAAATTTTGTTCTGTCAACTATGTTTCTGTACCTACACCCCCTTTACCTTTTTATGCTTCAACCTGTGTTATATAATGCCGGAGAATGTTGTCATGGTGTTTTTAAGCATGCATGACCATAATGTTGATTTGGTTTCAGGTATCTGTGGAGCGCTGTCCCAGTGAAGTATTCATTCATGTATCAGCTACCAGATGCTGGGAGATGGTGAGGGAGAAAGTGAATCAAGAGATAGCGAAGCAACATAGACAAGGAAAGACCAACCTCCCACCATTGCAGCCTCCCGGCAGCCTTGATGGCTTTGAGATGTTCGGTTTTTCTTCACCTGAAATTGTTCAGGTTAGTAGATTATGTTTTTGTTTCCTCTACCTCCATTTTCGCACCATTTTATTGTTGGGTTTCAAAAGTTTAGCCATCCCAATACAATCTGACTTTTCCGCCTCGGATACTGACAAATTTTAACATCAAATATAGAAGTTAGCTGGTTTCCAGTGATACGAAAAATTTTCAGTTGTTTTAACTGCTTCTCCCCCTCCCTTGATGAATTGTCTATTAATGACTTAAAATTTTCCTTGGACATATGAAGTAACTCATTTCTCGTATGCCTAACATAAACTAGGCCATTGAGGCAATGGATCGCAATCGAGTTTGTACGGAGTATTGGGACTCTCGGCCTTATTCACGGCCTCAAGTGCAGTTTCTACAACATTCTCACCCTCCTGCTAATGGTGGCAACGCACTGAGAACATCCGGGGAACAAAATAATGCAGGGATTCCTCGGAGCAATTTCTTGCCCGGGGAAGTTGACACACTACTCAGAGGTCTATTCAAGAAGGCAAACTCCGAAGAATTACACTCACTCTGTAGCATTTTAAGTGACAAAAGGCCAGCCATGAATGTCGACCTCGTGTCTCGACTCCTCAAAGAAGAGATTCACAGCCGCTGCCCAAGATGATTGAAATTTTTGGTCATCCGATTCAAGATTTAAGAGCCGATTTCCCACATTTTCCCGTCTCTGTAAATATTGGTATCGTGAAGCACATCCGGCTTTAATTCTATCCACCATTCTTTCAGGTAGAAGAAAAAAGTGACAAGTAACTGTAGGTAATTTTACCTGTGGGATTTTTGTAGCGTAAGATAAATTTACGTGTCCAATCCAAATCTTGTTTGGACATGAACATAAATTTAAATCTACATATCTGTTCTAAAATTCAATTTCGTCTACCAATATTGCATTATTTATTTTTAATTTGATAATGTAAGATCGGAGTAGAGGGCCGGTGATTGGTGTTTATTCAAAATGTGAGGTCTTAGTCTGCACGTCCGAGAGAGATTGACCCTAACCCTGAATCAAAGCCTGTTGATATGGATGAGGATGAGAAGGAAATGCTAACCCTGAATCAAAGCCTGTTGATATGGATGAGGATGAGAAGGAAATGCTAACCCTGAATCAAAGCCTGTTGATATGGATGAGGATGAGAAGGAAATGCTAACCCTGAATCAAAGCCTGTTGATATGGATGAGGATGAGAAGGAAATGCTAACCCTGAATCAAAGCCTGTTGATATGGATGAGGATGAGAAGGAAATGCTAACCCTGAATCAAAGCCTGTTGATATGGATGAGGATGAGAAGGAAATGCTAACCCTGAATCAAAGCCTGTTGATATGGATGAGGATGAGAAGGAAATGCTAACCCTGAATCAAAGCCTGTTGATATGGATGAGGATGAGAAGGAAATGCTAACCCTGAATCAAAGCCTGTTGATATGGATGAGGATGAGAAGGAAATGCTAACCCTGAATCAAAGCCTGTTGATATGGATGAGGATGAGAAGGAAATGCTAACCCTGAATCAAAGCCTGTTGATATGGATGAGGATGAGAAGGAAATGCTAACCCTGAATCAAAGCCTGTTGATATGGATGAGGATGAGAAGGAAATGCTAACCCTGAATCAAAGCCTGTTGATATGGATGAGGATGAGAAGGAAATGCTAACCCTGAATCAAAGCCTGTTGATATGGATGAGGATGAGAAGGAAATGCTAACCCTGAATCAAAGCCTGTTGATATGGATGAGGATGAGAAGGAAATGCTAACCCTGAATCAAAGCCTGTTGATATGGATGAGGATGAGAAGGAAATGCTAACCCTGAATCAAAGCCTGTTGATATGGATGAGGATGAGAAGGAAATGCTAACCCTGAATCAAAGCCTGTTGATATGGATGAGGATGAGAAGGAAATGCTAACCCTGAATCAAAGCCTGTTGATATGGATGAGGATGAGAAGGAAATGCTAACCCTGAATCAAAGCCTGTTGATATGGATGAGGATGAGAAGGAAATGCTAACCCTGAATCAAAGCCTGTTGATATGGATGAGGATGAGAAGGAAATGCTAACCCTGAATCAAAGCCTGTTGATATGGATGAGGATGAGAAGGAAATGCTAACCCTGAATCAAAGCCTGTTGATATGGATGAGGATGAGAAGGAAATGCTTTCTGAAGCACGTGCTCGGTTAGCTAATACCAGGGGTAAGAAGGCGAAGAGGAAAGCTAGGGAGAAACAGCTTGAAGAGGCCAGGAGGCTTGCATCTTTGCAGAAAATGAAATGTTTTCAATTTAAACTAAATTAAATAATAATATAAAATTATTAACTTAATTTCCAAAGTATTTTTTATCCTGTTACATGAGAAAATGCATTGTTTTTTTTAAACATAGTGCATACCATATAGAATAATTCATACTAAAAGAAACAAAAAACCTTTAATGGCACTCAGCAACGAGAAAACTTTGCCATTACCATTTTATGCCCCGTTGTTGGAAGAAGATTATACCTTCAAGTTTGGCTGGAGGAAGGGTTCTCATCAAATTCCTCATAGTATTTCTCTACAATTTTTTGTGCAGAATGCTCATGAATTTCAATTTCCTTAGGAAATTTCTTAGAATGCTCAAGCTTCTCAATAAGGTTATTGAGTACAGCTTGTTGCTTATCCAGACTTGAAGAAATCTTTTCGTGCATATTACAAAGCTCCTCGTTAAACAACATCAAATGCAGGCTAGTGGAAAGATTGGCACGCTTGATCTCGTTGCATTCCTTGATTATTAGTTTGAGTATTGCATTGTTTCCTTTCCCCGCCATTGTTGAAAGCTGGAAGAGAAACAAGTTTTAAAATAGAAAAATAAAATAAAGAACAGGAGAACCAGAAAGAATAAAATAAAAACTTGTTGTAATTTAACCTATGGGGCTGTATTAGGTTTAAAAAGATAGTTTTTGAATATTTGATCTCTTTTTTAATTTACAAGCAATAGGTCAATCCAACCATAATTTGACTGGATGAGTTGTGGGAAACGACGGAGAGAGAATAACCTGATTTGATGAAGCTTGAGTGCTGCTGTAAAATATAAAGGGTTAAACTGAAGAAAGAGTTTAAATAGAGATAATTTAACCTATTGTCCATTTGGGCTGGACTTGGGTTAAACTATATCCATGACCAGTAAACTATTTATTCAATTCTATTTTGACAACTGAATCACGGATGTTTTCAAATATACCACTAAATTATTAAAATAGTTTTCATAAAACTACTAACCGTTAACTTTTAAATGAATTGACGTGATAGTTAAGTAAATTTATATAAGGATTAATATCCTATACACTGGCGGTGAAGACTGAAAGTTTTCACAAGTGCCTTAGTTTTAAGGTATATAAACCTTAAATTGAAACAACTATCCCTAAATTCTAACCCCTACACCTAAACCCCTAAACCATATACCCTAAACTAATTTCATATACCCTAAAACTAAGGCGCTTGTGGAAACTTTCAGTTTCAACCGACTGTGTATAGAATATTTATCCTTTATATAATTGCACATTTATCTGCAATGATACCTTGAACAACTTCACAATCTGTTTTCACAGAAGCGAATTTTTTGAAACCAATGTCATATGAATTCTCTGTAAAATTCCAATCAAACCCAAAGCTAATTCTTTGTGTGGGTGTATGTGCATAAGCAAATGCATGTTTGCGCCAAACATGTGAAAACCAGGATTAACTTTCTAGTCTGATAAAAGAAAATTCATTTAGACAAATAAACAGCTCAGATTTAGAAGGAGAATGAAGAAGCCACAAATAGCTTCACAAGGAGATAAATAATAATAATAATAATAATAATAATAACCTTCATTTCAGAACAACAAAATATCTTTCTCTAAAATAAAACTCCACATCATCCACAATCGAACATATTAAGCATTCTTTCATTTCAACAAATTTAAAAAGATGTATCACATATTTGGTTACCAAAGTAGCATAAACATGAAAGTATAAAACGCTTACTACTATACACATGTCTATCATCAAAGGTCTATTTATTCTTTACATTAAAAGGAAAAAAGAACCCAAAAACATCAAAATGAGACAATTTGGCTTAAAATTATATCCATCATTGAGTAATTGTGTCCTCTTGTTTAAAAAGAAATAATAACTATCATAAAAAATCAAACTGAACATACAGGTCATTAAACTAGCGTAGTTAAAGGCTACTTATCCTGTGAAGAAAGCACAAGATCCAGGTTCCAAATTTTAGTCCCTAGTCCGTACCAATAATGCCAAGAAAAAAAAAACATATAATGTAAAAAAAATAATAACAAGGAAAAATGTTCTATCAAGAAGATTTGCTCGAGAATCACCAAGAAACAACATAGAAAATAAGAGCTTTTGTCGAGTTAGAGTTCCAATTTTGAGTGGTTCTTTGGCAGCAAATACACCCTAAAATGTTGAAGAACTTGATTTCCAATCATGGAACTAAATACAATCATCAAAAATTCTATTTCATCATAATGTAAGCAAAGAAATTAGATTGAAAACCAAATGTCATTATCCGCATCAATACAGATTTGAAGAAATGTTCTGTGAAATAAATTCATACATTGGAACTAAAATGTGATTTTTAAAAAGAAAAATTAATTTTATAATCATCTTTATCTGAAACAATTTATCACCCATGGAATAACTCTTTAAATGAACCATAAACACCTGCCAAAGCCAAATAAGAAAAAAATCTCACTTTCATGTTTAATAGATTGAAAAAAAATCTTACTGATTAGAGATAGCTTTTTTTAAAAAATACCATATGCGGTTAAATTGGAGTCTTTTGATGCAATTGATTAAGCATTCGACGAATTCTCTTGGTGTGGTGGATTTAAATGTTTCTGTTGTGTCAGATGAACTGTTGAAGGAAATCCTTGGTGTTGGTTTGTCTGAGGAGATGGCAAATAGCTTGGTGTCTCCTGTTTCTAAAAACGAGAATACGGATGTTTTGTTTGCCATGGACCGGATGGGTTTGGAAAAATAACTATTTATTTTTAAAGGGTAAACTATCTGTTTGACCACCAAACTATTGTGAAAGTTTTAAAATGACCACCATAGAAAAAAACGCTCCATTTCACTACCCAAACTATTAAAATGGGATCATTTTGGCCACCTGCCGTTAATGGGCTAACGGAAGGTGACGTGGCAGTTAAAAAATTAAAGGTATAATCACACATTTGGTCCTTATTATTTACACATTCTTTCAATTTAGTCCCTCTGAAAGAAAAATCACCCAAATCCTACATAACTCTCTCATTCATCTTCTTCCCCACAACACCCAAAGCTATTGAAGAAAAATCAAAACCCATTCATCAAATTGAGTGTCCATGAAACAGATATACTTCATTTGATTATGTTGTTATGCTCATTTCCTTATTAATGATTAAAGCACAAACATTTTAGCCTCTATTATTGTGTTTTTGCTTTCTTTTTCTTGCTTAACGAAGTGGGTTTTGAGTTAAAATCCAACCATTAAATCCATTAAAGTTAAGCTAAGGTACATAAATTTCAAAATAAAACAAAGGAAAGTTGCAATCCATCTCAAAAGGGAATGAAAAATGTAAAGAAACATTTAATGGGGGATTACAATTCCCAGTCTAACAACAGTAAGCTTAATTACTCACTTTCATGATTATCTTCTTCTTCTTCTTCCTGTTCTTCTACCTCTACCTCTTCTTCTTCTTTATCAGTATCATGTTTCTTTTGCTTGGTTTTGGTTCCATTTTTGGCAGATGAATCATCTAATTTTCTCTTCTTTTTATTAGCCTCGTTTTCCTTGGCTGCTCCGCCTTTTTTCTCAGCATTCT
Organism: Hibiscus tridactylites; assembly: GCA_958450335.1. NCBI lineage: Eukaryota > Viridiplantae > Streptophyta > Magnoliopsida > Malvales > Malvaceae > Hibiscus > Hibiscus tridactylites. Next base: position 15,397,144 of record OY288267.1, read on the forward strand.
TCTTCCTGAACTCTGCAACAAATCAATAAATCCCACCCACCCATCAATCGTTTTCCATTGTTCATTTACCCTAAACCAAAGAGAAAAAACAGATTGGGTATTCAACCATTCCCAGAGAAGCTAAACTAACCAGCAAGGGAAGCCCTAAGGGGTTTAACGAATTCCGAGAATTCAATTTCTTCAAGTGCTTTAAACACATCCTCCGCGTTCATTGTTTGCCTCCTCGATTCCTTGCATATATCATTCGCCCTGATTCACCAATAAACCCTAAATAAATCATAACATCAAGCATTTGGGGATTTTGTTTTGTTTGACTTACGTGGCGGAAAGGTAATGGATGAAGATGCGGGCGCTTTCACTGAAAGCGAGGAGGTCATCTTTGTGAACGTTGAAATCGTAATCCGGTGAACACTCCGACAGCTTCTCCTTCACCACCCATCGCACGATCGCCTTCGGCAGCTCTTCCGTCTCCGATACCACTTTCTCCATTTCCCTCTCTCACCCTTTTAATTTTAGGGTAAACTATCTGTGGGTACTACAAAGGGACTAAATTGGGTTTTGATTTTTCTTCAATAGCTTTGGGTGTTGTGGGGAAGAAGATGAATGAGAGAGTTATGTAGGATTTGGGTGATTTTTCTTCAGAGGGACTAAATTGAAAGAATGTGTAAATAATAAGGACCAAATGTGTGATTATACCTTTAATTTTTTAACTGCCACGTCACCTTCCGTTAGCCCATTAACGGCAGGTGGCCAAAATGATCCCATTTTAATAGTTTGGGTAGTGAAATGGAGCGTTTTTTTCTATGGTGGTCATTTTAAAACTTTCACAATAGTTTGGTGGTCAAACAGATAGTTTACCCATTTTTAAAATACTGTATTGAATAATATAAAAATTAAAATAATAAATTTTAATCTAGGTAATTATATTTAAATAGTTTAAAATTTATATTTTATGCCAAATAAATATTACAAAGTTAATTTTAGAATTCTTTAATACTAATTTTTCAAAAAAATAAATAGTTATATAAATAGTTTTGGCGGTGACATTGTATAATTAAATAATAGCTTTGATAAAATTTACTTGAATTACTAACCTAACTTAATGATTAATTGTGTGATTCTTATTTAAAAATCTCAAGTTTGAGATTCACTAATTATCTTAAGTGGCTAAGGAAGCTCATATTACCTTATCTTGTATGAATTCGAATTCCAATATGCGAATATAATATCTCTATTTAATCAAAAAAATCTCAAGTTTAATTTCTTAAGGAAGTAGTTATACTTAATTTTAAGATAATGGCTAAGATTAAGTTAAAATATTTTGGTAAAATTATATCATAATCTAGAGGTAGTTTAGTGGTTAATATGTGATCCCATATTGTAAGTAGTTTTGGGTTCAAACCCCACCTCACGCAAGAAGCAACATATTTTTTCTTTGGTTTTGTTCAACCAATTGGATGATTAGGAGTGAGAAAATTATGTGAAAATTAAAAAAATAATAATTAAGTCACTTGTCATCATTCGATTGTTTGAAAACCATATTTAACGTTAGTTATTATTTTGCCAAAAAAATAGTTGAGGTACTAAAACAATAACACGAGAATAGGTGAGGTACTATTTAAGTAGTTTTTTCATTAATCTAATACAAAATTTATAAATACAAAAATATTTATAATTTTTTTAGTGTTAGATCTGTAATTAGTATCTATATTAAAATTAAAATGTATTTAAAATTATTTATGAAAATCATCAAGTTAGTTATTTCTACTACATAATTTCTACAAAAGTTCAAGTTTTAGTTGATGTTATTCACGTAAGTTACTATTTTTTTATTACAAAATAATTATCTTTAAGTTCTCTGGAAATATGTGTTTTCATTAAAAAGTAATATAATTTTATAATAATTTTAAATTTTTTGTCCTTACTTACAAATTTACTAATTGTTAAATAATTTTTATTATTATAAAAATTTTAAAAAATATTCATGTTTAAAACATAACACATAAATTACTTTTACATAATAAAACATAAACATGCAAAAAAACGAAGACATATACATTTTTGTTGCATTAATATATAATGTCCTTTTTATTATGTGATTCAATTATGTAATTGTTATATGCTTCAATTATGTAATTAATTCTACATTTTTTGTTAAATTAATCAATACAAATATTAATGATATATTTTTTAAAAATATGAAAGATTAAATTTATTAAATTAGAACTAAATTAATAGAATATATAAATTTTGAGGACTAAAAATATCATTGGACCAAGCCTTGTTAGATATCAATTTGATGTTTAACGAAAGAGTACATGATAATAACTAAATTTTAATTAAGTGAATAATTGTAATTTTAAATAAATAAGTGACTTGCTTGTAACTTTACCAATAATTGAGTGATCTCTAATGTATTTTCTAACGACAACATCTTAATGTACATTTGCATTTAAACGGGAGCGTGGCCCAATTGTGACTATTGTGACTATAGTATTAATCAAGTGACACAATTGTGATTTTTAATAATTAATTGACTTAAATATAACCTTACTAATAAATGAGTGACCTCTACTAAAATTTACCACTTTTGTTTTTGCAAATCAGAATTTGGTCAAATTAACTATACCTTTATCAAAGAAGTTTTATTTATCTAACATGAAGAGATTGGAAATCTGGATTCTAGCTAAGATGGTCATGGTCATGGGTGAGGTGTGGTTTTTGGCCGACTCGAAGACGTTTGATTCTGACTAAAAGCAATAAAACAGAGACCCAAAAGCCGAATTAACAAAACAGAGAAAGGGCAGAAAAATATATTTAGAAGGCTTCCTCAAGTGGGTCTTTGATTCTGCCTAAAAGCAAAGCATCCACGGGGAAAACAGCAGCAGAACAAGACCGACCAAGAAATTCTGAAGACTTGACCCTCGTAAATGAATTGGTAGATTGCTATGTCCTTAATGAACCAACCATACACATATTTTCCTATTGGTGGTTATGAAGAAACCCCAGTTTATTTGAGTTAAGTATAACAGTGGAAACATGGTACTAATGAGCAAACAGATAATGGATTGGATGTTTAAATCAAAAAAGAAGAAATTGCAGCAACTTATATATTCTGTGTCCACTTTAAAAATACCTTCATATTCATCATCCCAAAAATATCAACTCCAAAAATATAAGAGGAAAATACCCGTCTCAACAAAGGAAAACGAAAGTTGTGACAAATCTCAGAAATATTACTTAAAAAGGGGAAATACCTTTTCACGGATCGAAAATTCCTTTAATGATCGATACAACAGTGCCCCATTTAGAGGTCCTCCCATGGCCGTTTCCGTTCTCGTCTCCATTCCTGTTCCCGTTCCCGTTACGTCTCCCTTATCCCCACCGTCGGACCCCTATTTGCCCAAGTTGATCGGAGTCTTCAAAGTGGGTTGGACCTTTACAGTGGTCTCCTTCTTGATATTCTGAAACAACTCTTCCTTGAGCTTCTGGGCTATAGTTTCAGCATCCTCTTCTAGTTTTTTAGAACTAGATTTCTTCTCAGCCTCCTCAGTCAGCTGTTGAGAAATTTTCTCATTAGCTTTTTCTTGGCTCGTCAGCTTCTCAGATAACATTTTATAAATCAGACTCATTCTCTCGTTCAGAATTGTCAACTGTTGACGGTGAAATATATTTGCTTCCTTGATGTGGGCGATATCTTTCAAAATTTGTTTCACAGTTGAATCGCTCAATCTCACCATTGTTTTCAACCGAAAGAGAAACAAGGCGGAAATGAAATGGGACAGAGAGACAAACCCAATTTAACCTAGCGTAAAAATAGTGGTTAAAGCTTAGCTCTTTCTCTTAAAGGTCATGGGTTCAAAACCTCTTAAATGCATGGTTTTAATATTTTTCTTCCAGCAAAACGACGTTGTTTTGGGCTAAATTAGACTTCAAAACAGCTGCACTAAAATGACGTCGTTTTGACTTAACGGAGGCGTTAAGAATTAACAACATAGTGGTATTTTCAACTCACATATTAAAGTTCATTGATAGTTTTAAACAGTTTTAAAATTCGGTGGCATTTTCGGCTCAGAGACCATAGTTAAGTGATATGTGGTGTAGTTTACCCTTAAATAATATATATATATATATATATATTAAAACTAAACTATTATAATTAAATAAAAGACTATATATTGAAATATCTATTCACATTGAAAGGTGGCCCATAAGATTATGGAGCCCAATTACTTAACTAAAATCAGGAACCTTAATCTGATATGTTTATACACAGTTGAGCTTAAACCATTAAATGTATGTGTAATCGGACGATATAGATCATCCCAAAAGAAGCTCTTCATCTCCTTCACAACTCAATGTCCGCAAAATGATAAAATTAGAGATGCTAGTACAGGGTAATAAGGGACACATAGATTGGTAGAACCAATATGAGCATTTTGTCACGCTTGAAAAGAGGCGGGAACATTAATCCCACATCGAAAAGGAAAATGAAGGTTTTAGGATATATAAGTTGTGGCGCTGCACATCCTATCATTCATGTTTCGGGAAGAGTATAATGGTCTGGTGTCAAGTGGTATCAGAGCGACTCTTTGATTGTCTGATTTCACAACGAGCTCCCATGAGTGAGGTAGGTAGGGTGAACAACCGTGACAATGGCCCATCACGAGTGTGGTTGACTCGTGACAAGGGGTCACGAGGTTGAGTGGAGGACAATGTCACACATGGAAATTGTGATATATATAAACGGTGACGCTGCACATCCTTTAGATTATATATCTCAATACCTTCTTTTTCCAAAAGACATGTCAAATCATCAAGAAAAATAAACTGAATAAACTAAATGCGAAAGCGTACCCGAATTAATTGATAAATTGAAAACCTTGAATCTTCATGTTGAAATCTCAAATCTTTGGTATGGATCTTCCAAGAAGATAGGTTAGTCATTTCCGTAAAAACTCTCTAACGGGGACAAGAGTAATACAAATTAACCTATTTCTTGGGGACCTGATTAATTTTATATTTAACGAACGAGTGACTTGATTATAACTAAATTTTAATTAAGTGAATCAATTGTAAGTTTTAATAAATGACTTGTTTGTAACTTTACCAATAATTGGGTGATCTCCAATGTATTTACTAACGACAACATTTTAATGTATATTTGCATTTAAACTATAGTGTGACCTAATTTTGATGATACAACAGTGCCCCATTTAGAGGTCCTCTCATGGTCGTTCCCGTCTCTGTTCTCGTTCTCGTCTTCGTTATCCCTACCGTTAGACCCTCATTTGCCCAAGTTGATAAGAGTCTTCAAAGTGGGTTGGTGGTCTCCTTCTTGAGATTCTGAAAGAACTCTTCCTTGAGCTTTTGAGCTATAGTTTCAGTATCCTCTTCTAGTTTTTTTAAACTAGATTTCTTCTCAGCCTCCTCTGCCAGCTGTTGGGAAATTTTCTTAGTAGTTTTTTCTTGGCTCGCCAGCTCCTCCGATAGCATTTCATAAATCAGGCTTATTCTCTCGTTTAAATTTGTCAACTGTTGACGGTAAAACATATTTGCTTCCTTGATGTGGGCGAGATTTTTCAAAATCTATTTCATTGTAGAATCGCTTAGTCTCACCATTGTTTTCAACCAAAAGAGAAACAAAGGCAGAAATGAAATGAGACACGAGATTGAAACAAGCAAAACTCAATTTAGCCTAGGGTTAAACAATATTTTTTAGATATATATTTTTTTATAATTATTATTTGATCCATTATTAGAAGAATTTTTTTCAAACAAAATTAAAAATGTTAAATTATAATTTTTAAATATTTTAATTTAAAATTAAATATTGACATAACATATAGGATTAGTATCATGTCAACATAAATTTTACGTGTATTATACGTAAACTATCGCAGTAAAATCATTAAAAATATTATAATTTAGCATGTATTTTTGTTAAAAAATAATATGATTCTTTTTTTTAAAACTAAGGAACTCAACAATATTAATAATTAAATTGACAAAAAATACAAGATTAGATTTATTATTATGCCAAATATATTTTTATAATTTACCAAAATTTGAACCAAATACACCCATAGTACAATTTAAATCTCGGAGACCAAAATTTCTCAACTCTACGTCTTGTTGTTAAGTCGAAATAATATAACAATTGTGATATACTTTAATTATAATAAAAAATATTTAGATGCTCTAGAGTCGTTGTCCGTATTGTTAAAGCAATAAAAGTGGAGTATGATTTTGATTTCAAAAGGCATTCAAAATTAGGGTTACAAAACTTTAACAAAAAAACTTGGAAGTTGACACATATTCTACGGATCTTGCATATTTGAAATAAATAAAAAAATAAACAAATTATGCATTATAAAGTATTCAATTGAATTAATATCACAAATTAATTTTACATTAATTAAATTAAAAAAATAATTGAAAAACTTAAAATGAGTGAATAAATGGTTAAGTTTAGAGTTTTAAATGGGGTTGCTCATCTGGTGATGGTCCTCCATATTGGGCTCCTCCTCTGGTGAGGGTCTATGGGGTTCAACGAAGGTGGTGGAAAAGGGAAGTAGAGGGAAGAACGAAAATAAAAATAAATGTGGGATGGTAGCAACGAAAATGAGAACAACTCCTCCATATGGGGCCTATTGTCTCAAGTGGTGGAATAAATTAAAGTTATTTTTCAGAGATAATAGATTAGAGGTATTTTTCTAAGATGAGAATGTGGAAAAGGTTTGACAAAACTTTGAGATTTTTTTTTGAATTTTTAGACATTAATCTCGCATCAGAAAAGAAAAAGGATGTCTTGGGATATATAAGGGATGGTGTTGTACATCGTATCATAGATGTTTTTTGGAAAAGAAGATAATTACCCAGTGTTAAGTGGTATCAGAGCGACTCTTTGGTTGTCCAATTTCACAACTAACGCCCATGAGTGTGGTAGGTATGGTGAACAACCGTGTAACACCCCAAATTTACCCCAATTTGAAATTCCTAGAATTAAAAACCCTAATAATTGGGAATTTATGTTCTAAACCCTAATTGAAAATTTGGAATTGAATTGACTTTTAGTGACCCAATTAAGTTAGAACGAATTTTTGTAGCCTTTATGTAAGTGGGTTAAGTTTGGGGGCCATTTTTCAAAACCCTCAAACATTTCGGTGACCTTATGCGTGTTTTACCCTTTAAGTGATGTATTTAAACCTTTTTATACCCGTATGTGAAACCATATAGCCGTCGTAACCTAAATCGACGGTTAAGCTCCGATAAGCCTTGTCGCCGTTTGTTTCTTACGCTGTCACCACCATCGTGATCAGCTTCATCTCGTGAGTCAACCCCGACCATCGATTCCCCCCATCGACCACCGTTTCCGAGTTTGTAAAAAGAAAATCGTTCGATTTCTCTTTGCATTGTCGTCGTCCTCTCGTCCGTTGTTTCGCCATCGTTTGTGTTGTGCACTACCGTCGTCCTTACCGATCTGAGCTTAGGTAAGCAAGGTAATCTTTTCCTTTCTTTTTCCTTCATGTAGTTGGTTGTATTGTTTGTTGTCTGTGGGTTGTTGATTGGCCAGTTTGACCATCGGGGTCATTGTTTTGTGTTTTCGTTTAGCCGTTGTCATTATTCCTTACTGTCGTCGACGTTGTCGTGGTCCTTAGCCGTGACACTATGCTCATCTGGATTTGCTGCTGCCGACGTCGCGTTTTTTCTAACGAGTCTGGGCTGCCACCATTCGTACATCTGTGCCACCTCCGTTCATTTATTACCTGCCGTCAATCTGTATTCGCGCCGCCGCCGTCGATTTACGTCCGCGCCGCCACCGTTTTGGGTGCTAGAAACCCTAGCTCAAATCTAAAGCTAGGGTTAAGGAAGTTGGGCTGTGTGTTGTTGGGTGAGCCCAACCGTGTAGCCTAATATGTTTGATTTTGTGAACCCAATTATGAAACCAGTGGGTTGTGTTGAGCCCAAACCGTTGAACATGTGAATTGGACCTTTAATTCGACCCTGATGTGATAATTGAATTAAATTATGTGAACCGAACCAAGTCATGAAACAAACCATTTTGTCGGGTCGAACCGGTAAAATCGGTCATACTACTTTTGACTTGTTGACCCTTTAACATGTTTGATTGGATCCGTTGACCTTTGAACGATTTTGACCTTTGACTATGACATCAGCGTTGACTGTTTGACCGTTTGACTTTGGACTTTGACCCATTTGACCAGAGTTGACTGTTGACCTTGGACCAGTTTGACCAAGTTTGACTTTGACCAGTTTTACCAGTTGACTTTGACCGTTGACCAAGAGTTTACTTTTTCGGACATTCCTCCTCTTGACCTTATTCGACGTCTTGAATTCGAATTTGCTGCTCGTTTTGTCTAATTCGAACAAAAAAGCTCTATTTTGCTAATTTCAATTATTTAGTACTTGAAATCTAATAAGTTGTGGATTTCAGAATCTGATTCGGAATATTCTCGTGTTCAAGTATCAACTCTGAGGCTTTCGAGTTACCTCATCTAGTTCAGACCGACCGTGCGCGTTCTCCGAGATCTTCACGTGAGTATATCTTCAGTTTAGTTCTTAGTATTTTAGTCGGTGACTTAGTGTTAGTAATAAATACTAATATAGTATTTATATCTTCGTATGTCATGATTCAGCTAGATCTGAGCGAGGGATGTGCCTTTCTCGGCATTATTTAAATATGTTTCTTAAATTACATTTTCACCCTTTCTTCTTTCCTTAGGTGCATTTAAACTTTTCACCAATAACGTAACCATGTGAGTTTCTCTCCTTTCTTTTCTTCTCTACTCTTCTCTTTTTTTTTTAATAAAAAATTTAAAACTTGTTTTTAGTTTTAGCAAACAAGAATGATTAAGGTTAGCGACGCAACATTAAAGTTGATCTTGAAAGGGCTCAAAGATTTAAAAAAATATGAATTAGTTCAACTGAGACCAACTGATCAACTTAGATGATAGGCTCACTTTTCTGTGCGAAATGCTAACCCAGAGGTTTGGGGATTAGGAAAGGATATCGGACAAAGTTTTCGAACTCATATGTGAAGAGTTTAAGAAATATTACGGGAGAAAGTTGGACCAAGATGATGTGGAGGCCAGAGTGAAAAAAAATCGTGAAAATATTTTCAAAGTTTTAGAAGAACATTATTATGAACCTCATGTTTCAATCGGGAGAAAAAAATGCCCTTTTATTGGGGCTCTTTCTTTAGTAAGGGTCCAATGGGTTCAACGATAGTGGTGAAAAAGGGGAGTAGAGGAAGCAACGAAAATGAAAACAAGAGCGGGGTGGCAGCAATGGAAATGAGGGCGACTCCTCCATATGAGGCCTATTATCTCAAGTGGTAGACTACATCAAAGGTATTTTTCGGGGATGATGGATTAAAGGTGTTTTTTTTAAGATGAGTATGTAAAAAATGTTTGACAAAACTTTGAGGGATTTTTTTTTTAATTTTTTTTATGAAAGCTAAAGTGATTACAAATAGTATCTGTTCTAAATATACTCTCAACCATTTGACAATGAACGCTCAATCACTCTGCTGCAGCCATTGGTGCTCGAACCTGTGACCTCTAAGAACAACAATTGTTCCCTTAACCACTGAGGCAAGTTGATTCATGTATTTTTTTTTAATTTTTAGACTTACTTTAAAAAGTACGCCCTCATGAAATTTGTTTATACAATATGTTCTGAATGATTGAGATATAATTGTGGATGTATTTTATGAGTTTTATATGAATTCTAATATTTTTTATTGGGATAATTATTGACTAGTGTGTCAAATGCACATAGTGGGTTTTATTTCATCGTTTTAAGTCATCGTGATTTAATTATATCATCGTTGTATTATTTAGATTAGGATTGAAATTAAGAAAGAAAATAATACATAAATTAATTCTATCATCATTGTATTATTTATATTATGATTTAAATTTAATATTTCATCGTTTTAAGTCATCGTGATTTAATTATATCATCGTGGGTTTTATGGGCCGTCAACCTACTGAATTGGACATTTGGACAATTCACAAATTAAGTTTGGGTCAAACTAGCTTAGCATAATTTAGCCTCATCCATTCCAAATTTTTATAGGATGTCGAGACTTGTGTTTTTAGACACTTTTTGATATTTAACTAAGAAATTATATTACGAGAATAAATTTAAAATTTAAGCATAGGTATGGTATTTTTTAAGATGTAATATTTATTCATTCTCTTATTTAATATAAATTGTTATCCTTATATAAAATATCATGAGGTGAAGGATAGAAGGCATCGAATTCTCTCAAATTTCTTAGCAGACATCTTTCTTTTTCTCTTTTGTGAGTTTGCTAATTGAAATCTTCGCATTTGTAAATGTGGACAGGTTTTTGATCTAAGTAGTAAAATAACTCTGGCGCAAAATTATAAAAATATAAAATTTAGTTTAAATCATCCACCCTAATACGAGTTGGTTAATCAAGGGTTAGTTAATTAAGAGTTGAGTCTCTTCAATCCTTAAAATTATCGAATATATATTAAATTCAATCTATCTTTACTAGTGACCAATCAATCACAACAGAAAATAACACCACAACTTCATTCCTCGTCCTCATTATCTTCTTCTTCTCCATTATCCAGCTAAAATGGGCATATTCCTTCTTCATAGGCATTGTAGGAACAATATCTTATAACAAAAATAAATAATTACAAAAAGAAAAAAAAACCTTGATGTTGCATATTTAGTATAAATGGTAATGGTTATCGTTACTCTCATTTAATCAAATAAATGTGGTCCTGATTTTAACTTTAGACCCATTGTAAATTCGACATGACAATATTATTGGTTGCAATCAAACAAAATGAGAATTTAGTTTATATATATAAGAATTTTAGTCCACGTCATATTGGAAATCATTGGAGCTTAACAAATTATAAATTTCATTATCATAAAACCTTGGATTACAGATAGTAATATATTATTTGGCGTGCCTTAAGCATGCTTTTCTTACTTATTATAATTGTAGAACGGTAGAGAGTGTGTATGTATATATATAATATTAGGTATAAATGATTATATTCTAGTTATTAGTTTAATTTAGATTAATTTAAAGCCAAGTTATACCTAGGCCTAGCAACTAGCAAGCATGATGGTGCAAGCTTTTAGGTTAAGTAGAAATAACAAAAAAAATCTATAAACACGAATATTTTAAAATTCAATTATTAACATTAAATTAATTTTGTATTAGTAGTTAAATTCATGCCTAAATTTGTTCATGGTTCATACTATATGTGCAATGTGAATTGCAACGAAATGCCTTAAAAAGTGATTGATTGATATTCGGCATGGCCATATTTTAGTCGGTTAATTAAATTAAATCTAAATTACCAGTAGCGTCTGAAAGGGGAATAGCATAAGCGACCGCTCAAGGCCCCTACCTTCTACTTTTATAATTTTACAGATTTTTTAAATGATAATCTATTAAGTTAATTAAGTTAGTAATTGTTCCCTATTTTTTTAATTGTCCCCTACTTTACAGATTTTTCAAGGGGAATAACTAACTTATCACACTCTAATAAAACTTCATACGTGGAAGTTTTGATTTGAGTTAAAAATAATTTCAACCTAATGAAAATGACAACGAACAAATGTATAAATAATACATGATGAATGCGTGGAAAGAACAAGTGACTAGCGGCGGTGGCATGACACATTTGGTGTTGTGCTATTGATTGAATATTCTACTTGACAATCATAGCTTAATTTATTAGATTCCAGATAATATTTTATAAAATGTAAATACAATATTCTTATTGGAATATATATGATATATGATCGATATTTGATTTATTGCTAGACTAATTCAGATAGAATTTGACATAAGTTTAATATGAAGGACTCTTTTAACTCTATTTTCTCCATTCATAACACTAATAGATTTTATTTAAAAAAAAGTGATTCATCTCACTAGACTAACTAATTGTTAGTATATATATATATATAAAGAATCGTATGTTTTCCCAATTGTTTTTCACCACTTCATCAGAAGAGGTGGCGAGCAGTGGTGGTGGGGGAGGCTTTGCTTTTGCAGGCGAAATACGTTAAAATTAGTTCACAGAAAACTTCTGATATCTGATGCCTGGTTTAGTGGTATTCTTATTTCTTTATTGCAATTTGATATAATCGTTAGAGTTTATTCTATGACTCAAGTGTTTACCCTAAAATATTTTTGTTGCTTTAAGATTTTTTTTTGTTATTTTTTTTAGATTTAAAATTTTGTCCGGATTAATCTGGAACAATTCACGTCGCATATTTATTTTTGGTGGATGAGTTTTCGAACGAAAATTTCATACACATACAAGACTCTGAACTTGATGCTTGTTTAACTAATATCAAGTTGTTTATCTTTTGGACCAATCTATGTTGATAAAGTTTTATATCTAACATTAACATGATATAAATTAAATTTAAAACTAAAATATCTTATTTATTTTTATAAAATTTGAATTCAAAATAAGACTGGAATAGATATAAAATCATATCGTTTTAATGAATTATTGGACCATATAAAATATTCGGTTTCGATTAGTTAATGTGGTTTTTCTGTGGGTTCTTGGAAATGGAATTATTGGAATACACGCCATAACAAATGTAATGCTAACACCTAACAGCTTATCAGTTGGAAAACGACAACGAGTAGGTAAGTCGGATTTTAATACTTTAGCTTACAACTCTATTTTTATGGTCTAAATAGGTAAAAGATGATTATATTATTTAAAAAATTAAAATTTAGTTCTTATATTTTAACTTTTTTATATTCAAAGGCTTATATTACAAATAAGTACTTAAAGTGTATCAAGCTTTTCATTTAGGTACTTTGAACAAAAAAAACTTTTCATTTAGGTACATAAAATATTTTTTGATCAAAATAAGTACTTAAAATATACTTTTTGGTTAAATTAAGTACTTAAAGTTTACTTTTTGGTCAAATAGGCACCTAAAATATTTTTTTGTCAAAATAGGTTCTTAAACTATATATATTACTAAAAGTTGTCATGTGACATTGATTAAAAAATACATTAGTTAGGTACCTATTTTAACAAAAAAAAATATTTTAAGTACCCATTTTAATAAAAAAAAATATACTTTAAGTACCTATTTTGATGAGAAAAAAACTCGAGGTGCTTATTTTGACCAAAAAGTATACTTTAGATACTTAGTTTAACCACAAAGTATACTTTAGGTACTTATTTTAACCAAAAAATACTTTAAGTACCTAAATAAAAAAGTTAATATACTTTAAGTACTTATTTATGATATAAGCCTTATTCAAATGTAAAAGTTATAAATATTATTCCCAATGTATCTAAAAGGGTTTTTTTTCCTTAAAAGATAGTACATATTTTTTCCTCTCGGTTTTTTAGGGCTTTGCCCTGCCTAACTCGAACCAACCCACGTTGCATGTTAAAATTAGGTGGATGAGTCTCTCTGCAAAAATTATGAGATACATATTTTTTTAATTTTGTATCTAAATTGTTTGAATCAAAAGTGTTATTATGGTTTGAAACGTTATACAATTTACCCTAAAATTTAATGTTGTCAAAACAAATTCAGTTAACAAGATCACACTACATCCACATCCATATTTATTTTCTCGACTTGGTACCTAAAGTTTTATCAGGAGTGCTCTAAAGTTTGAAACGTTAGCTATGCTCGGTATGGGTAATGAAAAATTATTAATCTAATGGCTAAATAAAGAGATGATTATAAATAATTATTTTATTAAAAATTTATATTTTCTTCTTTTCATCATTTATATCAAATAGGTTCAAAGATTCGAATTTAGTGATTAAATCTTTCGTTTTCTACACAGTTCACCCACTATAAAAAGGTTCTATTTTTTTCTGTTGGACCCAAATAAGTGGAAAAGAGGATTGACATTTCCATATATTTGGCATAAAATATAGCCAAAAAAGATAGATATAAAAACATAAATATTAAATATATAGTTTTATAAAGAAAATGAAAGGCCTTATCCTCATCCCACAATGTCCTTGATTTGTACTTTGCACTGTCCTGCAATGCATACATACTTCTACTTATCCACAAAGCTAGGGTTACATTCCATAATTTCTTATTTAGAAATATCAATCTATAAGTAAATAATGTAGTTAATATTTTATTTATTATTAAGAAGATTAATCTATTGTTACTTTATTTTTTTCATTTGACATAATACTTATTTTGTTTTATATAAATGTGGATATCCAATTCATAAATTGATTAATTCAGATTTCATATTGTAGAGGTTGAATAGTGATTATAGAGTAATTCTCCCATTCTAATTTGTTTTATTCACAAATGTTGAGATTCAAACAATGACCTTACTTAAGGGATCTAATGTTTTGTTTCACTAAACCAACTAATAATTTTTTTTCTGAATATGAGTATGATAGTTTTATTAAAAGAGTAAAAATTCAGTGAGAGTTTACAACCCAAGTAAACAAACTTGATACAAACATATTCCTATGAAGAAAAAAACACGAAAATTAACGTCTTTAGATCATAAATAGAACCATTCAAAGAAAATGTAAAAATCTCAACCCAAAGGCTCGAAAAAATTAGATACAAACATCATCAAAGCTCCACGATGAAAGGTAAAAACCTACAACAAGCAACACTAAAAATGCATATTACAATAATAAGGCACTTTGACAACACGATCATTACCACAACTCAATCGCAAACAAGAGCAGTGACTGTGAGCTTGTATCCAAATCTAGTTCGATGGTCTAAAACAGGAAGATCAACAAGATAATCAAAAAAGCGTCATCTTGATCAGTCGTGGCGACGTCAAATCTAACTCTAATAGAAATCAAATGAAAAAAGAAGCAGTCAAACGACCGATTAAGAAGAAAAACGTGCTAAAATGTAGAGAATACATACCAAAAGGTAAAAAAAATGTCACATGAATAGAAATATAAAATTTAAAAACTAAAAATACAAAATAAAACAAAGAAAATATTATCATCTGTCATCAACCAGCACAAAAACTAATACCATGTCGACCACCTAAAAATAAAAATGAAAGCCCACGGAATTGATTATACATCATACTTATTAATTGCATGTTTCATGATTATTTCAAATATCTAAATTATTAATTTCTTTCGTTTTACCGTCTTGAAACGATTGAAAGCCCATAGAATCTACACATGCTATATTATTCGAAGCAGATGTATATAATTCGCATAAAGTTAAACAATAGCACTAATGTTTTGTAACCCCCTCGTCCCGGTCTGGCTGGGTGACCGGTCCAAGTGGGCTACACGGAGAAAACCGAAGTGAAACCCGTTAAGGCTCCCCTTCGGTTAGCAACCCTATTCTTTTTTTTAATTTAATCTTGTCTAGAGGAGTATTAAAATCCTAAGTGATCAAACAGCGGAATAACATACACGAGACAATCAAACGAATCACAAAACAGCATTTAACAGCTCAATTTTAATCTTAACTGCAGGCGGTATCGATACACCTAAGGGGTGTATCGATACACATTGACTATGTCAAAGGTTAGAGTCAACCCGTGGAGACCGTATCGATACACCCAAGGAGTGTATCGATACCCTCCCCAACGGTTGACTTCTCACGGTCAACGCTAAGATGATCGTATCGATACGCCAGAGACCGATATCGATACCAAGTTGGACAGTGACTCCAGTGACCAAAAAGGTATCGATACGCCTCCCCGCGTATCGAAACACATGGCCTGAAATAAGAAGGCCGTATCGGTACGGGTCTAACCGTAACGATACCCCTGCTCTGCAACTCCTTATTTCACTACTTGGTAACTTCACATACGGTTATAGATGCACATTTGGACACTCCTAAGCACACATAATCATACATACAACAAACCACAATTGGGATTTAGCTTACAAGCATTGAATATATCAAGGATCATACCTATCTAGACTTCATGCAATTTCACAAGAAGCATACTTAACAAGCATAGGCATCATACACAAGGTAGTCAGGCTTAAGGCATACATAGGCCAACATCATACATGTTTAGGCATGCAATTAAACGACATGAGAATCGTAGGTCACAATCCAAGAAGCAAGCACATCACAACATGAATTTTACATATTCAAATATAACCTCCTAAGGAGTTTGACCCCCACTCTAAAGCTCTATACCCCACTGTCTAGGCATTATTACAAAAGCAAACCATACTTAAACTTGCTTGAGAACTCCAAAAGCTTCTCCCTCGCCCGCTCGCCTCCCGAACTCTAACGATCTGCACGTTGGAAACAAAAAGAGCATAAGCTATCTAGCTTAGTGAGAGAGGCTCTACAATTCACAACATGCAGTTTCCAAAACATGATTTATATGCAAGAAAACAATGGAATGCACAAAGGTCTATCTCAACCACAACACTTGGTTTGCGCAAGCACAACCAACATACACTTACGGTGGGACTACACATCACCGTTTCGACTAGTGGATTTCCAATGGGACTACACATCAAAGTACTACCCTACTAGTCACTACCGGTGGGACTACACATCACCGTAGTTTAAACCACCATCACGTGAAGCACGAACTCAACACGACTACAACATTAACAACTTAAAATGCATTCAAATAGTCACAACGTATACACAATTAACATATCACAACATCATGAAAGTAGAGAGGCTTACACACGGGTTTAGGTGACCTCTCAAGGTTCCACCCAAACCCCAAAAGAATCCATAACGAGCACAATGTAAAAACCAATAATTCTACTCACCGTTGCTACCCAAGAGAAGATCGAAGACCAAGCTCAAGACTCCGAAATTCCCGGATTTGTCCCCGAAGCTTCACCAACCAAATTTCTCGTTTCTAAACATTCCAACACCAAGCAAATAATCCCAAATCAGTCCATGTTCTAAAATAATCAACCCGGATTACATACCAAGCACAAAACATCGATTTTTCCATTGAAAACAAGCTCAAACTTCCAAAATCCGAGTAGCCCTTAAGCACCCTTCAAAACCATTGATTTCAACCCTCAAAGTACTCCCTAAAGCCTTCTAAACAATACTTTCACACACCCTAACTATCAGCCCTCAAGATTCCACCTAAAGCACCCCCAAAACTAAACTTAAAACCTCCCCAAAACCCCATTTCGGGAATCACCCCAAACCTTGTAAAAATTATATCCATTGGACCCCTTTGGACTCAAAACAACTCATATAACATTTATAAATCGAAAAACCAAGTTAAGGATGTTAAAAATGACATTTTTAATCAAAATTTCAAAACACCCAAATCACCAAAATCATGAGTTTTCTAGAAGATAAAGGTATGTGCTAGTAGAGGATGATGAGAGCAAGTCAAAAATGACCTTACCTTTGAAAAACCTCCAAGATTGGGTGAGTTATGAAATGGAATAGTGCTCCAAAGGGGAGGGGGTTTCTTTGTCGATGGAAATGGATAGTAGAGGGAAGAAGATGACTAAAAAAATATTATTTAGGTTGGTTTAAAATTAAAGGCCCAAAGACCTAAATGCCCTTAATGAAAAAGAGAAACCACAATAGGTGCCATCCATGGCCATGTGGGCTTGTTTAAAGAAAATATGGTCCAACTTAATTTTATTTGTCTTAAAACCCGAGGCCCAAACCATTATTTTATTACTTAAAATTTGGAACCGAAACCCGAACTATTTTTTAAATTATTATTTCTCCCGACCCCCGAACCCGGGTGTTACAACTCTCCCCTACTTAAGGAATTTCGTCCTCGAAATTACCTGACGGAAACAAATACGGAAACTGCTCAAGCATGTTAGCTTTCCTCTCCCACGTGGCTTCCTCCACACCTCTATGTCTCCATAAGACTTTGACCAACTCTATAGTCTTGCCACGCAACACCTTGCTATCAGAAGCAAGTATCTCAACTGGTTCCTCATTGTAAGACAAGTCTGAATTTAACTCTATTTCTTCCACTGGCATAACATGGGACGGATCCGATCTATACCTCCTAAGCATCGACACATGAAATACATCATGAATCTTCTCTAGCTCAACTGGGAGCCTCAGTCTATACGCAACCGGACCAATCCTCTCAACTATCTCATAAGGCCCTATGTACCTTGGGCTCAACTTGCCTTTCCTCCCAAACCTCATCACCTTTTTCCAAGGTGAGACTTTCAAAAACACTTTATCCCCCACGGAGTATTCCACTTCCTTCCTTTTTAAGTCGGCATAGGACTTTTGCCGATCTGAAGCCGCTTTCAAGCGATCACATATCAACTTCACCTTCTCGGTGGTTCCCTTAAGCAATTCGGGCATCAGCACAAGTTTCTGTCCGGCCTCGGCCCAACAAATCGGGTTCCTACACTTCCTACCATACAAGGCCTCATAGGGAGCCATCTGAATGCTCGACTGAAAGCTGTTGTTATACGCAAACTCCACTAATGGTAGGTGTTTCTCCCATGACCCCTGAAAGTCAATAATACAACACCTCAACATATCCTCCAATATCTGAATTACCCTCTCAGACTGCCCATCTGACTGAGGATGATACGAAGTGCTGAAGTTCAACAAAGTGCCTAAGGCTCGATGCAAACACTCCCAAAATCTAGAGGTAAATCTCGGATCTCGATCTGACACAATCGACTTCGGTACCCCATGTAGTCTCACAATCTCACGAATATACAATTCGGCCAACTTGTCTAATGTATAGGTAGTATGAACCGGTACGAAATGAGCACACTTGGTGAATCTATCTACAATCACCCACACTGAATTTTTCTTCGAAGGAGTCATCGGAAGTCCTGACACAAAGTCCATAGTGATACTCTCCCACTTCCACTCCAGAATTTTCAACGGTTGCAACAATCCTGAGGGAAACTGGTGCTCAGCCTTGACTCTCTGACAAACCATACATCTACTTACGAACTCGGCTACATCCTTTTTCAAACCAATCCAATAATAATCTTCCTTCAATCCTCGATACATCTTCGTGCTACCTGGATGCATAGCAAAAGGACTATTGTGAGACTCACTCAAGATCATACGCCTCAACTCGGCGTCCTCCGGAACCACTATCCTATCCTTGAAACATAGGATCCCATTCTCTCCAAAACAATACTCAATAGGCCTATCTCCGGCTATGTCTTGCACGTGAGGTGCCAAAGACTCATCTCGCAACTGCTTCTCACGGATCAACTGAACCAATGATGGCTTAACCTAGAGCTCGGCTACCAACCCACCATCCGTAGACACACTCAACCTTGCAAACATCGCTCGCAACTCAATGGCCACCTTCCTGCTCAAGGCATCGGCCACCACGTTTGCCTTGCCCGGATGATACTCTATGGTAAGGTCATAATCTTTAAGGAGCTCTAACCACCTTCGTTGCCTAAGATTCAACTCCCTCTAGGACATCAAATATTTCAAACTTTTGTGGTCGGTGTACACGGTGCACTTCTCACCATAAAGATGGTGTCTCCAAATTTTCAACGCGAATACCACTGCAGCCAACTCTATGTCATGTGTGGGGTAATTCTTCTCATGAACCTTCAACTGTCGGGAAGCATATGCCACTACCTTACCTTCTTGCATAAGCACACAACCTAGCCCCACGTAATACGCATCACTGTAAATCACAAACTCTCTCCCCGGCTCGGGCTAAATCAAAATAGGAGCTTCGGTCAAAGCTTTCTTCAATTTCTCAAACGCGTCTTGTCTTGCATCTGACCATTCATACGGAACATTTTTCTGTAGCAACTTGGTCAAAGGAGCCGCTATCCTCGAGAACCCCTCAACAAACCTTCTATAGTATCCCGCCAAGCCTAGGAAACTGCGGATTTCTGTCACTAATTTCGGTTGCTTCCAATTCACAATGGCTTCAATCTTCTTGGGATCTACACTAATCCCACTAGCTGAGATCACGTGACCAAGGAAGACCACCTCCCTAATCCAAAATTCACACTTACTTAGCTTGACATACAACTGATTCTCAAGTAGGGTCTGAAGCACTAACCTTAAGTGTTCATCGTGCTCCTCTTCGGTCCTAGAGTACACTAGGATGTCATCAATAAACACTACTACAAAACTGTCCAAGAACTTATGAAACACGCGGTTCATCATATCCATGAAGGCTGCTGGAGCATTGGTCAACCCAAAAGGCATCACCAAAAACTCATAATGCCCGTAACGTGTACGAAAAGCTGTCTTCGGTGTGTCCACATCCTTTACCTTTAACTGATAATACCCAGACCTCAAGTCAATCTTTGAAAACACGGAAGCACCCCTCAACTGGTCTAGCAAGTCATCTATCCTTGGCAAGGGATATTTGTTTTTCACCGTCACCTTATTCAACAGTCTATAGTCTATGCACATTCTCATGCTACCATCCTTCT
Organism: Hibiscus tridactylites; assembly: GCA_958450335.1. Taxonomy (NCBI): domain Eukaryota; kingdom Viridiplantae; phylum Streptophyta; class Magnoliopsida; order Malvales; family Malvaceae; genus Hibiscus; species Hibiscus tridactylites. The sequence goes on from OY288267.1 coordinate 15,417,543, forward strand.
TTTTCACAAACAAAACCGGAGCACCCCACGGGGAAACACTAGGCCTAATAAAGCCTCTGTTAGTCAACTCCTGAAGCTGTGTCTTCAACTCTTTCAACTCTTTCGGTGCCATTCTATACGGAGCAATCGACACTGGTGCGGAATCAGAATAGGTCTCAATAGCAAACTCAACTGCTCTATCTGGAGGCAAACCTGGTAGCTCTTCCGGAAAAACACTCGGAAAGTCACACACAGTCCTGATGTCCTGAGGTCTCACCTCACTCATATCCGGGTTCATTACGTAAGCCAAGTAAGCCTGACACCCTAAACTCAACAACCTCTGAGCTTCCAAAGCCGAAACCACATTGGACAAAAACTTAACATTCTCCCCAACTACCACAACCTCAAAGTCATCGGTAAGCCTCAAAGAGACCCTCTTAGTCTCGAAGTCAACCCTAGCTCTATGCTCTACAAGCCAACCCATGCCCAAGATCACATCAAAACCATAAAAGGGTAGCTCCATCATGTCGACCGGAAATACGTGGCCCTGAATCATCAAGGGACACCTCCTATACACTTTCCTAACTACCACTGTATCACCAAAAGAGCTAGTGACATTTACACCTACCTCTAGCCAATCACAAGGTAATCCTAATGACTTTGCATGCTCGCCCAAAATATACGAATGTGATGACCCCGAATCTATTAGAGAAAGCAAACTCAAAGATTGTAATGTGAAATTACCTGCAATGACATCAGTGTCATTCCCAGCCTCTCGTTGAGCGTACACCCTAGCCGGTCCTCCTCCCTCGGGCTGGACTGCTACCACATGAGCCAAGTTCCTCTGACCCTCATTCCTCGGCTGGAAGTTCCCACGGCCGCGCCCACGACCTCTCTGATGCTCAAATCCCCTCGCTGGAGCCGGTCCTCCCCTAACTGGGTGTGGACAATCACGCCTCAAATGGTCTCAGGAGCTACAGTTCCAACACGCCCCGAACATACCCATGCACTCACCTGGGTGGCGTCTCCCGCACCTAGTGCACTCCGGAATGTGCCCAACGGCCCTGACAGCCCTGACCATGGTTACCACCCCTAGGCCTCGTATCCGGCTGGTACCTCCTATCCCTATGCCTCTTGGCATGATCTCTATCCCAGTTCGCATGTCTCTTCCCGGAGTCAGACCCACCAGCATGTGCTCTAGAGCTCAGGTTCTGCTCTATATCCTTGGCTCTAGAAACCAAGACATCGAACTCAGTGTAATCGGAGGCCAACATGTAGGTCTTCACATCAGTAGCCAACCCATATCTGAAGCGCTCACATTGCTCCTTCTCATCCGGAATCAACTCTGGCGCGTATTGGCTCAATCTCACAAACTGGATCTCATACTCAGACACGGTCCTATTGCCTTGAACCAAAGCCATGAACTCCCTTTTCTTTTCATCTAAGTACTGAACCCCGAGGTACTTTCTCTTGAAGGCATTCCTGAAAAACTCTCATGTGATATCCGCCTCGGCCATACCGGAAATAACAGTGGTCCACCACGTATAAGCGTCTCCTTGAAGCAATGAGACAATGCATCCCAACTTACGAGCATCCGAACACTCCATCTGACCCAAGATGCGAGTAGTGCTCTCAAGCCACCCTTCCGAACCCTCCGGAGACAATCCACGAAACTCAAATGCCCCCAAATTTCGAAGCCTCTCTAGGGGTAATCCTGTCCCCGCACCCTGAGGTGGTGCTGCAGCTTGCATACCGGCCAAAGCTGTCTGAAAAGCTCCGGCTATAGTCTGGATCAAATGAGCCACATCTGGGCCTGCCTGACCTTGGCCCGCTTGAGCCCCATTACCTCCCACATTAGCCTCAGCTTGAGGCCCATTACCATCACCTCCGACGTTCCCTCCATTACCACCGGGAGCATTAAGAGCAGGAGGCGCGTTCTCGGGTGCCTGGTCACCCGCCCTAGGCCGTCCCCTCGGTCTCACCATAGCAATTAAAGTAATCTAAAACAACAAACACACAACAACAAAGAAACGTTAGGTTAGCAAGGGGCAAAGGACTCCGGTTCTCAAGCTCCTTAAACCAAAACAATTTTCCCTTTTTATTTTGACAACAACGCCTAACAATGGGGACTCGAACCAACTCTCAAACAACAGCAAGGTCACCATAGCATGCATTCATACAACGTGCTAAAAACAAAATTTAGACATACATGGCAAAACACTCATAATACCTTAACTTACCTCACTTACCTGTCCGAGGTCTCGGAAACCTCAGGCTCTGATACCAATAAATGTAACCCCCTCGTCCCGGTCTGGCCGGGTGACCGGTCCAAGTGGGCTACACGGGGAAAACCGAAGTGAAACCCGTTAAGGCTCCCCTTCGGTTAGCAACCCTATTCTTTTTTTTTAATTTAATCTTGTCTAGAGGAGTATTAAAATCCTAAGTGATCAAACAGCGGAACAACATACACGAGACAATCAAACGAATCACAAAACAGCATTTAACAGCCCAATTTTAATCTTAACTGCAGGCGGTATCGATACACCTAAGGGGTGTATCGATACACCTTGACTAGGTCAAAGGTTAGAGTCAACCCGTGGAGACCGTATCGATACACCCAAGGAGTGTATCGATACCCTCCCCAACGGTTGACTTCTCACGGTCAACGCTAAGATGACCGTATCGATACGCCAGAGACCGGTATCGATACCAAGTTGGACAGTGACTCCAATGACCAAAAAGGTATCGATACGCCTCCCCGCGTATCGAAACACATGGCCTGAAATAAGAAGGTTGTATCGATACGGTTAGACCCGTATCGATACCCCTGCTCTGCAACTTCTCATTTCACTACTTGGTAACTTCACATACGGTTCTAGATGCACATTTGGACACTCCTAAGCACACACAATCATACATACAACAAACCACAATTGGGATTTAGCTTACAAGCATTGAATATATCAAGGATCATACCTATCTAGACTTCATGCAATTTCACAAGAAGCATACTTAACAAGCATAGGCATCATACACAAGGTAGTCAGGCTTAAGGCATACATAGGCCAACATCATACATGTTTAGGCATGCAATTAAACGACATGAGAATCGTAGGTCACAATCCAAGAAGCAAGCACATCACAACATGAATTTTACATATTCAAATATAACCTCCTAAGGAGTTTGACCCCCACTCTAAAGCTCTATACCCCACTGTCTAGGCATTATTACAAAAGCAAATCATACTTAAACTTGCTTGAGAACTCCAAAAGCTCCTCCCTCGCCCGCTCGCCTCCCGAACTCTAACGATCTGCACGTTGGAAACAAAAAGAGCATAAGCTATCTAGCTTAGTGAGAGAGGCTCTACAATTCACAACATGCAGTTTCCAAAACACGATTTATATGCAAGAAAACAATGGAATGCACAAAGGTCTATCTCAACCACAACACTTGGTTTGCGCAAGCACAACCAACATACACTTACGGTGGGACTACACATCACCGTTTCGACTAGTGGATTTCCAATGGGACTACACATCAAAGTACTACCCTACTAGTCACTACCGGTGGGACTACACATCACCGTAGTTTAAACCACCATCACGTGAGGCACGAACTCAACACGACTACAACATTAACAACTTAAAATGCATTCAAATAGTCACAACGTATACACAATTAACATATCACAACATCATGAGAGTAGAGAGGCTTACACACGGGTTTAGGTGACCTCTCAAGGTTCCACCCAAACCCTAAAAGAATCCATAACGAGCACAATGTAAAAACCAATAATTCTACTCACCGTTGCTACCCAAGAGAAGATTGAAGACCAAGCTCAAGACTCTGAAATCCCCGGATTTGTCCCCGAAGCTTCACCAACCAAATTTCTCGTTTCTAAACATTCCAACACCAAGCAAATAACCCCAAATCAGTCCATGTTCTAAAATAATCAACCCGAATTACATACCAAGCACAAAACATCGATTTTTCCATTGAAAACAAGCTCAAACTTCCAAAATCCGAGCAGCCCTTAAGCACCCTTCAAAACCATTGATTTCAACCCTCAAAGTACTTCCTAAAGCCTTCTAAACAATACTTTCATACACCCTAACTATCAGCCCTCAAGATTCCACCTAAAGCACCCCCAAAACTAAACTTAAAACCTCCCCAAAACCCCATTTCGGGAATCACCCCAAACCTTGTAAAAATTATACCCATTGGACCCCTTTGGACTCAAAACAACTCATATAACATTTATAAATCGAAAACCCAAGTTAAGGATGTTAAAAATGACATTTTTAATCAAAATTTCAAAACACCCAAATCACCAAAATCATGAGTTTTCTAGAAGATAAAGGTATGTGCTAGTAGAGGATAATGAGAGCAAGTCAAAAACGACCTTACCTTTGAAAAACCTCCAAGATTGGGTGAGTTATGAAATGGAATAGTGCTCCAAATGGGAGGGGGTTTCTTTGTCGATGGAAATGGATAGTAGAGGGAAGAAGATGACTAAAAAAACATTATTTAGGTTGGTTTAAAATTAAAGGCCCAAAGACCTAAATGCTCTTAATGAAAAAGGGAAACCACAATAGGTGTCATCCATGGCCATATGGGTTTGTTTAAAGAAAATATGGTCCAACTTAATTTTATTTGTCTTAAAACCCGAGGCCCAAACCATTATTTTATTACTTAAACTTTAGAACCGAAACCCGAACTATTTTTTAAATTATTATTTCTCCCGACCCCCGAACCCGGGTGTTACATGTTTGTTGAATAGTCATTTAATTTTTTTTAAATAATATAATTTTTAACGTTTCATTTTGAGCTAAAATAGTCTTTTGCGGATAAAATTGTGAGTCAACTAACGATAAATGACTTAAAATGACATGGAAAACCTATATGACAATATACGCTAACATAACAGTGGCATACAAACAAAGGTGTTGACTTTAAAGAATATCATATCAGTTAAAATATAATTTCTTTTTTGTTGGCGTGTCATTTTTCAAGTCATTTCAAATTGTTATCATTGATTGACTAACAATTTTTTATCCACAAATAGATTGTAATGACCCTAAATAAAACGTTGATGATTAAATTGTTTAAATAATAATAATAATAACCAAAATAATTATTTTATCAAACGTTATAAAATATTTTAGCATTATATATAATTTAGTCATCAAACTTCTAAAGATAACACTTTCTTTTTCAATAAATTACTAAGATTTTAGCCAATGGATGCCATATATATTTTTTAAAAGATTATTATAAATAATAATATTTTTCTTAAGGATAGTTATTTGATATATTAGAGTGAAAATTTTTAGTTTTTATAAGATTTTTATTTTAGAGTTTAGGGGTTAGTATATTAGAATTTAGTGATTGTGAATAGAATTTAAAGTTAAGGGTTAGAATTTAGGGTTTACATGTTAAAACCTAGATCCTTGACATGTTATCTAAAATCAAAACCCTAACCTTTAACCCCTAAATTCTAACCATTACCTCTAAATTCTAAACCCTATTAGGAGGTGAGCGTTCGATCGAGTCGAGTAAAAAAATTCCGAGTTATTCGAGTTGACGCGTCATATTTTACAACTTAAACCTTATTTAAATTTTTTTGATTCGAGACGAGTTTTTTAGTTCATATAAAAATTTAATTGTAATTATTTATCATGTTATAGTATAGTTTGATTCCAATTTAAATGGCTTTCTATAATCATATAAAATATGCATGTATGTATATTTCATCATATTTTTTCATATGTGGCATATATTTCTTCATATTTTTTATATATGTTTTATATATATCAAGAAAAATTGAGGGACTCGACTCGAACTTAAAAGTCAACCCACTAATTACTAAAAGTTTCGAGTTATTCAAATTTCTATTTTACAACTCAAACTTTATTTGAAATTTTTTTAGTCGAGTTTATGTAATTTTGAGTCGAGTTGGAACGAGTCGAGTTTTTTGCCTCGACGAAAATTTCGATTTTTTCAAGTCAAGTTTTGTTCACCCTAAACCCTACCATTAAATCCTTAAACCCTACACCTTAAATTGAGTACAAATTTTTTTAAAATAAAGACTCTTGTAAAAACTAGAAATTATCACCGCTAGCGTATTGGATACAAATCCTTCCTTTAATATATCATAAATGATGAATAAACTTATCAACTACAACATTTAATACAATATTATTATTATTATTATAAAAATATTAGTTGTTTAAATTTTTCTAAAATATCCATGAACTAAATTGGTTGTGATATAGAGTTTCAAGATGATCCAAAAATAATGATGGACCAAAGAATATGTAACTTTCGTTATCACACACGTCCTGTATAGCAAGGACCAATTTAGTATATCAATTATTGAGTTTTAGGAGAAAAGATAATGATAAGTTATAATAAATTATAGGCATAATGTCAACAATAGTTGTTATTTGTCAACGTACGATAGAATGATTATTTGTTTATCTTTTTGTTTGTTATCTACTTTAATCTTTAACGTCTAACTTTTAATTAAAATGGCCGTTTTTATGAAAATTGTTAGTTCAAGTAAAACAAATTAAACTATATATTTATAAAATTAATTAAAAATATGTTAATTATATATAATTAAATTATTATAAGTTAATTAATTTAATGTCTAAATTTTATAAATTATTAATATAAATTAAAATATATAAATTTTATAAAAACATTTATAGTTAAAATATATTAATTTTATAAAACATAATATAAATATATAAATTGAAATATATTAAATCTATTAACCTTATTATAAATATTTAAATTAAAATATATTAATTTTATAAAAAATATTATAAATGCATTAAGAGTTATATATTTTGATATACAAGCTGTGTAAAAATGTAAATTTTTTTACACAAATTTTTATATTTAAACTATAAAATCTAAAACCTAAATCCTTAGCTCTAACACTCTAAAATCTAAACCTTAAACCATAAATCATAAACTCTAAATTCTAACTATAAACCTTAAATTCTACACCATACACACTAAACTCTTAAACCTTAAACCCTAACCTAAACCCCTAAACCCTTTAATTGAAAAGCTTGTGTAAACTAAAGTATTTTCCATGTATTAATATATTTTTGGCATTATGGCCATATAATTTTATATTAATATATTTGTAAAATCAATATATATATATATTATTTTTTATAAAATCAATATATTTTTTGAATAAAAAATCAATATATTTTAACTTATATTTAATTGATGTTATATTTTTAAATGTTATAACTTAGGATATAACTTTGCACTATAATCATAATCCAAATACCAATATGCTTTAACATGATTTCTGTTAATTTTGACATTTCATTTTCTTTGCATTTTAGATGTTTTAATGATTAGGGGAAACACGCCGTTTAAGTAAAAAAGAAGAAGAAGGTAAACACACATTATAATTAATATATTAAAAATTTTAAATAAGATTAATGGGTTGAATTCTACGTTTGTGAATAAAATAAATTAAATTAAAAAATAATTTCATATTATACTTTTATATTATTCAATTCAAATTAATCAAAAATAAATCAAATGTTAATCGTTATATAAAAAAATTGTAAACATTGCGATATGCCTCAATCTCATCAGTCATCAGTGTCATGCTTTGTTGTACAAAAGCCAAAACTTTGGTAATTAGACCATTCACCCGTAACGGGTCTTTAGTTCTAATAAGGCTTAAATATAACTTTGATACCTAAACTATACACATTCTCTTAAGTTGGTACTTAAAGAATTTTTTTCTTTCAAGTTGGTATTTAAACTATACACTTTTTCCCAACGTAGTACCTAAAGAACTTTTCCTTCCAAGTTGGTACTCAAACTTTAATTTCATCCACTATTTTAATACTTTTATTAACAATTTTAGTCCCAAAAACTTATGCATTCAATCAATTTAGTCATATTTAAAATAATATTTGAATTTTTTATTTGAATTTTAATTATTTTTTATAATTTAAATTAAAATTGAATTATATTTCATGTGTATGTAAAAGCCATGTAATTTAAAGTGCATTGTATGTGTCACGTCATCACCGTTAATTATTTAACGGTCTAATCAACTTACTAGTTAAAAAATGAGTAATTTGACAAAAAGTTAAGGTTGAGAGCCAAATTTATCCTCAAAATAAAATGAGGGCCAAAATGACAAAAAGTGTAAACGTTATGGGTTAAAATTATCCTTATGCCTAATAATAATACATATTTTTTTAAATAATTTGTTACATTTTAACTTTTTATTTAAAATTTAATATATATATTTTTATATATTAAATGAAATAGTTTTGAAATATTTTTTTGTAAAATTTAATTAATTATAATATAAAATGATAGTATAAAAAATTACACAACAAATGATTTATGACATTTTAATTGTAATATATCGAGTAAAAAGGTTCAAAACTTTACAAATAAGATAATACCGTCACAACGAATAAATATTTCTCTTAAATATTTAACGATAAAAAAATGAAAAGAAGGACAAATGCAAGAAACAAAATTACCATATTACAGATCATGCTTATTAGTTAGAAATCTTATATATTATTTTGTGATTAATTTACTTGCAATATATAACAGTTCTTACCACAATTTGAAAATAAAATGCTTATTAGTTAGAAATCTTATATATTATTTTGTGATTAATTTACTTAACAATTAGTGGATAGCTGATAGCAGATTACATTAATTGATAGTAAATAGTTAATTGCATTAGTTGATTTGACTAGCGGATTGTATTAGATAATTGTATAAAATTGTTTGGTAAATTTAACTAATAGTTGTTTGATTATTTAAATAAGCAAAATGACATATAAGGACATGATTATATTCGATACTTGTTTAATTATATTTGATTATGAAAAAAATTATATGTTAATTTATTATTTATATAATTATTTTAATACAATTTAATTAATAAATAATTTTTTGAAAATAATTAATTATTAAATTTAAACAAAAATATAAATGTATGAGAATAAAAAGAAAAAAATATTAGTTTACAAATGTCACAGTGTAACGAGGGTGAAGAGTTAAAATAAAAAAGGTTAAAATTTGAGTTATTTCAAGATTTTTGATAATTATCATGGGTAAGACGATATTTATAATTATTATGTCAAAACTTCTAATTTTAAAAAGCTCATATTAGAAACTTTTTTAAAGTTAGAGGTTTTACCACAATCGCTATTACAATTTGTTATTCACCAAAAATTTAAATGAGCAGATTTAACTGGTCAAACTTCTAATATTAGCTTAAACCTTTAATTTTGGCTCAACCTGATATTTACCAAACAAGACATGTATGTATATGGTTCATGCTTGGAATTTTAAATTGTATGTCCTAACAATTTTATTTTCAAGGTTTAAACTTAAATTTTTGAAAGTACAATGTGTTTTTTCTATTGCACTCAGACATTTATTGACAAAAAAAATGTTTGTATTTCGTAAGGTAAAAAAATTTAAAATGTGACTGAAAAAATATTTGATACATAATTTTATTTATTTTAGAGTTTAAAAATTTAATTTAAAATTTATGAACTTAAAATGTAGGTTTAGAATTTAAGGATAAAGTTTAAAGTTTATGCTATAAAAAATCTACAAAGAATTCAATAACTAATGTAATTCACTTTGGTTAAAATTCTATTAGAAAACAAGGTGTTAAAACTAATAAATTCTTAAAATAACATGATTGTTTTACTTCTAAATTTTGTTAAAATTAACTTTACTTCCCTCTTTCCCGATGTATTGACTATAGACTATAGTAGTAAAATAACAATGGAAAATTCTACAACGTCCGACGAACACCGATGAACACCACTAATGATGAATACCGCTGAACAACATTAAATTAATTAATAAAGATTTAAAATTTCAAGGACCCATCATACAATTAATAATTATTTTTAAAAAATTTAATTAAATTATTATATATATATTAAAATTTTATTTTTAATAAGGGTAAACTATATATTTAATACCTCACTTATTTTTGTATTTCTATTGAACCCTCATTATTTAAATATTATTTCAATTTGATCTTATTCTTTATGAAAAAAATAATTTAACCCTAAACTATTAAACCTTAAACTCTTAAACCTATACCCTAAACCATATACCATTAAAAATAATTTCACCATCATCAATTCAATTCAATTCAATGAATTCTTGAATTCTCCTAAAAAATTCAATTAAATTATTTGAGATGAATAGGCCATCACAATTAATCATAATTAATTCAATAGCCATATTTAAACTTTCAACGATTTTCAACTTTCAACGAAACTTGTTTCCCCTACCCATCAACAATACAAATAAAATACTACGACCCTAGCAATAATATAAATCTATAAACGAGAAAAGGCCTAGTAACAGCAGTTTTTGAGAAAATTAAGCTTTCTTGGGGGGATTTAGTAGCCTTCGACGGAGATTTAGGTTTTTTTGAAGCGGCCTTTTCAGTTTTCTTTGGGGGAACAGGATTAATGTTTGGCAAAACACCACCGTGAGCAATTGTAACGCCGGCGAGAAGCTTTCCCAGTTCCTCGTCGTTCTTCACAGCGAGTAGCATTTACCTTGGAATGATCTTGTTCTTCTTGTTGTTACATCCATATTTAATCTGAATGGTTATTGACTTTTCTTTATTAATGTATCGCCGCAAAATAGAAGCTAACCAATCAAACAAACAAATAAAATATTTCTAGGAAACAATCAAAACTGGTGCGACTTTTCTTTATTAACGATTTTTTTTTATTAATTGTGATTGTCTTTTATCTCAAATAAGATGATAGTGTTAATTCTATGAGATTTGAGTTTAATTAATTTTGATATATATATATATAATAATTTAATTGATTTTTTAGGAGAATTCAACAATTCATTGAATCGAATTGAATCGATGATGGTGAAATTATTTTTAATGGTATATGATTTAGGGTATAGGTTTAAGAGTTTAAGGTTTAATAGTTTAGGGTTTTAGGTTGAGGGTTAAGGGTTAAATTATTTTTTATAAAGAATAGGGTCAAATTAAAATAATATTTAAATAATGAGGGTTCAATAGAAATACAAAAATAAGTGAGGTATTAAATATATAATTTACCCTTAATAAAAAATAAAATTTAATATATATAAAATAATTTAATTAAATTTTTAAAAATAATTATTAATTGTATGATGGGTACTTAAAATTTTAAATCTTTATTAATTAATTTAATGGTGTTCAACGGTGTTCATCATTAGTGGTGTTCGTCGATGTTCGTCGCACGTGGTAGACTCATCCAATAACAATACCCAAGTCAAAGTTAAAATTAACTTTACTTCCTTCTTTCCCCGCTATGTTTTTTCTTACAATCCAAGGAAAATTTTACATTATAAAAATGTTTAAAATTTACCCAAGTCCTTGTACTCTTTATACAGTTGGAATTTAGCCCTCATAATTTTTACTTCAAGGAATGTGATCCATTATTTTTGAAATTTAAAAATCCAAACTCAATTATTAACATCGTTAAAATTCTTTTGTTAAATTATTTGGGTATGACATATTGAAATAAAGAAAGTATTAGTTTGGAATCCATGAAACTGAATAAAATAATGGTGTAATGGATCTGAATTTAACAATAAAATTTTAGCATTGTTAACAATTCAAGTTGAATTTTTAAATAAAAAATAAGATAATTAAATTCTTTAAAAAAGTTAGAAGACTAATTCTAAATATACAAGGAGTATAATGACTCGAAGCGTATTTATTACTATTATTATTGTTGTCTCCCCGTTCTCATGAGTTTTGTCCTGACTAATTTAAATCGACATGCATTATCCAATTAATTTTGGTGGATAAATCTCTCAATTATATTTTCTGCATACACAAAATCTTAAACTCAAGACATGTTTAAACGATATCAAATTGTATACCACTTAGACCAACCTAATTATTTTAGAATTCCAATATTCATACACTTCTTATTTTAGCTTCAGGTATTCCAAACCAACAAATGTGTTAACCGCCTTTCTTCTGAATCCTCCCCTTTTCCCTCCCAACCCACCGAATATTCCTCTCAACAATTCGTTTCTTTTCTCTATATATACCCCTCCTTTCCTCTTAAAGTCGCCCCAAACCTAAACCCAAACCAAAGAAGAAGAATAAAACCCTTAAATTTCGACCAAAACAAACAGAGAAGCCAGACCACACACACAAAAAGAAAACCTGAAAATGTCGAGTGAAACATTGAAGATCAAGTACCAGCCCTGCGGCGAGATCGGGAGAGGCCGTTTCGGCGTCATCTCTCGAGTGTTCTGTCCGGTAACCCAATCCTCATTCGCCTGCAAAACCATCGACAAACGCCTCCTCTCCGACCCGACCGACCGAGAATGTCTGGAGAACGAGCCCAAGATCATGACGCTTTTGTCCCCCCACCCCAACATCGTGCAAATCCACGACATGTTCGAATCGGAGGACGACCTTCAGCTCATCCTCGACCTCTGTCAGCCGGTCACCCTCTACGATCAGATTCTGCAACACGATCTGTCCGAACCGAAGGCCGCCTCTTACATGCAACAGCTCATGTTGGGTCTAGCTCATTGTCACAGGTTCGGGATCGTCCACCGAGATATCAAGCCCGATAACATCTTTTTCGACTTCAGGGAGAGTTTAAAGATCGGCGATTTCGGTTCCGCCGCCTGGTTGGGGGAGCTCGGGACCGCCGATGGTTTAGTCGGGACGCCGTATTACGTCGCGCCGGAGGTTGTGATGGGTCGATCTTATAACGAGAAGGTTGATATCTGGAGTGCCGGTGTCGTCTTGTACGTCATGTTGGCCGGCGTCCCGCCGTTCTTCGGCGAAACGGCACAGGAGATTTTCGAGGCCGTTTTGAGAGGCAATTTGAGGTTCCCTTCCAGGATTTTCCGATCAGTCTCTGCCGAGGCTAAGGACTTGTTGAGGAAGATGATTTGCAGAGATGTTTCCCGGAGATTAACTGCAGAACAAGTCCTGAGTAAGTTGCTGAAAATTTTTAATCTTTTTCTGGGTTTTTGATATTAGAATCCAATTGAAAAGAAAACCCCAAAATCTTGATCAAATTTCTAAATAAATGTTTCTGTTTTGTGAAATGCAGGGCACCCATGGATCTTGAATGGAGGGGAAACAATAAAAAACATTGAGAAGAGCTGGGAATTATCACCAGTCAAAAGCATAGCATAAATAAAAGCTTCAGCTTGGCTATGAATGTAAATATGAGGGTCTGTTTGGCTATCAAGAAAATGGTCCCCAAGGTTCAGCTTCCAGTAAATCCAGTTTTTCTCTTCACATGGAGGGGGACCATCAACCACCGTGAACCTACCAGTCTTCCATTAACATCTAATTTTGTTCTGTTTTGCTGTTTGGTTAATGTTTTGAGAACTAAGCAATATAGAATGTAAATTAGTAGGTTTTTGAGAACTCCACCTCCTCCTCTACTACTTTTGTTTTTTTTTTATTGATGATGGAAGTATGAAGGAAGTGAGAAGAAAGGGTTTTCATGTATGGGAATCTCCTGTAAGTTTGTTTTCTGAGAAAATTCAAGTACCTAAATAAATTATCTGGTATTTGATTTTGCATCTTTTTTGATAAGTCCTTTTCTGGGAATCTTGAAATTGTTCATAATCTTTGTATGTATTTTAAACAACATATTGGGAAGTTTCATGAAATCTGCAGATTTGTTGTATGTGAAGTGTCATGGGACTTGTTCTTTCCTTGTTGAACTTGAAACTGCAAATCCTTTTCAAAGTCATGTGTAAGAAGCTTGCTGCTAAAGTCTAAAGAATCAAAAGGTACTGGGGAGCAAGCTTTGCATGTTAGCATATGCTTGGTTTATTCCCTTTCTTTCTTTTTCTAAAAAGAAAGTGTAGGAGAAGTTTTGAGTTGGAAATTTTTGTTAAGAAATTGTCATAACTTGATACTAAAATAATTTATTGATCGAGTAAAATCTAGAACCGGTGCTATAAATGTTATTATAGAATTAAAATTTGCTTTATTCACAACATCATAATTTAAATCTTGATTTTCTTTAGACAATCTAATATTTAATTCCACTATAAACCAAGTAAATCTTGGTTTTTAGTTATTAACTATATATTTATGCTATAAAGTGGCGGAACTTAGAGTAAGAGTTTGGAGAGCCAACTTAAATAGTTAAAAGATTTGGAGGTTCAAACGAAAATTTAAAAAAAAAATAATATTTCTAGAGATTTAGTCAAAAATTTAAAATTTATTTGAGAAAATTTAATTAAAAATATATAAAGTTTTGAAGCATAATATAAAATTTTAAAAATCTTGAAGTGGTTAAATTAAACTTTTTAAACACTTCAAAGAAAATTTAAAATTTTCAAAAAAAATTGGCGAGGTCATAATCCACTAGTCCCCTAAAGATTAGGCCCTTGATCCTATACTTATATTTTAAAAACTTTTTACTAAAAAACAATAAAACTCTATTTTAAAACCTAAAAAATATAATTTTATTAAGTATCAGTCCTTGTAACACATCTTTTGTCAGTATTAAATAGAAAATTGACAACTTCATCCATTAATGGATATACTATCATGTATAATGATCTTAAAAAAATAATTCTGGGTACAAATATCCATTAATATTCATGTCGGTACAAATATCCATTAATATTCATGTCCTTGTACAAGGAAAAAAAGAGAGAAAATGGATTTATTGAAAATCTAAAACATTGAAGTGTAATTAAGATGGTAGGTGGGTGAAATTAATGATTGAAAATAGTGGAATACTTTATCAAAATAAAATAAAGTCTTATTATCAAAATTTTGTTATAGCTTTGCATATATATATATGCTTCTAGAATCAATATAATTTAAATATTAATTTAATATAAACTCTTGCTAGTGCCATCACTTCGTTTATTTTTTACCTGAAGATTATTTCCAATAGAAAACAAGATGTTTATCTAAGAAACCTGTGTTTAAACGCATGTGTTTATAAAGTGTGTGATGTTAAAAAGATTATAAAATATAAATAAATACTAAAATATAATCGTGTCGGTATATTATAAAAATACTTTTTTATTAATGCAGTTTAAATATAAAGGGTTTTTTAGAATAAACTATAAAATAAGTGTCCAAACTATGTTTCTTTTTTGTAATAGATGCTTAAAGTATTTTTTTTGTTAAAATATGTACCTAAACTTTTATTTTGGCTGAAATAGTAAACTACTTTTTAGCTAAAATAGGTGTCTAAATTTTTATTCTTTGATTTGCTTTAAAGTCAATTTTGGCACATACTTGGGCACCTATTTCAACTAAAAATAAAAGTTTAAGCACTTATTTCAGTCAAAAATATTTTAGGCACCTATTTCAGCTAAAAACAAAGCTTTAAGCACTTGTTTCAAGCAAAAAAATATTTTAAGTACCTATTAGAAAATATAATTTAAGTATTTATTATGTAGTTAAGCGTTTGTTTTTTAAGACAAAAATTGAATCCCACAGCAGATGATACCAGAACTGGAATATTAAATTTCTAGAAAAAAGAAATCCCTGGAATCTTTAACATCTGGCATGTGAGAGTGGGGGAAGAGATGCAAACCTGGTTAGGTCTGAAAGCAAGTTGCAGTATCCACTACAAGTTTTTTAATTAAGAAAACTAAAAGGAAAAAAAGACGACAATGTTGTCATTCAATTTTCTGTTCATGGGTCCTTAAAAAAATTTGGTAACCATGTACGCATAAAGTAATGTATTTGTAGATCAGTAAAGTAACATATCAGCTGGTAGTTGATAAAATATGATACAATAAACATGACTGTATGGCTTCACATGCATAGCATCTTTGATAAGTTATCACAAGTTTTATTCATGTGATAAATAGTTGGGTTGTTTTATTTAGATAATGTTATACCATGTTTTATGTCCAAGGGTGATTCTGGATATAAATATAATTTTAAAAAAATTAAAATAAGTCAAATTAAATACTTATAAGAGGAAAGTAAAAATTAGTTCGAGGCACTTTATAAAGAAAACAAAATGATGCACTTTATAACTTTGAGACACGTTAATTATTCAAAACTTAGTATACCGCATGCACAACTAGTAACAAACATTTAGTTTTCTTTTAAATTTTCTCATTTGTTCAGAGGCGATTAAAAGGAGTTTTTTAAAATTATTTTTTTGTTAATTTTTTTCTTCACCGATAATAATTTTTGGCCGTTTTGCTGGTTTTGTAGATAAATAAAATTCATCTTCTGTTGATGAATGTTTTACTTTTTAATTTTTTTCTTTTTTTTTTGTTTTATCATATTCATATCACATATGTTTTTTCGCAGTTCACTCGTCTTTTTTTATAGCAGTTCACTCGTTTATTTTTATAGCAGTTATAGTCTGTATTTATGACATTTGTCTATCTTTGATAGTTTTGTGTTCTGATGGCGAGTATCAACGAGTGTTTGTCACCGAAGAAGGCTGATATATGTATATGATTAAGATCCCCTTTGTGGTTGTACCGCAATACCAAGAAGAAGTAGCGCAAGAATTTGTTTTCTTCATATAGCACTTCTGGTCAAAATAGTTTGTTCGCTAGATTTCTTTCAGAAGATTGTTCAAGTTCATCTAAACGTGATATGTTTTGTATTTTAATGTCTTTCACGACTCTTAGAATTTTATTGTTTTATTTTTACGCATTGATTTTTTTAATGTTTTAAGGTGTGATTTCTTTGTAATCTTTTCACGTTGAATATAATCTAGTATTTTAAAAAAATTCTTTAAAAAAATTAAGGGACACATTTTAATGAATTAGACAAAACTCTTTAAAATATTCAAACCACCTTGTTTACTGTTAACATGGACTGCTCCAATTCAACAAGATTCATTGGTATTTAAAACATTCTATATCAACAAATATTAGATGCAATTATAAAAAAGTTAGTATATTATGGACTAACAGTGGAAAAACAAGCATGCTTAAATTCACCTTAAAAACTAAAATTTAAACTCTTAACCTTACAACCTTAAAATTTAAACTTTATCCCCTAAATTTTAACACCTAAAACTTAGACGCCTAAACTAACTCTTAAACCCTAAACTAAATTCGTTTGTGATTTTTTTCACCGTCAGTGCATTGAATATTTTCTCATTATAAAATATATTATATTTTAATTAGAGAACTTAAATTTAATTTATAAAACTGCATTGTTTATCAAGAGAATCTGAAACTTAAATATAAATCATAAGATAAACATAAAAAAGTTAGAGATACTGACACATCTATTGTTTGTAGAATAATACTTCATTTTCATCACTTTTGGGGAACAAATTTTCTTAGCAACCAAACGAGCAAAAGTTTGTGTACTTTTTCCCAATATCTCAATTCCTCAAGAAAAGAGTGTAGTACCAAACACCATCAATGGTTGCACCTACTCCATGTGCCAACTGCAAAATTTTGGTCCTACCCATGTGATGCTATAGTTTTTCATTTCTTTACACATATTTTCTTATTTCTTGTGAATAATTTAATACTAAATTATTTCTGGTTCAAATCGGCTGAACCATCGTTTTTGTCGATATTTATGACTTCTTTGTCGTCATAATTGTTCTTGTCACAAGTTTTAGTATTTAGTAAAAAATCTATTCAATAATAATATTGGATTATGATTAAATTAATAATTGAGTTAGATCAAACTTCTACATAAGAATAAACATATCTAAAATTATTATTTTTTTCTGCCCATAAGACTTGACCATAAAATCTTATTTAAAATATATCAAACTTCTATTCGTTTAATTTGGTAGGCATTAATCTAAAACACATACAACTAACCATTAATTGGTCTAGTGAGATGAGACATTATCTTTTAAACAATATTATAAGTTCGAATCTTAACATTGTGAATGAAAAAAATTAGGTTAAGATAATCACACCCATAATTATTTTTTGTAAAACTCGATCTGAATTAGTCAGTCGGTGAGTCAAAAACTCGTGGTTAAACCCAAAAAAATCTAAAGCACATACACTTTAACTATAGATTTTAACTTTTAATCTAATTATATCGTATATTTTTTTTTTCAAACATACAATTATTTTTAAAAGAACGTTTTTTAATATTCGAATTTCAAAACAGTGTATTTTATGTCATTGTCTTCAAATTACAAGTCTCTTTTGCACTATAAAATTTGCTCTTACTTGTACAAATTGAATCAAAAGTTTTTCATGAATCATGACACGAATTTGTCGTGTTTTGGAATCTAAAATAATATATTTGTAATATACATGATATATTTAGTGATTATGAAAAAAAATATAATTTACCATGTATTGTATACGCAGAAAATTCGCCAACACGAATTTATTCGAATTAGTGCCCAAAAAGAACAGTGATGAAGAGAGCAGACATAAGTAGGTGAGGTAGGGCTAGGGTTTGTACATTGTAGGGAAACAAGAAACCTTAATTAAACAAACCTGACATGTCAAAACCAGTGCTGTTTTTGAGGAGCTTACGTGGTCGAAAGCTGGTTGAAGATGTGGACATATCACATGTCTGATCACATGTTTCTACCATTTATATTGAATTTGCTGATCCTTCTCCAACTCGTAATAAAAGAAAAAAGACCATTTACTTTGACCATTGATAAGCTATTCCCAGCCTTTCAATCAAAATTTTATATTTGTTTTCTTTATTGGTAAATAAGATCTTATTTAAAAAGTAAACACATTTAAATTATAAAAAAGAGACACTATATTATTAAATTAGATCATTCGATTCATAAAGAAAAAAAGAGTACCTTAAAATAATACTAATGATAATATTATTAAAAATACGATCCACCACTAATGCAACACCCAACAAGCAGTTACCAAAGGGAAAAACACAAACAATCACCGAATTTGTTAAATCAAATCTTAGGCCTAAAATTATGGGTTAATTACTAGAATAGTCACTTATATTTTTCTATAATATAGAGTTGGTCACCGATTTTAAAAAACAGCCAGTAAGATCATTTACGTTTTTGGGGCATAAACTTTTAGTCAATCAGCCGTTTATTGCTGTTAAACGTTGACGGCTTGGTGACCTGGCAGAGAAAAAAATAAGGGTAAATTACTGCAATGGCCACTAAAGTTTATCACATGTACATTTCTAGTCTCTGATTTTAAAAAATAAACATTATGGTCACTACTAAAAAACTTTATTTTTTTTTCTAATTTCACCCTTGAACTTTTAAAATTTTATTTTTCAACCCTAGAACTTTACAATCAATTAGTACAATAATATTATAAAGGCTCAAATAAAAAACATATGCCTAAAGTATACCCTTTTTGAATTTTAGGCGTCGAAAGTTTTTTTTATAAAAATAGATGCCTAAAGCTTCAAGAATTCTAGGTGTATGGTCGTTAATAGGTGTTAAAAAATATATTTAACCAATCAATGCTTGACACGTGGCACAAATTTGATTTTTAAAAAAGAACAACACCTAAAATTTTCAATTTTTTTTATAAATTCTGAAATTTTGAAAATTTTACAAAACAATCCCAAAATCCCTAAAATTACCTAAGCCCAAACCCCCAAATTGCCACCGCTTCTGCCGTCAATCGTCGCACCTGAGCACACCCTTTGGTCACAGGATCAAGGCGGTCATTTCTCCCAACACAGCGTCACCAGGAACGACGAACATGATAATAAGATGAATAAGTCTCGAACCAACTCTGCTTTGTAATTATACAAATATATATATCATCTCATTTAATATATATTACATTTATGCAATAAGAATCCATTACTTGAAAATTTTGTAATTCTTCAATGATATAAGCAGTTTCCTCTTTCTCCTCTTATTAATATATGCTTATTCTGGTAACCTTTTTTCCCTGCTACAAGTATTATTTATTTTATACAATATTAAACTTTAATATATTTTTTTAAGTTGGTTTTAATTTTTTTTAAAATAACTCGTTAACATTTCAATTTTTATCACTTTAACCTCTACTAATCTAACCACTGTAATTATTAATTAATATATTATAAATTTACTTTTCAAAATAAATATATATATTATAAATTTAATGATTTTCCCATCCATTTTGGTTAATACTAGCATGTATTGGTACTAATTGGTTGGTACAAGATGTTAATATTTTAAAACAACCTGTTAATAATATTATTGGTACGAATTGGTTAATACTTTCGGCACCTAAAATTAAAAAAATGTATTCTTTAGGCACCTATTTTTCATTTAAGCCTTTATAATACTATTGTACTTATTGATTGCAAAGTTTTAGGGTTGAAAAATAAATTTTTAAAAATTAAAGGGTGAAATTAGAAATAAACATTTTTAGTACTTACTATAATGTTTATTTTTTAAAATCAGAGACCAGAAATGTACATGAGATAAACTTTAATGGTCATTGCAGTAATTTACCCTTATTTTTTCGCTGCCAGGTCATCAAGCCGTCAACGTTTAATGGCAATAAACGATTGAGTGACCAAAAATTTACGTACACCCCGAAAACGTAAGTGATCTTATTGGCCGTTTTTCAAAATTGGTGACCACTCTAAACTGGGGGAAACATAAGTGACTATTCCAGTAGTTAACCATAAAATTATTTTGAACATAAATTAAAAGAAAAATCTTTAATCACTTCATAAGACGATGGGTCACTTTAATAAAGTGGTTATACAAATTGATAGACAAGCAGAATCTAATTTTTGTACGATTAATTTACGGAAGAGAATAGGTATAGGGATGTCACTGTCGAAGTTAATTGGTGAAAGTAACAAAAGAGGAAAAAACAAAACCAAAATCTGGTGTTTTTCCACCTCAAAAAGCAACCCTATTGAGATTGGAGAATAAGCTTTCTTTTTGAAATTTGGACTAAAAAAGAATCCAGTGCATTAACAATGATACATAAAATTAATGTGAAAGTGGATTCCTCTTTTGTTATTTGTGCTTTCAAAAAAAAAAATTAGCATATTCTTTCTTGTATATATTGATAATATTAAGATTCATTTTTGATAGCTTGAGTTCATATGTTATCAATTTATGAACTAATAATATTAAGAATTCTGGTTTTTAGTGAAAACTAATTAGGGAATTAGAGTGAGTTGAGGATTATTTAGAAACTATGATATTTCCTACTCGTCATGTACTCTCGACAAGTTCTTTGAAAAATTGATTGTTTTTTATTAAATATAGAAATATTACATTTTCGTACTGAAATTTAAACTCATACAAAATGAGATAATACGAGCATTTTTAGCCACTAGGTCAATTAGTGGATCTCTTTGAGAAATTAATTGTTTATGAAACTCATTATGTAATCTAGACGAGTTCCTTCACAAAAGTATAAAGTATTGGAGTTCATCCAAAGCAAATGAGGAGTTTCATAAAATATATTTTTTCCCTTAATTTTATCGGGAACACACTACGAGTTTTTTCTATACTTTAGAGAATGTCGAAGTTCCCTAAATAACCTCCAACCCACATTATTTCCCCTAATTATTTTTTTCTATTTACATTATTTCCCCTAAAAGACCAAGATTTCTACGTTAAAATATTTGAGATGTTTGTTTTGTATATAGTATAACCCCTTTTTTCCTTGAAAAGACTGTTGAATATTAGTATCCCCTTTTCTTTTGTAAGAAGTCATGTATAAGGAAATAGTAATTTATTTGTTTTACTAAGTCAAGTCAAATTGACTGAAAATATGAAATAATAAAATTATTATTTAACGAAATAGTAAATTATTTTGGACTTGGTTTATTCCATAGAGAAAACAAAAGTAAAAACAATTTTGTGCTATTTTTCAAAAATTTTATATAACTATTTGCGTCTGATTTATTGGTCGATTAATCATAATCGAATATTGTAAAATTTTATTATAATATGTGACATTTCTAACCTAATTTTTATTTATTCATAACATTATAATTTAAACTCAAACTTCACTCATCTTACTAAACTAACTAAAGCAATTACTTGCATCATTTTTTATTTTAATTTAAACTTTGTCACCTTAAATGGCAAAAGAGGGAGAATAGTCCATTAATTTGTAAAACTTGAATTTGGTAATGTTTCTTTTTATTATAATTAAAGTGTCACAAATACAATAATGGATCTGCCACCATGAGAGACAGCACAGGGTTGAACAAGACAGGGTACCTAACTTGCTCTCATCATATGTTTATTTATATTAAATTCAAAATGCAAAATATCCACTTTGCCTAAAGATAAAGATCACCCCATTGTTATTATTTTTATTAATTTTGATTGGGAGTTGGAACAAGACAAATCCAGCAAAGCTCACATGTTTTGGGGTTATTAAGGTTAGGTCAGATAATGAAAGTTTTGGTGAGATCCCATACACAATCACGGTTCTTTTAACTGTTTTTTATTAGAAATTGATTTTTTTATGTGAATTGTATAAATTAATCCAATCAATTTCAAATTCATTGAGACTAATTGTTAAAATTTTACTACCGTTTGATTGGGTTTGAGATCAGCCTTTTGTTTAATACTAGTAATTAGGCCCAGTAACAAATAATTTTCGAAATTAAAAATTCGAGTTATTCGTGATCGACATAGTATTAGTTTATCGGAAAGATTGAAGTTTTAAAAATTTTAAGATTTTAGATTCAAGTTTTCGAATTTAATTTTTTATTGATTTAAATCTAATTGTATAGAAGTTTGTTTGAATTTATTTTAGTTATCAAGTCAATTATTCTTTTTATCGTAGTCCATGGGTATTCAAGTTTCAAGTATAATGATTCTAGAATGACTCAATTTTCTCGGATTTGAAATTTTCTCGAGAAAATTAAACAAGTAGGAAAATTAAGAAAAGTGCATGTGCTTATACCTTACAAAGGGCTATATAAATACATAATAACTTGCATAATAAGTCGTATGAATTCTCTATTGGGAATATGCTAAAGCATCTTTGACTTGTGTTTGTTACATTAGGATGCCTCAAATTTGCTGCCAACCTAAGAAAATGACAAAACTTCTTCATGTTTGAACATATTTTTGGTTAAATAACTGATATCCGATTCATTAGTCGATTGATTAGATTGAATTTTGCAAAAGTTTTAATATAAGGGCAATATTTCTAATTTAATTTTCTCCATTTATAACATCAGGATTTAAATCCTGACATTGCTTAAAAGACCTAACATCTCATTTTACTAGATCAATTATTTATTGGTGTGTGAACAAATCTATTAATTATTAAAATATTTGAGGGTGTTTTAAGATTATTATTATTATTACAAATTTTGGAGAAAAAATAGATTACACAAAGTTTGAAGCATGACTTTGAAATATACTTCTTGCCTTTTTCTAGCCTTGACTGCATTGTTAATATTGTGGATTTTCAAATGCTTTATAATTTGTTTAATTAATTATGAAGTTATTGTAATATTAAATTTAATTAAACATTATTTACATTAAATTCTTTAATTGTATAAGTCAAGGGAAACGATAATAATTATTTAAAATTGATTGCGTGGATTAATCGTTCTAAATGCCTTTTTAAAACAGATTGGAATTTTTCTTTAGTGGATCAATCGACTCGCAACCGAACGTATGTACGGACTCTTTTAACTATATATGACTATATGAGGTATTAATTAAAAGGGTAAACTACTGCAGGGTCACTCTCGTTTAGCGTTTGTACAGAGTTAGTCACCACTTTTGAAAAGTGTCAATTAGTAGTCCTCTACGTTTTCGATGTGTAAATACTTGGTCACTCCGACGTTATACTCCGTTAGTCCCCTAACGGTTTGCTGATGTGGCGGAATTCAAATAAGGATAAATTACTGCAATAGCCATTAAAATTTATCTCATGTACATTTTTTCTCCTCAATTTAAAAAAGTAAACATTATAGTCACTAATAAAAATGTTTTTTTATAATTTCACCCTTAAATTTTTAAAAATTCATTTTTCAATCCTAAAACTTTACAATCAATTAACACAATAATATTATAAATGCTCAGATGAAAAATAGGTGCCCAAAGTATACCCTTTGAAACTTAGGTGCCCAAATTGCTCCTATTTAATAACTCAAACTTAAAAATTTAGTCCACTAACTACTAAAAAATTCGAGTTATTGGAATTTCTATTTTATAATTCAAACTTTATTTTGAATTTTTGAGTCGAGTTTATGAAATTATGAGTCGAGTATTTTCACATCAAACCAAAAAATTTAATTTTTTCGAGTCAAGTCGAGTTATTGGAATTTCTATTTTACAATTCAAACTTTATTTTGAATTTTTGAGTTGAGTATTTTTACATCAAACCTAAAATTTTAATTTTTTCGAATCAAGTCGAGTGTTGCACTTCCCTACATATAAAATTTAGGGGCCAAAGCTAAAAAAAATGGTATTAAAACGAGTTACATTAAATTACTAAAACTGAATTTTGGGAAGGAGTTAAAAAGTATGATTTTACCATTTAACAAAAAGGAGAAGAGGGATTAAATTGAATTAATAAGATTAAAGAGGGAATAAAAATGCTATTGAACCATTTAACCAAGGGGGTGTGTGCAGGATACTTGAAGATATAAATAAAACCAATCAATCTTGATCAGAAAAATAGAAACTCAAGATTCAACTTCCCAAACATAATACTGGGAATTTAGCAAACTACGAGTAAGTGCAATCTGAAGAACAAATACACAGTCTAGAAACAATCAAATCCAAAATAAAGTTTGAATTATAAAATAGAAATTCCAATAACTCGATTTGACTCGAAAAAATTAAATTTTTTGGTTTGATGTGAAAATACTCGACTCATAATTTCATAAACTCGAGTCAAAAATTCAAAATAGAAATTAAATTTTTAGGTTTGATGTGAAAATACTCGACTCAAAAATTCAAAATAAAGTTTGAATTATAAAATAGAAATTCCAATAACTCGACTTGACTCAAAAAAATTAAATTTTTTGGTTTGATGTGAAAATACTCGACTCATAATTTCATAAACTCGACTCAAAAATTCAAAATAAAATTTGAATTATAAAATAGAAATTCCAATAACTCGAATTTTTTAGTAGTTAGTGGACTAAATTTTTAAGTTTGAGTTATTAAATAGGAGCAATTTGGGCACCTAAGTTTCAAAGGGTATACTTTGGGCACCTATTTTTCATCTAAGCATTTATAATATTATTGTACTAATTTATTGTAAAGTTTTAGGATTGAAAAATGAATTTTTAAAAATTTAAGGGTGAAATTATAAAAAAACATTTTTATTAGTGACTATAATGTTTACTTTTTTAAATTGAGGAGAAAAAATGTACATGAGATAAATTTTAATGGCTATTGCAGTAATTTATCCTTATTTAAATTCCGCCACATCAGCAATCCGTTAGGGGACTAACGGAGTATAACGTCGGAGTGACCAAGTATTTACACATCGAAAACGTAGAGGACTACTAATTGGCACTTTTCAAAAGTGGTGACTAACTCTGTACAAACGCTAAACGAGAGTAACCTCTGCGGTAGTTTACGCTAATTAAAAATATAATGTTTACATTAGTTAATTAATAGTTTATTAACTATAGTTAAACCTATATATTTATTTTTGTTGAATTATACAAGACCTTAGACTTGATCTAGTGGTAATGATCTCTTATACATTAGAATGTGTAAATAATATAGACTATATGTGTAATTACAAATATTTTTTACTTGATTATTACAACATTAATTTCGTCAAAGACAAAAATTAACGGAAAGTAATTTGATTGAAATTATTTTAAGAGTTTGGTGGTTTAATTAATAAAATTCATATTTCAGTAGTTAAAATAAAATCAGGCCAATAATTTAATGAATTTGGAAATAGTTTAACTTTTATTTATTATTATTATTATTATTATTATTATTATTATTATTATTATTATTATTAATAATAATTTATGGTCAATCTCAGTCACTTAAAAAAACAAGAATTTTAGTCAACAGTCAAGTGAGAATGTGTTCAAACATTACACCATCTCTTAGTTCATTTTTTAATAAATAAGAAAATTTCTAGATAGTTTTACATTGAACTTGGACTGGTTCTCATGTAGAGAAATTCAATTTTGGATATGTAATTATTAAAATCAAAGGTCCATGTTTTTTGGGTTGTCACTTTGAACTAAAGGCTGCTCCCATTTTGTATTTATTGCACACCATTCATGATTTTCGTGATGGCTTACATCTACACAAACAATTTAAATAATAACTTTTAAATTTTTTAATCTTTTATAATTATCGATATCTAATTTACTAATTTACTAGTATGTATTAAATACAACAAAAAATTATTTTGGAATGACATTTTTATTTAATCTATTTCATTTATATTATTAAATTTTTAACATCTGATTTTTTTATTTAAAGATACGATGACTTATTCTATTAAGTTAATTAATTATTAATTAAATATTTTATTTTAGGAGTCAAACAAGTACACACACAAGATACAACCATGTTTTTGAGTTAAAAACCTCTATTATCAGAAATGATAGGGGCGGCGTCAAGGGTGGATATGGGCTTTGGTCCCCCAACACACAAAATTTCTGTTGATCTTTTTAGCCCCAGAAATAAAATATTACTTTGCTTTTGATTTTTAGATTTAATTATACATAAATACTTAAATATAATTATGATAAGAAATACGAATACGACATTTTTGCACGAGTTATAAACTCCCCTGCGAAGTTGGGTCATAATAACTCTAGTTAGGAGCGAGTAAATCTCGCATCGAATCGAAAAAAATAAAATTTTAAAATTAAATCAAACCAATGTAAAAAATATGATTCGACTTATGAGTAATTTTTTTAAAATGAAGTTTGAGTTATAAAATGAGATTTTAAAGAACTAAATTGTTAATAATTAGTGAATTAGTTTTCAAAATAGAGTTGAGTCCCAAATTTTTGCCTCATATATGAAAAATATGGAGAAATATATATGTTTATTGTGTATGGTTATAGAAAATCATTTAAATTTGAAATAATTACTACCACAACATTATAAATATCTACAATTAAATTTGAATAGAAACTCGGACAATTCAACTCGACTAAAAAATTCAAATAAAGTGAGTTATAAAATGAAGTTTCGAAAAACTCAAATTTTAGTAATTAGTGCGTTAATTTTCAAGTTTGAGTTGAACCGGAATATTTTGCCATATATATATATATACACACACACAATAATATAGCTTTGCATTATACTGGATTTTGACCATTGAATAAGAATAAATTGATGGATGTGATTAAAGTGAAAAAAAACTAAAGAGATTTTTAAGGAAAAAAGATATGTAAATAATTTTAACCATAAATCTACACTCATCAAATGGTTTAAAATCAGTGTAGAACTTTTAAATTTTACAATTTTTTAGTCGTTGGATGAGTAGAATAAGTGACTGAAATTAATAATAGAAAATGGAAAAAATTTTTTTACATAAAAATTTAATTGTAATTTTTTTTAGTTTTATATGTTTTTATTACCGTTTATGAAAATGGATGACTGAAATTAACAAGGATGAGAAAAATTTTACTTATAAAATATTGGATTATCATTCATTTAAAAATTTTAAATTAGAAAAATGTGTAAAATAAAATTATTTTAATAAAATCATGCTTGAAGAATTAAATTTGAATTTGAAGTGTTAAGTAAATCAAATTAAAATAAAAATCATGTGAAATAAAGATTTTTTTGTGAAGTAGAAAAATTTATATTTTAAAGGCAAATATCAAAATTTAAATTTACACAAAATAGAATAATATAACCGGTCTTAACCACTCAATTAATTACTAAAATTTCATAGATGCATTTTGTGAACCTAATTGAAGGCTTTATGAAATATGATGATGCTCAAAGCCCATTGGGTTTGGCATATATGAAATGATGATATAAATATCTAATCATATGTAAGGATGAGATCAGTTCATTTCAGGTTTTGATTTTCTAAATTCATTTTAAAAAAATATTTTGCTTTACAGAGTATTTTTTGACATTATTTGATAGGCTTTTAAAGGTCTATTTCATAAATACTTCTAAAATAATCATGTGAATAAAAATAATTAATAAGATCTCATAACATTTTTAAATTATTTACTTTTACATTATAAAAATCGATTATGAATTAAATAAAAAATAAAATTTGATTTGATAAAATTTAAATAATCACAAATTATAAACTTTTCAAATACTACATCTCAATTTTCATTTTTTTTTTATTTTTTTTGCTCACCTTATTCACATGCACCTCTCTCTATAAGCAAAAGGCAATTTTTTTTTTCAAAAAATGAGCAAAATGACAAAGTATAAACATTTAAAGGCAAAATTTGTTTTTACATCAACAAAATTATATAAAATTAAAAGAAAGCATTAAGATTGTAACTAATTGTCCTTAATCGTTCTCTCTCAAAATTGAAGGGATCTAAGATGCCTTTTCCCCTCATGCTATTCTTACTTTCACCATCAGACTTTACTTAGAAGAGTGAAAACAGGATTAGAATAATGAGAAATTAAAGAGATAGAGAAGTGAAATGACAAAAATAATTAAAAGACCAACTAAAAAAAATACATGACATGAAAGTATATAGTAACTTAGATTCAATAGTGACCCGAGAAAATAATATAAACACGACACGAATATATTGAACCGTAGTATTTACCAACATCTCCAAAAGCCATATTGCATGAAATAGAAAAGTTAAGAGAGAATGTTTTGTACCAAATTCAGATTTGCTGTCCCTGAATCATCATCACCAAGAATGTGGCCATTTAACTGTCCTGAACATACTTTCATGGTCTCGGATCAGAATGAGGCGGAACCCTAACCTCAACACACTATTAAATTCATAGCAGCCACTAATGTACAAGAAGGAAGATAAGAGGGAGGACAATTACAACCTTTCTACCTTCCAAACCCGAATTTATACCAGAGAAACAATCCATTCTGCCTCATTTTCTAACGCATTTCGTCTCCGAACTTTTACAAGTCGAACATAACATATAGAAATAAAACGGACCTCAAGTTTCTTTTAACACCATGATGCATCCAGGAGCCGGCTTCTACTTTGCGGATGCTGCTCTCATACCTTTGCACCAAGGAATGACTGAAATGAAACAGAGAGCAATTAGGGGAGTCGGCAAAACTTCAATGCACCAGGTAAATAAAATATTAGTCAATACTCCAGTTTCATGCAAGTTGAACTTTTTTTGATCTCCATCTAATTATCTACTATACAAAGCCGAGAAAGTAATACCTTAAAAGTCCCTAGCGCAAAAGAAAACTACAACATGAGAACCATGATCGGCATCAAAACATCATGCAGCAAGCGGCAAGCGCCCTATATTCATTGGTTAAATTATATAATTGAAGATTTTACTTGTATAATTTACCTTGACTCCTGCTGGAGAGTTTCCGGGCTTTGCTGTGGTTGTGCTCCCCAAGTTAAACTTTGGTCTCTTATCCGCAGGCTTCAAAATTTGAAAGGAGCACATCAAAGTCTCGTCCACACTCATCATGGCTCCAGAATTGTCGAACTCCCCACAATAATTGGGTGCTGAAAATATAGTTACCAGTTGTCGGTCGGCAAAGAACTCGTAGCCATCCTCCACAACCTGCAATATATATAAAAAATCCTATATATGAGCATAAGTGATGCAAGCATCAAGTCGTACCGTATCAATAAAGTAGTTAAGCTGACAATCATATCTTCTGTGATTATGATTATGAAGTATGTATAAACAGGAGTCGAAAAAAGTTAGAGAAGAAATGCATAATGTTCGTAGAATAAAAGTAATTGCACGTCAGGGCATAACATAGGCATAGTTTCCAGAAAATAACCAACAAAACCAAATGAAATGTGCATCTTCTAAAACCTTATATTGAGCAGGTAGAACAAGTAAAACCTGGTGGGCACGGCAAATGAGATCCAGATCATGTTTCTCAAGAAACTCGGATACTTTGTCAGGCCCAAAAGTATACGAAACACCCCTGTCGTTGATTCCCCAACCTCGAACATCTTTACTAGGATCTGACCAGAGAAGATCACAAAGCAAACCTGTGTCGGGCACATCAGTTGGGCGTCGTAAACTTCGTATCTGATCCAAATGATTGAGGTCAGGAGACAGGCCTCCATGCATGCACAGGATCTTCTCATCAATCAGCGCTGCCACCGGTAGGCAGTTAAAACATTCAGTGAATGTTTTCCATAGCCTAACATTAAATCTCCTCTTACACTCATCATAGAACCCATATATGCGGTTTATAGATGCACATTCATGGTTTCCCCTCAAGAGGAAAAAATTTTCAGGATATTTGATCTTGTAAGCAAGAAGAAGACATATGGTCTCCAGACTTTGCTTGCCTCGATCAACATAGTCCCCCAGAAATAAGTAGTTGGAATTTGGAGGCAACCCGCCGTACTCAAAAAGCCTTAGAAGATCAGAATATTGACCATGAATATCACCTGAATGCCATAAACAGTTTTCACAAAGGAAAGAAGAAGTGAATAATAAACATAAAGTCCCAAAATTGAACTTCAGGTCATCAAACTAAGGCAAAATAAACATATGGGTCGTCAAAAAACAAGACAATAAAAATTGGGTATGCAAAGAATAAGTGAATCATACCACAAATCTTGATGGGTGCTTCAAGTTCCAATAAATTAGGTTGTTGTAAGAAAATCTCTTTAGAAACAACACAAAGCTGTCGGATCTCCGATTCCGACAGCTGCACTTGTTTGCCTGGTTTACCACGAACTTCCAAAAGCCGATTTATGATGCCATCAAGTACCCCATGCTCCATTTTTCAACTCACTTCTTTTCAAAAGAAAAAAAAAATGAGTTATTGGAGTTGAGCCAAAAACGAAAAGAGAAAAGTCAAGGGCTTTTCTTCTTCTTTCTTATGGGATGTGGTGGTGGAAAAGGGAAGAAGAAGGAGAAGAGCATGCCGTCGGTGAAGAGGAAAGACGAAACAGGTACTGTGTTTTCTAGATAAATTGAGACATTTCTTGTTCTTTCAGTGGACGGATTTGATTGAAGAGGTGAAGGCCAAAAAGCAAAAGAGAAGTGTGGAAATTTCTATGGAGAGAAGTGGGGTATAGACATCGTGTATGACTGTAATCGGCTTACTTCGGCCATGGAAACACACAAAGCAAAGGCAAAGTGACAAGTTTCGGTAAATTTTGATTTTTTATTCAACCACCACCTCTTAAAAGCTTTATTTATCAAAATATCATCCGTTTTCAATTAAATGGGAGCTTGGCACGTAAAACTTGAAAATTTAATTTTATTGGTTTAATTATTTTACCCCTTAAACTTTTATGTCTTGACCTTTAAATTTATTTTATTTATTTTTGTTAAATAATTCATATCTAGTATAACAATAATAAACTGTTAAACTAACACCACTTATTTTGCCTTATCAAATATTAATGTCAACAATTTTGTTTTTTCTTACACCCATAAAAAATAAAAATATCAAATAAATTGTAAAAGAAAAATTGATGTCCTCATTTCAATAAAGATAAAACAATTATTTTTTATTATGTAGTATAAATAATAAAATAGTTCATGTCAATTCAACGAAGTCGTTATTGATACGTTACTATTGTGTTAATTTGGCAAAAATTTGGCAAAAAGATTATTATGTCATTTTAATTTCCTCAACAACTCACATTTTGGAGACATTTGCACCCCATATTAAATTATTGACCAAAAATTGAAGGTAATTTAGCTTCATATTAAATGTATTATTGTACCCTTGCTTGAATTAATGAAGTTGCTAGGAAGCATTCAAGTCTTTTCAATGCCTACTTAAACAGTTGAACAAATTGCCATGTTTTCTTTTTCACATGTATGATGTATGTATGATCAAAACTTAAAGATTGAGCAGGGATAAATAATTTATTATATTGTAATGAAGGAAAGCCATTTCATGTATGTTGCAAAATAGTTGCACAACATGTAAAATCTTGCATCAAAACCTTGACTGCAGGTATTTCACAATTTTGTTACTCAGCTGAAAGCCCCTGGTAAGAACATCAGCTTTAATGGGCGGATTCGATCCGAAAACAGTATTTGCTATTGCAACCACTCCGGGGTTTTGGCTGCTCAAACCAGCAAAAGCAACCGCATTGGTCTGTCCCACATTCTGCTGAAAGTGAATGAGGCCAATGGGAAAGACGAAAACATCACCTGGATAAAGGGTTTTAGAGATGAGACGATTATCCGGACTCGATGTAACAAATCCGACATAGAGTACGCCTTCTAGGACGACAAGGATCTCGGTGGCACGAGGGTGAGTGTGAGGCGGGTTCAGCCCACCATTCGGCGCATAATCAATACGGACCAACGATATCCCGAGTGTGTTTAGTCCTGGTATTTGCTCAACATTCACCGGAGTAACCACTGATCCAACTGAACTTGACGTGTTCTTTGGTATGTTTAGCCCCGAAAAGAAGAAGTCGTTTGCCGTTGCAAGCTTTGGGTCCTTGCACAACTTCCCATTCGCAAACACTGCACGAAATCGAAGCCGTGTTAGTCGAAAAGCATGCAATGTTTTGAAGCACCAAAAAATTAAAAACATAGCATATGACATAGAGAGTTACCTCCATTGTTGGGCACACAAAAGTCCTGGAGGGGACTAGGGTCATACGCAAAGGCGAACGAGGAAACCGAAACAAAGAGATTCAAAACCAGATGGAAACAAGCACCTTTCATTTTCTTAGACTGTTAGTCCCACACCTTAATTTCTTCCAAGTCCATAAGTCTATTTATATAGGCAGGGAACTTGAAGTTGTTCAAACCTTATAATTTTAAATAATTAACATAATATGATGTTTTAATGGCTAAATTCCAATTCAAATCCTTTCCCCTTTCTTGATGCATATTCGTTGATTATATATTCTTTTAATGTATAGCAGATATAGGCCAACCAGATCTTTAATGGTTATTTATTTTGCACCCAAAACTCCTGTAAATCTCTGTTTAGAGTTGGTGAACCTTTACTGCATTCATTTCTAGTAATTCCTTTAAACAAAACATTTTTTGCCAAATATACCAGAGATTATAACAAGCTAAAGAAAAAGTATCAGTTTCAATTGGAACTCGAAGCAGGCTACAGATTGATTCAGCTTCGCGAGACAAGATTCTTATAGCACATTCCTCTCGTCCCCATCAAAACCGCATCGCTAACTCTGACCGCATCGAATCAAAACAAAACCATCCCACCTTCCTCGACATTTCGTTTCATTTCTTCCAATAACTTCAACAAATGCGTGCTGCAGTTGCAGGGATGGTATGATTAGAATTGAGAAGAGAGGAACCCTGCAACTGCAACACGTATTTATTGAAGTTCTATGTGGGAGTGAAATAGGGTGTTGAGGAGCCTGGAGTGATTTGGTTTAGATTCGAATAATATAGCATGATCAAGATGTTCAGTGCAACAAAATGATTAACAAGACAATTGCTGTTTTTTTTCTGTCCAAAGAAACATATGATTTGGTCTGATTTGATTAATTTCAACACTCAAAAACTGTGATACATGAGATAATTAACCTTGACGTTAAGGATGCTCATATTATTTCATATTGTATGAGTTCAAAATCTAATATAAAAATGTAATACTTCCCTATTTAATAAAAAAAAACTATGATCCGTAACTTTTTTTTTTCAGATTT
Source organism: Hibiscus tridactylites (assembly GCA_958450335.1). Taxonomy (NCBI): domain Eukaryota; kingdom Viridiplantae; phylum Streptophyta; class Magnoliopsida; order Malvales; family Malvaceae; genus Hibiscus; species Hibiscus tridactylites. Next base: position 15,451,205 of record OY288267.1, read on the forward strand.
TAAACTCATACTATAACACTCCAATCTCTTATTGAAAAATTCTGAGGTCCAATGTGGTAAATATGTGAAGATTTATGCCTAAACCTATATGATGGTTTTTGTTACATTTTTTTCTTTCTGAAATGTCGTTGCTCAACATATTAAAATAATAAAACCTTAAATTATATAAAAAAATTAATATTACATTCTAACATAAATATTCAGTACACTAACATAGGTAAAACTTAAAAACATAGATATCCGCTAATTGACATAGTGGCTAAGGATGTTTATATTATCTCATTTTGTATGTGTTCGAATTTCGAAAAAAAAATTGTAATATATCTTTATTTAATAAAAATCTTAAAAACATAAAAAAATAATTTGTCACTCCAACATTTTAGTTTTATTTTTTATAGTTATACTTCAATTCAAAATTATTGGGCTCTAAGACCGAATAATCAAGAATGTTCATATTATCCCATCTTGTATGAATTTGAATCTTGATATTTGTGTTGGTAATATAATTATCTCTACTTAATCAAAAAACTTATTGAACTTTTTTAAAAAATTTACACTTCAGTATTTACAGTTTTACTTTAATTCAAAATTTATTTATTTTTAATGGCTTTTTATTGGGGGTTTTGTAGGCCTGTAAACGAATCGAATGATCACGAATGAGGGTATGTTCATGTTCGTTTGTTTAATTTTAATTGAATAAATGAACGAACACGAACAACTAAACGAACATAATTTCTTGTTCGTGTTCGTTCCTTAAAATAATAAACGAACGCGAACGAACATTGAGTATTGTTTAATTTTTTTCTTTTTATTTCATATATTGTAATATATGTTTTTAAAATTTATAAATATGATACTTTTGTTATGAAAAATAATAATTATAAATTGACATATGTGAATAAATTTAAACAGACATAAACAAACGGATTACCGATAGTTCACGAACGTAAATGAACGAATAAGTCCTTTGTTCGTGTTTGTTCATTTAATTAAACAAACAAAAAATCTTGTTCATGTTTGTTTGTTTAATAAATAAACGAACATAAACAAACTTCCCGTTAAACGGTTCGCGAACAATTTGTTGAACATTTGGTTCGTTTACAGCCGTTTTGTAATGGTTTTTTAGCCCATAATAATTTGGGTAAACTACATTTACGGTCTCTCAATTATTCATCTAATTACGAAAAAGTCATATTTTTTTTTTAATTTGGTCACAATCAAGTTACTCTACCGTTAAAGTTGGAACGGACATCTCATGTGGCACGGTATAATAAAAGGTTTAGTCCCAAAACTTATACATTCTGTCAAGTTAGTTTTAATTTAAAATAATTCAATAATTCTTTTTTGAAAGGAAATTGGACCTTGTTAAAATAATTCAATAAATTTAACCATTCATAGTTAAAATCATATCAATTTAGTTATTGTTCTTCGTCCCAAATTGCTTATTCTTCGCCGTTCATCACAAATCCCTACTTGGGTACTCTTGTTAACATGTGTTATATACCAAACTTAATATTTTTAATCAATTCCTACTTGGGTACCCTCGTTATAACACGATATTTGGTTTCTTGTTGACGTCGATTTGAAGCAAATTTCTGCAGTAGCATTAATCACGACAATATAAAAATCACATATGACCAAGATATTACTATATATCTAACAGCATGACTCAATTAAAAACGAGCTATACAAATTATGATGGTGAACGCATACGATCTTGAAAAACTAATCACATAGTTTTAAGATTTAATAGTTCAACTTAATACAATATTAATATTGCAAGCCTTATCAATAGGCTGTAAACGAACCGAACGAACACGAACGAGGGTGTGTTCATGTTCGTTCGTTTAACTTTAACCGAACAAATGAACGAACACGAACATAAACGAACACAAAATATTTTGTTCGTGTTCGTTCATTAAGGAATGTAGCTTGTTCGTGTTCGTTCATGTTCGTTCGTTTAAATGGTAAACGAACATAAACGAACATAAACGAACACAATCGAACATATATAATTTGTTAAATATTTAATATTTTTGGTTAGTTCGATTAATTCAATTAATTAACCGATTTTAAACCGAATTAATCGATAATTGAAATTTGAAAAAACTCTTAATCATTAGCTAAAACCTAAAATTATCTAATAGATTAACCAATTTTGTTTTGGTTCGGTCGGTTAGTTCGGTTTAACCGAATAATGAACACCCCTAGACATATGTGAATAAAATTAAATGAACATAAATGAACGAACATAAACGAACGAACATAAATTAACATAAACGAACAAACATAAATGAACGAACATAAACGAACGAATTACTGAACGTTCACGAACATAAATGAACGAACAAGCCTTTTGTTCGTGTTCGTTCATTTAATAAGACGAACAAAAAATCTTGTTCATGTTCGTTCGTTTAACAAATAAACGAACGTAAACGAACTTCCCGCCGAACGGTTCGCTAAACGTTCGGTTCATTTACAGCCCTACTTATTAATATGGTGATGCTCCCTTAAATAATTGAAATTTTTTAAATGATAAATGCCTACTACAGAAAAGAATACCCTAAGACATTAACTTTTCTAAGTAGTTAAAAGCGTAATTTTGAGATAGGTTTGGAATAATAAATGGATCTTCCTTCGCGATTTGCATAGGATAATACTTTGCTTGGATTGAAAAGCGAGAGAGGTACCTCTACAGGTCCAAACAATTTTTTGTGTTCTACTTTGTGAAAAAGAAATTAATTTTTAATGATCACTTATATTCAAATTAATTTTGAAAGTAATTAAAGAATATTAGAAGTTAATCTTATGAAGAAAGGTTAGGTTCTGTTTGTTTCGAAAATTAAGGTTTACTCAAAACTAAATCAGTTTTTCATTGAGGGCATCATTCAACAATTTCAACCTGCAAATAATCCTCTCCAACTCTCCATATTAATTTTATCATTATTTTTGTTTTGGTCCTGTAAAATGGAGTTCCAACATTTTCTCCACCACCATAAGCTAAGTTCTATGGAGTTTGAGGAGAAGCACAAGGCGCCATGCATGGGGTGCATGGATATCATTGTCGGTTCTGCGTATTTTTGTTTTGAATGTTTTAACTTTCTGATGCACAAATCATGCGCTGAATTGCCGCCTCAAATCCTGAAAGATGCTTTTCACCCCCATCCACTCAGATTCAATATGACGGATATTCTTGTGTGTAATGCATGTGGAAGATTAGCAGCAAGTGTGATCAGTTACAAGTGCATGTACTGTGAGTTGAAGCTTGATTTCAAATGCGCTGTGGCTATTTTCAATGATGAGAATGATGAGGAGGCTCACCAAGGCACCACAATTCACCATTTCTGCCACCCACATCAACTCACCCGCAGCGCCATGTTTTCTTCGCGGAGGACCCAAGTGGAAATCGAGAATTTTGAAGAGTTATGGGGGACAAAGTTGAAATGCGTGGCATGCAAACAAGAGATCCAAGGGACTCTATATATCTGCATTCCGTGTCAATTTGCCATCCACGAACCATGTATGAATGAGATGCCGAGACAAGTTCAAAGGAGTCCGTTTCACCCCCACCATGACCTTCTCCCTCGACCATTCCTTCTGGAAAGTGATGAAAGCAGACAAGTTCCATGTTATGCCTGCAGCGACACAGTTGACGGTTTCAGCTTCTATTGTAATAAATGCGATGTTAACTTGCACGATTCATGTGCAAGGTACCGAACGCGTTCGATAAACCACAGTTGTCATCCTCACGATCTTCTACAATTGGGGAACAGCATTATCCACAGCATATATTGTGATGCTTGTGGTGAAGGCTGCAATGACTCCTGCTTCAGCTGCAAAAAGTGTGATTTCAATATACATCCTCAATGTATCCCGCTACCCTCAAGTTTTACACATAAACGTCACTTGCATCCCCTTGCACTCGTAAGTTCTTTCGTTGAAGATGACTCGGGAGATTACTGTTGTGATATGTGTGAAACGGAAAGGAATCCGGAACTTCAAGTTTATTATTGTGAAGAATGCAATTATATTGCACATATTGATTGTGTGCTTTCTGAGGTAACACACCTACCTATGAAATATTTCATATTTGTATGTTCCTTTCCATTTATAGGATTAAAATTAAACTCTCTCTCTCTTTTATTTATTTTACTTTTGGTTGTTTGGTATATCTGAAACTAAATTTTTATGCTTAGGTACTTGAGCCGACGACAAAGATGCTTTTTGATCTTCAAAGAAAGGAAGAGAATTATGATAATCAAAGTTTGGAAATGGAAGGGAGGGTGCACCATGAAACGGTTAGTAACGTAATTTAAAAGGATTTATGTGATTGTGTCAATCAATCTTTTGAAATAAATCATTTTACTTTACAATAAAAATAATTAAAAAATATATTTTATTTTATTTATTTTTTTGAAAAATAAATAAACATAACATAAAGGTATAATGACAAAAAATACCTCTAATATTGGACTGAATTGTCATTTTGGACTTTATTTTTTTTGAAGCAATTTAGCCCTCAACGTTTTATTTTGGGTCAAAATGACCCATTTGCAGATGAAAACTGTTAGTCAAACAACAGTAAATGGCTTGAAATGATATGACAAACCTACATGGCAGTGCACGTCGCGATAGCAGTGTCATATACGCAAATATGTTGACTTTACAAAATGACACATCAATCAAAAATTAATTTTATAGAATTGTATAAAATATAAAATATTTTTTCTAATGTGTCAATCTGTCAAGTCATTTCAAGTTATTTATCGTCAGTTGACTAACAATTTTTATCCGTAGAGAGGTCATTTTGATCCAAAATGAAACGTTGAGGGCTAAATTACTTCAAAAAAAGAATAGGGGCCAAAGTGACAATTCAGTCTAACGTTAGGAGCATTTTTTGACATATGACAAATAATTAAAATGCTTTCGGTAAGCAAAAAAGTTAGTTTGTATTAGCATCTAAAACTATAACAATATCACAATGGTATAATGGTTAAGTCAGAGGCGAAGCTAGAAATTAAAAGTTAACCATGCCAAGATTAAAAAATAAAAAGATTAAAAAAGTGACTAATAAGATTCGATCTATTAACCTTAAGTCAAAACAAACATACTTTTCATTTACCCACTTTATGACTAAGGCAAGAATAATTTTATTATACTTCATCAAAGAAAGTAAAATAAATTATAAGTAATAATGACGCTTGGTTAAGTTGCTTATTTTTATTCTTTTATATTCCCTTAGGTTATGAGTTCTATACCTGCTAGGAGCACCCCTTCCTTCCCTATAGTCCTTATTTTCCTCCGCCTTCTAAGTAGGATTAGAATTAAAATTATGATTAAAATTTGTGAAAAAATTATAACTTAAAATTTGATAGGAGCCAAATTAGAAAAACAATGGTTTAGGTTGAAATATTATCATATACAACATTTCAAATTCAAAGTTAAATTATCCTTACTTGTTACCATTTTTCTTTTCAATATTTCAGATACAAAGAAATTCATTTCATCCTCACCCGTTGATACTCGATGAATCCGATCAAATATTTGTGTGTGATGGATGTGAAGAGCTGTGCCTTGCTTCATCTTATACCTGCAAACTTTGTTCATTCAACCTTTGCGGCAGATGTGCCTCTGTAGACGATGAAACCCAACAAGTTGAGAAAACCAAAACCACAATCACCCATTTTAGTCACTTTGGGCAACTTACACGATGTAAGGTTAATATTTTGCAAAGGGACCCAAAATTTAAGAAGACTTGTGCGGCATGCAGACAAGGCCTTTGCGGTATATCATACGCTTGCATTGATTGTGACTTCTTTGTGCATGAATCTTGCCTCAAGGATATGTTGGAGGAAGTTCAGAGTTCGTGGTTCCACCCGCAACATCCTCTTCGAACATTTTCCTTCATGAACTATGACACACCTATATGTGGCATCTGCAAGGAGATTGTTAAAGGCCCAGTGTTCAGTTGTATTCCATGCAATTTCAATATGCACTATTCATGCGCAAAATATCAACTTCATGAGGTGAAACATGGTTTCCATGTCGGCCATCGTCTTCTACATTTGGGGAAGGGGTTGTTCGGCGATGAATCTCCCCGATGTAATGCATGTGATCAAGCTTGTGAGAACACGTTGTGGTGCTGCTTCGAGTGTAGGTTGTACATTCATCTTGAATGTATTCCACTCCCGTCCGTCGTCAAACACAAACGTCATTTGCATCCACTTGTACTCACGACGGTGACTGAAGATGATTCTGGAGAATATTGTTGTGATACATGTGAAACACAAAGGAATCCAGAACATGACGTTTATCACTGCAAAGAATGCAGCTATATTTCACATATTGACTGCATAATTTCAGAGGTAAAAACTAACCGTAACATAAGTTTTAAATTAAAAAGGAAGAAGCTTTTTTCAGCTATTTGATGAATCCTAAAACTAAAACTCGATATTTATTTGTTGTTATTCAGATTGAACCTCCGGAGCAGGTACTTCAATATCTAACTCCCCGCCCAAAGGTTAATTAAGATGATGACCCCACCGGTAACCACAAGTCTTTGTAGGTAAGCACATTTTATTTGAATTTTCTTATGTGCCAAGTAGTTTTTAAGTAGTAATTAAATTCTCACTTACTTGAGTTACATTATTCATCCATATTCTTAAACACTATAATTCAGACACTTTTGAAAATAAAAAATTTTCACCGCCAGTGTATAGAATAATAATCCTTATAACTAACTATCCATATGTCATATGTGTATATATTTTGGATAAATTAATTTGTATTATTTAATCCAATCCTATACTTATTTTTATCTTTTATTAACTAAATTAATAAATGTCGATTGTTCTTAATATTTTAAAACTCTTTTAATTTGGAAATATTTTATTTTTGATTGATTTCAAGAGACTGACAAAACTTGTATTCATTTGATGTTGACGACAATTTTGAGATTCATCGAAGCCTATCCGGCTCCGTTGGATTTGTAGGCCAAAATAGAAGTAAATATTTAGAATATAGGGGATGTTGGAAAATATTTGAGGATATAGGCCATTTTCTACAGTGCACGGGGACCTCGCCACCTGCACATGGCGAGGTTTGAGAAAAAAATTATTAAAAAATTGGACCTCGCCACCTGCACATGGCGAGGTTTGAGAAAAAAATTATTAAAAAATTGGACCTCGCCACCTGCACATGGTGAGGTTCGAGAAAAAAATATTAAAAAATTAGACCTCGCCACTTGCACATGGCGAGGTCCCCTGTGCACTGTAGAAAATGGCATATATCTCCAAATATTCTTCAATTTCTCCTATATTTCAAATATTTATTTTTATTTGGATTATTCTCCAAATTTTTCCAAGCCTATCCACTCATCCTCCTACACCTCCATCAATACGAACAAATAAGGGCAAGTTGTGCGGAAAGATGGAGAGCTGCAAAAATGAAATATCGAGATGAGAAAACTGGCACAAATGAATCGTTGCCTATTAGAGTCTGCTTCCTCCGTTGGGATGGAAGAAGTGTATATGTATGTATGTATCTCTGTGTGTATGTATATGTGTAGGGCCGGCCTCGAGCCAAGACAATAAGGGCCCACCGCTCATGGAAGATTTGTAATTTTTTTAATAATGTTTGATTAAAGGGTATATATTTTTTAATATTTGTTGTTATAGGCTCAATTTTTAATACTTGTTAATAGGTGGCTATTTTTTTAATATTTATTATTAGGGGTCTACTCTAAACATTTAAATTTTTAGTCTGATATTCGGATTCGTCACATAGGCCAAATACGCTTGACAACTCAAATCCATCATCATCTGAGCCTCTAAAGCTGAAACAACATTGGACAAGAACTTAACGTTCTCGCCAACTACTAGTACCTCGTAGTCATCGGAAAGTCTCAAGGAAACTCTTTTAGTCTCAAAATCTATCATAGCTCTATGCTCCACAAGCCAATCCATACCCAGAATTACATTGAAACCATAAAAGGGTAACTCCATCATGTCAACGGGAAACACGTGACCCTGGACCATCAAATGACATCTTCGAAACACTTTTCTAACTACAACTGTCTCACTAAAGGAACTCGGAACATTCATACCTATATCTAACACCTCGAAAGGCAAACCTAAAGATCTTGCATGCTCACCCAAGATATACGAATGTGTCGAGCCAGAATCAATCAACGAAAGCAAAGATAAGGATTGTAACACAAAATTTCCTGCGATCACGTCTGTCTCATTCCCAGCCTCACGCTGTGCATAAACCCTAGCCAGTCCACCTCCCCCGGGCTGTACCGCGACAACATGAGCCACATTCCTCTGACCATCATTTCTCGGCTAGAAGTTACCTCGATCGCGCACACAACCTCTTTGATACTCAACGGCTCTAGCAGGTGTCTGACCATCCCTAGCTAAATGAGGACACTCCCGCCTCAAATGTGCTTGAGATCCAAAGTTCCAACAAGCTCGAAAAGTACCCCCAACACTCTCCGGAATGGTTCCTCCCACATCTAGCACACTCAAGTGTGCGAGCAACAAAACCTCGACCTTGTCGTCCCATGTTACCACCTTCACGCCTAAAGTCCGGTTGGTGCCTTCTATCCTTGTGTCTCTTGTTACGATCTCGCTCCCACTCGACAGACCTTTTCCCTGAACTGGATCCACCCGATCGAGTAGCCAAACTTAGACTTTGTTTAATGTCTTTGGCCCTAGAGACCAAGACATCGAACTCGGTGTAATCAGAAGCAAGTATGTAGGTTTTCACCTCCGTAACCAACCCGTAACGGAACCGTTCACACCTTTCCCTCTTAGTGGGAACCAACTCTAAAGCATACTGACTCAAGCACACAAACTATACCTCATACTCAGATACGGACATACTACCTTGCACCAAAGCCATGAATTCTCTCTTCTTCTCGTCCTGATAATGAGCACCAAGGTATTTCTTGCGGAACGCACCACAGAAGAATTCCTAAGTAACTTCGGCCTTGGGCATACCTGAGATAACTATGGTCCACCAAGCATACGCATCTCCCTGAAGCAACGAGACAATACAACCCAACTTGCCAGTGTCTGAACACTCCATCTGACCCAAGATGCGTGTAGAACTCTCAAGCCATGCTTCTGAACCCTCGTGAGACATACCACGAAACTCAACTTCGCCTAAGCTATGAAGTCGCTCAAGGGGCAAACTTGTCCCTACACCCTAAGGTGGCGCTGCAGCATGAAGACCAGCAACAATCGTTTGAAAAGCTCCGGCTAAAGTCTGAAGTAACTGAGCCATATCCACACCAGCCTGACCCTGGCCAACCTGAGGCCCATTACCATCACCTCAAACATTGGCACCAGCTTGAGGTGCATTACCTCCGACATTTGCCCCATTACCATCAGGAGTAGGAGGAGAAAGAGCCGCATTCCCGGGTGTCTGGTCACCCGCTCTATGCCTTCCTCTCGTTCTCACCATAACAATAAAATAATCTAAAACAACAAACATAAATCACGAGATAAACGTTGGGTCAGCAAAGGCAGGGATCTGTGTGTTAAGCTCTCTTAATTCAAAACTACATTTCCATAATAATACCTAGCAATGGGAATGCTTAACCAACTTTCAAACATCAACAGGAACACAAGGTCATGCTCACAACCACCGTGCAATTCAGACGAACATACATAGAAACAACTTACATGACTTACCTTCCTGAGGAAACCTCATAACCGAGGCTCTAATACCACCAAATGTAACCCTCTCGGCTCGGTCTAGTCACAAGACCGAATCGGGAGAGTTACACGGGGATAACCAAAGAAAAATCCGAGAATTTCCCTCCGATTAACAACCCTAGATTAAAATTTATCTTGTCTAAATGCAATTTAACGGTCATATGGTGTTAAGGGTCACAACGGAAGAAACAACGTCTCAATCGAACATCAATCGGATGTCTAATTGGAGACAAATAGTCACGAAGGACCATTTCGCAAGAACCACACTAAACAAGGGCACAAAGGTAATTTAACCTTACCAAGTAGTTTATTAGTCAAGTTTCGAGCTCAAAAGGCAAAACCAACTCGAACGATACATATAAACTCATTTAGGAAGCATACAAGCACTAGGGACTAAAACGTAACATTTGGAAACCTTCAAAGATGCCTTTTAACCACTTAAACTACATGTGTTTCGAAACAGGGCCGCCTGTTTCGAAACGCGGGCTCTCAGCAAAAAGCAATATTTGGTTGTTCCAGAATGTCTCCTCTTGGTTCCGAAACGGAAGCCTCCAGTGGCAAAACGTACCGAAATGGCTCTACATGGTTTCGAAACGGGAGTCTCAAGAGGCAAAACGTACCAAAAAAGCACATCTCGTTTCGATACGGGTTCCCCAAAAGTCTGGCCGTTCCGAAACCATACCATATGTTCCGAAATGCCTGAGCACAGATTGGCCCGAAAATGCATTTTGACTTTCCCAAACATTCCCAAACTTACCTCAAAAGATCACAAACCACATGGTAACATATCAAGCAAACATTCTAGAGGCATTACACCCTAAAAACAGGCTTCAAACATGCATACACATAAACATGGATCTCAACTTCAAAAGCTCATAAGAACACTTTAGTTCAAAAACACCAACAAGCCAAAACACATGTCAATTAACCAAAAGCCATAACAAGCCTCAACACAGCATGATATCAACATTTAAAACATGTAGCAACATGGCCAAACACATGGGAGTTTACAACCACCTCCCTAACCATAAAAACAAGTATTCTCATTGCTAAATCATTATTACAACTTAAAATTCATACTTGAGCTTAAGCTACGATCACCGAAGTCTTTCCCTTGCCTTCATTTGCTTTCTAAAACGCTAACGATCTGCATTGTTGAAAAAGAACGCGTAAGCACAAAGTTTAGTGAGTGGTGTTCAAAACCACCACCACAACAACAACGTAGTTTTTAGATAAAATCATTTATAAATTAAAAACAAGGCCACAAGCATGAATTCCATCAACTTGAATATCAACAATCTTACATATGCTTGGCATCTTACATCAAGCAAAGCAACAATATAAACAACATGACATGACCCTCAAACACCAACACGATAACATTCAACTTTCCAACACAAGAGTATAATGGCAACTATGGTTACATTACTCGGATACGCGGATTGGATTCGATGGCATCTCACATCACCGAATCTAATAAGAACAACAAGACTCATGATGGCATCTTACATTACTGAGGTCTAACAACAAAGCTTCTGGTGGCATCTTACATCACCGTACTCCTCCCTAATGGCATCTTACATCACCGTACTCCTCCCTAATGGCATCTTACATCACTAGGGACACGCGCGAATTTTACAAGTGCACTCTAATCCTATAGTAGACCAATTATACTCGGTAAGACCCTCATATTTGCCAATACTCAACATCATAAAAGCCATTATAACAATATCACGATCATTAGTCAAATACACGCATTCATCGCATTTCATATCAACGATGCTTAACAAGAGTTAAAAATAGAATTTCGAAAAAGTAAAACGTAAACTTTAAATACTTACTCTCAAGCTTAGGTTGGCCTTTCAAGCTCAACCTAAACTCTCAAAAACATTTCCACTTACCGGTAGGACCCAAACGATAGCCGAAACACCGATTCAAGCCTCCAAACTATCTGGTCTCGCATCCAAAGGACCCAAACTCGTTTCCCCTGTTTCTAGCCAATCCAAAAATGATGCATTAGACCCAAATCAAGCCCTCCACAGTTGCAGCAACACAGAAACTCATCATTCCTCATCAAAACTGAATCAATTCACACCCGGAACACTTGGAAACACCATCAAAACGTCCCAAACAAACTAGCAGCCAAAACCCAACAAATTTTACCATCAAAACTACTTCTTTAAACACCCAAAACACTTACCCAAGGTCTAGAAACCATCAGCTCAAGGTTCCTCACAAGAACAACCCCAAAACCCACATTTTCAACTCTAAAAACTCATCCTTTTTATTAGTTTCGGATTTCCTACTTTTAGCCACTATTTTAGCATTTTTAGGACACCAAAACAAGATTAAAAACACCTTTAAACATGGCATCAAACTACCCGAACGAAAATCCCCTCATTTTTCTTTTTTCAAACTCAAGGCATTTTGAAATAATTTTAAACAATGGGTTTCAAGGAAAATTTATCTACTATCAAGCTTAAGGAAAAAAATTAAAACAAGGGAGAGCTTACCTTGAAAACTTGTGTGGGTGATGAACTTGCTCCAATGAAATAGTAGAAAGTGGGGTTGTTTTAGAAAATAACGTGAAATGAAGGAAGAAGAAGATGATGGTGTATTTTGAAAACCTTTTTTTTTTAATTTTTAATTCTAAAGTTCCATTTTAATTCCTTTTTCATTTAAAATTTTTTAGGGTTCAATAAAAATGTTTCTCCAACTAAACTAACTCGAACCGGTTTAACTAAACCCAGTTATCTCTCGGGGCGTTACAACTAAGATGGATCACCAAGGGACCACAGTTCACCATTTCTGCCACCCACACCAACTCATCCGTTGCATGCTTTCGTCGATGACCGAGGTGGAGAAAATTACAAGGAAGCAAATGAACTTGTGCTGTGGGGCATACAATCTGGAGCTCCTCGGGACTTCTCTGCTAATTCATGTGTATGCCTGTCTTCCTTGTTCATTTTTCATCCATGAATCATGTATGAATGAGATGGCAACGCAAGTTCGACGGAGTCCGTTTCACCCCTACCATGTCCTTCTCCCTCGACCATTCGTCTCGTCTAAAAAGACACAAGTTCAATGTTATGCCTGCGACGAGACAGCCCGAGGTTTCAGCCTCTACTGTAATGAATGTGATGTTAACTTGCACGTTTAATGTGCAATGTACCGAACTCGTATTATAAAGCTCACTTGCCATCCTCATAATCTTTTACAATTGGGGAAGAGCATTATCCACAACATATCTTGTAATGAATGTTATGAAGACTTCAATAACTCCTGCAAAAGGTGTGATTTTAATATACATCTTGTTAAGTCCATAATAGAAAGAAAATCATTATCATATTTCATTCAAGATTACAAAGTGATTATATAGAGCAAGTATTTATACAAGGCTAAATCCACTAACTAATCTATAACAACTTCTCAACATTATTAATAGAATTAACTAACTCTAACACTCCTCTCAAGTAGGTGGTTGAAATGTTCTTAACCCCAACTTGGATTCAAGAAAATCATGTTGTTGAACTCTCAATGTCTTTGTCATAATATCAACCAATTGGTTGTTCAAAGTAACATGCTTTGTTTGAACAACCCCTTCTTGTATTTTGTCCCTTACAAAATGACAATCTATCTTTATGTGCTTAATTCTCTCATGATAGACTAGATTTGTTGCTATTTGTAATGCTGCCTTGCTATCACAGTGTACTATGGCTGGATTACACACACATATGGATTATTATTCTATACATCGACGGTGAAAACTTCGGTGGAAACTGAAAGTTTCTATAAGCACCTTACTGTTAGGGTTTAAGGTCTTAGTTTAGGGTGTAGGGTTTAGGTGTAGGGATTTAGAATTTAGGGATATTGGTTAGAATTTAAAGTTTATGTTTATAATTTAGGGTTTAGAGGATGATGTCTTGTTTTTAGGGTAATAAGATTATAATTTAGGTTTTAACTTATAAACCCTAAATTATAACCCTAAACCCTAAATTCTAACCATCATCTCTAAATTCTAAATCTCTACACCTAAAGCCATAAACCCTACACCCTAAATTAAGACCTTAAACCCTAAAACAAAGGCGCTTGTGGAAACTTTCAGTTTCCACCGCTAGTGTATAGAATATAAATCCTATATATATATATATATATATATTAGGCTAAAATACCTAAATCATCATTCAATTTTGCTCTCAAACCTATTTTGGCCATTGAACTTTCAAAACAATCAATTTACTCACTAAACTTTACTTTCTGACCTATTTTAATCACTTTAAATTATTTCAGTAATATTTTGAGGTGATGTGGCAGATTTTATTATTATTAAATATAAAAAATAATGTAAAATAAAAACAAATTATATTTATTTATAATTAAATACAAAAATAAAAATCAAACCTCAAAACCCATCTTGTTTCCCACTATTATTTCTTTCCATGCCACCATTCCCTCCGCCGGCGTCATCACCCACCACTGTAGCAAAACCTTCATGTTTGTTTTCATCGAACTGAATACAGTTCAAGCAGTAGAGCTTTACTTGTTGCTCGACTTAAACATGAAACTTCTCGTATTCATTCTCGAAACATGTTGAATGGGATGAGCCTGGATGCAACGATAAGCAAAATAAGGTGAGCACATAGAAAATTAAAACTCCAGAAAGACTCTTTATTTTCCCTTCATTAACATCAGGTCTCAAACGATCATTATATCTTGAATTTTCAGGTAAGCTTTTGTTTGTAATATTGAGTAGTGAATGTTGAGTTATACTGATTGTGGAGCCTTCTTCTAGAAGGTTGTTTGTTGATATTGTTACAAGTCTGTTGGACTTGTTAAAGGGCCGTTATAAGATAACAGATTGGTTTGTTATACCAAGTCTGTTGTTTTATGCTGGGCTATAAAAAAAGAGGTTAATCACCTCATGGGCTTTAACTTTTGGGTTAACAGCCTAAACTCTTTCCCCTTTCTCTGTTTCTTTTCTTTAGGGTTTAGCCCTCTTTTCTAATATGGTATCTTTCGCCGGTTGGTCTGTGACCGCCGCTCGCCGCTGCTAATCGTCTATTCTCTTGCGTTTGGTTGTTTCGTTTCGGTTTCTTTTCTTTTCGTCTGTGTAGAGTTTTTTTTTTCTTGTTTGTGTTTGTGTGCCATGCCGAACTCTAGATCTGGTGATGTGGTCGCTGATGATGGTGGTTTCGGCCGTTCTGGTGACTCTCGCTCTGGCAAGGCATTTACGAACAAGAAGATAAATGTTCTACTAGACGAGACGAACTTTCTGATCTGGAAACAACAGACCTTGTTGACGACCAGAAGTCATCGGATTGAGAAATTTCTTCTTGGCGCCGTCACACCTCCTCTTGCTCAGGTTCGTTCCTCCACTGGTACTTTAGTTGATAATGACGACTATGAGGACTTCGTGGCTCAGGATAGTGCCATTGCTTCCTGGTTATTATCTACCATGAGTCCTCATCTTCTGGTTAATTTCGTTGGGGCTGAAACCTCGGCCAAAGTGTGGAAAATTGTTTTGGAGTTTTTTAGCAGTCGCTCTAAAACGACGGTGATGGGTTTACATGTTCGTCTTTGCACAATCAAAAAGGGTGACCTCTCTATGCGTGCCTATGTTTCCAAAGTGAAGGAAATATGCGATGCTCTTGCATCTTGTGGTAATCCTGTTTCGACGACAGAACACATTGCGTCAATTCTGAATGGGCTGCCGTCGGAGTACATGCCGTTTGTGGCAGTCATCACTGCTAGCCGTGAGTCGTTTACTTTGGATGCTGCTGTGGCTGTTTTGGTCGATGCGGAGGCTCAACAAGCTATGTTTGATCAGCAGTTGGTGTTTCCTATTAGTGCTCATACTGTCAAATACTCAGCAGACAGTGGTGGTTCCAAGTCCAACACCGCTACTTCTGATACTTCGAATCAACGTCCTTATCGGCAACAGTCTAGTTCTGCTGGTAGGGGAAGAAGTCGAAATCGTTATCAATGCCAGTTGTGTGGCAAGATGGGCCATCTTGTGGATCGGTGTTTTAAACGCTTCGATCAGAACTTCCCTGGGGTTACTGCTTCATCACAGAGGCCTCCTTCACCTCATGTTAACACCTGCACCACCAATGTCGGGGACAATGTGGCTTCTGGTTCTGGCTTGAGTGCGTCTGGTGCTAATTGTGCTCACTGCACATCGAGTCCTTCGTCTCCCACCAGCGCTCATGGTCAGTGGTTCGCGGACACAGGGGCCACCCACCATGTCAATCCTGATGTTGGAGCAGTGCATCATTCCAGTGATTATATTGGCCCAGGTAAACTTCATGTCGGTGATGGTTAGGGTTTAGATATTTTACGCATTGGACAATCATCTATTTCTTCCAGTACTCGTGCTTTGGCTTTGTGTGATTTATTGCTTGTTCCGAAGGTTACTAAAAATCTTCTTTCTGTTTCGAAGTGTGATAGAGACAACGATGTCTTCTTTCAATTCCATGCTGATTGTTGCTTAGTTCGTGATGAAGTTTCTGGTGAAGTGTTGTTGCGGGGAGTTGAGAATGGTGGCTTATATGTTTTTAATGAAGTTGTTTCTTGTTCTGCAAATAATGTAGAGTCTGATGTACCTCAGTCACAGTGTACTCAAGTTGAACTTTGACACCGTAGGCTAGGCCATCCAGCGTCTGTTGTGTTAGATTCTGTTTTGAAAAAATGTAATGTCAAATTGGCTGTTGACAGTAATAAAATTCCCTTGTGCTCTGCTTGTCAGTTAGGCAAGAGCCACAAGCTTCCGTTTCTGATTCCAACACTGTGTACACTAAACCGTTTCAGCTGATATTCACAGATCTTTGGGGCCTTGCCCACATCTCATCTAACGGTCATTATTATTATATTTCGTTTGTGGATGCCTACTCGAGGCACACTTGGTTGTATTTGTTGAAAACCAAGTCTCAAGCTACTAATGTGTTTCAGTTGTTCTCAAAGATGGTGAGTACTCAGTTTGGTGCTGTCATTCGAGAGGTACAAAGCGATTGGGGGGAGAATTTAGAAGCTTATCTCCAATCTTGGCTGCTGCAGGCATTAGACATCGCGTTACCTGCCCCCATACGTCCGAGCAGAATAGGGTTGTTGAGCGTAAGCATCGACACATTGTCGAGCTTGCTCTCACGTTGCTAGCCCAGGCCTCTCTTCCTCTTCATTATTGGGGCTATGTTGTATGTTGTGCTGTGTTTCTAATTAATCGGCTGCCCACTAAGGTGCTTGATGGGTGTTCCCCTAGTGAGAAACTGTTGGGTCAGCCTCCTAATTACTTGCAACTGAGGGTATTTGGTTGCCAATGTTTCCCGCATCTTCGGCCGTTCAATAATCACAAGCTTGAGTTTCGGTCTCAACCTTGTATTTTTCTTGGTTACAGCAGCCAGCATCGAGGTTATCAGTGTCTCACACCACAAGGTAAGGTTGTGGTTTCTAGGCATGTGGTGTTTAATGAGTATTTGTTTCCTTTTGCAGCTGGTCGAACTCAGACTTCTAAGGATGTGCTTGAGGTGTCCACCATTTTTCAGTCACCGAAGTTGTGGCTTCCAAATGTTGTTGGTTCAAAAGGAGGTGTTGTGCACCTAAATGATGAGGTAACTCAGCCTAGTGCAGTGCCTCAAGATGCAGCCGATGCACCTGCACCCATCAGTCCTGTTTTACCTATTGTGTCTTCACCACAAGTGTCTGCTGTGTCTCCAACTTATAATTCAGCTGCTGGCACTGTGTCTCCATCTTCAGCTGGTGTTGGTGCTGGAGTGGAGCCTTCTTCTGCTGTTGATAGTCTTGCTGCCAGTTCAAGCTCGTCTACAGATTTGGTTGTTGATGATAAGGAACCTCCTGAATGTACAACAACAGCTGGTCCGTCATTTGATGAATCCGCTGTTGATCAATCTGTTGGTGAGCTACCCACTGTTGGTAATACACATGATATGGTTACGAGAAGTAAACGTGGCATCTTCAAGCCTAAGTTGTATGCTGCAGTCAAGGAGTCTGATGATTTTGTTCCTGAAAATATCACTGAAGCCTTGTTGTCTTCGAAGTGGAAAAAGGCAGTAATGGCCGAGTATACTGCTCTTGTTGACAATGGAACCTGGGAGATGGTTGCTCTGCCTGAAGGTCGTAAGACAGTAGGGTGTAAGTGGTTATTTCGGATCAAGAAAAATCCGGATGGTTCGATCTCGCGGTACAAAGCGCGTTTGGTTGCGAAAGGTTTTTCACAAATTCCAGGGCAGGACTTCAAGGATACTTTCAGCCCTGTGGTAAGGTTTTCAACTCTCAATGTCATTTTATCTCAAGCTGTTACACATGACTGGCCTCTTCGTCAAGTAGACGTAAATAACGCGTTTCTAAATGGTGAGTTACATGAGGAAGTGTTTATGCGTGCTCCTCCTGGGTTTGAACAAGAATTGGATGATGGAACTCAACTTGTTTGTAGACTTCAGAAGTCGTTGTATGGGCTTCGCCAAGCTCCGCGCAATTGGCATGCCAAATTGAGAGATCATCTCTTGGCTACTGGTTTTAGAGAATCAAGGGCTGATGCTTCCTTTTTTATTCGTGACAATTCCAGCAGTATCGTCACGTACTTGTTAGTGTACGTTGACGATATTATTGTCACCGGCCCTAATAAAGCTGATGTTGAGAATGTGATTGTCAGCTTAAGTAAGACTTTTGCTTTGAAGGATCTTGGTGAACTCCAATACTTTCTTGGTATTGAAGTCAAGAGGAGTGATTGGACACTTCATCTTTGTCAGCGTAAGTTTGTGATTGAGCTACTTCAAAAGACCAAGATGAGTCAAGCAAAGCCTACACCTACTCCCATGTTGACTTCGAGTAAGCTTGTTCAGAATGATGGCAGTCCTTTGACCAATCCGTATGAGTACCGCAATATTGTAGGTGCATTACTTTATGTGTGCCATACACGTCCGGATATTGCCTTTAGTGTCAATAAGGTGGCTCAGTTTATGCACAAGCCGTGCGAGGGGCATCTTGCTGCTGTTAAGCATATTTTGAGGTACCTTGCTGGCACAATTGAATGTGGTCTTAAGTTCACTACATCTGAGAAAAAACTTGCGAGTGTTGTGGCTTTTGCTGACGCAGATTGGGGTAGTAGTTTGAATGATCGTCGCTCTACCACAGGTTTCTGTGTATATGTTGATAATTGCATTGTTACGTGGTGCTCGCGGAAACAAAAGTCAGTTTCTCGATCGACTACGGAAGCCGAATATAGAAGTATAGCTGATGCAGTTGCTGATGTTATGTGGGTTGCTGCTATGCTACGTGATATGAAAATCAGTTCCCCTGTTGTTCCGGTTGTGTGGAATGATAACACGAGTGCGGTTGCTTTGTCCGCGAATCCAGTTCTTCATGCTAAGTCCAAGCACGTGGAGCTTGACATCCATTTTGTCAGGGAGAAAATCTCACAGAATATCGTTCAAGTAAACTATGTTCAAGCCGAAGAACAAGCTGCCAACGGGTTAACAAAACCTCTGTCCAAGTCCTATTTTTCATTGTTTCGTGATAAAATGAGTGTGCAGAGCAGTTAATTTCTGGGTTTCAGCAGTGTTGTTGGAAGGAGCTGGAAGGATGTTGAGTCAAGCTGCACACGTCGTTTGTGTGTCAGTCGAGTAGTTGAGAGGAGCAGGAAGAATGTTGAGTTATACTGATTGTGGAGCCTTCTTCTAGAAGGTTGTTTGTTGATATTGTTACAAGTCTGTTGGACTTGTTAAAGGGCTGTTATAAGATAACAGATTGGTTTGTTATACCAAGTCTGTTGTTTTATGATGGGCTATAAAAAAAGAGGTTAATCACCTCATGGGCTTTAACTTTTGGGTTAACAGCCTAAACTCTTTTCCCTTTCTCTGTTTCTTTTCTTTAGGGTTTAGCCCTCTTTTCTAATAGTGAACAACATCTTTAGATGCTTATCTTTGTGTTTGTTTCTTTTTTTATGCTCACAGGAGCAGAATTCGAATGGGGAAGCTTGATGAAAAGGCTCGTCGTCCAATTCCCTGAAAATAAAAATGGCAATATTTCCTATTCGATCTCGAATTTATGTTCCGAACAATTGATGAAGATGATGATGAAGCCTCAGCTTGTTAACCATCCGAGAGGTTTTGCATCAACTTTACAACAATTCAGAGTGAAGCGTGGTGGGTGATGATGCCATCGGTGGCGGAGGGAGTGGTGGCGTGGGAAATAATAACAGTGGGAAACAAGACGGGTTTTGGGGTTTTTTTATTTTTGTATTTAATAATAAATAAAATATAATTTATTTTTATTTTAAATTATTTTATATATTTTTTAATAATAAAAAAATATGCCACTTCACCTAAAATATTAATAAAATAATTTAAAGTGATCAAAATAAGTCGAAAGTAAATTTTAGTGAGTAAATTTATTATTTTGAAAGTTCAGTGACCAAAATAGGTCCAACGACAAAGTTAAGTGATTATTTAAATATTTTACTCTATATTTTATAAGAGGAATGTATAATTAAACCACCGCAGTTTAACTGATTCAATTAATTGATACAATTAGTTGAATTGAGAACATGGACCATAATTGGTTTAATCGATTCTTTAAACATTGGCTGCAAACCTGTCATTAGGGGTGATAATGAGCCTGATCGGTTCGTAAGTTATTCGAGTTTAGCTTGATCAAATTTCGATTCGAGTGAGTTTGACTCAGGCTCGTGTTCGGCTCAAGACCTTAACAAGTTGAGCCGAGTCAATCCAAGTCCGGTTCGAAAAGCTCGTAAATAAGCTCAGAATATATATGTGTGTGCTTGCGCTACATATGCACTAAAAGTAATATGTTTAGCAAAAGAAAAGCAATAAAATAAATTAGGAAAAATCTCATCAAAAGTAAATTAACTAAATTAAATTGAACATTTTCCTTAGTTGATTGTTTGATTTTGTATTTTCTTTGATTATGTATTTGTATTGTAAGAATATTTCTTGGTTATTTGGATTAATCTAATTTTTAGGCACTCTTTTCCCATTTTCCGATATTGAATTTCGTTTCAGTGTTGGTTTTGAAATGGGCTCTTTACGAGGCCTCATCTTTTGTATAAAAACTATAGAAAATTGTCCATTTTGAGCCGAGCCCGTCGAGCTTCGAGCCCAAGCTCCACGAGCCGAGCCTAATAATATTATTTTCGAGTCGAGCCTGGCCAGGCTCGGGCTTTGCTCGGCTCGTTATCACCCATAGCTGCCACACAAAAATATTTGAATTAGAATTAGGCTCCCATCCAAATAAAATATTACAGAGATCCATTATAAGCGACTCTTCTCATTTTATTTGTTTTATTCACGTCATAATTCAAGTCTCTTACATTGCTTAAGAAATCTAGTGTATCATCCTACTATTTCAATTAGTTGCTAGTATATTTTTTATTTAAACATACATTCTACGCATTAGTTTATATGTTTATAGTTGTTTTCAATATCTTTTTCAAGGAAAGGAAATCAATATATTTTTTCCATTAATAGTTTACTTAAAAACACACTTTGATATATTGGAGTTTTTTTTTTAATAATATGAGTGATTTTTGGGACCAAAATGTCGGGACATGTCTGTAATATAATGTTTTTAATCCATGCTGTTGGTTTCGTATAGGAAAAAAAAGGAAATTGACAATGATATATATCTTGGGACAAAATTACATCAAATGAAGTCACAGTTTTTTTTTTAATTGCAATGAACCAACAATAATTGTCACTATCAAGTTCCAACTTAATGGAACATGAAAGCGAAGGTTGCAAATAAAGATATTGTCCACTTGCACAAGTTGACTTTTTAAAAAACTCATTGTCCTAAAAAAAAACTTTAATCCTTCATCCTATTCAACATTTACAAAAGCAATTATCCTAGACCAGAAAAAAAAAATTGTGTTATTATTCTATATCTAAACCGAAAGAAAAGAACGGATTTAGAGTTGGATTCATGCAATCATTTTTTATTTAAAAAATGTTAATTAATGGAAGTAATTTAGCAGAGAGTAGAACTCTCGGAAATGCTAAGAAGTTCCTCCAAGTAATCAACACCTAAATCCTCAAACACCACCACATTTTCCTCCTTCTCTTTCTTCACCTTCTTCATCGTTTTAGTCTTCAAGGAGTGCCTTTTCTTCATCGTTAAGACCGGCGAGCAGCCTTGTTCGAATCGATAATCCATTTCTCGAAGCGATTCGTAGACTTTATCGATCGAGAAATTGAGTACAGCCATCGAACCTCGCATTGCCAATGCAGCTTGATCATAAGCTAAAGCAGCAGCTTCGGCTGTATCAAATGTTCCAAGCCAAACCCGAACACCATTCCTCGTCGAATCCCTTATTTCCGCTGCATATTTTCCCCACGGCCTTCTCCTCACACCTCGGTAAGAAACCTCCCTGGTGGACTCCTCTTCCTTGGTTTCCGAGCTCACTTCGTGATCATCGAAAGAGCTCGCCGGAGCTTCGTTTAGGACCCCGAAGAGCAGCATCTCCCGAGAGTCGTTTTCATTGAAGGGAAGAGCTTGGTTATGAGGGTAATTGAATGAGTTCTCTTGAGAAACGCATGAAGAAGATGATTCGGGAGAGAATTGAGAATATGAAGAATCCATGTTAATTTCTCTTTGAATATGGTTATGTAATTGTCATAGGAGAAAGATTTCAAAGCATTGGGGATATATACTGGTTACATACATGAATTTATTACAAAGGGTTTTCAAACCAGCATTATTTGGTCTTTATTTCATATTTGGACCCTCCAATGAGGTAGCTACACGTGAGTCAAAGGAACAAGTGGGCCATGGCGGCCAGGTCAGACCAGATATTTTTTTTCAATGTCTTCCGTCAGCTTGATGATTTCATCAGTGGATAAAGGGACTTTTGACCCACTTGACAGTAGAAGGTAGCAAAGGCAGGGACAATAGCGGATGCATGTTTAATTCATTCATCTCAGTGCCTAATTGCCTA
This sequence comes from Hibiscus tridactylites, assembly GCA_958450335.1. Taxonomy (NCBI): domain Eukaryota; kingdom Viridiplantae; phylum Streptophyta; class Magnoliopsida; order Malvales; family Malvaceae; genus Hibiscus; species Hibiscus tridactylites. The sequence goes on from OY288267.1 coordinate 15,473,891, forward strand.
TGTAGTCCAGTGTTAAACCCATTCTTGGACACTTCTGGAAGATGCAGATTGTAAATCTGAATGTGGATCGTCGGAAAAATGTCAAATCAAATTGAAATTGATAATAATTTTAAGTTTGGGTTTTCGTTTTTCTTATTTTCTAAACAGTTTTATAATTTGTGGTCAATATACCAACAAATAGTTGGTCTAGCCTATAAACTAAATGTACTACAGTTTAAAATTGTACCATATATCTGATATGTTATTGTACCGGTGATATATTAAGTATGACTTTGGTTGCAAATATTTCATCTCTCTTGTTTTTAGTTCTTCTATTTTTTTTTCTTTTTTTTGGTCACATGAAAGTATATAAGTTTGTGTGATTCATGCTCATATAATTTTTTTTATTTTTTTAGAATATAAAATTTATTATATATTTTTCATACGCGTACCCTAATTTTGAAAATTGTCATTTTAGTCCTCGTTTTTGTCTCCGTATTCGTATTTTATCAATACAATATAGGGTCTAGCGGGATGAGGCGTTATGTCTCTTAAGTAAGATAAGTGGTTTGAATCATGATGTTGTTAATGGAGATGGTTGGAAGGGTCACCCCATAATGATTCTCTGCAAAATCTGATTCAAATTAGTTGACCAATGAGTTGGATACCTGTGATTATATAAAAAAAATTGTGGTCAACATCTACTCTTATATAAGCTAACATAATACGAAAGAATTAATAACTAAATTTGTTCTATTTCCTTTTAGATTAGCGTATTTATGTGGTTTCAAAGGCATTACAATTAAAGTTTCACCCGTGATTGAAATGGTGAATATTTCAAACTTTCTTCCCAAAAAGCTAGCTATTTGATAAGATCTTCTTACCATTTTAATTATTTGGACCACTATAGTTGCACGAGGGGGGGATTGATTTAGTGAGTCATACAAAACTAAAGAATAGGTCTTAAAAGAAAATTGTTCTTCGGTCAACATTTTGCTAGCCTTTTAGGCTTGATGATGATATTATCGAAAAGAATTTCATGACACGAATATTGAGAATGTCCTTGGATAAGAAATTTATAAGAATAATTCATTTTTATTAAAGATTTTAAAATTCTAGAAGTAAATTTATTTATTTTATTAAAAGTGTTAGAAACAAAATGTAGACGATAACATAAGGGTTGTTTATGCAGTTTGCGAGCTTTTCTTTGAGACAAATTTGTTATAATACTCTTTAGTACAAGAGACACGAATCATCAACTGAACTACAAACGCTAGTTATAGAAGCTCCTCATATGATATTATAGCCATAAGCATTCTCCAATAGTTTCTTAAAACTCAATGATAACATAATAATCAAAGTCACGAAACACATACTTATAATGTTTCTCAAATAAACTATTAGTGCGACATAGTAAAGCTCTCTCACAAAACTACTCGATAAATATAAGGTATTTAGTTCAGATAAAGTTTGAGTCTATGGTAAGTCGAGCTAGATATTAGATCGGTTGATTTTTCAGGTAGAGTCAATATCAGATCGGTTACTATTCAGTTTAGATCAATATCATATTAGTTAAATTTTGGGTAATATCGAATCGGTCAGGATTTAGGTCAGGTAAATATCAGATTGGTCGCACGAACCAACTTGCCTCGGTGATTAAGCATGCATTGTCAAATGGTTGAGAGTATATTCAGAACGGATACTACTTGTAATCACCTTAGCTTTCAAAAAAATATCAGATTGGTCGAGTTTAGGATAATGTCACTATTAGATGATCAATTTTTAGGTCAGATCAACATCAGATTGGTCGAGTTTCGAATAATATCAATATTAGATCGATCAGTTTTCGAGTCGAGTTAATATCATGTCGGTAGGTTTTTTATTCGGATTAACCTTTGAATCTTTGAGTCAATTCAAGTTGAGTTGGATATATGAGTCCTATATATATATATTAAAACCTAAATCTCTAACATATTATCCTAAAACCTAAACCCTAAATTCTAACCATAAACCATAAATTCTAAACGCCTAAACATAAACCCTTAAATCTCTAAAGTTTAAATTTTTTTTTAAAAAAATTGTTTCTACAACAATGCATGGTATATTTCCCCTTCCCTTAATATTTATGGTTATATTATTAAAAAAAGTTGGACTTTAAAATATATATTTTATTTAATTCTATACAAACATTCTAAACATTTTTTTTATTAATTAAGAATGTAATTTTTATAAAATTTTACAAGAATGTTTTTTATTTGATAGTTGGGAGAGAGATCAGAATTAAATTATTTTTAAGAGGATGCCAGTATCACTTGATCATTATAACAATAGAACTATCGGTTATTATTAAATATATATTCTTAATTGATTATATGAAAATAATTAAATCAAGCACCAAACTAAAACTTCACTTAATATTTTCTTGTTTAGACCAAACATATTTAATTTCCACATTTCAAACTCAATTTTTTCAAGTATTTACATGAAAGTAGGTAAAATTTTATAATCATATGACAAACAAGAATATCGTCCACGTTCATCTCCTCAGTTAAAACAAGTGGGCATGAAAATCTAACTTGTAATCTAAATAATGAAGTGGCCTAGGTTTTGAATAAGTATCAAGGTACAAACAAAAATGGGGCAACTAAAAAGCTTAAACTAGAGAATAAATAATATGTTATAAGATAAAAAAACACTCACAGTAATAAATGATGGGGAAAATCGTTTTTATCTTTAATTATAAAATAATTATTAAATTTATCAAATTGTTATAAAATGGTCATTATATAAAATAATACAACAATTTGATAAAATTTAATGACTATTTTATAATATTTTGATAAAATTTAATGACATTTTTTAACTTTTAAATTATCCGTAGCTAAAACAATCGTTTTTTCATAATTTAATGGCTATTAGTCTATTTTACCCTAAATTGCATTCTACATATTATTGCCCAGGCTTTTAATTAATGTTTGGGAATGTGCATGAACCTCATTTTTGTTGTCTTTTTTAATTTAAATTTAATTTTTAAGCTTTTCTTTTTTTGTCAAAAAGTCGATCCACCCATCGCATAATTATCCGATTTTTATATACAAAATAATTAAATATGAAAACTGACAGATTGTTGCTTGACATACTAGCAAGTAGCAAGTTGGTCCTTGTTGTGACATCCATTTCCTAGGCGGCGCGGTCAAAAATGCTAGTCCTCATTATTTTTCGCCTACGATTCATTTTATTGTGAGAGAAGAATAACAACAACGAAGATTAGTTTTCATCTACGGATGGAAAAATTATCTGGTTTTTGTTAGGTTCCGACCAATTTTGAAGGAAAAAAAATTAAGTTCGGTTGAATTTAAGTTCAGATAAAAAAAATTGACTTAGTCTAGTTTATTTATAACTATATATATATTTATTATATTTTTATATATTATATTTAATATTTTTATTTTAAAATCAAGTTAAAGTTTTAAAATTTCGACTCGCAGTGTTATCATCCTTTTTCATCACAGGTGTGGGTAAAAAAGTAAAAATATTTGAAAATAAGTTTAATTTTTAAACTAATAGTACCTTTTTACGGGAGAGGAGAGTAATGATAATTTTTATGCAATTGAGTATTCTTTTATTTTAATTCAATTATAAGTTATTGTTTTTAGTTTAGTTAAATTTGTATAAATTCACATATATCTGTAAGCTACACTATTTAAATTTGAATGATTTAAAAAAACAATATTATCTTTTACCGGTAAAAGTGTAAAACCATTCAATGGATTAAAAAATAATATTTAAATGAGCTATGGTTTTTAGAGGTGAATCTTCATAGGAATGATCCAGGGATCTTTATTTATTTGTAACATTTTATGTCATTATGTGGTGGATGAAGGAAAAAATACATAAAAATGTTGTAAAATGAACGATAATGTTAATGATCAAATTTGTACTTAAAAGATTTTAAAGGCTTTAACCCAATGCCACGTTCATTATAATAAATATTTATTATATGAATGTATAAAACTCAACGTGTGGTCTTAGTATAAAAATGATAATGTATTGATGTTTATTTTAAAAGATACTAGTTCAAATAACTATGTCTGCAAGGTGTATGTGTGTTATTAAAAGTTTAACAAAAACATGAACAATTACTATTTTGTAATTAGGGATGAGCGAGGATTTAGAGTGGGTGCAAAATATAAAATTTTAAAGGTGGGGGAGAAAATTTAAAATTAATCTATTTTCTTTAAAATATAAAAAATAAAGGCAAAAAATTTTCCAATTTGGGGCAAGAGCTCCTCCCACCACCCATTTAGTACCGTCCATAGTTGTAATCACCTTAAAACAATAAATGTATATAACAAAAATTATTACTGTACTTAATATGTTTTACAATTTAAAATGATGGTCATTTCAACTCAATCAAAAATTTTATAATAATTAAATTTGTCAAACACACGATATGGGTGAAATTAAAAGTTTTACGTAAAAAATGTAATGGAAATTTATTTAGTAAATGAACACGATCCGAATGACTCGTTTGCTCCTCTAGTAAAAGCTCTCTATTGACTTTTCCCCTTCTTCTAAGCTATGAGTTCAAGACTTAGTAAGAACAAAATTTCACTTTCCCCTCTATTAAATATAAATTGTTAAAGAAAGATTTTTTTTAATCTTTTTTATAATTGGCATCTAGTTAACTTGTTGGATTAACTTAGTCACACAATGTATAATAGAGATATATAAAAATAGATTAAAATACTGATAAAAATCTCAAATTTTATATTTCCATCATACTTAATTTTTTACTTTGTTATTATTGTACTTTTACCCTTCTCTCTAAAAGATAAAAAATATTTAGATATAATAAAATTTAAAGATTAATTAAAAAATCAAAAACTCATTTAATACTTTAGGTTGATTTTTTTTTTCATTCTAATTTCTCAATGCACGGAATGACCAAAAATAAGTTTGAACGGATGGAAGTGGTCTTATTCAACACAAAAATAAAACGAATTAATTATTGTCTAATTTTATCTAACGCCTATTTCTTTCTTTCTTCAATATTTTATAATTATTTAACCTTTTGATCAACTAATGTGTTGACAATACTTAATCACATTATATGTTTTCAACAAAAATGGTTAGTTTACAATGATCAAGATTTTGTATGAATGTTAATATAAGTATAATATTTATTTATATTATTATAGTATTCTTATTGAGTTTGATATCATTTAATTTAATAATATAAATTCAATTGAAAAAAATAATATAAATAATTGTATAGTAAAATATTATATATTAACAATATTATTTATATAAATTGTATATTGAAACATAATAAATAAGATACATGTTAATTTCCTTGTCTTACTTATTGAGTTAATTAGTATATCTAATAATTATATAAATTATACATTTTTAAAATAAATTAACACTTGATCCATTGTTGATAAAATTTTATAATCCCACGTACACCATTAATATCAATTTATATAATGGCTTTACCATTTTTTATTTATTATTATTTTTCTTTCTTCCACTCTTATAAATGTATATATTTATGAAATGAAAAAGAACTTTTATGCATGAGTATACATAAGGTTTTTAAGTTTATGGTTTAGAGTTTAGGGATTTAGATTATATGGTTTAAGGTTAGATTTTATTGTTTAGGGTTTTATGCTTAATAATTTAAAGTTTAGATTTTAAAGAAGGATTGTGTAACATTTTTTTACTCAATTTGTATATCGAAATATAAGCTTTTATAAAATCATGTGTCTATAAATTATAAAATTCTGATAAACATTAAAACCGAGTCAAACTAAATATTCTTTCAACATAATTTCTTTCAAGGTTGTTTGTCATTTACATCACTTAAATTTAGTATACTAAACTTAAAAAAATCAAATTCTTATTACTTTAATCCACACGCATTTATAATTTGAGGTAATATTTGATACACCGACAATATAAAAAATTACACAAACATGTATATTTTTAAATTTAGATCTAAAATTTAAATTTAAAACTTTAACTCAAAAATTTAAATTCTAAACCATAAATTTTAAATTTTAAACCGTAACACGTAAACTCTAACCATTAAACGATAAATTCTAATATAAATCTTAAATTCATAAAAATCTATACCTTTAAATAATCCCGGTTGTGAATATTTTGTTTCATCACCCATGCGTAGGATTATAATGCTTATAATTTATACAAAATCTGATGTACAGTGGAATGTGTTTGAAAAAGGAAATGCAAAGAAAGTCGAAAATGTCAAGCCGTCAAAGACTACTGTACATATATAATGATGACTCTTCACACAAAGTCATTTTGGAGAAGGAAAAATAATAAAATAATAAAGAACTATCATTTTCATAGATATTGTTTTTAATTAGAAATAATTCCATTGTATATGTTACTATAAAATTACGATTAAAATTAATAATGCAATTTGGTTTTATAGATTCAATCAAACGGACATGTGAAAAGTTTTACTCCCTTTGTTCCTAAAATTTTGTATCTGGTTGAATATTTTAAGTAATTTTAGAAAAAAAATTATAAAAAATGTGTTATAAAGTAATTAAAATTATTATTATTTTCATTGAAAAGTTAATGTTTTTTTATTAGTAAATTAAAAAATGGTAGAAAAAAAATGTGTTTAGTAAAAGTTATTAAGTTTTTCAAAAAGATAATTTAAGGGATAAAAATCGTGCGCCCCTGCCCTACTCTAAAAATTAGGGTTTAAGATTTATGGTTTAGTCTTAGGGTATGGTGAATTTAGGGTAGGTTTATTTTGTAGTGTATATGGTTTAGGGTTAGGGCTCATAATTTAAATCTTAAGCGTTTTTAGTATGGAGTATAGAAAAGGACATGCTTAGGGGAAGAGGTTCGAAGATTTTTGTTCCAAATTAAGTGGAACAATTTTAAAACATAAGATGGACAAATATTATAGGATAGAAAAAATATTTAATTGAAGATGTGTGGTTCTAAATTACTCTTCCCTCAAGTTTCGCTATTGCACACATCGTAATCATATTTATATATAAATTTAGATAAATTAATCATTCATATTATATGTCTTTTATTTTTATTTTTTATATTTGTGTTATGATCCACGTTCAATATTTGTTATTGTGTTTTCCAATAAAATCATCTTCAAGATTTCAATATGAATTCTCTATTTAAGAATATAATATACCTTACAAATATTCGTCCATTTTATTTTATTTTCTTATCGTATTATATTTTTTTATTTTTGATTAAAATAAATTGAGAGAGAGAGAGAGGGAGAGGGAGAGAGAGAGATTAAAGTTAATTGGAATGCATAGAGTCGTGCATACAAAAGCTGGTCAAGAAATGAATTTTATAATGTGGAGCCATGAGAGTGGTGATGGTTTTAATACGAATAAAAATAAATAAAATAAATGGAAGATATGGAGGCGTTTGTCGCCTTGAGGTGGTCAAGTAAACACTCTGACATTTGAAAGTCTTGCGAAGTTGGAAAAGTTCACAAATCACACAACATAATTTGGTCAAAAGCAAGAGATTAAAGTTAATTGGGAGCTTAAATATTATTTCCTTTGAGGATTTAATCAAACGTTGTCTTAAGTACTAATCATTCATCATTAAGAAGAAGTGAACAACATGAATTTTATTTGCTACCAAAATAATACTAATAATGTATGTTTTATTAGGAGAAGAAAAACCCGATCTGGCTTTTTAGTCTTCAAACAATGGGATGCATGATTTCTATTTTTATAATAAGGTTTTTGTTTTAAAATTGATTAGATAACATGACAAATCATAAATAAATAAATAAATAAATAAATAAATAAATAAACAGAAAATAAGATTACATAAATTTTATGTAAAAATTAACCCAATAAATGGTTTAAATAAAAAAATGATAGTGTTGATCATAAAAAGCTGAGCACTTTGAGTTAGTGTGTGCAAGTGTGTATTGTCAAAGTGTTAAAAAAAATATAAATAAATATTAACATTTAATTATATCAATATATTAAAATCACTTAATCAAAAACTCTCTACGTAAAATATTATGAGTAGAAAAGAAAAAAATCATTGTATCAAAAATTTAAAGTACATATGGACAAATATATGAACACTAAACCATAGTTATTTTGGTCCCTATTTTCTTGAATAATTTAACCCTTAACGTCTTGCAAAAAAAATTAACCCTTAACGTTTTATTTTGTGTCAAAATGACCATCTGGAGATGAAAGCTGTAAACCAACTAACTGTAAATAGCTTAAAATGACTTGACAAGATGGCACATTAGTATAAAATATAATTTTATATTTTATTTAATATTATAAAATTAATTTTTAAATGAAGTGAATTTTTTCAAGGCAACATCTTTGTCAATATGACACTATCATTTCAGCGCACTGCCATGTAGGTTTGTCACGTCATTTCAAGTTGTTTATCGTTAGCCAAATAACGTTTTTCATTCGCAAATAGATCATTTTAACCTAAAATAAAATATTAAAAATTAAATTGCTCAAAAAAAATAAGGGCGAAAATGACTATTCAATCAAACATTGAAATTTTTTTATGCCATTATAATTCTCCATCAAACTAATCACATTGTAAATTTTTTGAACTATACCAAACGAAATTCAAACCACAACCTAACAATTTCAATTCATAATTTCTTTTTTTAATTAATATATACATATGCGGTTGATATTTATGGAAGCATCCGAAATTAAGAAGTGTCGGCATCCTTTGCTAATGGACGAAATTAGACTGTTTCAACTGACCAATTCTGCAATTAATTAGCACCTCCATTCAATATTAATTGACCAATTACCCTATTTTTTTCCTTTGTTAAAAGCTGAAACAAGAAAAATCAAACTATAAAACAATTCTTGTTTGAACCTCTACTGTACATTCAAAGTTGTAGGATTAAAAAGTTGCACAAAGAAAACAATCTCTAACCAATTTATTTCAGATTAACAAATAAACGTTGGACTCGAATATTTATCTTATATACATATATCAATGTTTGTCACATGTATATTCCACCATAAACAAATACTTTTATAAAAATTAAGAGTTTGAATATCCATGCATAATCAAATACTAGAATTTCAAATCACGGTTTAGGAGAGATAGTACGAGTCTTTCATATCTTAATTATTGGTCAATGGTATGATTCTAGTCTTGGGCATGGAAGAACTTTAAAATTTGTGACGAGCATCTACTCCCTATATAGGTTAATAGAACACAAAAGTATTAGATATTGGGCTCGTTCTAGTGAATATCTTGAGAAGCAAAAAAGAAAATGCTAGAATTTCAATGATTTGTTTAAAAATATATCAGATTTCGTCTTTAAATTTGAAGGAACATACTCAATAATCATACAGTCAAAGGAGGAAAGTAGAGCATACTCAACTAGAACACTTTGAATCTATGAAGCATAGGTTGGACCGTACAATATTGGCCAATTTTGAATGAAAAAAAATTATGACTATGAAGAAATGAAAAAAAAAGAACCGCGACCATGGATTTTAATTCGAAAGGCACTACAAATTACCAGGAAAACAAGAGCCACCTGTTTTTAACAAGGCTTCAGAAACTTGAAATCCAGAAGTGAATATGAGTCAATATGATTGAATCATGACCAAGTAAAACTACTACAATTGATCGTTATATATTACTAGTTCGGTAGATTAATATTAATGTTTACTAAAAGAAGAGGAAAAAGAAGGAAGAATATTATGGTCGTATGAACAGATATTATCTTATAATCAACTTTTAGATATTAAAAAAAAGAATGTTTTGGTCTTGGACTTGCTTCGATTGCTTTCGAATATTTTGTCAGAAAGACTCGATGGTAATAATTTTTCTACATTATTTCATGATTCAACACTAATTTCCAGTTTTCCTGGATTTGAATTAAGTTGTTATTGTTGTAATAAATATGGTTAGTTAAATTGTCTTGTCATTCTAGAAAATTCAATATGGACCAAATTATTAGCAAGGATTATTCTTGCTCAAACAGACCAAATTCAGCAATTGGAACTGCCATAATTGTTTTTTTCTTCTAATCTTATTATACATAACGTTTTCTTATATTAATGTACATGATAATTAACAATTAATTGAGAGAGTATATATAAACAAATATTATTTTATAATCAACTTAAGACTATTAGAAAAAGACAAGAAAAAAGGAACTTAAAACATCAAATTATGTCCGAAATATTTTGGTTTTGAGTCGATCTATATAGAACTTGAAGCAAAATTATATCAATGTAACATATTACAAAAATTATATTTGATGTACCGACACTGTATAATTTTATGTATTGTTGGTAAACAAGTTTATGATACGCATTAACAAGTTAAATAAACTTATTTTTAAGTCATTATGATGATGTGTCATCATTTAATTCACTGAAGGTGAGTAGAATGTGTATACTATGAGTGCAACAACAAAATTGTTATTTGATGTTTGGAGTGGAGTTCTTAATTTCATAAGTGAGATTAAAAAACTACAGCATGTTTTCAACAACTATTCTATAATATTTGATTTAGATTAATCAATTAATAAATTAGATACTAATAATTATAAAAATAAGTGTTCGTTCTCAATAAATATTAAAAAAGTACTTATCATGATGAGTTAAAAAAATTAATATCAATTTATCAGATAATTAATTTATATGATTATATCCATTCATTTATTCAGCATTGGCAGCACTAGGCAGTAGCACCCCACCGTCCTCTGAAAGACAGTTAGAAAGTGAGAAAATCATATAAATGGCGCTGCCCTTTTTGTCCTTAGCTACTTCAAATAGATTTCATTAAATTCTAAATAGTTGTCAAATTGGCTTTTTATATATTGTCAAGGACATATTAAGTAACCAATAAGGGTTGGGTGCGTACATTGTATTCTTAAAAAAACTCGAATTTAAACTTTAAAGATTACATTATTTAAATATGGACCGTAAGAAAACATACATATTATCGAAAAATAACAAATTAATTTGGTCGGTTGGTTAAGCTGCTCATCTTTGTTCTCCTATATTCCCGTAAGTTATGGGTTCGTGACTCACTAGGAACACCCACTTTTCTTCCCATAGTTCCCCTTTCCTTCTCCTCTAAATAGGATTGTGATTATATTTAAAATTTCTCAAATATAATTGAAGTTCTAATAATATGATATTAATAAAAATATAATAACTTTTAAAATCAATGAAATTAGTCCTTATTTTTTTCAGGTTTATTTAGTCTGCCTTCTTAATAAGATATCTTAATTAGCCAAATAATTAAATTATATATTGCATTAATTATTAAAAGATAGGCTTAAGGGTTTAAACTTTAAAAAAATTAATTAAAGACCATTTTAGCATTGTTTTAAAAAATTATTTTTTAGAAATGCTTTAAAAAGTACTTTTAAGAAGATAAATATTATTAATAAATATATATTTTTCTAACAATTATATGTGTTTCATGAAAATATAATAAATTTAAAATATTTTATTTAAAAAACTTGACATGAATATATATATATATTTAAACTAAAAATTAATTTATTAATTATATAATTATATCTTCGTAAAAAATATAAAATTATTAATTATAAATAAACGCAATAGCAAATGAAGGTTAAATTTATAATTTGGCTCCCAAAAGCACTTTTCCAACCGCAAAGTTAAAATTAACTTTTGCGTTTGGGTTGAAAAGTACTCCAAAAGCTAGTTGTTTAGCATTGCTTCTGCGTCCAAAAATACTTTTGTTCCCAAAAGCACTTTTGATAAGCAATGTTAAACGAGGCCTAAGCCTTTGAACTTTTTTTGGACCCAATTAAACCCTTGAACCAAAAAATTTAACCAATTAAGCATTTGAGCCAAGAAATTGAATCAATTAATTGATTTGACTAATTTTGACCATTAAATCTTAACAGTTTTTTAAATCTGTTGATGGAGTGCGTCGTGTCATAGTATTTCCACTTGAACTTTTTAGAATTTTTTTTTAAAAAAATTCTAAAAAAACTTTTAAAATTTATAAAAAAATATTTGTTTTTGAAAAAAATCTGTAAATGCAACATGATAAAACAATAGTGTATCATGTGTCAGTAATATCTAAAGAAAAAACTGTCAAAATTTAATGGTTAAAACTGGTTAAATGCCTCTATTTTTTTTTTATCAAAACGTATGATGTTAAAGAGCTTAATTGATTCAGTTTTTTGGTTCAAGGGCTTAATTGAATAAATTTCTTAGCTTAAGGGCTTAATTGGGTGTAAAAAAATTCAGAGACTTAATTAATTTTTTTTAAATTTTAAGGACTTATTATATATTTAAACCTAAAAAATAATAAATATTTTTTATTTTGAATAGAATAATAAATATTTTTTAAACTAGTATACAAATTGCTTGGTGACATTATAATTTAGAGAAGTATTATAACAGAAAATCTAACTAGTTTACAATTTATAATGTTGATTAACATTACCTAAATAATATGGCTAAGATATACAAATATAAATAGACAATGTCCAACAAAAAGTTGATGTTTTTAATTTTTCAAATTATTCACCAATAAGGACTTGCAGTTTCGGATAAACTTAAAAGTTCTTCCAAATAATCAGCTCCTAAATCCTCCAACACCAGTACATTTTCATTCTCGTCCTCATTTTTCTTCATCGTTTTCTTGTTGCCTGCTCGTTTCGTTTTCATGGAGTATCTCTTCTTCATCGTCAGCACCGGCGAATAACCTTCTTGAAACCCATAGTCCATTTCTTGAAGCGATTCATAAACTTTATCCATCGGAAAATTGAGAACCGCCATTGGACCTCGCATTGCCAATGCAGCTTGGTCGTAGGCTAAAGCTGCGGATTCCGCAGTGTCAAAAGTTCCAAGCCAAACTCTAACGCCATTCCTCGTCGAGTCTCTGATCTCGGCTGCGTATTTCCCCCACGGCCGCTTTCGAACGCCTCGATAAGAAACTTCCTTTGCTGTCGTATCCTCTTCGACAACGGCCGTGGAGTTCACTTCGTGATCGTCTCTGCAACTATTGGCCGATGTGGTATCAAAGGAGTTTTCCGGGGCTTGGTTCAGAACTCCCAGGAGAAGCATTTCCTGGGAATCATTTTCGTTGAAAGGAAGAGCCTGGTTATGGAAGTAACCGAAAGAAGAATCTGGGGAGTAATTTTCTCGGGAAACATAGGAAGAAGATGAATCAGAGGGGAAATGGAGATTTGGGTATTGAAAATATGAAGAATCCATGTGTGGGAAAATCAAAGTAAAACAATTTGATGTTTGAACAAGCTCTGTTCGGTCGTAAGAACTGGAATGGAATTTGAAGGTTTGGGGTATTTATAGTGACAAAGCGAGGGAGGGAAAGGGGTAACGTTGTTCAAATATTTGATTTTTTTATTATCATAAAAGGAGAAGATGGAAAGAGGGTAAAATTACACGAAGAATCTAAAAGCGTCAAACATCATTATTTGGTCGTTAGTGGAAGTTAATGCACGTGAGTCAAAGCAACTATACGTGGGGCATGGCGGCCTGGTCAAGCTCAAATTTTCTTCTTACATCACCACCTCTTCATGAATCATGATTTCAATTCCCAGATTATGGTTTCGATTAATTACTAAGTACTTATCAACATGAATCCATATGAATAATTCAAAATTTAAATAAATCTTGATATTATATATCTTTCTCATTTAAATTAAAATATAAAAAATTAATACACGTGACTTTTAGCTTTAGGAGTTAGGGTTTAAAGCTTATGTAAGTTGTAAGGTTTAAAATTTAAAGTTAGTGTTTAAAACATTGGTATACAATTTAAGTTTGGGGTTTAATTTTTTAAAATTATGGTTAAAAATTTAAGATTTGAGTTTTATAATGTAAATATACAAATTTGTGTAAATTATACGGCCTATGTATCAAAATTTTACCCTTAAAATATATAATTAAAATATTTGTATATAGATATTTCCTTCAAGTATGCCTTCTATTATTTTAGGTATTTAATGTATTTTTTCAATCTTCTTAATAAAGATGGTGGGGCACTCTAAAAAAATCGTGTGCTACTACTAAAAAGTGACCCATGATAAAAAAAATAGAAATAGTAAAAAGAATAAATAAAATTCCAATTTTTTTATAAAAAATCAAATATATATTTAATAAACCACCTGTTTTGAAATATGTTTTCTATTTTTTATTTTAAAAACGTAAGAGTTCAAAAAGATATTTAAAAAATTCATAACTTTATATTTTGAAACTTCATATTTTTAATTTTCTTTTGAGATTTTGGTTACAATTTTTTATATATTTTTCGATTTTGTAACATTACACTTTTAGGCTTTGTAACGTGTTCTTTCTTGAGATTGCCACGTTCTTTTATGGATGAATTTATCGGGTGGGAAAGAAAAATAATAATGTTAGTTACCTACTTTTTATGAAAAATATTTTAAAGGATCAATATCCTATACACTGGCGGTGGAAAGTTTTTATTTTCACAAGCGTTTCAATTATAGGGTTTAGGGTTAGTGTTTAGGGTTTAGAGTTTAGGGGTTTTAGTGTAAAGGTTTAGAATTCAGGGTTCATGTTTAGAATTTAGGAATTATGGTTAGAATTTAGGGTTTAGGGTTAGAATTTAGTTTTAGGGTAATATGGGTGGGGATTTAGGTTTTAACCTATAAACCCTAAATTTTAACCCTAAACCCAAAATTCTATCAACAATCCCTAAATTCAAAACTACTACACTTATACCCCTAAATTTTAAACCCTAAACAAAATCCCTAACCCCTAAAACTAAGGCGCTTGTGTAAAAAAATTTACACAAAAGTTTGTGTATAGAACAATTACCATATTTTAAATACCTATAGGAGACATATTTTAGAGGTTTCCTTACAATTATATCTTATTTTTTCTTAAATTTTATTAATGACGTGAAAGTAAAACTTATCCATTTAATAATTATATGATTCATACCTATATAAATTTAAAATGAAAATAATTTTTAAAGGATCCTCTTTCTATTTCTAGTGTTCTTATATATGCACCAACATAAAAAAATAATTTTTAAGTTTAAAATTAAAATTTAATTTTTAGTGTTGGGACATACATATGGATAAAAAAAGAGATAAAAATTTTGTCGAGTAGAGGCTATGAGAAGTCCTCGAGCCATGCTGAAGGCAATCGACAACGGAAAGACTCGAATACAATAAGCTCAAATCAGAAATAACCACAGAATAAACCAAGTATAAAGACAATTCCATAGTCATCAGACTCCCATTTCCACGATATCAATGTCTGGTTATGTGAAGAGAGAAGAGGAAACAATCAAACCATGGAAGGAAATGGCCAAACGAGTGAAGCCTACAGGAACAGGCGGACAACAGTCTAAGTGACCGGCTGCTCCTGCCGCAGTCGGGAAGGATGACACGAAGGGGCCACAGTATTGCTAAATGCGAGACAAAAATGGAGTACTACTTAGCATTTGTATTTTGAAATAAAGAGTTGGTATTGGAGATCCACTAATTGACCTAGTGACTAAGGATGTTCGTATTGTTCTATCTTATCTGAGTCCGAAACTCGATATGAGAATATAATATCTTTCTAATTAATAAAAAAATTGAGTTGGTGTTGATTTTAGGTTACAAGAATACATATACTAATACTAGTGTTTTCATACACGTATCTACGTCTAAAAAATACTTGACAAAATTGATTTCAATAAATAAAGTGATCGTTTCAATAAATTTTTTTAATTAATTAATTATTTGAAAATAATACACAATAAATAAGTTTCATAAATTAGTAAATAGACAATTGATATTTTAGATGGTATTTCTATGTTAGATGTAGATACGTGAGCGATTATTCTCTCCATTCGATCGGTGCATCACTTAAAATTAAACCATAAACTAAAGTGGAGAGCTAAAACCATGGATGCACCAATCGGATGGAGAGGATTGTCGCTCTCTTATAAAATTTTAAGAGAGTAAAAATATATTTTCTATTAATTTTTTTTTAAGTGAGCGACTATCCTCTCCATCCGATCGGTGCATCCATGGCTTTACCTCTCCACTTTAGTTCATGGTTTAATTTTTATGTATATATTATTCAGATTCACACTCTGTATAACCATAGTTATAATCTTAATTGGATGATTTCCCACTCCTTAAGCTGCTTTACAAATTATTTTGACCAAAGTATCTGTGCTGAAACTGTTCGTATATCCTTTGCTCATTAAATAATATATAGCTTTCTACCTTATGATTGAAACTGGGAAACATGTTTCTACCTTTTTCACCAAAAAGGAAGATATGAAAATAAATCATCTTTTAGTTTGACCATTATATTGCACGAGTGGGTTTTATATTTGTTTATAAGTGTGTAGAATTTTTATATATAGTCACTGTTAGTATAAAATAACTTAAATCATTAAATCTATTAAACTTTAAATGTGAATGTATTACTCATATTATTTTGGAAAAAAGGTATGCAGCCTCTCCCTTTTTTGACTAGAAAATATATGACTGTTTTCAAATTAATATAATCATACCTCACTGTAAAACCATACCCTATTCTGAAATAATATGTGCGTGTTGGGAATTTAAGAGTGGACGAACATCTAAACTTTAACTAAATCATTAGGGTAATGAATAAAAATTATCTATCTCTTTTTGGTGTCTTTATTTATAATTCACATTAAAAAGTTTAGTTTAGAGTTTAGGATTAAAGTTTAAAGTTATGGATTAGGGTTAGAGTTTAGGGAATTAGGGGTATAATGTATTTTTAGTGTTTAAGTTTTATGATTTAGAATTTAAAATTTAAAGTTAGGGCTTATAATTTATTTTTTCAGTATTGATACATAAAAATGGACAGAAAATTTTTATCCTTAGAGTAATATATTCCGGAGAAGGGAAAAGAAATTTTACTCCCAAAACCGGAAGCATTGTATCTTAGTTGATATGGAAATATTGCCCAAGTGCTACAAGAACATTGTTTTTAGATATTTCTCAATGTACGAAGATAATGCTAAATGTGTAGATTAGCTGAAATGAGGAAATGTTAAAGCATAAACAAAATATATTTCTCCAAAGTTTATTTCCTCGTGGCTTTTAGAAGGATGATAGTAAAAATAGTTAATGAGTTCGTTCAAGCGCTAATTTGCTTTCAAATATAAAGATTATATTTAAGATTAAAATATAAAAACTTAAATCGTATACAATGTTAACATGAGGGAATCAATAGTTACCTGTTGTACTCTTCTTTTTCTTATCCGATATATCCCACGAAGATTTTCTAGTGAAGTTTTTAGCGAGATAACATGTTTTGCGTATTAAAGATTTATATACTTTTTTCTTTATCAATAATTATTTTCCATGAAATTTTTATCATAGTAAGGTTTTAACGACTTAATATTTTTAAGGATTTATATTCAATACACTGACGGTGGAAACTTTTAGTTTCCACAAACACCTTAATTTTAGAGTTTATGGACTTAGTTTAGGGTGTAGGGTTCATGGGTTTGGGTGTAGGGGTTTAAAAGTTAGGGGCAATTGTTAGAATTTAGGGGTTAGGGTTAGGATTTAAGGTTTAAAGTTTAAGATTTAGGTTTTAGTCTAATACGTGGAGGGTTTAGGTTTTAACGTATAAACCCTAAATTTGAACCCAAACCCTAAATTCTATTCATAATCCTTAAATTCTAAACTACTAAACTTAAAACCCTAGACCTTAAATTGAGTTCCTAAACCCTAAAATTAAGGCGCTTGTGGAAACTTTTAATTTCGACCGCCAATATATCAAATAATTATCCTATTTTTAATGAACATTTAAGGGAGAATGTTATAATATATATTGGATACATAATTATTCAATACATTGGCGATGGAAACTAAAAGTTTCCACAAGTGCCTTAGTTTTAGGGTTTAGAAAGTTAGTTTAGGGTGTAGGTTTAAGTGTTTAGAATTTAGGTGCAAGGGTTTAGAATTTAGGGCTAGTGGTTAAAATTTAGTGTTTATGGTTAGAATTTAGAATTTATAGGTTAAAACCTAAATCATCATCATATTACCTTAATCTCTAAGCCCTAAACTCTAAACTTTAAATTCTAACCACTATCCCTAAATTTTAAACCCCTACACCTAAACCCCTAAACCTTATGGTATAAATGTTAGAGTTTTAGTTTGGGGTGTAGATGTTAGAGGTTTAAGTTGTAGAGTTTAGAATTTATAGTTAGAATTTAGGGCTTAGGGTTTGTGGTTAGATTTTTAGGGTAAACAACATTAAAACATTACAAAATAGTTCAAAACTCCACATCACAATCCATCTACCAATATACAGAATCAGACTCCCAAGTAATAGGACCCTAGACAATTTGGCAAGCATCGAACAAGCATGAACCTGGAATCAAGATTAGATCCATTCACTAAACACAAACAAAAACCACATGAAACACCATAGATTCCATACTTCCATCCTGTTTTGAACAAACCTGAAATACCATTTATTCTCGCAGAAGAAAGATCAACAACAGCTAGTAATTTTGTGGTTGATCGGAGATGTATCATCTTGTAATGATTAAGGTATTGTGATATATTGAAGAGGTTTCAACCGGCTAGTGGCAAGTGGTTATGCTTAACAGATTCAGATTCTGTTTGTTCACTCTATGGCCCACTGTTAGTTATAACAGATAACCAATTGATGGTGTATTTGTTAGCTAACTGGGTTATATAAACCCATTAAGTGAACTGGCCCAAATCACTCTTTTTGGCCTACATTGAAAATCACCTCTCATCTCTCTTCTCTTTTCCGTTTTCTGTAAAGTCAGTTCAGTTTTTCCTTTTCTTTCTTCTCACCGTCGGCTTGTTTCTCCGTCGTCGGAGCTCAGTCAATATGGTATCAGAGCTAGTGGACTAGGGTTCCGATCATCGTTCCTAGTGTTTGTCTTATCTTCTCTGTCGTGTTGATTTGTTTTCGTTCAGATCTAGGGTTTTGCTTTTCGCTTTCATCTCTATCGGCCAGATCTGTTTTGTGTCTCTTTGCTTCTTCTTTCTGTAATCTCTTGTGGTTTCTATCTTCATCCATGACGCCTCAACCTGAGATTGTTGATACAGTTCACACTGCTCCGGTAGATGAGCAAGGGAATCTACAGACGACTGGAGATTCGTCTGGAACTATGTTCGCAAACAAGCAGATCAGTGTGAAATTGGACAACTTCAACTTCTTGTTGTGGAAGCAGCAGGTGACGATGATGATTCGAGGTTATGAGTTAGAACATTATTTGGATTCTGACACTCCAATTCCAGCAAAGGTAATCAAAAACTCTACTGGTCAATTAGTTTTGAATCCTGAGTATCGAAGGTTTCGTAAAGAGGATAATTCTTTGGCTTCATGGCTTTTGTCTACAATCAGTGCTAATGTTTTACCACAATTAGTTGGGGCACAAACCACTGCTGAAATTTGGTCTATAGTTACTAAACAATACTCTAACCTTTCTGCAACAAAGATTATGAGCTTACACTGCAGATTGCGCTCAATCAAGAAAGGAACCATGACCATTCGAGAGTACACTACACAGATTAAAGAAATCTGTGATCTGTTAGCCATCAGTGGGAGTCCAGTTGCTGTTGTTGAGCAAATTGCAACAATTCTGAATGGCCTTCCCACAGAGTATGAGCCTTTTGTGGCTGCTATCACAGTGAGCAGAGAGCCATATACGCTTGAGTCAGTCACAGCAGTGTTACAAGATGCTGAAACAAGGATTCTTGATCCGATGAAAATCTCAGTTGGTATTAATATGACACGATATGGAGGGGACAAAGATAGTTCTCAAGATGATAGAGATGTAAGCAGGCAGTATTATCCTTCGTTTAGGGGTCGTGGTGGTCAACAGCAGTCCAATTCTCGGTTTAGGGGAAGTCAGGGACGACCTCAGTGTCAAATATGCGGAAAACTGGGGCATTTGGCTGACAGGTGTTGGAATAGGTATAATCAGAATTTCAAAAGGGAGTCGGTCGTCCAGCACAAAGACTCTGGTGATGTTCGTTTTAATGTGTGTCATTATGGTCCTGACAGTGAAGACCAATCATATAGCCCATTTGTTCAATCTGAAGCTGCAGCTCCTCCTATGCCATCTGAAGTAACTACTGACACCATTCAGGTCAACTCTCTCGTGGCCAAGGGTGTGCTATCAACCACTGACAAGTGGTATCCAGACTCGGGTGCTACGCATCACGTGGCTAGGGCTCCAACTGCTACAACTCAGAACAGTCAATATGGTGGTAATGGTAAGGTCTTTCTAGGTGATGGCTCTTCCCTTAACATTTC
This sequence comes from Hibiscus tridactylites, assembly GCA_958450335.1. Taxonomy (NCBI): domain Eukaryota; kingdom Viridiplantae; phylum Streptophyta; class Magnoliopsida; order Malvales; family Malvaceae; genus Hibiscus; species Hibiscus tridactylites. Next base: position 15,494,179 of record OY288267.1, read on the forward strand.
TCATATTGGTAAGACTAGTCTTGCTACTGAATATGGTTCGTTGGTTATTGATAATCTTTTGTGTGTGCCGAAGATCACTCGTAATCTGTTGTCTGTCTCCAAGTTCACATCTGACAACCAAGTTTTTGTTGAATTTCATGCTGACAGATGTTTTGTCAAGGATGAATTGACTGGCACTGTGCTGCTTGAAGGCTGTTTGGAAGATGGTTTGTATTGCTTTCAGGTTTCATCATCTGCATCCTCATCCCCTTTAACTGCTTGCAATAATCTGTTTGCTGCTACAACTGTTCCTGTTTCTGATGAGCATTCTTCATATTGGCTATGGCATCAACGTTTAGGTCATGCATCTTCTGATATAGTTAGTTTGGTATTAAATAAGTATGTTGTTGTTGATAAGACTTTACTATGTTCTGCATGTCAACTGGGTAAATCTCATAGGTTACCTTTTCATGTATCCACCACTGTGTATACCAAACCTTTTGAATTGGTTGAGATTGATGTTTGGGGTCATGTACCTGTTAGATCTGCTGGCTGGTTGTACTACGTTTCTTTTGTTGATATGTACTCCAGAAATTGCTGGGTTTTTCTGTTGAAGCATAAATCTGATGTTATACTTGCATTCAAACAGTTTCATGCCTTAGTATTAAATCAGTTTTCTACTAATATTATTGTTGTTCAAACTGACAATGGAGGAGAGTTTGTTGCTTTAACTACTGAACTTAAACAGTTAGGCATCCAACATAGGTTCTCTTGCCCCCACACCTCTGCTCAGAATGGTGTAGTTGAAAGAAAACATAGGCATATTATAGACACTGCCTTATCCTTGTTAGCTCAGGCCTCTGTCCCTCTTCGATATTGGTCTTTTGCTGTGCTTAGTGCTGTGTTTTTTATCAATAGATTGCCTTCAGTTAGACTCAGTGGTCTTTCTCCTTTTGAGAAATTATATCAAAGAAACCCAATTACAAGGCTCTTAGAGTTTTTGGTTCGCAGTGCTTCCCTTGTCTTCGTGACTATAACCAACACAAGTTTGACTTTCGCACTAAGCCATGTGTCTTCTTGGGGTACTCTCCTCAGCATTCAGGATACCAGTGTATGGATGACACTGGTAGGGTGTATATTTCGAGACATGTGAGGTTCAATGAACAGATTTTCCCCTTTGCTGTTTCTTCCCATGTTAAAGGTCCCTTGCCTAGATCAACTTGTACTCCCTCTAGTGAATTTCCTTTGACTGCTCGATGCTTGGATGAACCTAAGGTTCTCAGTGACCCTCCTGTGTCTGCACCATCCTCTAGTTCTGATCGTCATGTTGCTCCGGATGACAATGTTGTTCCTTCTGAGTCTGGGTTGCCTGGTGATGCATGTTCTTCAGATTCTCCTGTTCTTTCTACTGCAGCATCCTCTAGTTTGGGCTCTCCTTCTTCTAATGACTTGGTTGATGACACTGCTCCTCTTGTGTCACATGGGCTCTCTGACTTAAATTCTGAACCTGACTCTTCTATCCCTCTTCCTGCACACACTGAGGTTCCTGAACCTGCATCTTCTGTTTCTCCTCCAATTTCTTCTGAGTTTGCTAATGGGTATGAGCCTGTTGCTCCATCTACTGACCATTCTGATCCCAATGATGAGCCACCTGATCCACCTGATCCTAATCTGTTTCATACTCAACCTGCTGCAATTCCTCCTGCTATTTCTGTTCCTACAAATTGCCATCGGATGGTGACTCGAAGCAAAGATGGAATCTTCAAACCGAAGGCTTACACTGCTGAAGGCATTCTTCCTCCTACCACTGTTCATGAGGCTCTTCAGCACCCTCAATGGCATGCTGCTGTGCTTGATGAGTTCAATGCTCTTATTAAGAATGACACATGGGAGCTGGTACCCCTTCCTCCTAATAGAAAAGTTGTTGGGTCCAAATGGCTGTTTCGGGTCAAGCTCAACCCTGATGGTTCTGTAAGTAGGTTTAAAGCTAGACTTGTGGCTAAGGGCTATAGTCAGGTGCCTGGTTTTGACTTTGCTGAAACTTTTAGTCCAGTGGTTAGGTTTTTCACTGTTAATATTCTTATCTCCCTTGCTGTCTCCAATGGCTGGTTAATACATCAAGTGGATGTTAATAATGCTTTCTTGAAGGGTGATCTTCAAGAAGAGGTGTTTATGAAGCAACCTGAAGGCTTTGAGAAGACTGGCAGTGATGGTTCAAAGCTTGTTTGTAGGTTAAAAAAGGCCATGTATGGTCTAAGGCAGGCTCCCAGAAACTGGTTTCTCAAGTTAAGAGACTTCTTGATCAGTTTGAATTTTACTTCCTCCAGTGCTGATACATCTTTGTTCATTCAGAAGGATGCTGATGTTACACTGTACATTGTTGTGTATGTTGACGATATTCTGATTACGGGTTCTTCTTCATCTCGTATCCAAGCTGTGATTCAGGCTCTTGATGACAAGTTCTCCTTGAAAGATCTTGGTCAAGTTAATTTCTTTCTTGGGATAGAAGCTGTTCATGTAGCTGGTGGTATTTTGTTAAGTCAAAAGAAGTTCATTGATGAGTTGTTAGCTAAAACCAATCTGAGTCATACAAATTCTGTTGACACTCCCATGGTCACTTCTCCAAAACTATCTAAGAATGTTGGTGAGCCGTTCAAGGATCCTCAGTTGTATCGAAGCACCGTTGGAGCTCTTCTCTATATTTGCCATACTCGCCCTGATGTGGCTTTTGCTGTTAACAAGGTATCTCAGTACATGCAGCAGTACACAGATTTCCACTGGTCTGCTGTGAAGAGAATATTAAGGTATCTCAAAGGTACCTCTGATTTTGGGCTATGGTTTTCAGCACCAAATGAGTGTAACAAGTTGGCAGTGTTCTCCGATGCTGATTGGGGCAGTGATCCGGATGACAGACGCTCCATTTCAGGGCATTGTGTCTTTCTTGGTACTCACCTTCTTGCGTGGAGTTCGAAGAAGCAGAGGTCTGTATCTCGCTCCACTGCTGAAGCCGAATACAGAAGCTTAGCTGATGCAGCTAGTGAAACAACCTGGGTGTCTGCAGTTTTGAATGATATGAAGATTGTTGTTCCTTTTACTCCACAAGTATGGTGTGATAACACCAGTACTGTTGCCATGGCCGCCAACCCAGTGATGCATGCCAAAACGAAGCATGTGGAGCTCGATCTCCACTTTGTTCGAGAAAAGGTTATGCGTAATTAACTGGAAGTTAATTACATTCCTGCACATGATCAAATTGCAGATGTGCTCACAAAACCATTGACAGTTTTGAGGTTTCAAACTCTTCGAAGTCAACTCTCAGTTTGGTCCTTGACTCAGTTATCTGCTACAAGTCTTGAAGATCAGAAAGTAGGGTGAATATTGTGATATATTGAAGAGGTTTCAACCGGCTAGTGGCAAGTGGTTATGCTTAACAGATTCAGATTCTGTTTGTTCACTCTATGGCCCACTGTTAGTTATAACAGATAACCAATTGATGGTGTATTTGTTAGCTAACTGGGTTATATAAACCCATTAAGGGAACTGGCCCAAATCACTCTTTTTGGCCTACATTGAAAATCACCTCTCATCTCTCTTCTCTTTTCCGTTTTCTGTAAAGTCAGTTCAGTTTTTCCTTTTCTTTTCTTCTCACCGTCGGCTTGTTTCTCCGTCGTCGGAGCTCAGTCAATATAAGGGGTTGTTGAATAGATTTGGAGGAGTGATTTTAAGCAGTAGCCGGGGCTCAGACTTTCATTGGTGAAGTATCTGGAAGTAATCATTTCATTGGTGGAGCAACTACACATGAATGGTTATTTAAATAGAGCTGACAGAATGTATTAGTATTTGGACTAAAATCGACTAATTAAAAAAACCAGGGACTAAATCTGCGCAAAACAAATAATAGAGTGAAAATTTATGGGTAGAGTACACAAATTGTGACTAAACTGTCTGGCACCTAAGAAGAATACAACATGCGATTAATCTCCTAAATAAAATTAACACAAGCAACTATCTAAAAGCAGAGTTCCCTATCCTTTAAGTAGCAACAGCAAACAATGAACACTTACCACGGCGTTTTATAACAATCCAACCACATCTTCATTGTTAAAATAAAACTAAGCACAACCATGAAACTACAAGCACACAAAAACAGTAATTATACATGTAAAGAGTATTTTAATAGCTCTAAGATCTTAATCCTATATAATCAACTGCAAACACACATACATGTTATTGTTTTCCCGTGAAACTACCTACCCAGAGTAGCCCAAAACACGTACAATTTCCGACCAACATGCTCCAGCTTTCCATAGTATGCATGCCTCCAAGACCTGATGAAAAACAGGGGAGCCACCACTCCCCAAAATCCCATTACAAACCCTACAACCATGCTCACATATAACCCATTCACTTCCCTTCTTCTTGTAGCATCAGTTGGAACACCTTTTGTGCTGCAGTTTTTACTGACAGGAGGTCCGCACAGATGATTGGGCATGTAAGAAGTGTTTTCAAAGCTTTGAAGCTGAGTGCCTGTTGGGATTTGTCCTGACAGGTTGTTGTAGGACACGTTGAAGTGGTTCAAGAAATTCAAATTGGACAAACTTGAAGGGATTCTACCATGCAACCGATTCATGGACAAGTCAAGAGATTCCATCAACTCCAAGTTGCCAATGCTGTCTGGTATGGTTCCCGTTAGGAGATTCCCTGACAAATTTAACGACAATATCCCAATAAGACTTCCAAGTTCATTGGGAATCTCTCCAGTGAGACTGTTAGCTGAGAGGTCCATGCTGGAAACAAGTCCTAGTAATCTACTATATTCTTCCTCTCTCCCTTTCAGCACCAGGGATGCACTGATCAAATGATAACTCAAATCTAGGTTTCTATTGTACGACCACAAAGAGTAGTACCTAATTTCTTTTTCTTTACTGCTCATTTCACTTAAATTACTAAAACATTTTGGAATAGCTCCAGAAATGGTGTTGTGCGCGAGGTCCAAGTTCTGAAGAGACTGAAGAGCACAGAATTTATGAGGAATATGTCCATCAAAGTTATTTGACCGGAGTCTTAGAACCACAAGGTTGGAGAGCTTGTCACCAACCCATGCAGGTATGCTTCCACTGAAATGATTTTCACTGAGATCAAGAATAACCAAACTCCTACAATTTTGCAATGTGGAGGGTAGTTCTCCAAACATGCTATTGTTCCCAAGGTTTAGCATTACCAGACTTGTAGTTTTCAAAGAAGATGGGATTTTCCCTGTCAAATTGTTGTTTCCCAAAATCAAGTACCTCAATCCCTGCCAGTGATTCCAACAATCTGGAATTTCTCCAGAGAGAAGATTTGTATCAAGGTAAAGAACTTCAATTGATGCAGTTGATGAACTGCAAACAAATTCATGAAGGGACCCTGAAAATAAATTCCTGGACAAACTTAAAAATCGTAACGGTTGCAGCACTCTTGGCAGTGGACCGGAGAACCGGTTTGAACTCAGGTCGACAATGAGTCTTACATTCAAGTATGAAACACTTCCAGTAAGTTGATTAGAGGAAAGATTCACAGATATAAATTGAGTGGAAAGGTTCCAAAACCAAGTCGGCACGACATCTGAAATTCCTGCATGGGAGATATCTAAATGAGACAAGTTCTTTTGGAACTTCAACCAATGGGGAAACTTGGAGCCAAGATGCCAATGAGCCAATTGGATAACTTCACATTGAAATGGAGGAATCCAGCTAGAGTCTGGCCTAAATCTCAACATGTTTTTGGATGCCATCAAATTTGTCAACCTTGAGAGATTAGAAAAGAGGGTTTCCGATACAACTCCTTCCAATAGATTTTGCCTAATATCTAGAGTTTCTAAATTTTCCAGTTTTCCAAAACATGGAGGAAAAGTACCATTCAATTGATTTTTTGAAACATCAAAGACCTTCAAGGATGATAACTCCCCTATGGACAGTGGAATAGGACCAGAAATGTTGTTTCGAGCAAGAGACAGGTAAGCTAGATTTTTAAATTGCCCAAGTTGATCTGTTAAATGGCCAGAGAGTTGGTTATCTGCCATATTCAATGATTCTAAGCAATCCAAACCACATTTAGACCGACTCTGTAGGATTTCTGATATGTCTTGATCAATTCCATTCAATGACAAATCCATCTCCTTCAATTTGCAAAGATCTTCAAAAGAGGTTGGCAATCTTCCTTCCAATCCAATACCAGAAAGATGAAGGTGGATAAGAGAGGTCAAGTTTCCAATGGCACTCGAAATCTTACCTTGGAAGTTGTTGTAGCTAAGACTAAGGAATTGAAGATGGTTTAAACTATACAAGGAGTTAGGTATAGATGAATTGAATGAGTTGGAGCTAAGATCAACAACTTTAAGAAACGACATGTTCCCGAAGTAATCTGGTCTCAGGCCTTCCAAACAATTGGAGCTAAGATCAAGGGACACAAGATAATGAAGACTCGAAATCAACATAGGTACCGAAGGTAACTCGTTCCCAGAAAGATCGAGAATAGCTAGTGATTTTGTAGAATTAACACTTATCGGAGATGGAGCATATGCTAAACCGCAATCAGGCAAGTGCAACTCTAACAAAGCAGGAAGATTAGACATTGTTACCTGTAGCCAATCAGTTGCATAATAAAGATCCACACCACTCAAATCAAGGTACTGCAAAGAAGAAAGTCCAGACAGCCATTGAAGACTTTTGGCTCCTTCCAAGAAATAATTACCTCCGAGATCAAGATACTGCAACTCTGAGAGATTCCCAAGGTTATGAGGAATTGCTCCCTGGAATCCTGCTTGAGAGAGGTTAAGATATCTTAAACTCCCCAAGAAACCGAGGAACTCCGGGATTTGGATGGTGCTAAAATTGTTATTGCTCAAGTCCAACCAACTGAGATGGTGCAAGTGGAGCAGAGAAGGGTTTATTTTGCCTCCTAGCTTTGACCGATGGTAAGCTTCCCTTTCAGCAAGTGGTGCATAAATATGAGGAGCTGAAAGAAGAGGAGCAGCCAAGTGCAGTTGGCTAATGTGGCCTGTTAAGTTATTGCAGAACACACCATTCCATTTACAGCAATCCCCGGCTTCAACCCAAGAAGAAAGCCTGTTTGAAGGATCAATCAGATCATTCTTCACCTTCAAAAGAGCTTCTCTCTCACTTTCAATGCAAAGCACATTGGATTTGCCAACGCAGAAGCTAAAACCGATAGCTGCAATGACAAGAAGAAAATGGAACAAGTAGAGTGTAACATTTCTCATGGTAGTGGTACAAACCGCAGGTAGCAACCCCGAATGCCGAATATATGGAGTAAGCATTCTCCACATCAGGCGCAAGGAACCTCTTCCCCCAAGACCCTAAATTTCCATGTTGAATTGTCCCAGAAAGCATTATAGGCTGTTGAGTCTTCCAAGGTCAAGTCAAGTCGGTGTAAGTCCCACACGGCATGGCCAGCCAGTTTAGACTCTTTGTTAGTAACGCAAAGAGAAATCCAGATGGAGTGGAATTTTCAAGGGGTTTTAAATATAGCCTTCTCTCTTTCTCTTGTTGAACAGTGAAGTTAAGACTAAGCACATGCGTGTTGTTATCACTTATCACCGTCTATCTAATTCGTGTTCAGTGTTTTTAACATGTTTTTTCGAAAATTTCTTTATTTTTATTCTGAAATTTTCCAACACTGAATAAACAATTTCTTCCAGAGTTTTATAAAGATTTTGAACTTGGGTGTTACAGACACTAAAATATTGTTTGAACCGTTTTTTCTGTTACAGAAATTATATAGTTTTTGGCCTGTTTTATTTATCAGTTTCTGGCTGTTAACACAGCATTGAAACTATGTTTTCGTCAGGTTGCATTCTCATTTTTAAACAACTAGAAAGAAAGAAAATCATTCTTTTCTCTGCTCTCTTTCCTTGGTTTTGGGCTTATTTTGGGCTTGGGGACTTATACAGATTGAAGAACTTGGGTTTTACATGAAGTTGGGCCAAAAGTCCAATGGGTTGGCATGAAAATCAAGTCCAAAAGTCTTCTTCATAAGAAAGATATTCTATTTGTGAAGATAACAAATTCCCATGGCCATGGACATGATGAAAGTAGCTGTAATACAGAAACCACCACTTTCTTCTCCTCCTTCAACAATCAAACTCATCCAAATTTCAAAACCTGAAAAGCTTCTTGAACAAACCAGGCAAATCCATGCTCTCATGGTCAAAAACCAGTTCAATGATGCCAAGCTTAGCCCTGCAGCACAATTCAATCTCCTCATCACATCTTACACTCAAAACAGCCAACCCCGCACTGCACTTGACATCTATGCTTATTTGAGAAGAATGGACCATGAAGTTGATAACTTCATGCTCCCTGCTGTCCTCAAAGCTTGCAGTTTTGTTTCAATGGCCCGATTGGGAAAAGAAATACATGGCTTTGCTGTGAAGAGTGGATTGACCGAAGATGTTTTTGTGAGTAATGCTTTGATACAAATGTATGGTGAATGTGACAGTGTACTCTCTTCCAGCTTATTGTTCGATAATATGCGTGAAAGAGATGATGTCTCTTGGAGTACAATGATTAGATGCTATGTTAGAAACAAATTACACAGGGAAGCATTGGAGACTATAAGAAAGATGCAAATTTTGCAAATAAGACCTAGTGAAGTTGCCATGATCAGCATGGTTACTTTATTTGCAGACCTCATGGATAATGAAATGGGAAAAGTGATGCATGCTTATGCTACAAGGAATCTTGAGAAAATGGGTGTTCATTTAGCTACTGCTTTCATTCATATGTATGCCAGAAGTGGAAACTTCGCTTCTGCAAGACTGCTTTTCGATGGATTGAACCAAAAAAGCATTGCTTCATGGACTGCTATGATTGCTGGATATATTCACTGCAATGAATTAGAAGAGGGAATGAAGCTTTTTGCTAGAATGATTGAAGAAAGGAATAAGCCAAATGAGATCACTTTGCTGAGCTTAGTTGTAGAGTGTGGTTTTGTGGGGGCTCTAGAATTGGGAAAACAACTACATGTTTATATTGTGAGAAGTGAGATTTGTATTTCTTTGGCTCTAGCTATAGCTTTGGTTGATATGTATGGGAAATGTGGGGAGATAAAGAATGCTAAAGCAGTTTTTGACTCGGTTAAGAACAAAGATGTTATGATCTGGAGTGCTATGATTTCAGCTTATGCACGAATTCGTTACACAGATCAGGCTTTTGATCTTTTTGTCAAGATGAGAGACAACGGAGTGACACCTAACCAAGTAACAATGGCGACCATGCTTTCACTTTGTGCAGAGGTTGGGGCCCATGATATGGGAAAATGGGTTCATACTGTCATACGCAGGCAAGTTGTCGAAATGGATACGATATTAAAAACCGCACTTTTGGAAATGTATGCCAAGTGTGGAGACATCGATGGAGCTTGGAAATTGTTCAGGGAAGCTAAAGATCGAGATATCAGCATGTGGAATACAATGATGGCAGGATTCGGAATGCATGGATGTGGTATGGAGGCTTTGGAGCTACTCTCCGAGATGGGAAGTATGGGTGCTAGGCCTAATGATATCACATTTATTGGTCTTCTTCATGCTTGTAGCCATGCAGGGTTGGTGGAAGAAGGGAAGTTGATGTTTGAGAAAATGGTTCATGAATTTGGGTTGGTTCCAAAGATTGAGCACAATGGTTGTATGGTGGATCTTCTTGGTCGAGCAGGACATCTAGATGAGGCCTATGAGATTATCAAAAACATGCCTATAAGGGCAAATGCCATTATATGGAGTGCTCTTCTTGCTGCATGCAAGCTTCACCAGAATGTTGTATTAGGGGAAATAGCTGCAAGGCAGCTTGTTTACCTGGAACCTCAGAACTGTGGTTATAATGTTTCGATGTCAAATATATATGCAATGGCAAACAGGTGGAATGATGTTGCAGGGGTGAGAAAAGCAATGAAAAACAAGGGAATGAGGAAAGAACCAGGGCTCAGCTGTATTGAAGTAAATGGATATGTTCATGAGTTCATAATGGGAGATAGGACACACCCTGAAATCGAAAAGATAAATGATATGGTATCTGATATGGGAAACAAGCTAACGGAGGCAGGGTATAGAGCAGACACTTCTGCAGTCCTAAAAAATATAGATGAGGAAGAGAAAGAAACTGCACTCAACTATCACAGTGAGAAACTGGCAATGGCTTTTGGCCTCATTAGCACAGCCCCAGGTACTCCGATTCGGATTGTGAAAAATCTCAGAGTTTGTAACGACTGTCACACAGCAACTAAGCTGCTGTCTAAAGTATATCAGAGAGTAATAATAGTACGCGATCGAAAGCGATTTCACCACTTCAGAGACGGAACCTGTTCCTGTGGAGATTACTGGTAGCACTACAGTTGAGATATGTATGTTTCAAGAACACAGTGAAGATGTACAGTACAAAGTAAATGGAAGGGAAATTGCAACTATCTGTCTGTCTGTTTTTCACCTGTTATTTAAACCAGCAGACCTTGGATCAGCACTTGATTACCTCCTTCAAGTTCATCTCTTACCTTCATAGAGATCACAATATTATTAATCATCTAGAAAGGTAAACTGATTAGTTTTGTCACATTAAGTGATATGAAAAGCATCAAAGATATGTCATTCTCAAACTATAAACCCTTCTTTCAACCCTTTGGAAGCAAACCATATGACTAGGGTCTTAAACCGGTTGTGTTTCATCAATAATCATACCAGAACCCAGTAAAGCCATTTTTGAAGAATTAAACCAACTGAACGAAACACATTGGAAAGTAACCAAGTATCCTGAATTGTTTCGATTAAAAATGTTACACGCTTGAAGAGTATTACAATCAGATTAACAAATGAGAAATCAACGATCTCAATTTGTTTTCTGGATATGAGTTAACATCATAATTCTTCTGAACAACAGGAAAGTAAAAGCATTTAACCAAGCCATTGTTGACATCGACGGTCCCCACTAGCTCCAACAGAATGCCGAATGCTGATTTTCTCGGTAGAATACTTTTGCTGAAGCCATTCAAAACCGTTCACATCAAGTTTTCCAGAAACAGATTTCCCTTGCTTCCTACGGATTTGTTGCTCCCGAACAGAAGCCCATAGTTTTTCAATGGCATCCCGTTGCCGAGACGTAAACCTTGCTACATTGTCAAATGCATGCTTTACCAAGATGTCTATAACTGTCTGGCACCTAAGAAGAATACAACATGAGATTAATCTCCTAAATAAAATTAAGGCAAAATGACAAAAGATGCCCCCAACGTTTGCATGTTTTGTCATTTGGCCACCTATTCTTTTTTTGGGTCAAAATATGCCCCCAACGTTTGCTTGTTTTGTCATTCATAGTCCAAATATGCCCCCAACGTTTCATTCATAGTCCAAATATGTCCCTGTTGGATGTAAACTGTCAATCAACTGACTGTCGACGACTTATAAAAAATTTTTGACGTGGCATCAACAGATCTTAATACGTGGCAAGTCCAGTCAGCATCAGTTGTTGAACGTCAGTTGACTGACAGTTTTCATCTAACGGGGGCATATTTGGACCAAATTGAAACGTTGGAGGCATATTTAAACTACGAATGAGTTGGGAGCACATTTGGACCAAAAGAAAGAATAGGGGGCGAAATGACAAAACAAGCAAACGTTAGGGGCATATTTGGACCAAAAAAAGAATAGGGGGCCAAATGACAAAACAAGCAAACGTTGGGCGCATCTTTTGTCATTTTGCCTAAAATTAACACAAGCAACTATCTAAAAGCAGAGTTCCCCATCCTGTAAATAGCCGCAGAAAACAATGAACACTTACCACGGAGTTTTATAACGTCGAGCAGCAATCTCTAAACAATAAATCAATGCTTCTCTCTTTGACTTAAGAAATCTCTTAGTATCTTCCTCGTCATCTTTCCTGCTCTTGGTTGTCACATCTTTCTTTCCTTTTGCTTTATCATCATTTTTCCCAGATCTAGGAATTAGAGCATCGAGTCCAAAAGGATCAGACTCATCCTTGTTATTTTCTTCAGCTGAAGCAACTAGAGCTTGTTTGCCATCCTCATCATTGCCGGTTTCAGTCTCATCTTTCAGAGTAGCAGCTTCATCTGTGTCATCCTCCTCAGTCGCAAATGGAAGATTACATATTTCATCTTTTAATTTACTAGCTGTTTTTGAAAACTATAATGAAGTTCAGCAACGACATAAAAACACACCATCAGTTACAAATTTTGTACAAGTAAGAAAAAGGGAATCAGTTTAAACGGTATTGTCACAAAGCATTTTAGTCAAGATGACATAAGCAGAAATATGAATAACTCGCGACTAACAGTGCTGTGACAACAAAACATACTAAAAGTAAAGTCCGTACCACAAAGCTGTCATCAGTTAAAAAGTCATTTGCCATCACTGCCCTAAATGTCCATACAGCTAGCTGGTTCTTCTGCTTCTTGTTTAGGCACTGCAAGGAAACAAAAAATAAGCAAATGCTCAAGGAAGAATGCCTTACATTTGTAATACAAACTAAAGCCATACTTCAGCTGCATCTTGTGCTACTGAGAACAGTGAATGATAATCGCCTCGCACTGAAGAATCAGTACAAGACGTTTCTGATGACATTGCAGCCTCCAATATAGCAAAAAAGTGTTCACTAGTCCTGGCCTTCACGCTTCCAGCCTGTATCAACTGTATGACAAGCTTTGAAGCCTTAGAAAACTTGGTGGGGTTCTTGATATGCGATGCAATCTTCTGCATTGCCTCAATAACTTGTGTTTCCGAGGCATCCGTTGTCATCTTAAATCTCAAGCGCTTTTCTTGTACAGCAGCTGGGAAGTACAATGCATAACTAATCAGCTACTTACAGAGAGAGTTTAGCCAAAAAAAGAAGAGGAGCTTCAAGGAAAAGTTGTTGAGTAGAACAATAAAATAAGAGAATTTAAATAAATAAATAAACAAACAATACTAGCATACAAGTACTTTCCATTAAAATCCTATTATGCCAAAATCAAATCATTTCTATATCCAAGTCTCATAGAATTAAAATATTATGACACAATACCCTCAATTTCTTTATTCTCTTGCCCGCATTCCCCGTTCACCCGAATGAAAACCATTGCATGCACTATTTATCATTCAGAATATCAGATAAGAAAGAAGACCAGATCATAAAGTGCATACACCACCATATACATAAGACGATATATATCCATGTTGTCCTCTTATTATTAGTTTCCTTCTATAAATTGAAATCAGTACAACTAGAATCTATAGTCGAATACTCGAATCAATCTGAGGACTAAAATTCTTCTTCCTTTCCATTTCACTTTTCCAAACACATAAGCACAGGAAACTCAAAATTTTATCTCTTTTTGCTCCTAGTCTCTCATAAACCAAATGCTAAGGTAAGTGCATGTTCACAAAACCCAAAGGTCATATTTAACTATCTTTACCAAAGCACTTTGTTCCAAACTGCAATACATATTAACCTCGTACATAATAACATAACTACTTTCAAAATCCAAGCACAATAATCCCTAACCCTGAAATAAATATACCCAGAGGGGAAAAACAAAACTTGAACTGAATTATGCTGCAAAACCCCCTAAATTATCATCTGAAACCACATCATTAGCTTCCAAAAAGCAAAACCCACTTCAATTTCCACTTCATAGTAGTAAATAAGTTAGCGGCAACCAGAATTCAAAATCAAATAAAAGACATAAAATTATATGAATCCACAGACCAAAAGGGAAAAAAGAGAAATCTTGAAACTATGGGTGGGGTTTACCTTCAGGGTTAGATTCAGTAGGCTTAGGTCTCTTGAGAGCACTTTTAAGAACTGGGGTTGGAGAAGCTTCCTTGTAATTGCTGCTACTACTCGTCTTCAAAAAAGAAGAAATTTGATCGTTGCTTTTGTTCCCTTGGTCTTTTTTTTCTTCGTTTTCTTTTTCTTCTAGTTGCTGGTGATGAGAAGGCGGTGGTAATCCTTCAAATAGATTGTCATCCATTTTCTCTGAACTAATCAGCAACCTTTTCTTCCTTTGAATGATTTCTGGTATCCTTTGTAAAACTCAGAAACTTTCAAAAGTTTTCCTTCGAATTCTAAAGAACTATGCAGGGGAAAGTTTTGCCTTTTATACTTCCCCCTAAGAGAGTTCTTTTTTTGTTCGAATAAATACGTCTATTTTCTATATAGGCTTAATAGTTAGAAGGGTAAACTACTTCATTGACTACCATATTTTTTATAAAGTTGCGATTTGACCACATTACTTTTTTTCAAAGCAATTAAACTACTAAATTATTTAAATGGTATCAATGTGACCACCAACCGTTAAAACCTAACGGAAGTAGTGGTGTGACAGTTAGTAAAAATTCGTATAATTATACATTTAGTCCTCGTTACTTAAACATTCTATCAATTTAGTCCTAATTTTAATTTAATAAAATAAATAAATTATTTAATTAGATGGTAACACGTGTCACCTAATTGAAGGATGAAAATAAATGGAACAAAACTGGGTATATGATCCCATCGTGAATTGAACTTGGGTAGCCAAGGGAAGAAACCGCAAGGCAAAGCCACTAGGCCAAAGCCATTTTTGTGATGTAAAATGCAAATAATTAATATAAGTCATAGTTGGTTCTTATATGCCAAGGAAAAGTAAATAAATGTGGATTAACGAAATTCGAACATGACACGCTTATAATGCATAAAAACATATAATCTAATAAAATAAATTTAATAATTAAATTAAAGTTAACAATATTTTGTATATATTTTAAAATATAGTTAGTGCACAATTTAAAATAAAAATAGTTTTAAGAGTTTTGTATTTTTAAACTAAATTTAATATATATTTTCCCATTTATTTTTATAATTTCACGTATATAATCGTTGAATTGATTTTTTTAACTTAGTTTATAATTTTAATATTTATTAAAAATTTAATTAAATTACTATATATATATATATGAAATTATATTACAATTTTAAAAATTTAAGACTATTAAATTTATTTAGTGAATACAAACTTACGAACATAATTGAAATGAATTGATATAATTTTAAATTATAATTTAATTATTAGATTTATTTCATTGGATAAAATGTTTTTATGCATTATAAGTGTGCCATGTTCGAATCTCGTTAATCCACATTTATTTAATTTTCCTTGGCATAAAGAACTAAGTATGACTTATATTAAATATTTGCATTTTGCATCACAAAAATGGCTTTGGCCTAGTGGTGTTGCCATGCATTTTCTTTCCTTGATTACCTAGGTTCAATTCACGCTGGGAGCATATACCTAGTTTTGTTCCATTTATTTTTATCCTCCAATCAGGTGGTGAAAATAAATTTATTAAATTAAATATAAATGGAAAAGTCTTCCAATAAGGTGGTGACACGTGTCACCACCTAATTAAATAATTTATTTATT
The DNA here is from genome assembly GCA_958450335.1 of Hibiscus tridactylites. Lineage (NCBI taxonomy): Eukaryota > Viridiplantae > Streptophyta > Magnoliopsida > Malvales > Malvaceae > Hibiscus > Hibiscus tridactylites. The sequence goes on from OY288267.1 coordinate 15,509,599, forward strand.
TTATTATATTAAAAATAAGACTAAATTGATAGAATGTTTAAGTAACGAGGACTAAATGTGTAATTATACGAATTTTTACTAATTGCCACGTCACTCCCTCCGTTAGTTTTAACGGCGGGTGATCACATTGATACCATTTAAATAGTTTGGTGGTTTAATTGCTTCGAAAAAAGTAATGTGGTCAAATCCCAACTTTATCAAAAGTATGGTGGTCAATGAAGTAGTTTATCCTAGTTAGAAAGATGTCCAACATATACTCTTTATTTTAGTTTAGTGATTTTTTATTTAACGTTTTATTCTGTAATTCAGAATGAATTTTTTGTCGACGGTCATTAAATTTTTTTATTATCCAATAAAAATGCGACACCAGATATATTTTGGTGTTTTCTTTAATTTTTTATTTTTCCAAAAATCAAAAAATCTTTAATTTATAAAAAAAAAATCTCAAAATCTTTAATTTCTCTAAAACCTAAAACCCTAGGTCCTTAAATTCTTCCTATCCCACCATTGATTCAACCACCTCCAGCCACTCTTGCTTTCGTCGGCTCTCACGACCAAAAGTCCTATAATTCCGTCGTCGAAAACCAGCGAATGAACCGTCGATTGCTCCGTTGATGAACATCCAAAAATGAAGAAAAAAGAGATTGATTGAGATACAAATTGACGGCTAGAGGGTAGGGGGTGTTGAACGATGAGGTACCCGACGCTTGGATGGTGAATAGTGAACCGCCGGCGTGTGGGGATGTCGGACGATGAGCGAGATGTGATTTGAGAGTTTGTTTGAAAGAAATTAAAACTTTAGAATTGGTTAACGGAAAATTTTTAACAGTCGTTGACGAAAAAACGCAATATGAGTTACAGAATAAAACGTTAAGTACCAAAGTGGACAAAAAAAACGTTAGGCACCAAACTGGAACAAAAGGTGTAGGTTGAGCACATTTTTGACTATTAAGCCTTCTAAATAATACTAGTAATTATTTATAGGCTTAATTATCAAAAAAGTGCCCAAACTATACATTTTGTTTCAGATAGGTGTCTAAACTATTTTTCGGCCTAAGTAGGTACTTAGAATTTTCAAACTTATCTGTTTAGGTGCCCCGCCGTTAACTTACTTTTAAAAAAATTCTTATATTTCTCAAAATAATCACAAAATCCCTAGATCCCCAAATTCGGCCACCGTTGTTGTCGTTCATCACGTTGCGGACAACAGAATAAAGCCTCATTCTCTTGCCACAAGACTCGAACGTCGTTCGTCGGCCGATCGGTTTTCGTTTACTGTCGATCGTTTTTTTACAAGTTTGACTTTATTTCGACGATATACACGCCATCCGTCGACTATTGGCGACTTAAGAATTTAGAAGTTTATGGACTATATTGAGAGTTTTTAGAATTTTAAGATATTTTTGAAAATAAAACATGTTGCGTGTCATGTTTTTAGTGGCTAACGAATTTTTTTTAATAGCTATTAATGACAAGGCATTTAAATAGAAACTTTGAAAACGTTAAACACGTATCTGTCCATTCAACCTTATTTATGTAATAGTTAATAATAATCAAATAACATTCTTTTATTAATATCCATATTTAATCTAATGGTAGACTAATTCGATCAAATATTACAAAGGTTTAATTTCTTTTGTAATTATCTGATTTATAAATTAATTAATTTAAATTAAATATCTATAAATATTTATAATAAACTTTTCTTTTAATTTAATTTGCTTTATTCAAATATATTAAAAGTTACAACTTATAACTTACAAATATAATTATAAATATAGGATTACAATCCATTGGTAGGTCAAAAACACTTTTCTCTTTTCCAGCCGCTTGTCTACATAAGTTAATTTTTTTTACTTTGTTTAATTGACAGTGATATAAGTCTTAGGGCCTGTTTTTGGTTGTGTTTGGCAACCAAAAATTATTTTTTAAGTACTTTTAGTTAAAACATACTGTTTTTTGTTGCTTTTAAAACTAGCTTTTCCACCCAAACCAAGAAGCTGAATTTTATAGCTTCTTGGGTAGAAAAGCTAGTTTGAAAATAAAATTACTTTTTTACTCTTATCATTTAATTATAATTTATTGTTAAAATATTGTTTATGCATACATAATTGTAAAATAATATATATTTTATAATATTTATATTGAAAATAAAATTATTTTATTTGTACTTTATTTTATATTTATTATTAATGTGTAAGTGGTATGCTCGTATATAATCTAGAATGTAGTTTATATTTTCAAATTAAATTTTATAAAAAATAATTTTTTATTATAATTGAAATTAATTTATTTCATAAATCATAACATTAATTAATTTGAACAATCCCCCAAATTTACTTTTACTTTTCAATATCATGTCTAAAATAGACATTTTATCTCCTCAAAATCACTTTTTGACATCAATGACAAACACTAACCAGCTTTTCGAAACTACTTTTCAACAGCTAGTTTGAAAATCACTTTTTTCACCGCACTTTTTAAAAGCAACCACAAACTAAGCCTTAGGCTTTGTTTAGCATTGCTTTTCAAACCAGCTTTTGGTTCCAAAAGCTGGTTTGAGGGCAAAAGCTGTGCTAAACAGCTAGCTTTTGGAGGAAAAACTGCTTTTGAAAAGTGATTTTCAAACCAAACTCAAAAGCTAAAATTTTTAGCTTTTGCGGTTGTAAAAGTGATTTTGAGAGACAAATTACAATTTTAACCTTCTTTTGCTATTATGTTTATTTATAATTTATAAATTTATAATTCTTTACGAAGATATAGTTATATAATTAATAATTATTTTTTAAATTTTAAATGATATATATTTATTTATGTCAAATTTTTAAAATAAAATATGTCAATTTTGTTATAATTTCATAAAACACGTATAATTGTTAAAAAATATATTTATTAATAAAAATATTTTATAATAATGTAAGCTGATATATTTCATATATTATAACATTAGAAAATTTGAATATTATTTTTATATATCTATACACACAAATATATATAACTAACAATATCATGTCTAAAATGGTCATTTATCTTCTTAAAATCACTTTTTGATAGCAATGATAAACACTAAAATCTTACAACAAACTTTTTAAAATCCTTTTTCAAAATCTCTTTCTAACAGCACTTTTAAAAAATCACTTTTTAACAGCAATGCTAGTGCTTTTTGACAACCCTCGACAATTTATATTTCCTTCCATTTTTTTATATCTGATTCATATAAGCATTAAGCATTGGTTTTGGGGTGTAAAACAAATTGAACCAATACCACCCTATTAGCCCAACTGTTTCTTGGGCTTTAGTTGTGTAATTCTTATAGCACATTAAGCTTATATCTTTGTTTTTTGAATAACTTATATTTTTAATCGTACGAACCAACTTGACTCGGTGGTTAAGGGAATGGTTGTTGATTTTAGAAGTTACGCATTCGAGCACTAACAGCTACAACAGGGTGTTTGAACATGTATTGTTAAATGGTTGAGAGTATATATTTAAAACTAAATTTTTAATTTATACAAACTTTTTAATTTTAAGGTTTAGGATTTTAAGGGTTAATGTGTGAGATGTAGAATTGAAGGTTTATGGTTTAACTCTGTATAATTATATTGTTAGAACATAGAACATACGAAAAGTGGTTTGAATGGAAATAAATAGAAATTTAAAAGTCGAGAGATACAGATAGTGATAGTGATGATTCGATGCCCTCGCCTCTATTACTTGGAAATGCGACCAACTACTTTTAAAGAATGAAATGTGAATGAGTTGATGTGAAATGACCAATTAAAATAGAATCAGACTAAAGAAAGTCACAATAATCATTAAAAAGTCATGGATTTGATGAATTTATAGTATATATTTTCTAAAAATTACGTGTTTTTAATTTTTTCTCTAACAACAATAACTAATGCCATGTTTGGTAAACAACATTTTAAGCTAAAATTAAATGTTTAAAGTATTTTTAGAGGTTTGACCAGTAAAATCCGCTAATTTAAATGTTTGGTAAATAAAAGATTGATGTGCCTTTTAAGAGTTTTTTGAGATATAGTTTTGAATAAAATACTTGTAAACACTATTTCGTCTTTGATAATTATATTTTTTCTAAATAACATAAATTTAAATAACTAATAAAATTAAAAAATTAAATAAAAAATTATTTTTTATCGGCAAGTAAGTATGATTTTATAGAAAATAGGAAATTAATATATAGATTAATATATACATTTAAATTTTATAATTATTAAAATTATACTAAAAAGAGAATTTTACAAATAAAAATTAGGAAAATTCTACCACGTGCGACGAACACCGCTGAACACCACTAATGTTGAACACCGCTGAATATAATTAAATTAATTAATAAAGATTTAAAATTTCAAGGACCCATCAAATAATTAATAATTACTTTAAAAATTCAATTAAATTATTTATATATATATATATTAAAATTTTATTTTTTAATAAGGGTAAACTATGTATTTAGTACCTCATATATATCTGTATTTTTATTGAACCCTCATTATTTAAATATTATTTCAATTTGACCATATTCTTTATAAAAATAATTTAACCCTCAACCTAAAACCCTATACTATTAAACCCTTAAACTCTTAAACATATACCCTAAACTATAATATTCTTTATAAAAAATATTATTTCCAAAATTAATGAAGAAATCTTACCTTGTTCCGAGTAGCTTGCTTATGTTTGTGTTTATTTGATATAATAACAATATGTCAATCATGCAGTTTTCTTACCCAAATAAACATAATACAATATTATTTTTATAGCAAAATCATTAAGAATCACTTACGCTTTCAAATTTAGAGATGATATATCTTTTGTAGAAGTCAATTTTTTTTTCTAAAGATTCTGTAAACGAGAGTCATAATTTCAGCCAGATATACACAGTGACAATCCCAATATGCATAATATAAATAACTTAAATCTGTCATGATCCAAAATCGAAGTCATTAAAAATGAAAAAAATATTATAGTTTAGGGTATATGGTTTAAGAGTTTAAGGGTTTAAAGTTTAATAGTTTAGGGTTTTAGGTTGAGGGTTAAGGGTTATTTTTTTATAAAGAATAGGGTCAAGTTGAAATAATATTTAAATAATGAGCGTTCAATAGAAATACAAAATTAGGTGAGTTACTAAATATATAGTTTAACCATATTAAAAAATAAAATTGTAATATATAAAATAATTTAATTAAATTTTTTAAAATAATTATTAATTGTATGATGAGTCATTGAAATTTTAAATCTTTATTAATTAATTTAATGGTGTTCAGCGGTGTTCGTCGCACGTGGTAGACTCATCCTAAAAAATAATATAATATATACATCATGCGTATATGCTTAGTGATTATATTAAAAAATTAATTTTCATAATCCAATTAATATTTATAGATTCAAAATATTAATAATTAATAAATTATTCAAACATATATTAAATATAACCATGTCCTTATATGTCACTATCAGTTATCGGTTAATTTTACTAAACACTTCTATACAATCAACAAGTCAAATCAGCTATTGCTATCAGTTATCCACTATCAGCTAATGTAATCCGCTATCAGCTATCCGCTAATTGTCAAATAAAACCGAAGTAAGAAAAATATATAAAAAAATTATTAAATTCTTATGTGATAATTCTCTCTATGCTTAGTGTTTTGTGCTCGTCATTTTAGTCATAATCGCATTGATTCTTAAGTTAAAGACCCATTCCCTCTCAGCTGATGAACGTAATAAAAAGAGTGCTATATTAGTTTTTTTTTTTTACAATTTCTATTTAATAGGAGAGGAAGAAAATTTTATTCCTAATGAGTTTTGAATCCATAACTTAAGAAAGAAAAGATGATATCAATTGAAAACTTTAATCACTTGTTAGAAATAGTTAAATATTACTTGAACCAGTACTCGTTTAAAAACTTTTATTTATTAAAATCTGTCAAAATCCAACTGCTTGATAATACTAGTTAAGTAGTTATTAATTAGCATTATACTTTGACCATTCTCTACAATGAACTTGTTGCAAAGAAACAACCGTACCCACTTAATTAATTAATGTATTTATCCAAGAAGAGGGTTTGTCCAAAATGAACCTCTCTAATACAAGGTTAAAAACGACAGTTTTTTTTAGAATCAAAATTCTTATTAATTAGATAATATTTTAGGTTAGAATTGAAATTATTATCTTGTTCGTACTATTTTAGGTTTGTAACTAAAATTCTTACCAATTAGTCATTGAGTAACATTTTAGGTTGCAACTGAAATTATTACGTTGTCTATAACATTTTATCTTGTAATCGAAATTCTTATCAATTGAGTAATATTTTAAGTTAGATTCTATCATGTAACATTTTAAGTTAAGACTAAAATTCTTACCAGTTGAATAACATCTTAAATTAAATTCAGTCTTAATTTAGCCTTAATCTAAATTATCGCACCCGAGAACTATCCCAAGAAGAGAATTATATAAAAACTTTTGACTAATCCATGTGCCGGCCACATTTATTATAGATGTTAGGAGTGTAAAAATGCATCTATGTCATCCCGAATTTTAATTTAAATGAAAAAATCACAAACATAAAAATTTAGCTTAAATAATTCATCTGATTTTCATTAAAAATTTAAATTTCGAGTATTTTCAATGAAAATAAAAGGAATGAAGATCCATTAAAAGGGGGTTGTTGCGTTGAGTGCAAATAGAGTAACCTTCGAATGGGCTGGTTAAAAGGATGGTCATGCAAAGAGGGTTTTGCAACTATTATTTAGCACTTGCTTATAATTAAGTACTAATTTATAAACAATTTCTTTTGGATTAATGCTTAATATTTTAAATAATAATTGTACATTTTGTCTGCCTTTTAAATTAATGAAATGTTTTTATATAATTAAATTTCAAATACATATGTATTATTTTATACTACGCCATATGATATCTAAAATTGAGAATGCATTGTTGTTGGAGTCTTCTTTCCCCAAAATCTTATTTTTAACAATTAACAATTATCATGAAATATCCATTTTTCCGATGAATGAATTGGTCTTTTGTAAATTTTAACGATTGAAAGATCTCGTTTGACCAAATTTTTTTTTAACATGATTTGACTTTAAATTGATTTGGTGTATGAGTGGAGGAAGCTGGGCAAATGGGGTATCAAATGACACCCAAAAATTTTTGAGAAAATATTTTTAGTGTATTTTATATAAATAATATATGAAAAAAAGTAAATTTTAAGAGTAAGTACATAATAATAAGTATTAAAAAAAATGGGCCCCTAATAACAAATATTGAAATAGATGGACCCTTCATAACGGATATTGAAAAATTAAACATAACAAGTATTAGAAAAAAAATACAATTTTAGGAGTAAATCTCTAATAACATAAGCCATATGAAAAATGGATGAGATATTGAGATGTGAAGAACAAAAGCAATGTAAGGATTATTTTTAGGTGTATTTGAAATTTTTATTCTCATTAAAAGATAAAAACATTAAACTATCGTTAAAATCTTAATTATGATCCTAAAACCCACTAATACCTAGACTAATCAAATATCGACAGTTATTTTTGTTTAATTGTTTCATACGTCTTTGTGTTCAACAAATTTGTTTCAAACGACTAAATTAATCTAATCATGATGTGGGTTAGCTATACTAGAAAGTTTTACAGCTTTTTAAACTATTGAATGAAGGTAAATAGATGTACGAGATTAACAGTAGAAAGAAATGTGAAGATTATCCCTTGGAAAAAAAATAAGGAAATAATCTTAGTTATTTATTACCATCATCCAACGGTCCAAAAAAGATGTAAAAGTAATTGAATTTTACACAATGTAATTGAATCCTAACTCATATATATATATATATATATATATATATATATATATATATATATATATATATATATATATATATATATATATATAATAATAATAATAATAATAATAATAATAATAATAATAATAATAATAATAATAATAATAATAATAATAATAATAATAATAATAATAATAATAACTAGATGGACCTCAAAAGAGTTCAAACATAACAATGAGCCCTTAAAACTCGTCCAACTATTATATTATGGATAAATTTTCTATACACATGCGGTGGAAACTGAAAGTTTCCACAAGCGCCTTAATTTTAGGGTTTATGGAGTTAGTTTAGGGTATAGAGTTTAGGGGTTTAGGTGTGGAGGGTTAGAATTTAGGGATAGTTGTTTCAATTTAAGGTTTAGGGTTATAATTTAGGGTTTATAGGTTAAAACCTAAATCCTCACCATATTACCCTAAAAACTAAACCCTAACTTGTAAACCCTAAATTATAACCCTAAACCTTAAATTGAAACAACTATCCATAAATTCTAACCCTCCACACCTAAACCCCTAAACTATACCCTAAACTAACTCCATAAACCCTAAAATTAAGGCGCTTGTGGAAACTTTAAGTTTCCACCGCCAGTGTATAAGATATTAATCCTTATATTATTTGGATTCTTTTTACATCACTTGCAAGACCTGACTGTCGAAAACATTATATTTAACTTCCATGGGCGTGGGCCATGGGCGGGGTGGAGGCCTTGGGCGGGCGCCCTTTTTGCCTTGGCCCAGGGACACCCCCTCTATATAAATATATAGTATTTGAATTCAAGTACGATCATAGATAGGGGTTAATAAATATATATTTAATTTTCTTTTTTTATTTCATAATGTCAAAAAAATACCCATAAAATTTGATTGAATAGTTACTTTGGCTCTTATTCTTTTTTAATACTTTAACCCTCAACGTTTCGTTTTTAGTCAAAACAACCCCTCTATGGATAAAAAACGTTATTCCGCTAACAATAAACACCTTTATATGGTGTGGCAATGTTACACAATTTCATACGCTAACATGAAAGTGTCACATTTACGAAGATTTTACAATTTGATTTTGAGAGGGAACAAACTCAAGCCTTTATTAGGGATGGTTTATGCCTTAATCACTCAATGTATGATACTATTTAGATTGAGGGGCCAATTTGAACTAATATAAAACGTTGAGCGTTAAAGTGACTATTTAATTAAACATCAAGAATTTTTTTAACATTATGCCTTTTTCTAAAAGTCATACATAATTAAATGTAACGTGACGTCGCGACAAGAGCGAGAAATAAGACGTGCAGCCCCACTTTCTCACCTTCCAAACACAAATAAATAAACCCTAAAATTTTCCATCACTCTCCCCCATTGAATTTCACAAAAGAAAATGGAAATGAACGATTTTGCACAGAAAATACAAAGAAACCACAGCTCCCCAAGGCCCTTGACAGGTTGACACACCCAAAACCAAGGCAAATATAAATCCAACAATTCCTTGGAAATAATAAAGGAAATTTATACTTACTATACCCAAAGAAAAAAGGTTTAATTATGCCTCTAATCCCTAAACTTTTTATTTTTGATATTTAATATCTCTTCTACTTCTAGGAATTTAGTCCATTTATTTGAGTATTTGTCTTATTTAAGATCTAAATTCTAATTGATAATATTGTTAAGCGACTTGTGTTATTTTTTTAACATTATGATGCGATTACAATATAATATATGTTCTTTGATTTTAGTCCTTTAATAATATTGTTAATATGTTATATATTCAAATTTAATGAAAATTCATTAATGATGTCATCGATTAAATCTCAATGTTTTAAGTCAGATAAATCAAGACTAAAATCAGATGTTAATCTTAAGAGACACGAGTTCGAGCACCTATATATATTTTTTATCAAATGATTAAGAAAAAATATGAATAAATATTATTATATAATCACACTAGTATATTAAAAAAAATCCTCACGTAAAAGCAGATGGACTAAATTTCAAAAGTATTAAAAGTAAATGGACTGAGGGTAAAACTAAAGCCAAAAATTTTTCTTAAAACGTTTTTTTTCTTGACCTTAGCAATTCTTTAGCTTTGATCAATTATCATACTTGCTTTCCACTAGCTTCTCCTTCTATTTCTCTCTCTCCCAGCCAACTATTCTAGAGAGTTGAATTCTTCCATATTTTCTCTTGTTCTTCAAAACCTTGAATTCGGTCATATCCATAAAGATCACCAGCCAAACCAAAACAAGATCCAAACCCAGTTTTCTATCACTTTGTTTTTAATCTTTTCTCTTTTCGTAAGCTCAAAAAACTTGAAAAAAAAACATGGCTAATCTATGGTGGGCGGGGCAAGTAGGGTTACAAGGAATGGAAACATCCGCCACTTCATCATCTCCGATGAAGAGGCCAGATCTGGGTATATCCATGACAAACAATGGAGAAACAGGCAGCGGTGGCACCGGCGAAGAAGAAGAAGACAAAGAGCATAGCGACGAGCCTAGAGAAGGCGCTGTCGAAGTCTCCACTCGTCGTCCCAGGGGACGACCAGCTGGTTCCAAAAACAAGCCCAAACCACCCATCTTTGTCACCAGGGACAGCCCTAATGCACTGAGGAGCCACGTTATGGAAATAGCTAATGGCTCCGATGTGGCCGAAACCCTAGCTCAGTTCGCTCGGAGGAGACAGAGAGGGGTTTCGGTTCTTAGCGGAAGTGGAACTGTGACCAACGTTACACTCAGGCAACCTTCGGCTCCTGGTGCAGTCATGGCTCTTCATGGTCGGTTCGAGATATTATCGTTAACCGGTGCTTTTCTCCCCGGACCGGCTCCTCCGGGGTCGACGGGGTTAACGATATACCTTGCCGGAGGACAAGGGCAGGTTGTTGGTGGTAGTGTGGTAGGGTCGTTGATGGCATCAGGGCCTGTTATGGTAATAGCAGCAACTTTCTCCAACGCTACATATGAGAGGTTGCCTTTGGAGGAAGAAGAAGAGGGTGCCGGTGGAGCTCAAGGTCAGCTCGGTGGTGGGAGCGGTGGATCGCCACCGGGGATCGGTAGTGGAAGTGGAAGCGGTGGACATCAACAAGGTGGGATTGGTGGCGGCAACGGCGATGGTTCGGGGTTGCAAGGTTATAATAATTTGCCACCGAATTTGGTTCCGAATGGTGGACAGTTGAACCATGAGGCTTATGGTTGGGCACACGGTGGACGGCCACCGTATCAGTAAACATATAGGGAAACATTGTTTGTAAGAGATTTAGATATGCTTTCACTTGCATCACTTTGCAGAATAAGATGATCATGTTTAGTTTCCTGCACTTCCTTTTATTTTTTTTCAACCTTCGATATTCAATTCATTGGTTGATTAATTCAGATCGAATACTGCAAAAATTTATTAGGGAAAGACCTTCCCAACTTAATTTTCTTCGTTCACATCTCAAAATTTGAACCACTGACCTTATTTAAAGGATCTAGCACTTCATCCTACTAAATCAACCGGTGATTGGTTACATATTTTTTTTTCTCCTCCTTAATCCCATTTCTTTCGGTTGATGAAAGTGCATCTTCTAGTCCGATACCTTACAATAATTAGAGCTTTTCTTTCTTTTTACAACTGAAATCATAATACGAGGGTAGGGTTAAAGAAAATCGATGAATTCGAATTCAGAAAGATTGAATTATGTCTGGATTTCTTCTTCTTTTTCTTCTTCTATTACATCGTGAACTTTGATCTCTAACAATACTATATATATGCGTGAACTTTGATTTTTAATTTTGTAAGTGTAAACTACACCAAATATAGAGAACTACGTGGAAAATATCCGAAAATTGTAAGAATTTAAACTGATAGGATGAGGACCATGTCTTTTATTTAAACCTTATTAAATTTAAGTGACATCTCTAGTAATTTACTCTTTTTTTGTTAATTAGAAGTATATAATCTATTTATCTCCCTATTTCTACCTTTCATGTTACCTATTAAATCATGTTCCCGTCAACCATATGTTCAAGTATATTGAATATAGGACTTGTAAATTGAAATCGATCATATGTTTTGGTTAGTATAGTAGTAGATTTTGTTTAACTTTTTGGGATGAGGATTCCCGAAATTCGTAGAGATCCAATGAGTATAGGGATGAAAAAATCACTAAAGCATGTGATGGGAACTACCCGAAATCGTGCCTGCAAGTGTTGAGGACTGAGTAGGGAATACAAAATTGTCCCCGAACCGACCGCTTCCCACCCCTAATCAAATACCACCAAATTTTTAGGTGTGTTTTGATTATACGACTAACTTAAAAATTGATACTATTGCACTTCAATTATATCATCGGGCTGTTAAAGTCTCTTCACGTCATCACACAGACCGATAAGATCCATCTACGTCATTGATTTTAATGGTCCAGTTGTATAATTGAAGCTTAAATTGAAGTTCAGTAACTAAATAGTACCAATTTTTAGTTCAATGGTATAATCAATACGAATAGAAATCACATGCCCCTTTTTGATGCCCTATTTATGCTCCCACACTAAATTATTATATTTAGAGGGTTTCAGGTTAAAGTTTAAAGTTGGTGTCTAGGTTTAGAAAAGTTGAGGTAGGATGTATTTTTTAAAATTTAAGGTTTAAGATTTAAAATTTAAGATTAAAGCTTAGAATTTCAATTTTTTTAGTGTTGGAGCATAAGTAGAAGCACCAAAAGGAGCAGAAAATTTTTGTCCAATCGATACATACCTAAATGTTTAATAGTACCTGGAATAGTTTATTTTAAAAAATCAAAATTCAAACAACATATTTTATAATGCAAATTCTTGTGATTATGCTTTTAGTTGGTACGATGTAATTTAGGTGAAAGACATTGATAACAATTTATATTAAAATGATATGGAACGGATGAAAATACTCTACTTCTCTTCGGTGTCCTTATTTATGCTCACGCTCAAAAATAAATTTAAGGTTTAAAATTTTAAATTAGGGTTTATAATTAGAGTTCAGAAAATTTAGGGTGGGACGTCTTTTTTAGGGTATAAAGTGTAGAATTTAAGATTTAAAATTTAGGATTAAAGCTTGAAATTTAATTTTGTAGTGTTTTTTAATGTTGGAACATCCGATGGAACAGTTGATAACAAAAATTTTACCTAAATTTTGTAAATCAGGTAATTCATCCCTATCAACTCAATTAGCTCAATGCTATTATTTTAAATCTATTAGATTATATGAACCAACTGAATTAAATTTCAGTGTCATAATTTACTAACACAAGTTTCCAACTTTGTGGCTCAAACTAGTTGTTAAGGTTAGGTAATTTTTCATCTCATCGAAGAAATATAATAGTGTTTGAAAAAACAATAATAAACATGATACACACACTGCTCAAACATTCTTCAAAAATAATAGTCATTACTACATGTATATGAATATGTATCATGGGACCTAAAACTAAGATCAACGAAATATACGATCACACTTGCCGCTTCTTAAGTTCCATATGCTCATCGAGGCATATTTCTGTGCTTTCTGGCAATGCCTGCACAGAATTTAAACTCAGCATTCCATGCAACTCTTTCATCTACATGAGCCAATGTCAAAAGTAGTGATGAAGTCTCTAAAACTGTAAAACAGTTGCATTTTACATGAACCCTTAAAAACAGTATGAATGTGAAGGATTTCACTATGATGGAACAATGTAAAAGGATGATGGCATGTCATAGATAGTTCTGCTGCAAAACTGAAACTAGAGTTCGGTTTCTTGAACTCGGGTTTTCGAATTTGTCCTCCAGCAACAAGAATCTTGAGAAATCTGGTTTTTGAATTTGTCCACCAGCTAAGAGAATCTTAAGCTTTGGCTTGATGCATGAACTTGAACGTATACAACAAGGGTTGCACAGTCATCATCCTCATCCTGTTATACAATTTATTAAGCTAAAAGAAAGTTGCAAGGGTGTTCACTGTTCGGTTAAAACCGAATTAACCGACCAAACCGAAAGTTGGATCAGTATGAAGTCCCTAAAAAAGGCTGGTTTTTGTTTTCTAAACAAATCAAAGGAAACATCAAGGACCCTCTTCACATGGATCCACATGACCATGACATTGTTAATGAACACCTGGGTAATTTTACCTAGTTACTTGCACAACATTCCAATGGCACGAAGCAGTGTTGGTGGTGGAGCCCACCTTGGAATTTAATAATCAAAATTTCTTTATGAAAATAACCTTCAACTAAAGCCAAACACCAAATAGCTTCTCTTTTTTTCAACCCCACTTGTCTTTCTAAGTGTATTTTTACCAATGGCTTGCAGCCCCTAGCTCTTCTTAAAAGTTGAACAAGCTAATTAAACTATAATACTTTGAAGAGGGAATCTGGAAAATCGATATTATGGAAATGTGGTCCACATAGATAAAGCCTAAGCTGCATAATTACAAAGGATTAATTTATTCATTGATAATGGAGAATCATGCATCAGCAATTGAAATTTGAGAGCATGTTCCACTTTCCAAGTCTAAAATGCTTGATTATTTTATTTCCTGCATGTACCTGCCATGGGGTACATGGTGTCCTCAGCGAATTAGGTGCCATTTGACCTAACTTTCAAAAGGTTGTACCTCCTATCTGGTTAGATAACCTCAAATCATTTCGAGTTCGCAATCAAAGAACGACACATTCACCCCCATTGAATCACTATTAGTGATCCAATCCTTAAATTATAAAACGGTCACCAGCTACCAACATTCATCTTCTGAAGGAGACATAAAAACCAGAAAAGCAAGTTAAAACCAAAGAAGAGTCTACTCAAAGAAAGAGCCGAATTGACAGAACCGTTCCACTAGCTACAACCCTGTCATTTTTATTGAACAGCAATCTTTAGTATCTGTAAATGGCTGCAAGATTCAAATAAATGATTCAACAACTCCAGAAAATGAAAGGAAAGATAGGACTGCAGCTACGATTTTATCTGTAGGGCTTTAATCAATATAACAACAGCATCTTCAAGATGTTAAAGAGTCATTTATGTTGCTCTCCAAAGTTCTAATTGTAGTTTTAGTTAGAGGGTTAGAAGGAAAATCAAAATACTACCTTGATGGGACCCGTATATTTATATGAATTCAATGATGGGATCAAATCTTCTTGGGATGTGTGATGTGAAGGTACTTTCAAATTTACTTCCTAAAAGATTATTTCCATCTATGTATGATATATATATAGTCTACACGGTCCAAATTATATACTGAAGATTTGAAGTCAACTAATAACCATCAAGCTGTTTTCCACCCCCTACTGTTGATTACTTCAGAAGAGTATCAATCATTGAAGGTCCTTCTAATTCAGTTACATGGCTCTTCAATCCCAGATTTTGAACATTTGAAGGCTAGATATGTTGCATGTAGATATACTCAAATAGAAATTACAATCTTTGTTTAAATAACACGAAACAAAAGCTGGTGTTTGACAGTAATAAACAGGTGTCTTTCAAGAAATATATTTATATTGGAACTTCCATATAGATGAATCAAAACCATCATATTGGAAAAATAATGGAGTATTAATCTTACCACCGTTTGCACA
This sequence comes from Hibiscus tridactylites, assembly GCA_958450335.1. Lineage (NCBI taxonomy): Eukaryota > Viridiplantae > Streptophyta > Magnoliopsida > Malvales > Malvaceae > Hibiscus > Hibiscus tridactylites. The sequence continues at coordinate 15,525,036 of OY288267.1, forward strand.
AATAAAGGATGGGATTTCAATCTTTTGCTCTTGCATTCTCCAGATCACTGTTGCATAATAAGCATGAATAGTAGAGCTCTGCTTATCGTTATCCGTAAAGCATGCTGGATATAATTGAAAGCGGGTGGGAGGGGGACCATTAACATATATATCAAAAAGTATGGGGGCACATTCATATTTTCCCCAGATAGAGTGCATAAATGGACAATTGTAGAAGAGGACAAAAGATGGGCTATTGACACCAATTTCAAGGAAAAGGGTCCCACTCAATGAAACCAGATCTAGTTGACAATCGGACTATTTAAGAATTTGCCTACCACATGTGTCATGATGTGAGCATATTAGCTACTAGAACCCCTAAAATTCCGCCAGTATTTTGGGGTTAGCCCGAACACTGTCCAATGCTTCATGGAGTTTGCCAATGTACATTTCTAAACTTAGTATTTGATAACAGTCATTGGTGCATTCAATCATATCCTAAAAGCATCAATGGTCAAAACTTAAGAAAAATGCTATGCACACAGACACAGAAATGAATGAACGCATGGGGTCAGACTACAGCACTCTTATTAAAGAATTCTATTCAATTACTGACATCAAAACTCCGGATGCATGCATACAGATGGGGTGGCATTGACCTTACTTTCATGCATAATTCCAGATATGAACGCCCCATCAACCAAGGACCTGCAAATAATTTTTTTCTTTTAAGGGAAGGGGTGATGGGGCATTCATATCTTGTTTTATGCATGAAACTAAGGTCAACTTGCCACATTCTCTATATGCACGCATCTTGCCTCTTGACATGTCAGCAAATTAAATTGAAGTATTTAATAATGAGTAAACTGCAATAAAGAAAGGGAAACTTCTGTTGGTTGGAAGCATTTAATATTTTCTTCAATTACATTTTGTTTCCGGGAGTAAAACATCGGCAATTTTGATCATATAGATGATTGAATATTATAACGTTGACCAAAACATTAAAATAATTCATCAGTGAGAATACTATTGTTTTTCTATGGTTACAGAAGCAATAACTGAAGTCCGATAAAAGGGAGCAAAATGCTACAGAACAACACCACTTAAGGCATATCAATAGAGAATCCCTGATAAAATAGAAGCATTACCAGAAAGTGGCATACCCTGCCAACCCTAAATATAGAGGAAGACCAAGTTTTCTGAACTGGTTTCCACCATTTATCAAGAGTTTATTCACTCGCACCCTATGATGGTTCATGCTTAGAATAAGTTCAACAGATATTCTAATGCTAATTTTCTGAAGTCAAATAGATCTTTCCTGTTCATTTTCTAGATATGAAAGAGAAATCTCTGCGGTGCACCTGCTCCAAAAATTACTTGACCAACCTACAAAGGTAGCCAGTATTTACTAACTTATTTCTCAATATTTTGAGTTGTGACAGCATGATCAGTGTATACAAGTAAATGAAAACTTCGAGGCATTCTAGACTTTTATTAGGGGTAAGGTTGCCCACGTTTGAATCCATGACCTATCGTCAATGCAAGTCATTTACCACTACACCAATAGCTAGTTGACAGCTTTCTAGATTATTTGGTCAGGGCCTGTGAATATATAAATGATGAGTGAGAAACGAACCAAATTTGATTCTGCATCCCCATATGCATGTATCTGCATAGCTGAAGATGATGGCATGTGTGATGTGTCTATGCAGTAACTCACTTTGCCAAGTTCCGCATGTTCATCGTAGGTTAATCTCGTGGAAAAAATCATAACAAGGGGAAACAGCAACAGTTAGGCTTATCATATGATTATGACAGTACAGATAAGTCTACAAGGCCCTAAAATCAGATTTGTCTTGACTGAGGACTTATTTATTTGACATATGAATTAACTGTACAAAACATTAGTTCCATTATATACTCTGAAAGGTTCAGATAACTTGATATTCGGTTCTCCCTGCGATCGAACTGAGTGATACCATTTTGCACGGTCAGAGCTTTCAAAAAAGATATTTAGGATGTCTTATGGGAAACATGATTATTGAATCTCAATCTTTTATTTGTTGTACAATGTCCACTACATAAAATTGTAAGCTGAAACAGGCACACACAGAGATAAGACCATCAGCAATTTCCTTCAGCTTGTTCCATGAATCAATAGGAATCCGAACTTGTATAAGTTATTTTGTCGGTATTCTGATAAGAGAAAAATCTGTTACCAAAAGCTATATGGATATAACAAATATGCACATCTAGTCAAACACCAAAACAACAGAAAAGAAAAATTGCCCCCCTTCGAACAGTACCTCAAGTAGAGCTGCTAGCCAGTAAATTTATGCAGGCTTCTGGAATTTACCATGTACCCATACTCTTTGCATGTTCTTCCCGTTTCGACGATTCACTGACTTCACACAACAATATTCAATCTCAAGCTGCAAGTGCACAATAAGTTAAAATTCAATACCACTAGCGTCAAAATAACAAGGAACTTCTTGAGAGTTTCTATCTTTAGATGTGACATTTAATTATAAATATAAAAATTCTGTGCCCTACATAAGCATGAAAGTTTCATTCTCTCTTTGATATAATGAGCCGGGCAACCACACACAAATGCACTAGAAACCATTCCGAATTGAGATCTATGAAGCAAAACTCAAAACAATGGAGATGAAGCATATTACATCTTATGCACAAATCCAGGTTATAAGAAGTACAAACATAAAATTCCCTAAGAGAAAAAACTTTGTACCTCAATAAAGCCAGCACCAATGAATAGATTTCTGACAGTATCTAGACAGAAAAAATACGAACGGGTGCCATCTGAACGCATGTATTCCCTGAACCCAACTCTTTGGTCTGGTTCAAATCTCAGCATCGTCATATCATATAGACCTGGATTCCATCAAACTGAACCTTTTGTAAACTGATTCTGGAAACAACCTTTTAGTTTATTATTTTTCAAAAGAACTAAATTTGGCTAGAAAATACAAGGACTGGTGAGAAACTATGCTACGGTCACATTTTACAACTTCCGAAAGCAGTAGAATTATCAGTTGTTGATCAATACCATAGTCCCTAAATAAGAGCATGCCACCAGGTTTTAAGACAGAAAAGCACTCTTTGAGGGCTGCTGGCATTATTTGGTGTGGAACCGCTGATAGTGTGAATATCTGACACGTTATGTAGAAAAAGAAAACAAATCAAAATTCATATATCACAGACTCGATAGTATTCCATATAAATTCAGGATAATACTTTTTTAAGGGGGGAATTGCAGGTTGCAGCATAAAAGGACTTGCACAGAAAAGGAGATCGGGAAATTTATGCAATTAGTAGATATTAGAAATGCTAGAAAAAATCTAAAATATAAGTGTCATTCCACCAACATTGCCAAAGTCATATTCAATTTGCAGACTACCCATGACACTCAGCACCAATAAAGAGGTGAGGTTCTAAAAACATGAGCAAAAATACACACTTGAAGGAAAATAGTAAAGAATATATTTCACAACACATTCTCCTAATTCTAAACGATGGCATGCCTTGCTTTCCTGGCTAGTTTCCTGTTACGAATTCAGTCGTTCTATCTTCACTTAAGGAGCTTATACTCTTATCTTTCCAGTATAATAGGTAACAATCCTCTCATTTGGTTTCTTATTTGCTAATAATTATTGGATGTTGTACCTAATCAATATGATAACTTTCAAGCATGGACCATGTAGTAAATTATTTTCCTTATTTCCAAGAAAACTAAGATTTCTTTTATTATCATTGACCATCAGGGCATTGATGAAATAAAAAAAATGCATACCAAGGTAACAAAGTCCACACCACCAATGCAACAGCTTCTTTCTTCTATTGACCATGAATCAGTTTCAAGGGTTTGTTTTTCTCTGACATCTTGGAGGGGGAAAAAACAAGATATGAAGTCCATGATATAAGAAAAGCCAATAATTGGAAGAAGGAGCAATTTAACAAACAGGGAAATTTGCTACCGGAAACACAATTTTGATCCTTTTGTTCAAAATTTTCTCGGCAATACTCACAAGCCAACCACTTTGGAAATCCAGTTGTTGCAAAATCACAATAGAATGGACAGAACCGATTCTCAACTGATGCTACATTACTAGCGGCTACAAACTCTTTAGCTCTTTGTAGGGTCTCATAGCTACAATCGCATGCATATAGAATAATGTTCTCGTTGCCTCTGGATAAACATATTGAAGGTATAAGTATAAAAGAAAGTTAATTCACAACTTTCACAAGTATACTCCAAAGTTTTCTAAGGCTCTCATCCTCAATAATGATAAAAACTTTTGCAGCACACAGTTCACTTCTCAGGGGATTGCAGAACAAAACCACAGTGATTAATTTAGATTAGCCGCTACCTTGAAAAAACAAGTTAAGTTCATCCTTTGTTCAATTGACTTCATAAACCTTGAGACATTCTTTCAACAATGTTAGTAAACCATTAACCTTTCTTTAACAACTAAAGAAACCAAAGCAGTTGTAATATCCATCACCATAACAAAACATCAGTTTCCACTCAACTAGAAAGTTAAGAATATAGAACTATAAATTTAATTCAATTACAACAACAAAGAATTAAAACGAAGATAATTTAGTGGTTACCGCAATATAGGAAGGGCAGTACTGCCATTTCCACAGCCAACCTCCAAAACCTTAGAACCATCTCCACAAGAAACCAGCTCTGGAAATTCTTTCAACAAGTACCTCCTCTCCTGTATCAACAAAGTACCCATTTAAGCTCACACAACGTACAACTAAAAGCACTCAAAAACCCAGAAATAAACTGAAAGAAAGATTGGATTTTTTTTATTATTTTCTTTTGTTATAGACAAACCTTGAAGAATTTGCCAGAAGAGTGTTGAATGTGAAAGCTTTGCCACGCTTTTATTGGATCTTTGGGAAGTTGTTGCTCTGGTTGTGGGGAAACGAAAGGGAGAAGATGGTGGCTAAGAGAAGGGTCGTTTTCGATTCCTCGTCGGAGTGTTTCCCAGTCGAAGTCTTTGGAATGGTACTCTGCAGCTTCTGCTGCCGATGCACTCATTTTCTTTGTCTTCAAAACTATGTCTGCTCGGTTCAAAGTTCTGTGTGTTTTCGTACAACCAATATGTTGGGTTTATACTTTATGGTCTCAAATTAAATGTTTGCTACTAGCCCAAATTTCAATTTCTTTTTATTCACAATCAAACAATTTTTATGGAAAATTATTTGATTTTTAAACTTATATAAGAGATTTAGGCTTCGTTTTTTATTTTTTATTGCAGTACCCAAACTTCAGTAACTCTAGTTTATAAAGCCTTTCAATGTTAAGTTTTAGAATTTTAAGTTAGGGTTTAGTAATTTAATATATAGGGTATAAAATTTAAGATTTATGATTAGAATTCAAGTTTTAAGTTTATGTTAAGGTTTGAATTTTTTTTTACATAAAAATATAATCCTAACTTTAATGGTGTTTATATTTTAGCTATTAAACTTTCAAAATTTATATCAAAATTCGTGAACTTTTAAATCATTTCTATTACAATTATTTACGATAAAAAAATGCTTACATGAAGCATAAAAATCTTATTTTCCAAATAAAATCTTAAGGTTCCAAATTTGCAATCATCACAAAGGCTGAACTTTCAATCATGATTGAAACAATTGCTTGTATGACCAAAAGATTAACAGAATATAGTAATACTATCAAGTTGATATGAGGATTGATTTTGATAAAGAAAATTTTTATGCTCCAAATTATGTTATTCTAACCAAACAAAAACTTTGGACGATTACTTCATTACCAAGAAATCAATCTTTGGGATGGTTGCCAATTTGAAACCTTAAAGTTTCGTTCAAGGAAGAAGACTTTAATGTATGTCAGTATTTCCTAATAAAAACATATTAAAAATTTAATGATTGTAACACAATTTTTAAAAGTTAGATAATAAAAGTTGCACACGCAAAGGATGGCAGCTCGAGAAACCTTTAAAGATCTCAAATTCAACTTATTGCAGTTTAGTTTTCAAGAACCAATAGCACAGAGAAAGAGAAGGAATTGATGGTATACATTACATTTTCAGTTTCATAAATATCACACTAGCTTTGATTTTGGTATTAAATAAGTGTACATGTAATTTTACCTCTGAAATTCCGGTGATGATGTTCGATGAGCAAATCGGTTAGCAAAATTTAATGCCTACATATTCCATGGAATGACAGAATGCAAGTGCTAAGTTAAACATCTCTGTGACATGGAAAGTGAACCGATCGGGAACATGTAAGGTACCGGAATAAGTAACCGATCCCCATACCTGCAGGTCAATCATTGGATCGGAGGTTCTGCCTACTGAGGGTTATATAAGTATACACCCTACTGGCCCAAGTATGAGTGGCTCCTCAAATCCCTTCCCCTGCCCGATGCAGAACTCTTTGAAGCTCGGCCGCCATTCCTTGCAATAAAACCGGTTTCTGAAGAACTGCATTCATTCCTATTTGTACGCATCTCTCCCGCACATGATCCTCAGCACTAGCTGTCAAGGCTATAATCAATGGCCAATTACGGCTGCGAAACTTACGGATTCTCATTGCCACTTCAAATCCATCCATTTCAGGCATGTGAAGATCCAAAACAACTATTCTGAAAGAATTTTCAGCATGGCTGACTGCACTAAGGCATTCGAATCCAGTAGAAACGGCTGTCACTTCACAACCCAACTTTTCTAGCAGCTTCTTAGTCACAGTTCTGTTTATGTCATCATCATCAGCTAGTAAAACTCGTAGACCTCTGAACCTCGAGTAGGAATTTGATTGCTCGCCGGAGGTTCCATGAGCGTACATGGTTCTTTGGATATTCGATTGGATTTGGAACCTGAGAAGAAGTGTCATGCTCTGTGCAAACCCCAGAGAGTTCGTGGATATCCAGACGTTCCCTTGCATCATCTGCAAACACCAGAAACATTATATACAATTAATGCACGGATGATAATGCAGCATACTTCTATAAAAGGGTTTATGACAGAACAATGCCATGTCTAGAAATCATGAACCACCAAAATCTAGGGGGTGAAAACAAAAAAAATGCAATAAAATAGCTGAATATCTTTCGGATGCCTTGAAAGTTTCAGCAACGAATGATCATATGCACAGGAAAGCAACAATATACTACTAGCGGCAGTATTTCATTTCACTGGATCGGTTACTGCAAACTCCATTCAAAATGCAGTAGCTAAAACAATGTATAGAATCAAGCATATAAGATAGAGGTAGAACTCGGATATTCACCTGCACAAGCTTTTTACACATTGTAAAATTCAAGCTCTCCTTGGTTTCATCCTTATTATGCTTCTCGGTAGAAATAGTTTTGGTTGAGACTGGTGCATCAGCCACAGAACTCCCCCCATGAATATCAATTTCAATCTTTAAGTACAGGTAATTATCTTGTATGTTAGATCTCCAGGCATTTATTTTGTCGTTCTTCTCCTGGCTACCGGCATCTGATAGAACCCGGAATAAGACGGTACCACCTCCACTATTGATGTCGAGTAGATAGCCAACCATATGCAAAATCACTTGAAAAGTCCTTCTTTCATCACCGATCACTTGGTCGGGCAAAGAGCTCTGGACGCCAACTTGAAAACCGAAGCCTTTATAGACAGATAAACATTTGGCGAGGCAAGCAGCTTCTTTAATCATGGAATGTAAGCTAAAAGGTCTCATATCTAGCGGAAATCTTCCATTATCTTTTGCTGAAATCTCCATCGCATCATTTATCAAAGTTGAAAGAACACTGCTAGTTTTGACCAATGTGTCAACAATAGTCTTCTGCTTGAAGTTCATATTTTCATCTTGAAACACTGAAAGTAAGCCCAAAATTGAGTGCATTGGTCTTTTCATACCATGACTCATTACTTTCTGAAAAGAGTTCCTCGCTTGGCTGGCCATCATTGCATTCTGTCTTTCCTGCTGCAACACCTGATTTTGCTGGCTCAGTTTTTCTCTCATCCGTTGAGATTCTTCGAGAACTGCAGCATGGGATAGAGCTACAGCTACCTGATCAGCAACCACTTCAACAATCTCCATTTCCGGATAGCTCCAATTCCTAGAGTCTGTGCTCGGAAGAACCAATACCAGAATGGCATAGCGTGTCTCCACCAATTCTGGCGTCCCCCCTTTAAAATTATAACCTTGAAGCATTGGCATCCTGATGGCTGCAACGGCACCTGCCTTGTCTGATTCACTACCACTCGCAAGCCCAAGCGCGGAGTCTGGTCTCAGGATTCTCACTCCTTCACTCCCCTTGATCTCCTTCACATCAGGATCACTCATCGGGATAGATTGGTGAAAACTCCTCGAAGTGTCTGCTTTCAACTCATGAGTCAAATTTATCTGCGTTCTATTCTCATTTGGCATCCACACAGCACAGTTGATCAAATCCAAAGTCTTAGAAAGCTCAACCAAAGTGGTGTACAATATGGTATGTTTATCTAAGGATTTCCTGATTTCCTGCGTTAACATACGAACATGTGAACTGGCTTCCTTCTTCCTTTTCATCATGTCAACCTCTTGATCCAATTCCAATACATTTTGCCTCAAGAAAACCTCCCTCACTTTCACTTTGAGTAAGAGAGGGATCAAAGTTAATAGTGTTATCGCCGTGGCACACGAGACGAGGGCGGTAAGCAATTTGGCAATGGTAAGGGACAGCATCAATTGGAATGAGTGGGGACCATAATAAGTCCATCCATTGAGAAGATGAGTCAAACCACAAAGCACTATAAAGGCTATAAACTGAACAAGGACCCATTTGAAGGGGACGTTCGAACAACTGATGAAGTAAAGCAATTCGATAGGTATCGAAAAGTATGCCACAGCAATGAAGAAATCACTCACCTTCTGGCACTCCAAAATGTTATGTACACTCCAAAAGCCCTCATCATCACAGTTACAAGCTGCAAACTCATTATCAGTGCCAGAAACAGAGACCGCGAAAAGAGAAATCAACAAGCCAAGAGCTAATGCTCTTAACATTGCCACTCAGGTGAGTACTGGTTCAAACTTCAATCCATACAACTAAAATGTCAAACTTCCCACACCCCCAATACACAAACTTTTGTACTCAACCAATATAGTAAAGCCAATTCCTTTGCAAAGACAGCAAAATCACATCTGCCACAATTCAAGATCTATAAAATGAACACAGCTTCCTACATATCAGGATCTAAAACACCAATCCAAAATTTCCAATCTTCCTATTCAGCCCCAACAATCAAGTACTGGTTTTTCACTTCCTCCAAGTGTTTGTGATGTTAGCAACAAGAGAAAGAAGAAAGAAAACAAGAAGATATGATTTTTTTTATAAAAAAATTAATAAAACTGGAAACTTTCTTCAATTGAAAAACAAAAACTTCAAGGAAACCAACATCAAGAATCAAGGTTCAACCTTTTTGTTCACCTATCCCAAAAGCATGATGGAAACAACAAGAAAGTCAATAATAGATCAAAGAGCAAAGGTAAAAAGAACAAACCTTTAGCAGAAAGAAAAAAAAAGCACTACCAATCTCAATCAACACCAAAAAAGCTCAATTTTTTATATATGTATGCATTTATCTTTCAACTTTCCAAGTGAAAGTAACCTCTACCCATTTTACCAAATCTACACTTTTCCCCAAACCCAATCAAGAAACACCACTTTTTCTCTTTCAAACAAAGATCAAGTAAAAAGCTCAAAAATTTAGAACACTCTAAACCAAAAAAGAAAGGGTCTTGTTTAGAGAAACCCCTTCACAGGATTTATAACAAAGAGCAGATAAAGATTGAAAAGAAAATCTCTCTCTCTTGTTCTTTAGTTTGAAAGAAGTGTTTAGAAAAACCGACTTGAAGGACAGGGACAGGGACAGGGACACGGAAAGAGAGAGACCTTGTCATGAAGTTAACTTTAGAAAATAATGGCAACATCCAGGAAAAACACCCAAAATTAAAAGGCTTGCAAATGTGAGGGACCCAGAAATCAAAGTTCTTCTAATGTTAAGAGAACCTAGACACCCACCCACATAAAAAAATCATTGTTTTTGGGATTTTTTTATTCACAAATATTTCTTGTATTTAAAGTATTGAGCAATTAATTAATTTTTAAAAAGATTGTGGGTCATGTATATTATATAATATACTAAAATAATATTTTTTATTAAAAATATATGATTTACTTAACTTCCAAGAAATATATATCCTGTAACATATAATAAAATAGATATTCAAACATTTCTTTTTTTATATATATATAAATATATTCAAACATTTCATCTGATATTTTTGAAGAATTTCAATAAAAACAAAAGGTGAATGAACAATAATAGATTATGTATTTTTATTAAAAATAAGCAGTGACGCTTACAAGAATCGATTTGTTCTCCATTTTTTGATCGTCTGATTTGGATTTGATCCGACGGCGTACAACACTCGGATGGTTTTGCTGAAATGGCATTATCGACCGTTAGAGCATTGGAGATGGGCAGTTAGGGACACGGCGGGTTGACTCGGAGTCGAGTTGGAGCCTGGAGGTGGAAAACTAATCACGTGACTTCGATGTAAATTATGAACTTTGGGATTAGATTTTCTTAGGCACATAGTGTTATGTATTAAAATCTAATCTTAGATTTTTTTTCCTAATCATCGGTCTCTAATTAATTGATTAATTTAAATAAAAATTTATAAAAATTTTATTACTAAAATAATCATCTCAATTTAGTTATTCTACTCATAGCTTAGATTCGAATCTTAATTTTGTTTAAAATATGCATAATGTCAAAAAAAGCTTCTAACGTTTAACTGAATAGTCATTTTAGTTCATATTCTTTCTTTAAGCAATTTTACCCTCAACGTTTTATTTTGGGTCAAAATAGCTCGTCTGCGGATGAAAACTGTTAGTCAATTGTCGATATATGACTTGAAATGACGTGACAAACTTACATGACAGTACACACTGCAGTTTGCAATAGCAATGACATAATGTGCACTGCTATATAGACAAATATGTTGACTTTACAAAATGACACATGAGTAAAAAATAATTTTTAAAAAATGTATAAAATATAAAATATGTTTTTTCTTCTAACGTGTCATTCTGTGAAGTCATTTCAAATTGTTTATCGTTAGTTGACTAACAGTTTTCATCCATAGATGGGCTATTTTGACTCAAAATGAAACATTGAGAGTAAAATTCCTCTAAACCTTGTGGTTACGTAGCGCTGAGTCTACATAATTCCAAAGTTCGAAGGTCGGTAACCAAAAAACAAAAAAAAATAAGCTAAAGTGACTATTCAGTTAAACGTTCAAGACTTTTTTTGACATTATGCCTTTAAAATATTTCATGTTCCTTTCTACTAAACCCTAAACCTTTAATTGTATATTGTGCATTAAAGTGATTGTCCAGTTTTGTATTTGTTTAATTTATGGGTAAACTACTGCAGTGGTCACTTTCGTTTCTCGTTTGTACAGATTTAGTCACCACTTTTGAAAAGTGCCAATAAGTGGTCATCTACGTTTTCGATGTGTAAAGACTTGGTCACTCCGACGTTATAGTCCCCTAAAGGATTGAGAATTAATTAACGAAAAAATAAGGGTAAATTACTGCAATAGCCATTAAAATTTATCTCATGTACATTTTTCTCTTCAATTTAAAAAAGTAAACATTATAGTCACTAATGAAAATGTTTCTTTATAATTTCACTCTTAAATTTTTAAAAAATCATTTTTCAATCCTAAAACTTTACAATTCAAACTTTATTTTGAATTTGTAACCCCCTCGTCCCGGGCTGGCCGGATGACCGGTCCGAGTGGGCCACACGAGGAAAACCGAGGCGAAACCCAAAGGGTCCCTCCTCGGTTAGCAACCCTAATTTTTTTTTCATTTTAATCCATTTTCGAACCCCAAACCACAATCAAACGACCAAAATTTAATCTTGACTAAAGGCACATTAAAACCTATATGTTTATCCCATTAAAAAGGTCAACAAGTCAAAACATTACAATTTTAAGCAGGAGTTTCGAAACCTTTACCAAGGGTTTCGAAACTTTTACTGGCAGAAACCCCTGGAACCCATTTCTCACCCAAAGTTTCGAAACCTTAGGGAAGGTTTCGAAACCTTGGACCTTAGTTTCGAAACCTTTCCCAAGGTCTCGAAACTTTTGGTTGGCAGAAAGCCCTGGAACCAAAAATCTTCCAAAGGTTTCGAAACCTTGGGGAAAGTTTCGAAACCTTTGACCATAGTTTCGAAACCTACCCCAAAGGTTTCGAAACTTTGGCTGGCAGTGACCCCTGGAATCAAAATTTCTGCAAAGGTTTCGAAACCTTACCCATGGTTTCGAAACCTTAGTGCAGGGGATCACCTACTGCCCAACTTAAGGACTTCCTACCCAAGAAAAACGTTAAGATCATGCATAGATACGTAGGGAAGCTTAAAAAGACCAAAAGCATATATCAACGACAGCGAGACTCGCACATACAACCATTTCAACAAGCATTCATACAACAATCACAGTTGGATTATAGCTCACAAGCACTGAATATAACAACAATCACACTTATCTAGACTTCAAGCAATATCATAAGAAACCACTTAACAAGCATAGGCATCATACACATGGTTGACAAACTTAAGGCATGCATAGACCAATCCTCATACAAAATCAGGCATAAGCAAATAATCCACAAGTATCATAGAGCATAATCCAAGAAGCAAATCATAACACAACATAGGTTTAACAATTTCAAACATAACTTCCTAAGGAGTTTGACCCCAACTCCTAACACTCTATACCCCATTGTCTAGGCATTATTACAAAAGCAAATCATACTTAAACTTGCTTGAGAACTCCAAAAGCTCCTCCTTCGCCCGCTCGCCTCCCGAACTCTAACGATCTGCACGTTGGAAAACAAAGAGCATAAGCAACTAGCTTAGTGAGAGAGGCTCTACAATTCACAACATGCAGTTTTATTCAAAATACGAATTGTATGCAAGAAATCTATGGATGCACAAGGGTCTATCTCAACCACTACTCTTGGTTTGCTCAAGCACAACCAACATACACTTACGGTGGGACTACACATCACCGTTTCGACTAATGGATGTACAATGGGACTACACATCAAAGTACTACCCTACTAGTCACTACCGGCGGGACTACACATCACCGTAGTTTAGACCACCATCACGTGAGGCACGAACTCAACACGACTACAACATTGACAACTTAAAATGCATTCAATGGTCACAATGTATATACAATCAACTTGTCACAACAACTTATGAGTAGGGAGACTTACACACGGGTTTAGGCAACCTCTCAAGGTTCTACCCAAACCCCAAAGGAGTCCATATCAAGCACAAAGTACAAACCAATGAATCTACTAACCGTTGCTACCCAAGAGAAGATCGAAGACCAAGCTCAAGACTCCGAATTCCCCGGATTTGACCCCGAAGCTTCTCCGACCAAAATTCTCGCCTCTAGCCAAACCAACACCAAGCAAACAATCTCAAGTCAGCCCATGTTCTATAATGCTCAACCCGGATTACAAACCAATTACAAGATATCAATTTTCACATGGAGAACAAGCCCAAAATTCCAAAATCCGAGCAGCCCTCAAGCACCCCTTAAAACCATTGATTTCAACCTTCAAACTACTCCCTAAAGCTTCCAAAACAAAGCTTTCATATACCCTAACCATTGGCCCTCTCATTTCTACATAGAACACCCTCATATTTCAATCCTAAACCTCCCAAAAACCTCCCCAAAACCCCATTTCGGGAAAATCCCCAAAACCTTGTAAAAATCATTTTGGTTGGCCCTTTTTGGTTGTAGATTACTCATTGAACCTCAACAAATCAAAAACTAGAATCAAAAACCTCAAAAACAACATTTTTAATTCAAAACCCTCCAAAATCCAAGTTTCATAACATGTGTGGAAATGAAAAATAAAAGACATCAACTTGTAGAGGATAAAGAGGGTAAGTCAAAAACGAAGTTACCTTTGCAAAACCTTCAAAAATGAGCAAGCTTATGATTGGAATAGTATCCAAGGGGAGGGGGGTGTTTTTAACGATGGTGAGGTAGTGGAGTTAGAGGAAGAAGATGACTCTAGCATTATTTTAGGTTGTTTGAAATTAAAAAGGGTTAAAAGACTTAAATGCCCTTAATGAAACAAGGGAATTACAATGAATGACATCCATGCCCAATTGGGCTTGTTTAGAAAATTGTTCAATTGAATTTTTGTTGTCTTAAAACCCGAGGCCCAAAATTATTTTTAACTACAAAACCGGACCCGGAAATAATATTAAATTATTATTTTTCACCCGACCCCTAAACCGGGGCGTTACAAAATTTTTTAGTCGAGTTTATGAAATTATGAGTCGAGTATTTTCACATCAAACCTAAAAATTTATTTTTTTTCGAATCAAGTCGAGTGTTGCACTTCCCTACATATAATTTTTAATTTTAATCCGTGTTTCTCCCAACTAATTGTTTTGTTTAAATCGAAATTTAATAAATGTCTGAACCAAAAACCCACATGGGATAATTAACACCCAAAATATCCAGACCCTTCCATTTTTTTTCTCTCAACCCCTCACCTTCGCCCCTCCGGCTTTTGCTCCGATCTGGCACACCACCCGGCCGTGGCCTTCACTGCTGCCGCCACGGTGTCCGCCCACTCCCCCTGATCGCAACCACGGTGACCACTCGCGGTAAGTCACCGTCGTCAGCCATGGCGAGTAGTTTGAAGCTTAGAGAGGAAACCCACCATCGCTTGTGATTTCACGTTGATCTCGGCCACCGTCGACGGTGGTGTACACCGTCATCACCTCTTTATCCGCCATCGTCCCCCGAACAAAACCTCAGCCACCACTCGCGGTAGTTCACCGCCGGTTGCTGCGAAAGTTGTGACAAAGGTTCGTCCGTCCCCTCTATTTTTCTGCGATTCTGGCCACCGCAACTGTCAGCTCACCGCGCCGTCACTGTTATTGAGTTCCTCGTGTCGAGGCGAACAAAGCCCATACCGTCAATCGTCGGTTCGCTGTCGTTTAAGGCTTCGTCGGAGCTTCGCCTGAACCTGCCCGTTGACAAACACGAATTAAAATTAAAAATTATATGTAGGGAGGTGCAACACTCGACTTGATTCGAAAAAATTAAATTTTTAGGTTTGATGTGAAAATACTCGACTCGTAATTTCATAAACTCGACTCAAAAATTCAAAATAAAGTTTGAATTATAAAATAGAAATTCCAATAACTCGACTTGACTCGAAAAAATTAAATTTTTTGGTTTGATGTGAAAATACTCGACTCATAATTTCATAAACTCGACTCAAAAATTCAAAATAAAGTTTGAATTATAAAATAGAAATTCCAATAACTCGAATTTTTTAGTAGTTAGTGGACTAAATTTTTAAGTTTGAGTTATTAAATATGAGCAATTTGGGCACCTAAGTTTCAAAGGGTATACTTTGGGCACCTATTTTTCATCTAAGCATTTATAATATTATTGTACTAATTGATTGTAAAGTTTTAGGATTGAAAAATGAATTTTTAAAAATTTAAGGGTGAAATTATAAAGAAACATTTTTATCAGTGACTATAATGTTTACTTTTTTAAATTGAGGAGAAAAAATGTACATGAGATAAATTTTAATGGCTATTACAGTAAATTACCCTTACTTTTTCGTTAATTAATTCCCAATCCTTTAGGGGACTAACAGACTATAACGTCGGAGTGACCAAGTCTTTACACATCGAAAACGTAGATGACCACTTATTGACACTTTTCAAAAGTGGTGACTAAATATGTACAAACGAGAAACGAAAGTGACTCATGCAGTAGTTTACCTTTAATTTATTTACTAGTTTAGTATTAATAAACATTTTATACTGTACATTTATTATTAAAAATAACAAAATTTATTTATTATTACACCAAATAATTAGTTTTTGAAATAAATTATCGTTAAACTTAACAATTTATTTGATATTGAAGAAGATTTCAACAATGGCCTAAAAATAAATATAACTATCGGCTTAACATTTTAACTCAGGGACGGCATCACGTGTTGACATGGTTTAGACTCCCGTAAATGATAATTTTAGATTATAGTCCCTAAGATTTTATAAAATGTTTAATTAATATAATTATTAAAAATATATTTTATCCCCATTACAATTAATTTATAATTCAACCCTTTTAAAATTATAAGATTTTAAATAAATACGATACTTAAAATATTTTCCGACACTCATTTTTTTCCAACTATATCTCTATCTTACATGAAACTCAATATAACATTTTACTACAAGATGAGTGTCACGCTCGACGAGCATCACTAACGATGAGCACCTATGAACACTATTAATTCAGTTTATGAAGATTAAAAATCTAAATGATTCATCATATAGTTATAAATTATTTAAAAATTAAAAGGTAAAATAATTAAAATATATTATTTTATTTTTAATTTTCTTTTAAACATAGATCAAAATACTTATTTATCCTTAAACTACAAAACTCTAATTTTTATTCATTTAAAATTTAAGCCACCGTCGCTGCCTTATGTCGTCGCCGTCGTTACCTCCTGTATGGCCTTCGCTCTCCACCGAGAACAACATTTGCAAAAGGATGTGGTTTTCTATGGTTCTTGTTTTACATTTTGTTGTATATCTTAAATTTTTCAGGCATCCCGTAACACTCCAACGTCCAAACCAAAGACATCAAAATCTCAATAAACAAACATTGAAGGCAAGGAGACAAGATTTTAAAAAAATTATGAGTTTTAAAATCCTAACCGACGGCCACACAAATAATGTTTATTGGTGGAAAACGGCGGCCATGCATAAGGTAACGACGGCAGGAAGCAGCAGCAACGATAGTGACTGCAACGAAGATGACTTGAATTTCAAATGAACAAAAGTTAAGATTTTTTAATTTAAGAGTAGATGAGTATTTTAATCTATGTTTAAAAAAATTAAAATTAAAATAATATATTTTAATTAATTTACTTTTAATTTTTAAATAATTTATAATTATACGATAAGTCATTTAAATTTTTAATTTTTATAAATTAAATTAATGGTGTTTGTTGTTAGTGGTACTCGTCGTCAGAATTTTCCTTCACTAGTCACTAATTGGGAATAATAAAACTAAGATGTCTCTTTATTTTAATTCAGACAAAATTGATTGGGAATAATAAAACTAAGATGTCTCTTTATTTTAATTCAGACAAAATTGTCCAAATCAAGATAATGGTCTTTCATGATCAAACCGAATTTAAAAAAGATTGTTGCCCATGTTAGAAATCAGACCAAAACTCAAAAAAGGCAAAAATCAAGATTGTTTATTAATATAAGACCACAAGTCCAACCGAATCCAACCAGTACATACACACTTTTCCACATGGCATTATTTTCTTTTTGAGATACACCATACATATAGATTTTTTTTTATATAAATGGAGGCCTGCATTCATGTATCCATTATTGAACGAATTGCTTGCTTTGATGCTCTTTGTTGGAACATCTTAATTCAATCAAAAAAAAGGGGTTAGGGAAAACATATCAAGTACAGGTGCAATCTTCCAAGGCTGCCTCAAATATGGATTAAGTTCAAGGGGGCAAAATGCAATTTTAACATTTTCTTAAGTTTTAGAGCTAAAATCATTTTTTACCACTTTAAGGGGAAACATGGCTAAAAAAGCCAGAAAACAGGAAACAATTGATTCTTCACTCAGAAGACACCAATAAATAAAAAATTCTAGAGCTAGTTAAGGGGATAAAAGATGGAGAATTCAGACCAAAGTACAATTAACTTTAGAAAAACACACAATAAAAAGTTAGGCAATTGTTTGGTCCCAAAATCTGCAGAACATTGCATAAGTCAACTTTTTTTAGGATTAGTTTGTTTACTTTGAAACAATTCTCTTTCCTTCTTATACCCTTTTACAAGAACCTGTCAAACCACAAGTATTACATTCACATGCCCCTAATGATCTCAGTTTGTGGCAAAAAAATCAAAGATTAGACAAGAGAAAGGATCCCAATATCTGACACAATGATTAACAAAGGAGAAAAAAAATGCTGTAATAATGCAGTTCTTGCAAGATCAATTGACTTGTACCACAATTTCTAGTGAATTTTCAAACATGAAATATCTTTTTTAATCATGGGAATCACAACTTGATTCAAAGGCTCTTAACAATCAATAATTTCAAGATTAAATGCACAACTTTTATGTGTAATCACTACTGGGGTCCCCTCGTTCTCCTACACCGGAGAGGTTTATGCAACTCGAAAGCAATAAAATTAGCAGCAATAGTTAGGTAGGAACCATTTGAACGACTAAGCAAAGGACTATGATTTTCACAGGTCATCTCCTTACTTTATGGTGCATAATCTAATCAGCATCAACTAACGAAAGAGTAAAGGGTCGACCTGTACAGGTATATCATATTACACTCCGGGTGCAAGGGCCAAGGAGAGTTGTTTTCTATTCGCTCCTGTAAAAATGCTGTAACTTAAATACATTGAAGACAGAACAGTGCTTCGTTTGCCAAAACAAATATCTAATCTGCATTCTAATCATAGTCCCCGTTTTCTGGCGATTGATGAGCTCCATGACCTGTTTTTCCTGCAACATATATTTAGCTTCAGTATACCCTACTGTGTCAGCACCCATGCATATATGCACGTGCAAGACGACTCTCACCTGTCAACTCAAAAGCAGTTCTATCATCTAGACCGGTCCTCCAATCTGTGGGGCGAGGTGCCAAATGCAGGCCCTGTGGTTGCATCATGAAATGACTTCCTCCAAAACTTTGATGATCATCATTTGCGTTGATTGGGTTTCTTCCTGTAGCTTCAAAAGGTGAGCGAAAGCCAACATTAGATACCGAAGTTCCAGCAACCGGAGATGGCAACTTGCTACCAGAGGCATCATCTTTCGCATTAGCACTGCCATCCTTCTTGTGGTCAATCATAAATGTACCAACAATAACCTGTAGATGCAATAAATTATTGTCTGTTTGACATAAAATCCCAAGTCATAAATGGATAGGTTAACCAGATTTTTCTTGATATCAATTGTACATTGTAGATAATAAAGCAGTTAACTATTTCACTCGTTCAATGGTAGATGCAATAATCCCCTGCTCAAGGAATTGGTTCACCCACCCCTCTTTCCCCAATTTCAATAATAATGAATAATACCTGAACTGGACCGGCAGCCTTTAGAGGTCCACCAACTCCTCCTCCAATAATCTGCCCATCTGCACTTGATAGACATACACTGAGCCCACCAGTCCTCCCACCAACTTCAGTCCGAACATAAGATCCAGAGAGTGAGACTATTTCAAACCGGCCCTGATATCATCACCCAGGACAGAAATCATATTTTTGACAGTACTAAAAGTTTATTCTAGTTAATCCAAAAACTAAATAAGTCAGAAAGTTTCAACAAGTTCTCTCATGGATGAAACATTGGCTGGAAAAGGGAACTAATATTGAGACAAGGATACAAGCCTTTTAGGCA
Organism: Hibiscus tridactylites; assembly: GCA_958450335.1. Lineage (NCBI taxonomy): Eukaryota > Viridiplantae > Streptophyta > Magnoliopsida > Malvales > Malvaceae > Hibiscus > Hibiscus tridactylites. The sequence continues at coordinate 15,544,587 of OY288267.1, forward strand.
TATCAGCATCGCAATGGCATCATAATATATTGTTTCCATGTCTCGTACATTTGAAATCAAAAATGTACTTGAGTTGATGCCAAACAAAGATCACACTTGGTTTATTTTCCTCTCCCCCAATACGGACAATTATTGTGTCATAAGCAAACCAATATTACAGGACTAGTGTCCTAAGCAAGCACAGGTATAAGCTTCCAGTTTTGCTCGAACTTATATACCATTCTTTAGACCATGATTTAGTTTGTATTAATTTCTACCAAGTAACAAACTCGGAAATCCTCTTTTGTTGACAAGAAACAACAAATTTTCTAAACCATTTTTAGATCATCACACCAAATCCTCTCCCAACTTTTAGAAGTAACTCAGGTTTTTCTAAGAAAACTTTATTCATATTCTTAAAAGTACCTTTTATTATTATTTTTTAAATAAAGCACCAATTTAAAAATCCTATAACATAAACAAGAAGTTATCTCGTTGATATAAACTAATTATATCAGAATGGGAGAAAGGAGTGGTTACCTCATAAGCAATGTTACCACCTGATGTCGCTGGCTGGCGGAGAGATGCATTAGAGATCGTACCAGAAGCAGACAATATACATAATTCCCGCTTGCTTTGTTGCATGAACATCATTATTTTTTGGCCCACGTCCTATTTGGATCCATATATCATGTTAGGAAAGCAACAAAATAACTTCATTTACATCTAGAATCACTACTGCATCTTGACCTAGCATAGTTACTATAAGACTACAAGACTCAAGACTGTAGTAATGAAAATTCATAAATATTAACACAGAAACACTACTCTCGTGACATTATTTATCAGGCATAAAAGCAAAATGTTTAACACCACCAATAGCAAGTAGGGCTCAAATGGATAAGGGCTTCTTTCACAGAGGTGGATGATTAATGTGCACAAACTTCCCATTATTAGCAAAAAGATAACAAAAAGAAAATAAACACGGCATTACTCAACTTGCCAGAAAATAAAAGCGGATAATTGAATGTAACTAAAATATATTTCCCTGTGTTGGGTCAGTCATCATATGAGTGAAGACACATATAGGTGATTCATCTCCAATTCCGAGAGAGAGAGAGAGAGAGAGCTTAAGGACTGAATTTTTTCCCCTTTCTTTCAACTCTTCTTTTAACCAGCTATCAATTCCGGTTTAATAAGCGTTGACTTGGTCAAAAGACTAGTATCTCCAGTCTCCACAAAAATAGAAAATTTCTCTCAAATGTCAATGTAAAAGGACTCATGTATCCTATTCAAAAGGAAAATGATAAATAAATCGATGCAAAAAGTGGAAACAGAAAAAGTAAAACTAATGCAGCAAATTTTGCATATGCTAAATGCCTTAACTGCCATCCCTTATAAAAACTATCAACTACAAACAGGAAAATTCAAATAAAAAATGAAACACAACAGGAAACATCACAAATATCCTCACGGTTCATGAAACTTTCCACGATGGCTATCTTGGACTCGACTTGCTTGTTGGAAATTTTTAACAGAAACAGAGCGTTACACACTAAAGTCTCATTTACAGTTTTTTGTCATTGGTGATTTTCCAAATTTTCTTTTCTTTCACAATTTTGTCCTCTACTCGAGCACTGCTATTCCAAACTTAACATACACTATTATCTACAAATGAAGCAAAATCAATGGGACGATTTATAAACTGAACCATGCCTCAAAACCTTTCTTTAAGGTATGAACAAAATGGAAAACTATGCCGGATTTCTTTAACAAAAACAAGAGAAGAGCACAGCTTTTTGAAATGATTGGACGTGCAGGAGTTCAAACAGATAATATAAATTTAATGCAATTGGCATAAATGAATCCCAAGATTATGTAGAACTGATGACATCACATATAAGGCATTATAGTAACTTTTCTAACAGTAATAACATCATACCTCTCCTGCAACTACATTGATAACATGTGGAGTAAAACCTTGACCAGCATTGCCTGCACCAATTAGAGGAAGAAGAGTGTATGATCATGATATTAAATAATTTTACAACCTAAAACAAAGTGGGAACAAAATAAATAAGCTAAATGAATATACAAAGTCAAAACCGTAATTTGATTGAAAATCTAAATGCAAATCATAAAACTTAAAGTTCTATAAAATTAAAATTAAACTACTCAAAACAAAGTCATAGAAGGGAAGTGGGGTTCACTCAAACAACCAAACAGAAGGCAAAGGATCGTAATTCAAAACACCAAAAGCTTTCCATAAACTTTCAAAACACCAAAAACCTTCACACCAGAGAACTATTTTTCAAAAAACTATACAAGTAGAGTACTAATTTTCAGAAAGCACACACTGGGAGCAAACAAAGGCAATGATTCATAAACAATACACCCAGAACACTCACAGTTTCAACAAATTTGCAACACAATCCCTCCAAAACCCATCAAATTCACGAAAAAGTACTCTCATTTCAAACAAATTTGCAACAAAATCTTCACGATTTTTTTCAAAAAAATACTGCAGAGATTTTTTTTTCACGAAAGGGTACGCAATAAAACCCAACAACACTACTTCACCACCAAAATCCTCTCGATTTTTCAATAATTTTGCAACAACCCCACCCACCCAAACCCTCAAATTCAAAAAAGGGGTACCCAAAAGTAATACACTTTTCACCAAAAAACACACCTAAGCCAACCAACTGAGATTTCTTCGAAGACCCGGAAAGCGAAGCACCGGCGCCACCAAGCGCCAACTGCTGCAGCTGTTGCTGTTCTCTCCGCTCCTTTGAGGTCGAAGACGCCGTTTTCTTAGCGGCCATGGCCTGTTCGGGGGTGCCATACTTCCTAGGCCGCCCTCTCTTCCGCCTGGCGGGTTCCAAGGGCGACGTCACCGCCGAGGGCACGGAGTGCGGATACAACATGTGGTGGGGCCCCCCGCCACTCTCGTTGGGCGGCAGGAGGCCATTAGTCGGTGTCGGAGTGGTGTTGACAGTGGAGGGGGTGTTGGTGGCGAAGTAGTGTTGTTGGGTTTCATTGCGTTCCATTAGATTTTCTATTTTTTTCGAGGTTTTAGAGAGAGAAAGAGGAAAATCTCTGCAGATTTTTTATTTTATTTTTTTTAGTTTATAATTTGTTTTTTCGATTTAGGTTTTTTCTTTTCTTTTTCTGCTAGGGTTTTAAAAAAAAAAAAATTTGGGGTCGCTTAATACTGACCGTTGGATGAAAGTTTGGAAGGTGAGATATTGACTTTTGATGCCTTACTGTTCAAAGATATCTCGACAAACGGATTAGTTATTTTGTTTTGTAGGGTTTTAGATTTTCTATTATGATTATATACTTAATAAATATATTAAATTTTGTAAAAAATAAATTATTAGAAAATTAATATATATGCAAAAATAATTTAAATATTATTATAAAATATATAATATATCTTTTGGAATTAGTTTTTGGTAACCGTCTTCTGAAATCCAAATCTTTCTATGGGTACAAACTACAAAGTGATTCTATTTCAACTTCAATTTTCAATTGAACAAATTGCACTTATGCTGTATACCCAAGTTCATTAGTAGATATGATTATATATTCATAATTTTAAATATAATAAGTATATGATTAATAAATATAAAAAATATATGTATTTTTTAAGGTATTCATTCGAGTAAGTTTAGAGACTAATTTTCCATATTTTGTAGGCTCAAATGAAGTTAGACATTAATCACATGTTTTAAATCTGTTCAACACTAGCAATTGATTATGATATGTATATTTATAATATGAGTTCCGAAAGTTTAGATTTGGTTTAAGTAAAGCATGTAGGAGATCCCATGAAGAGTTGCTATGCTATTGTCATATGTATGGGTGTAAACGAGTCGAGTCGAGCTAGAGTAGTGCTAAGCTCGGCTCGCCTCGTTAAGATTTCGAGTCGAGTTCGAGCTTGAGTAATTTCTAACGAGTTTGAAAAATTTGAGCTCAACTCGGCTCGTTTAGAACTCGAGTCGAGCCTAATCGAGTCAAGTGTTGACCGATCTTTGACCGCATTGGATTCGAGTAACTCTTCATCTGTCACGTCTCATTTAAAGTCTTATGAAGAAAAAATTTTGACACACAAGTTTTGTAAACTCAAGCTTGTTAATTTTAGGGTTTAGGGTGTTAGTTTAGGGTTTATATGTTTAATTTATTGGGTTTAGAATTTAGGGTTTAATACTTATGTTTAGGGTTTTAAGTTTAAGAGTTTAGATTTTAAATTATAAAAAAATAAAATTTTTACTATATTATATTTTCGAGTAGCTCGTGAGCTTTTTGAGTCGTGTATCCAGTAGCTCGGCTCGTCAAGAACTCGAGCCGAGTTCGAGCTCAAATTGAGTCTAATTAAGTCGAGCTTTGACGGAACTTTGATCGAATCGAACTCGAGTAGCTCGCGATTTACCTCGTCTCATTTACAACCCTAGTCATATGTTAGAATTTCGTTTAATGATTTACACGACCTTAGACGATAAATTTAAATTGATGGCTAAAGCCAGGCTAAAAATATAAGGAGATTCTAAATTTTAAGGCACTAAAAACACAACATTTTGTTGAACTGAAACAAAATATACAAAAAATAAAAACATACAAGAGATTAGAGTAAATGCTCTCTCTATTGAATCACGAAAAATAAATTATACAAATAAGATAATAAAAATCTCTATTTATGCTTGAGCCCCCTTACAATAAACGTACAAATTGAATTACATTGAAAACGAATATCTAAGGAAACTAAACTACCTCATTACTTTCTTTAATATCATATTCATATGAGTGTTCATATTGCTAAATGTACTTATCTTTTTAATATTATTTGGTAAAATGTCATCTACTCTTAAAAGTTATATGTGTACATAATTTAAATAAATATTTACTTATCTCTTTAATGAATAGTTATTTTTATAAAACATAATTTACCATTATCATCCTGGGCGAAACTTATGAAGGACATGTGAGGGCTACAGACTCCAGAAATTTTAAAAATTAAAATTTAGTCTTTTAAAATTTTAAAAAGTTTAATTTTGCCCCTATAAAATTTTAAAAATACGCATTAAGCTTCAATTTTAATATTTTTAATTGAATTCGTCCCATAATTTTAAAAAAATTCTCATTAATCGTCTCAAAATATCAAAAATTTTAGTTACACCCCAAATTTTTGGAAAAATATAAATTGAATCCTTCACAATTTTTAAAAAGTTAGTTTAAACTTCTATTTTTTAAGTTTTAAATTGTCTCCTCAAACTCTTTGATCAAGTTTCGTCATTGATTATATTATAAAAAAATTATAATTTTTAGTTTGGAATACCGTAAAATAAGTGATTATATTAAGAAATGTAAAACAACGATGTTTATACATATACATAATATAATAAAAATACATGATATTTATATAGTTATCATATTTTGCCTAAATTAGTGCACAATATCCTTCGATTTATAAGTGAAAGGTATAATATAAAAATAAAAACCATAATTTGACCCCTTTTATTCAACGTTTTTGTTAAAACATACACTTTCACATAAAAATTTAAGTACCACATATTCTAATTATATTTATATTCTCAAATGAATAAAATAATAAAATTTAAATCATATTTTTTTAATATTTAAGAATGGTTATATTTTATAATGATAAAAAATATTTATAATTTGAAATAATTTATTCATTTAAAAATATAAATAAGATTCGCCAATAAAATATTGTCATATCAACAAATTTAATGACTATAAGTGTAACCATCTACGACCACAATTACTATTAGAAGTGTTTAAAACTAGCCCAATGTTTATTCAAATATTCAATAAGTCTAATATTACTACTATATTATTATTATGTTTCATACTCTATTTTACTTTTTTAATTTGTATTATGAGTTTATTGGGTCACTGGGTAGCCATTGAATCGATTTTAAACACCCCTAATTATTATGGATCAGTTGATCATGATTTTTCAAATAAAGATTCAAGACTCATTTGATTTTCGGTACAATTAAAATGACTAGCTAAATATTTAAACCTAAAATTTTTGAAATGATTGTCAACCATGTTGAAGTTTCAGTATACTATTTTTTATTAAAAAAACCAAGTAAAATTAAGCATTAATCACAAGTTTATTCTCTCAAATTTATTTTTTAGAATTTTTTCCATACATCCATATATTAATATCAATGTCGAAATATGTCTTGGAATGTACAAATATTTTATCGAGCATTAACAAAATAAATGGATTATATAGTCAATAAGTGGTCAAACCTTGCACTTGCACATATACTAACGCATAAAGCGCACCACACCATGAAAGAACTGGCTCTTAAGCTCAGACCTCATCCTTTCATGGCTCTCCATCAATAGTCTCTTTCGTAGACGGCGAAGAGGACGGATTCTTGAGTTCCTCTAACTGCGCCACCGCGGAAATAACCCAGACAACTTGCAGTAAAGAATTCGATCCGGATAAAATTAGGGTGTCGAAATTAAACTGAAAATGAAAAACAATACGAAAGTCCGATTATCGGGACAAAACTGTCAACGCTCATTCGGACATATGGACCGGGTACATAATTGAGCATAACCATGTCGATCACATATCCGTATATAACAAAATCATAACTGCTTAGTGTCTGAGAATGAAATGAAGTAACATTTTATTCATGTAGTGCAAAATGTTACATTATCCAAATAAATCAAAACTATGTCCATTGTCTTGATGCCTCGCCAAAAGCTCATTATACTTTGGCCGCAAATCTGATATCTTAGCTTGCAGTTTTTCATATTCAGATGCAGTTGGACCTCCTAATTTTTGTTAGACAAACCTATTCTCATGACAGAACAATAATTTCATCTCAACATATGAACAAATGGTCTGAAATAAGAAATTTTCGGGGATTGCTGATATTGAGATTCGAAATCCGACCTGCTTAATGCCTAGATCTGAATTATATGACTTAAAAGAAAGACAAACAAAAGTTCCAATTTGGAAGATTGAATTCAGAAACATACTCAAAGGCTGAGGATGGCTTCTCATTCTGTTCATACAATGCAACCAAAACTGCAGATAATGAAATGAATTAAAAACAAAAGAAACCCAAATTAACTTCAAACTTTCAGTTCTAATAGTCCTCATTAGATTTTGGGCTCAGCCCATTTTCAGCATACAAGAAACCACATTTTAGATCATGACTTGTAAAGATAATAACTGGCCGGATCGAATTTTTGATCATCCAAATCTAACTTCACACTAATATAATAAAATTTGGCTCCGTTATTAACACAATAAAATCCAGTTATTTAGTACTTTAGCATTTTTTGAGGTAAACTGTATGATTAGTTATTTCATAGAGTTATATTTTGATATACAAGCTGTGTAAATATTTTTTAGGTAAGTTATACCACATATCACTTAACTATGTCCCATGATTCGGAAACACCACTGAACTTTTAAAAAGTTCAAAACTAACATTGAACTTTAATATGTGACTCGAAAATACCACACCACTCCACAGTTAAGTCAAAATGACGTCGTTTTGGTGTGGCTATTTTGAAGCCTAATTTAACCCAAAACGGCGTTATTTTGTTGGAGGAAAAAATATTAAAACCATGCATTTAAAGCGTTTTGAACCCTGGACCTCCAAATATAAAAGTTAAGTTTTAACAACTAAACCAACATAACATTATATAATGTTTTACCACAAATATTATATATCTCAAACTAGGTAAAATTAATTCAAATTATTTTATGAAATAAATAATACCATAAATAATATTAATATATAAAAATATAAATATATATTATTTGCATATATATTGTTAAGCTTGTAGCACGCTCGAATCGATCTTCAGAATTCGCCAAGAGAGTTAAAATCGTTTCCTGAATGAATTGGCTAAAACCGAAAAATAGTGGAAAATATTTGTACGATGATTTTAGAGTGGTTCGACTACTCAACCAAGTTTACATACACTACCTTAGCACACCACTAAGAATTTCTCAATTAACTACTATGAATTCTTCCTTTTTAGGTTAAAGGGATAACCTTATAACCCTATCTTTTCAATGGCTAAAGAGAACTAATCTAGTTTTTTCTTAGGCTAAACTAGAACCTCTCCCTTTTACAAGGTAACTTGTGTAAACAATAAAAACCTCACAAGGTAGGTGTTTACAAGGATTAAGCTCACAAGAGTGTAAAGAAGAAAACAATGAAAAACACGAAATGAAGAATAAAGCTCCCTTTTATGTATTAATTTCATGAATATTTTGTGTTTTTTAAAATAATATATTTATATTATAAATGTTGAGTTTTTAGGTGCTCGATTCCTTCAACCGATCTTGTTCACTAAGAGGTGGAGAGGTGTAATTTGGGTGGATGAGGTGAGGAAGCTAAAAAGATAATTGACACAATGATTTTAGAGTGGTTCAACCTTCTAACCAATGTCTACATCCACTACCTAGCTTCCCACTAAGGATTTCCAATCAATCCACTATTGATTCGTCTCCTTTTCTAGGCTTAAGAGGAAACCCTTATACACTGATCAAGCTTTCTACCTAAAGCCTTGATCAAACCCTCTTTACAAGAGATAAGAAAAGCAAACACAAATCCCTCTAATAGGTGTTTGTTTGCACGATAAAAGCACTCACCTAAAACCTAAAATACTTGAGCAAATTTAACAATTTTGGCTCACTAGTGTTTCTCTATACAAGAATTGACAATTTAAGTACAAAGACTATATTTGATCATTTGTTGATTGACAATTGAAGCATTAACCATATATTGATGCTTGGAGGTCCCTTTTATACTCCTTGATGAGTTTATGGCCGTTACTAGCCGTTGGGGTTGATTTGGAGCCGTTGAGAACTTTATTTCCCACCATAAATGCATTTCTGCAGCTCACCGTTTCGAAACACTTGTGACCGTTTCGAAACACTCTTTAAGTAGAAAGAGTCGTTGCAGTCTGATGCAGCACCCGTATCAAAACGTTCTTGACCGTTTCGAAACACCCGTATCGAAAAGCATGTATCCGTATCGAAACGATCTGCATTTAAAAGTTAGTTGAGAAATAGCCGTTGGGGTTTATGACCGTTGTGGTCGATGCCACGTAGGCGTATCGAAACGCTGAGCAAAAATCTCATCCAGAAAAGGTCCGTTTCGATACGAGTATCGAAACGTTTTTGCTACTGGAATACCCGTATTCAAACACCTAAGGGTGTTTCGAAACACCTAGATAGTTTTGTGTAGTTTGACTTTTGAAAACATATAAAATCATTTGAAAATATCCCCTAAACATAGTTTCAAGTTATTTGGACTTTAGAAATGATTTTAAATTCTTTTTGAGTTTGTTAATTTGTGGATAAATTATCTGTTTAGTCTAACTCATTTTTAAAATGTTTATGTACATCTCTTACCGATTTTCAAAATCCACCATGCAAACCCATAATCTAGCCAACCGCTGCCGCCTTCTCCGTTGTTGGCCACTGCTAATCATCAACCCAGAACGAGTTCATTGTTTTTCTTTGTTATTGGATTTCTTATTTGAACGAGTGTTCTTTCAAAAGTTCCAAAGGATATTTTAACGGGTGGTTAAACCATGACTTTAGTTTCAGGTTTCAAAGAACACATGTTTTAACCACCAATTTGAGTCTCATTTTTTTTTATTAAATAAAGAGTATTATATTTCAATACTGATATTTGAACTCATACAAGATGAAATAATATGAACATTTTTAGTCACTAGATCAATTAGTAGATCTCATTCCAAGTCTCAAATTTTAACAATATAAAATTAAAAATTAGGATGTTAGGGTTATCCACCCTTACAACTTACAAGATTATGATTGACTATGTGTGTTATATTAAAGCGGGGATTATTGACATATTTTGTTGAAATAAAATCTATTCTATTATCTCCTTAAACCGCCGGCCACTATAAATATATAACTTAGGTTGACTTTTGTATTGAATTTTTTAGCAAACTTATTCAAGATAAAATGTCTCTTGTACCGAAAATTTGTAATGAATTTATCTTTGGAAAAAGGTTTGGTAGAGATAAAATTGTTGATTCGTACTTTGTAAACAAATTCTTGTTTTCTTTGTTCACGTTTTATATATGTAGCAATGCTTAAAGAAGTGGTCGACAAAAGTATCCTAACATTGTTTCCTGTGGTGGATGCAAGGCTATATTAGGGTGGTCCACCCTTAACTTTTTGAACTTCATACATTTGATTTAACTTTTTATTTTATTTTTATGAATTAGTCATTCAATATTTTTAATACTAATATGTTGTGCCCACCCTGAAATTATAAGATATTACGTGTGCGTACCCTTAAAAATATTTTTAGATCCGCCATACGTTGTTTTTATGTGTAATAGGAGACTTGGTCACCCTACATATGCAAATTGTTGAAACTAGAGGCAGGCAGACTAGGCTGTATGCGGAAGCAAAAGGAAATCCAGTAGGAAATTCATTGTGGATGGAGACAGAGATCTCTAATGTTACTTGTATATATATATATATATAATTAAATTTTACACAATATAAGTGGATCCTAACCCATATATATACTGGCACACACAACACTTATGCCACACGTGACCAAAGAAAATTTAGTAAGTTTACAATAACATATGCTTAATTTCACACATACACACACATACACTAATTAGTAAGTTTACAACAACATATGTTTAATTTAGCACATTAATTATGGATCTCCAGCTTTTTAATATGGTTTTTTTTATAGGAATTAAGGCCTCGTTAAAACCCTCTTTTATTTTTAAGAGGGAAAAAGAGTGCCCGATAAACACAAAAATAATATTACACACATACACAGTGATACAGATAGACACACATAGATATTATTACATATATATACAGACACAAATACACACACTTCTTCCATCTCAACAGGCAACAATTCATCTTTGCAGCTCTTCATCCCTTTGTGTTGATGGCAGTTTCAGTGGTGGTGTAGGGAGGATGGCCTGATAGGGATTTGATGAATATTCAAATAGTCATCAAAGATCAATAAACAGAAGCTTTGTTAGTCTCTTGAAAGTCAATCAAATGAAAATATTTTCAAATCAAGAGTGATTTAGCTTCAAAATATAAGGAACAATAACCTAACAATGTGCATCAGCAAACACTTTACTTCTAATTCAAAAATATAATTTTGAAATAAACCTTAGATTTTATTATTATGATACAAAGAATGGTTAAAAAAATAGTTCATTTAATTTATTCTTTTTAGACATAAAAAATTTAAAGTAAATAAAAGAGAGAACATGCAACATAAGAATGGTGAAATAAGATATTCTTACTTGCAAAGATGGATGTCCAGGGGAGGTGTCTTCTGAAGGAGGAGTTAGATATTGAATTATCTGTTCCGGAGGTTCAACCTAAATAACAAAAAATGTAAATTAAATTATTATTTTTTCAGGCTTTCATCAATGATAAAAATGATGTACTTGCCTCGGAAGTCACACAATCAATATGTGAAATATAGTTGCATTGTTGGCAGTGATAAACTTCATGCTCTGGGTTTCTTTGTGTTTCACATGTATCACAATAGTAGTCTCCAGTATCATCTTCAGTCACCGTTGTGAGTAGCAATGGATGCAAATGACGTTTGTGTTTGACGACAGATGGGAGTGGAATGCATTCAAGATGAATGTAAAACTTACACTTGAGACAGCAGAACAAGGTGTTTTCACAAGCTTGGCCACATTCATCACAATCGGGAGATTCATCACCGAAAAAGCCTTTCCCCAAATGTAGAAGACGGTGATCGGCAGGGCAACCATGTTTCAGCTCACGAAATTGATAGTTTGCGCATGAATAGTGCATGCCGACACCGCATGCAAAACAAACATATGCTAGGACTTCCACATTTCCTCCGCAGACATCACAATCACTGCTGGCTTTGCCCCGTAGTAAAAATATACGAAGAGGATGTGGGTGGAACAGACTTTGAACTTCCAACGACATGTCCTCCAGACAAGATTCGTGCAGAAAGAATTCACAATAAACACAAGCATATATTATGCCGCAAAGGCGTTGTCTGCATGCCCTGCAACACTCATCAAACTCTAGAATATTAAACTTGCATCGTGTAAGTTGATGGAAGTGACTGAAATGGTTGACTGTGGTTTTAATTCTTCTCAACTCTTGGGTTTTATCATTTGAAGTAGCACATCTGGTGTCAAGAAAGAATGAACAAGGTTGACAAGTATAAGATAAGCCTCTGCACAGTTGTTCACATCCGTCACACACAAATGTTGTTTCTTGATCATCATTTAGTGTCAACGGGTGAGGATGAAAATCACTTTTTATCTGGAAAAAAGACAGGATAATTTATTCTAAAGGTTATCAAACTATGATATTGGTGTGGTCTTAGATGCTAATAAAACAAACTTTCATCGCCATAAGGATAACTAACCATTTTATAGCGCCTCTTCTCTTCCAATTCCCAATTATCATCTCCAGAAGTCTCTTCGGGATCTAGGAGCATCTCTATCGTAGGCTCAAGTACCTAAGAACAAGAGTTTAGTTTCAGCCAACAAGAAAAGAAGATACTATTATTCTAGTATAGTTGGTATTTTACCTCAGAAAGCACACAATCAATATGTGCAATATAATTGCATTCTTCACAATAATAAACTTGAAGTTCTGGATTCCTTTCCGTCTCACACATATCGCAATAATAATCTCCAGAGTCATCCTCAACAAAAGGACTTAGGAGCGCAAGTGGATGCAAGTGATGTTTATGTTTGAAAGTAGACGGCAGTGGTATACATCGAGGATGTACATCGAAATCACACCTTCTGCAGCTGAAGCAGGAGTCATTGCAACCTTCACCACAAGCATCACAAACTATGTTGTGGATAATGCTCTTCCCGAGTTGTACAAGATTGTGAGGATGACAGCTGTGCTTTACAACACGAGTTGGGTACTTTGCACATGAAACATGCAAGTTAACATCGCATTTATTACAATAGAAGCTGAAACCTTTTACTTTCGTACTACAAGCATAACATCGAACTTGTCTGCTTGCATCTCTATCCGGAAGGAATGGTCGAGGGAGAAGGGCATGGTGGGGGTGAAACAGACTCCTTTCAACTTGCGTCGGCATCTCATTCATACATGATTCATGGATCACAAATTTACAAGCAAGGCAGATATATAGAGTCCCTTGGATCTCCTGTTTGCATGCCACGCACTTCAACTCTTTCGACCCCCATAATTCTTCTAAAACATCATTTTCGTTTTCGGTTGTCAGCGAATAAGAGTAGATATTGCAGCGGGTGAGTTGATGTGGGTGGCAGAAATGGTGAATTGTGGTGCCTTGGTGAGCCTCAGCCTCCTCACCATTCTCATCATTGAAAATAGCCACAGCGCATTTGAAACCAAGCTTCAACTCGCAGTACATGCACATGTAACCGATGTAGCATGTCGTTAATCTTCTACATGCATCACACACAAACATGTCGAATACATTGAATCTGAGTGGATGGGGGTGAAAAGTATGTTTTTGGAATTGAGGCGGCAATTCAGCGCATGATTTGTGCATTACAAATTCATCGTCATCACATGTTTCACAAATATACGCCGGACCATGAATGATATCCAGGCACCCCAAGCACCGCAGAGTGTTATTCTCCATGCCCACCTCCGTAGAGCTTAGCTTATGCGGGTGGAGAAAATGTTGGAACTCCATTTTAGAGGACCAAAACAAAGATAATAAAACCAATATGGAGAGTGGGAGAGGTTGAATGATGAAAATGTTATAGTTTTAATATATAATCTATGAAAAACGGATGCTTCCTTATTTAATTTTGAGTAAATCTCAGTTTTGGAATCACCCACGAAAACCTCGCTTCATAACATTAACTTTCAAAATTTAATTTCATAACTATATAACTTTTAAGAAAAATTTCAAAATACATGTTTTACGGTTAAAATTTCAAACTAATATGGAGAGTGGGAGAGGTTGAATGATGAACATGATGAAAATGTAAGAGCTTGAAATTTAATTTTGTTGTGTTTTCAGTGTTGGGTATAAATAGGGGCACCGAAAAGGGGCAGAGGACTTTTATCCTTAAAAGATGAAAATTTTCTACCTTTTTGGTGCCCCTATTTATGCCCCACACTCAAAATTGGGTTTAGGGTTTAAAGGTAGGGGTTATGGTTAGGGCTTATAGAATTTTGGGCAAGGTGTTTTTTAGAGTATATGGTTTATGATTTAGAATTTAGGGTTTTAGCTTGAAATTTAATTTTGTTATGTTTTTTAGTGCTAGGGCATAAGTAGGGGCACCGAAAAGGGGCAGAAATTTTTATCCTTAGAGGATGGAAATCCTCTACCCCTTTTCGGTGCCCCTATTTATACCCCACACTCAAAAATAGGTTTAGGGTTTTAGGTTAGGTTAGTTTAATTTTAATTGTACACTAATTTCAGTTGTAGGTGTGTTACCTGAGAAAGGACACAATCAATATGTGCAATAAAATTGCATTGTTTACAAAAATAAACTTGAAGATCCGAATTTCTTTCGGTCTCACACATATCACAATAATAATCTCCGGAGCCATCTTCAACAAAAGCACTTACGAGCGCAAGTGGATGCAAGTGATGTTTATGTTTGAAAGTAGACGGCAGTGGTATACATCGAGGATGTACATCGAAATCACACCTTCTGCAGCTGAAGCAGGAGTCATTGCAACCTTCACCACAAGCATCACAAACTATGTTGTGGATAATGCTCTTCCCGAGTTGTACAAGATTGTGAGGATGACAGCTGTGCTTTACAACACGAGTTGGGTACTTTGCACATGAAACATGCAAGTTAACATCGCATTTATTACAATAGAAGCTGAAACCTTTTACTTTCGTACTACAAGCATAACATCCAACTTGTCTGCCTGCATCTCTATCCGGAAGGAGTGGTCGAGGGAGAAGGGCATGGTGGGGGTGAAACGGACTACTTTGAACTTGCGTCGGAATCTCATTCATACATGATTCATGGATCACAAATTTACAAGCAAGGCAGATATATAGAGTCCCTTGGATCTCCTGTTTGCATGCCACGCACTTCAACTCTTTCGACCCCCATAATTCTTCTAAAACATCATTTTCGTTTTCGGTTGTCAGCGAATAAGAGTAGATATTGCAGCGGGTGAGTTGATGTGGGTGGCAGAAATGGTGAATTGTGGTGCCTTGGTGAGCCTCAGCCTCCTCACCATTCTCATCATTGAAAATAGCCACAGCGCATTTGAAATCAAGCTTCAACTCACAGTATATGCACATGTAATTGAAGTAGCATGTCGTTAATCTTCTACATGCATCACACACAAACATGTCGAGTACATTGAATCTGAGTGGATGGGGGTGAAAAGTATGTTTCTGGAATTGAGGCGGCAACTCAGCGCATGATTTGTGCATTGCAAATTCATCGTCATCACATGTTTCACAAATATACGCCGGACCATGAATGATATCCAGGCACCCCAAGCACCGCAGAGTGTTATTCTCCATGCCCACCACCGTAGAGCTTAGCTTGTGCTCGTGGAGAAAATGTTGGAACTCCATTTTAGAGGACCAAAACAAAGATAATAAAACTAATATGGAGAGTGGGAGAGGTTGAATGATGAAAATGTTATTGTTTTAATATATAATCTATGAAAAACGGATGCTTCCTTATTTAATTTTGAGTAAATCTCAGTTTTTGGAATCACCCACGAAAAACCTCGCTTCATAACATTAACTTTCAAAATTTAATTTCATAACTATATAAATTTTAAGAAAAATTTCAAAATACATGTTTTATGATTAAAATTTCAAACTAATATGGAGAGTGGGAGAGGTTGGATGATGAAAATGTTAGGGCTTGGAATTTAATTTTGTCTGGTCGGATGACCGGTCCGAGTGGGCCACACGGGGAAAACCGAAGCGAAACTCGTTAAGGCTTCCCCTCGGTTAACGACCCAGAAAATTTCTTTTTATCTTATCTTGTCTACATGCATAATTTAGACCTAAGTGTGGCACAGCAGCGGAAGATACAATCATAACATCAAACATCGACCAACCCAACATTTAAACAGCTCATTTTATCATTCTGCAGTAGGCCGTTTCGAAACGCCCATAGGGTGTTCCGAAACGCCTTGACTTAGTCAGCGGGTCAGGGTCAACCATAAGGTGACCGTTCCGAAACAGGGGAGACCCGTATCGGAACGACCTTGACGGTCAATATCTCGTGGTCAACGAGATTTGACTGTTTCGGAACCTCAAAGGCCCGTTTCGGAACGGCTTCATCTCGCCAATTTCTCAAAATTCTAGTAGCGAAAACGTTCCGAAACGACCCTCATCCGTTTCGAAACGGCAGGTCATATACACAGGGACCGTTCCGGAACAGGGGGACCCGTTCCGAAACACCCCCTGTCTGCAGACTTTTCTGGGCTGTTTTGAAGCACAAGGATGCCCCAAAACACCTCCAAAACACCATACAACAGCCAAGCATTTAAACCCAAGATATACCAACATTACTATCATGCTTTAACAAGGTTTGGACATGTCTAATACTAAAGCAACATCTCACAAACATGCATTCATTCAAAGATCACTCAAACACATTTATAAACTCTTAAGCATAAGGCTAACATTTCAAGCAAGCAAATAGGCCTGAGTTAACATTCATCATGGTAACACAACCGAGCAAAAGCAATATATATAAAGGAGTCTACACATGCTCCTATCAACCAACAACAATCCAACAAAACCATACATGTTCCATTGCTCAAACCATTACATGTTTAAATACTAAAATCCATACTTGATGAACTCAAGTCAAAATCACACTTGGAGGCTCTCCACTTGCCCGAGCAACCCACGAACTAAGGATCTGCAATGTTGAACAAAGAGAGCGTAAGCAATGATGCTTAGTGAGGGTAAGCTCTAAAAACAAACCTCAACATTGCAGGGTCCGAGCACGATCTAGCCAAGGTAAGTCACAAACATACCAAAGGTTCACAAGATATATATACATGAGCAAAGGACAATAATAAAGCCATGATCATAAACTCAATTTCCATGATACATGTAATCACAACCAAGTAATCCAATAAGAACCATGAACCTCAACACATTGATATACACATCAAGAACATTGGCACCTAGTTAAGACCCGAATACGCGGATAGACATGTTGGAAACTCATGTCCAACAACCACATTACCTCGGTGGGATTCCACTCATCACCGGTCTCGCGGAGGGGATTCCTCTCATCCTCACGCCCCGTCGATGGGATTCCACTCATCACCGACTATATTCAATTACAATTCCGGGCGAACCCGTACTCCTCCTTGGTGACTCAACGCCACCAAGGCCACGTGCGACTTTAGACTCATGTGTACACACTAACATCCTAATGATCGATCATTTGTATCCAAGTTTACTAGTGCCAATATTTACTCACATCACATTTCTCATTTCATAAACCTTGTGCTTAGCACATACTCACCAACGACCATCATTATGTATGTCTCAAGCATCATAAGTCCAATCTCATTTCACATGTATAAAGCAATATACATAGACATTCATATCGCAATTTATGCAAGACATACACAACCATAAAATGAGTTCAACCAAAGGCTCTAGATCAAGTTTAGGATTAGGCTACCACCCTAATCCTAACTCTAGGCGGGTCTACCAAGCCCAACCTAGTCCATATACTCGAACCAACCAATTTAAAACCGTTTTAAACAATTAACCACTCACCTAAGCTTCCAAGCCCAACGACCAAGCAAGCGACAACCTTCAACTCCCCGGATTTGGTCCCAAAGTCTCTTCCACGTTTTCTCTTGCTTCAAGTCAAACAAAACACTTACATTACTTCCCAATTCAATGCTAATTCAATCATCAATCTACTTTGCAACTCACAACCCATTTCCACAATTTTCCAAACCACATAACATCTCCAAAAACCCAATTTTCGGACTCCCACAACCAAGGACTGAAATACCCAATTCCAAGCACCCAAATGGCTTCCAAAATACCCCAAATCACCCTCCTAACATAGGTAAACCATCAGCCCTTCAATTCCAACATTAAACCTCTCAAAAACCCAATTTTTCATACCTTAAAATTTGCCCTAAAGACCCACTACGAAAATTCACTCAAAATCAACCAAATTAAGATATGTTGTAAGTTTCATCATGATTAAGCATAACCCCAAAACAATTTCTCAAAACAAATTGAAAAACCCCATCAAAACCCCAAATTTCCATATGAACCCTAATTCCCAAAACTCACTATTTTTGAAATTTGAAACAATAGATAAGTAGAGAACGGAGAGGAGGTTAAGAAAATATATTTACCTTTTAATTTGGTGTAGAAATCGGCTAGCAAAGCTAATGGAATAGTAACTAGGGTTTAGGAGTGTTTGAAAATGGGGGAGGGTTTTGAAATTGGTAAAGGAGAAAATGAAGAGGAAGATGACAACTTTTATGGAAAAGTTGTCTTCCTTTATTTAAAATGTGGGTAAATTACAACTTTGGTCCCTCCCTCATTATTAAGACTCAAATAGGTCATTATTTAAAGTAGGTTTATTTTTAATTAGATCCTATTTGACTCGGACAACAACCCGGCTACCTCCTAGGCCCCAGACACGGGTGTTACAACTCTCCCCCACTTAAGGAATTTCGTCCCCGAAATTACCTGGTGGAAATAGATACGGAAACTGCTCAACCATATCCGCTTTCCTCTCCCACGTGGCCTCTTCCACACCTCTATGTCTCCACAACACCTTGACCAACTCTATGGTCCTGCCACGCAACACCTTGCTATCAGAAGCAAGTATCTCAACGGGCTCTTCATTATAAGACAAATCCAGATTCAACTCTATCTCCTCAACGAGCATCACATGAGAAAGATCTGATCTATATCTCCTAAGCATCGATACATGAAAGACATCATGGATCTTCTCTAACTCAGAAGGTAACCTCAACCGGTAAGCTACAGGCCCAATCCGCTCAACTATCTTATACGGACCAATGAACCTCGGACTCAACTTGCCTTTCCGGCCAAATCTCATTACCTTCTTCCACGGAGATACTTTCAGAAACACTTTCTCACCCACTGTGTACTCAATCTCTTTCCTCTTCAAATATGCATAAGACTTCTGACGATCCGAAGCCGCTTTCAAACGGTCACAAATCAACTTCACCTTTTCTGTGGTTCCCTTAAGCAAGTCTGGCATGGGTAACAACCTCTGACCTGTCTCAGCCCAACAAATCGGAGTTCTACACCGTCTACCATACAAAGCCTCATAAGGTGCCATCTGAATACTAGACTGGTAACTGTTGTTGTAAGCAAACTCAACCAACGGTAAGTGCTTCTCCCAAGAACCCTAAAAATCAATCACACAATAACGAAGCATATCCTCTAGAATCTGTATCACTCGCTCTGACTGCCCATCGGACTGCGGATGATAAGATGTGCTGAAATGCAGACGACTACCCAAAGCACTATGCAAACAACTCCAGAACCTCGAAGTAAATCTAGGATCCCTATCTGAAACTATAGACTTCGGAACTCCATGAAGTCTCACAATCTCACGAATGTACAAGTTTGCCAACTTGTCTAGGGAATCCGTAGTGTTCACTGCTAAGAAGTGAGCACACTTAGTGAACCTATCGACAATCACCCAAACTGAATTCTTCTTCGAAGGAGACAAAGGCAACCCCGATACAAAATCCATGGTGATTCTCTCCCACTTCCATTCCGGAATCTTCAAAGGCTGTAGCAAACCTGAAGGAACCTGATGTTCTGCCTTCACTCTCTGACAAACCATACAACGGCTCACATACTCGGCTACATCTCTCTTCAACCCAACCCAGAAGTAATCATTCTTCAAATCTCGGTACATCTTGGTACTACCCGGATGCATAGAAAAGGGACTCGAATGCGCTTCGCTCAAAATCTGACGTCTCAGCTCAACATCTTCCGGTACCACAATTCTATCCCTAAGGCACAACAAGCTCTCACCACTGAAACCATACTCAGTCGGTCTTCCTTCGGCTATGTCTTGAACATGAGGAACTAGGCTCGCATCTTGCAACTGCTTCTCTCTAATCAACTGAATCAAGGAAGGCTTCACTTGCAACTCGGTGATCAAACCACCATCATCGGACACACTCAATCTAGCGAACATAGCTCTCAGCTCAACGACCATTTTTCTACTCAAAGCATCGGCTACTACGTTTGCTTTACCCGGATGGTACTCAATAGTCAAATCGTAATCTTTTAACAACTCTAGCCATCTCCTCTGTCTCAAGTTCAACTCTTTTTGTGTCATCAAGTACTTCAAGCTCTTGTGATCGGTGTAGACTATACACTTCTCACCATACAAATAGTGACGCCAAATTTTCAATGCAAATACAACTGCGGCTAGCTCTATGTCATGAGTAGGATAGTTCTTCTCATGAATCTTCAACTTTCTAGAAGCATAAGCAACAACTCTCCTATCTTGCATCAAAACACATCCTAAGCCTACGTAGGAAGCATCACTGTAAATCACAAACTCCTTACCTGAAACAGGCTGCACTAACACTGGAGCATTTGTCAAAGCTTCTTTCAATTTCTCAAAGGCCTTTTGCCTTGCATCTGACCATTCAAACTTGACTCCCTTTTGCAACAACCTAGTCAAGGGAGCAGCTACTCTAGAGAAGCCATCCACAAATCTCCTATAGTAACCCGCTAATCCTAGGAAACTCCTAATCTCGGTCACGGACTTAGGCTGTTTCCACTCAACAATAGCCTCAATCTTTGATGGATCAACTCGAATGCCTTCGGCCGAAACAACATGGCCAAGAAATACAACCTCTCGAATCCAGAACTCACACTTACTGAGCTTCGCATACAACTGATTGCTCAACAATCTCTGTAAAACAAATCTCAAGTGTTCATCATGCTCTTCTTCTGTCTTCGAGTACACAAGTATATCATCAATGAAGACAACCACAAACCGGTCTAGATAGTCTCTAAAAATTCTGTTCATCATGTCCATGAATGCTGCTGGTGCATTCGTGAGCCCAAATGGCATCACAAGAAACTCATAGTGACCATACCTAGTCCTAAAAGCTGTCTTCGGAACATCACACTCCTTCACCTTCAACTGATAGTATCCGGATCTCAAATCTATCTTCGAGAACACTGAAGCACCCCTCAACTGATCAAACAAATCATCTATACGAGGCAATGGATACTTGTTCTTCACAGTCAACTGATTCAGCTGTCTATAGTCAATACACATGCGCATGCTACCATCCTTCTTTTTCACAAACAACACTGGAGCACCCCACGGAGAACTACTAGGCCTAATGAAACCATGGTCTAATAATTCTTGCAACTGACTCTTCAATTCTTTCAACTCTTTCGGAGCCATGCGATACGGAGCTATCGAAACTGGACTAGACCCTGAAACTGTCTCAATCACAAACTCAACATCTCTGTCAGGAGGCAAACCAGGCAACTCTTCAGGAAACACATCTGGAAAGTCACACACTGTCCTGATATCCTTCGGTCTAGCTTCACTCATATCCGGATTCATAACATAAGCTAAATAGGCCCCACATCCAGAGTCCATCAACCTATGAGCCTCTAAAGCTGACACCACATTAGACAAGAACTTAATGTTCTCGCCCACTACCACTACCTCGTAGTCATCAGAAAGTTTCAAGGAGATTCTCTTTGTCTCAAAATCCACGCTAGCCCGATGCTCAACCAACCAGTCTATACCCAAAATAATATCAAAACCATAGAAGGGAAGTTCCATCATATCAACTGAGAACACATGGCCCTGAATCTTCAGTGGACACCTCCTATACATACGTCTAACCACAACTGTCTCACCAAAAGAACTAGTAACATGCATACCTACATCTAAGATCTCAACAGGAATATCTAACTTCTGTGCATGCTTACTCAAAATGTAGAAATGCGTAGAACCCGAATCAACCAAAGAAAGCAAGGACATAGACTGTAACTCGAAATTACCTGCTATCACATCGGTGTCGTTCCCGGCCTCTCTCTGAGCATAGACCCTTGCTGGTCCTCCCGCCTCTGGCTGCACAGCCACAACATGTGCAAGGTTCCTCTGAGCATCTACCCTAGGTGCATCAGCCCTCGGCTGGAAGTAGCCACGACCGCGCCCACAGCCTCTCTGAAAATCATTACCCCTCGCAGGAGCCTGAGCAATATTCGGTGCCTGAGCTGCCTGACGCGGACAGTCCCTCCTAAAGTGGTCCCTCGAACCACAGTTCCAACAAGCATGAAAGTTACCCCAGCACTCTCCAGTGTGCTGTCTCCCACACTGTGCACACTCGGGCAAGCGCCCTCCTCCTCTATGGCCCTGATGGCCCCTACCATGGTGGCCACCGCCACGTCTCTGATCAAACTTATGTCCGCCCCCTCTGTGCCTCTTAGCATCTCTACCATCAAAGTGGTTATGCCTCTTTCCAGAACTAGAACCACCAGCTCGTTTGGCTGAACCCAAACTATGCTCCAAATCCTTGGCCCTCGCGACCAACACATCAAAGTCTGAGTAGTCAGAAGCCAACGTGTACCTCTTAACCTCTTCATTCAGTCCGTAACGGAAACGGTTGCAGCGTTCCACTTCAGTAGGAACCAACTCTGGGGCATACTGACTCAAGCGAACAAAGCGGATCTCATAATCAGTCACAGAAGCATCCCCCTGAGTAAGAGCCATAAACTCTCGCTTCTTCTCATCCAAGTACCTCGGTCCCAAGTACCTCTTCCGGAAGGCAGACTCAAAGAACTCCCAATCAATTTCTGTCTCTGGAACCCCGGTAGTGATGGTGACCCACCAGGTGTAGGCATCACCCTGAAGCAGTGAGATCACACAACCCAATCTACGTGCGCCCGCACAACCCATCTGAGCCAAGATACGAACTGTCTTCTCCAACCATAACTCCGACCTCTCCGGAGTAGATCCTCTAAACTCCTCGGCCCCTAAGCTACGAAGCATCTCCAAGGGTAAACTAGCATCATCACACCTAGGCTGAGCTGCAGCCTGGGCTCCCGCAACTGCGGCCTGGAACGCTCCCGCTATTGCTTGCACAAGCGGAGTCATATCAATTCCAGCTGGACCTTGGCCACCTTGGCCACCCTGAGGTCCCTCTCCTCCAGCTCCATCCTCGCCCCCAGCTCCAGGTGGAGGAGGTGGTGGTGGTGGAGGTGGTGGAGGAGCGCCAACTCCCGCGGCCCCCGGTCCCTCTATGTGAGCTCTCGCACCAACTACCGGCTCAACAGGAGCCGCAACTCGTGGTTCCTGACGAACCAACCTCGGTCTACCTCTCGGTCTAGACATTGCTCTCTCAGATATTAACTACAACCACAACAACAACACACAAGTTGGGTTAGCAAGGCGAGGCTTCCAAGTGTCCAAGTATGTTTCCTCACTTAAAAATCATTTTTCCAATGTAATAGTAGCAATAGGACCCACACACACACATGCTTTAAAATAAAACAATCAGCATACTTGTCACATAAGCAACCATTCTTGCAGAATAAGCAAACACCGTGCAATTCAACTTAAAAACTTAAACTTACCTCACTTACCTGCCCAAGGTCTCGGTAACCTTAGGCTCTGATACCAACATGTGTAACCCCCTCGTCCCGGTCTAGTCGGATGACCGGTCCGAGTGGGCCACACGGGGAAAACCGAAGCGAAACCCGTTAAGGCTTCCCCTCGGTTAACGACCTAGAAAATTTCTTTTTATCTTATCTTGTCTACATGCATAATTTAGACCTAAGTGTGGCACAGCAGCGGAAGATACAATCATAACATCAAACATCGACCAACCCAACATTTAAACAGCTCATTTTATCATTCTGCAGCAGGCCGTTTCGAAACGCCCATAGGGTGTTCCGAAACGCCTTGACTTAGTCAGCGGGCCAGGGTCAACCATAAGGTGACCGTTCCGAAACAGGGGAGACCCGTATCGGAACGACCTTGACGGTCAATATCTCGTGGTCAACGAGATTTGACCGTTTCGGAACCTCAAAGGCCCGTTTCGGAACGGCTTCATCTCGCCAATTTCTCAAAATTCTAGTAGCGAAAACGTTCCGAAACGACCCTCATCCGTTTCGACACGCCAGGTCATATACACAGGGACCGTTCCGGAACAAGGGGACCCGTTCCGAAACACCCCCTGTCTGCAGACTTTTCTGGGCTGTTTTGAAGCACAAGGATGCCCCAAAACACCTCCAAAACACCATACAACAGCCAAGCATTTAAACCCAAGATATACCAACATTACTATCATGCTTTAACAAGGTTTGGACATGTCTAATACTAAAGCAACATCTCACAAACATGCATTCATTCAAAGATCACTCAAACACATTTATAAACTCTTAAGCATAAGGCTAACATTTCAAGCAAGCAAATAGGCATGAGTTAACATTCATCATGGCAACACAACCGAGCAAAAGCAATATATATAAAGGAGTCTACACATGCTCATATCAACCAACAACAATCCAACAAAACCATACATGTCCCATTGCTCAAACCATTACATGTTTAAATACTTTATACTTGATGAACTCAAGTCAAAATCACACTTGGAGGCTCTCCACTTGCCCGAGCAACCCACGAACTAAGGATCTGCAATGTTGAACAAAGAGAGCGTAAGCAATGATGCTTAGTGAGGGTAAGCTCTAAAAACAAACCTCAACATTGCAGGGTCCGAGCATGATCTAGCCAAGGTAAGTCACAAACATACCAAAGGTTCACAAGATATATATACATGAGCAAAGGACAATAATAAAGCCATGATCATAAACTCAATTTCCATGATACATGTAATCACAACCAAGTAATCCAATAAGAACCATGAACCTCAACACATTGATATACACATCAAGAACATTGGCACCTAGTTAAGACCCGAATACGCGGATAGACATGTTGGAAACTCATGTCCAACAACCACATTACCTCGATGGGATTCCACTCATCACCGGTCTCGCGGAGGGGATTCCACTCATCCTCACGCCCCGTCGATGGGATTCCACTCATCACCGACTATATTCAATTACAATTCCGGGCGAACCCGTACTCCTTCTTGGTGACTCAACGCCACCAAGGCCACGCGCGACTTTAGACTCATGTGTACACACTAACATCCTAATGATCGATCATTTGTATCCAAGTTTACTAGTGCCAATATTTACTCACATCACATTTCTCATTTCATAAACCTTGTGCTTAGCACATACTCACCAACGACCATCATTATGTATGTCTCAAGCATCATAAGTCCAATCTCATTTCACATGTATAAAGCAATATACATGGACATTCATATCGCAATTTATACAAGACATACACAACCATAAAATGAGTTCAACCAAAGGCTCTAGATCAAGTTTAGGATTAGGCTACCACCCTAATTCTAACTCTAGGCGGGTCTACCAAGCCCAACCTAGTCCATATACTCGAACCAACCAATTTAAAACCGTTTTAAACAATTAACCACTCACCTAAGCTTCCAAGCCCAACGACCAAGCAAGCGACAACCTTCAACTCCCCGGATTTGGTCTCAAAGTCTCTTCCACGTTTTCTCTTGCTTCAAGTCAAACAAAACACTTACATTACTTCCCAATTCAATGCTAATTCAATCATCAATCTACTTTGCAACTCACAACCCATTTCCACAATTTTCCAAACCACATAACATCTCCAAAAACCCAATTTTCGGACTCCCACAACCAAGGACTGAAATACCCAATTCCAAGCACCCAAATGGCTTCCAAAACACCCCAAATCACCCTCCTAACATAGGTAAACCATCAGCCCTTCAATTCCAACATTAAACCTCTCAAAAACCCAATTTTTCATACCTTAAAATTTGCCCTAAAGACCCACTACGAAAATTCACTCAAAATCAACCAAATTAAGATATGTTGTAAGTTTCATCATGATTAAGCATAACCCCAAAACAATTTCTCAAAACAAATTGAAAAACCCCATCAAAACCCCAAATTTCCATATGAACCTTAATTCCCAAAACTCACTATTTTTGAAATTTGAAACAATAGATAAGTAGAGAACGGAGAGGAGGTTAAGAAAATATATTTACCGTTTAATTTGGTGTAGAAATCGGCTAGCAAAGCTAATGGAATAGTAACTAGGGTTTAGGAGTGTTTGAAAATGGGGGAGGGTTTTGAAATTGGTAAAGGAGAAAATGAAGAGGAAGATGACAACTTTTATGGAAAAGTTGTCTTCCTTTATTTAAAATGTGGGTAAATTACAACTTTGGTCCCTCCCTCATTATTAAGACTCAAATAGGTCATTATTTAAAGTAGGTTTATTTTTAATTAGATCCTATTTGACTCGGACAACAACCCGGCTACCTCCTAGGCCCCAGACACGGGTGTTACATTTATACCAGTAACAAACAAGTCATTTTTCTTTTAAAAACAACTATTTAATTACTCAAATAAAATTTTATGACAAACAAGTCATTTATCTTTCAAAGGAAACAATTTAGTCACTCAATTAAAATTTTGTGATGAACAAGTCATTTTGTCATTAAAATTGAAACATGGTATGGTATAATAGCAATTTTAGTCCATGTTTAAAAAATTCTGACATTGCACCCTTGTGACACATCATTCGGCCACTTCTTGCACTTCATGCTAGGGGTGTGCAAAATAAATTGTAACCGTGAACCGTAACCGTTAATCGTTATCTGGTATAACCGTTAAATTTTACCGGTTAATTAACCTATCGTTAAAGCTTAAACGATTTCGGTTAACCAACCTTTAAAAATGATGGTTAATGGTTAACCGTTATGAAATTATTTAGACATAAAATGAACTTTGTGATTAGAAATTCTTTATTTAAGATTTTTTTTGAAAATTTTAATACAATATTTATTGAAGAGATAATTTCATTATTCTCAAAAGAATTATTGAACATTTGAAAAATTGTAATAGGTTACATGTTAACCTGTAACCAAATTGTTAAGTAGCGGTTAGCCGCTATAACGGTTAACTGTTTAAAAATTTAATGGTTAACCATATCTTAATGGTTAATTTACAATTTAATAACCGCTATAACGGTTAACCAACCGTTTATGCTAAAAAGTACAGTTAACCTATCATGAACACCCCTACTTCATGCTACTATTCATAAGCTCGATAACCACAAATGTGATAGCTCGACCGACACAATCATTTCACTACTAAACAACTTGTAGACTAATGGAATAGATCCATTATGAAATTTAAGTCGCCTACTAGAAGTCACAGTCAATTCATTAATAGAAATTTTATAGATGAATGGTTTAGTTTATTGAATTATATTTAATTAGGATTAAATTAATAGAATCTATAAGTTTTAGGGATTAGAATTGTTATTATACAAAGTCGTTTGTTTGACTTTTAACGGCAAAGCGACATGTTTATCACACAATTTTAATTGATTAACTAAAATTGTTATTTTTAGGTGGAAAATGACTTGTTTGTCAAAAAAAAAAACTTTGTACTTTAAAAAATAGCATATTTATTACTAAACAAAACGTGATTGTCGTATATATTTAGCCTCTCAAAGAAAGCAAGGGTATAATAGGTGAAGCGATCAACAACAGATACACCAACCCGCGGTAAATGAAGAATTGAATAAGAATGATAACCAGGAAGCCAAGCCTATACGACGTGGGTAATATATTCGCATTTTTTCCCTTCTGGGACAAAAATGATCAAACAATTTCCTTTTATCACTTACATCAGAATCCAAGTGACGAGTTCTCTCCTTTCATGCTACTTCCAATAGCCAAAACACCAGGGGACTGAAGCTCATCAATTTTGCATCAGATAAAGCCTACGAACATACAAGTTTCAGAATGTCTAATCTGTAAGTAAACAAGAATAGTTCAGAATTGCACCAAAGCAAGAATCTTAATGAACCGATGAGACATGCTAAGGGGAATGCCTCCCGGGCAATAGTTTGAATGCTCACAAATTTCAAAACAAGTATTAGAAATGCAAATGTTGATCAAAATGACGATAATGAATTCACACCAATAACATATCAATAGTGCCATGAATTTATTTAGAGTTGGAAGAAAATTGAATATACGCATTTTCTACATAAATACATGATTGAAGAGCAACGTTAAGTTTATGGTTCTCGTTGTTGAAAACTTGAGCAGGATACTTGTTTCTAGTGTTGCAGGCCATGTCATCCGCAAGCATGCTCATCAGGTATTCTTAGTCTGGGATGAAGGTTGGAGAGGCAAATTATAAATCTTTGAAAGTGGGGCAGATTTATAAATAAATCTTTGAAAGTGAGGCAAATTATCCTCTCATTGCGATACGCCTGACCATGAATGGAATCCAGGCACCCCCTGCACCACAGATCGCCATTTCTCACAAACCCTAGCTTATGATTGTGGAGAAAATGTTGGAACTGCATTTTAGAGGACCAAAACAAACGTAAATAAAACTAATATGGAGAGGTTGAATGATGAAAATATTATTGTTTTAACATATAATCTAAAACAGATGCTTTCTTATTTAATTATGAGTAAATCTCAGATAAACCTTGGCTTCATAACATTACTTTCAATATTTATTTTCAACTAAAATTTCAAAATACATGTTTTAAGATTATTAACCGATTTTATAAAATACAAAAACCCAAAGTTTATCGCTTCTTAATTTTAGTTTTATATTAACATTAAAATACCCAACTTTATAATTTGCACCTGAACACTAATTGAAACTTTAAATATTAGATTTTTAAACCATAATATCTTTTTGAACATAGAAAATCACAATATTTAAATAGTAATTACATTCCTATCCAGATTTTAATTCCAAGGGACCTTCTTGCTTTTACATCAAAGCAAGGAGGAACTCAGATTTCCATTAAACAAAAACTATTTTGAAAATAAGTGGTCACTAAAAACCTGTAATGTGACCAAAGATGAACTGAGGGGTATTGGGTGTAGTTGCTCTATGAAATTTTTTATATAATTTATTTTTTTTTATATTTTTTATTGATATAATTTAATTTTGCAACCTTTAATTTTTTGTAATTTTTATACAACTTTGTAAATTCACACCCTAACATGAAATCATATATCCTTCTCTAAATGTCCCGATAATAACAATAAATTTCTTTTTCACAAAATCTTGCTTGGGCTAGTTGAGATACCTCTCTTGTTTTTCAATCCAAAGCAAGGTATTATTTCTTTTTGGGTGAATCCAAGCAAGGTATTATTATGTGCAAAGGAGGTTCCATTTATTATTCCAAACCTAGCTCAAATTTATGCTTTTTAGTATTAGGAAAGTTAATTGGTTGGGTATTCTTTTCGCTAGTAACACATATAATTGGATAGAAATCTTCTACCTTAATTATGTATGGATGGCAACGAGGCGAGTGGGTTTTTGGCCTCCCCGATCTATAAGATATAAACCTGACCTCGCTCCGTTTCGAATTAAAATATTAATTTATTTGTCCCCCACCGATATACTAATCCCTAAACCCGCCCCTTCCCCACCCGACCCGAAAAGTTTTAAAAAATTTAATCTTCGTCGACGATAAATGTTAGATTCAACTAATCTTCCACCACAATCACAAATTATGGTTTGAAGGGACTTTAAACTTATATAAAAAATAAAATAAAACTAATTTTAAACTACCCACATTTTAAATTACATATTTAAAGAATAAACTTTAATCATTGACCGTCAGAATCGAATATATTAAAACTTGAACATCTAACAAAATTTTACGATAAGTACAAACCAAAAACAAAAACAAAAACAAAAAATAGCTTAAAACCCATAAAAGTATTTATATATAATGATATTTTTTTATAAATATAATAAATATATATATATAAATATACCGGGGCGGGGCGAGGTGGGGAATTTCTAGCATATACCCGAACCCGCCCTCTGAGTTTTTAGTCAATCCACAATCGATTTAAAAATATAGTATATCCCAAATTTTTATAGAGTTAGATTAGGTCAAAACCTATCGAGTATGAGTCAAATCAGATGACCATCTCTAATCCTTGTACTTGTTGTATTTATAAGTTTAGGGCAGGAATATGTCATTTTTTAAGGTTTAATGCACTTTTCTCCCTTAAACTTTACATGTTTTTTCAACTTGTTCTTTAAAGTTTATTTTGACTTTTTTTGTCCCTTAATATTTTTGCCATTACCCATATTACCTTCTACCCTTAAAAAATATGTCTTAACCAATTAGAACACGGCATCATTTTCTTTATTTATATTTAAATTTTAAAATAAAATAAAAAATTAAAATATTTATTAGTGCAATTTTATTTTCTAAAATACCAAAATACCCCCATCATTCTTCCCCAATTTTTCAACAATATATGTAGTCACTTGATTTCCCCCCTATGATCTCTGTCTATGAAGCACGGGACGGCCCTAAAGTGGCGTCCCGCATCGTCAATACGTTCTCAAGACGGGGACAACTGAGGGACATTCCGAGGACATCTTAACTTTACCAAGGACAGTCAAACTTATATCGGATACAGTCAATATTTATTGGGGACATACCTAGGGACATATCCGAATATATTTACTTAAAAAATGGAAAATAAAATTCTCTTCTTCTTTGTGAGCAAGGTTTTAAAAACCATTAAACTTATCCAAACTTAAAAAGCTCAAGGATAATTAAACTAAAAAATTATCCTTAAAAAACTACTAAATTAAACACTCCACTTAAAAACTATAAACTTAACACTTAATCTCAGCCAAAAGGCCAAGACTAGGTTGCTTCCTTGTTCTATCTGATAAATCCCTATTTATAGGCTGTTTTCTCTCCTTGCTTTATGTATCTTGTGGGATATTAGTTGTGTATTGTATTTGTAACCTGTTTTAATGTTTAATCACTCAAGCTTTAAATAGGAATGGAAAAATATATATTTCAGCCATGTCATCTTTTAATTTTATTATTTTAGTCATTCATTTTCTCTTTATTTAGAATGTAAAGTTAAATTTTTGTTTAATTTAGTCATATAATTTTAGTAATCTCTTAATCTAAGTGTTAAAAAGTAATTTAAAATTATTAGAAGTGAAAATTTTAGTCCATATTGTATTATAAATTTTAATATTTTTTATTATATATATATTAAATTTTATTTTATATTTGTCGTATCCTCACCGTACTTGTACCCTCCAATTCTGAAAATTGCCGTTTTTTGTCCCCGTCCCCGTATCTGTGCAACTTAGATCTCTGTTTGAAACATCATTTACGATGAATATAAGAGGAGCAGAAAAGTAATCGATGTGAATGTTGCCGCTCCTATTTCTCTCTGCCCTGATTACAGTTTGATACGAGGCATTGTGCAGTAATCCAAGAGACTGTTCATCTCTTGTTAAACAATCTAAATATTTCTTTATCAAAATTGATGTTAATTATATGGTTCCCACCGCGTAAAAGACGGAGACAAATTAGTGATTGTCAAGGGAGTAAAGTCATTTTTAAAAAAGTAACTTGTTTGTCACAAAAATTTAATGGAGTGACTAAAATTGTTATTTTTAGAAGAAAAATAAAATATGATTAGTTTGTCACCAAATTTTAATTGATTAGATTGTCAATTTTAGAAGAAATGTATATGTTAGTTATTTTTTTTTTGATAAAAAGCCGGCAGGGTAATTTATTAGAAAATAAAACAAAATCCAACAATGGGCAAACCTAAAACATTGGGCTTCTAAGATCAGAGCCCTAAAAAACTTAAAAGATAAAGCAAAAAAGGAAACCCTTGGAATCAGATTTCCAAATCTAATCCCCAAAAACTCAAAAGACGCAGCAACGGAGATAACCCTCCCCCGCCGTTATCATGTCGGAATCAAACAGAAGAACCACCTCTCGACCTTCTTCACCACTGTGAAGCTAAAAACAACTAGGAAATGGCACATGCAAGAGGTGAAAGGGCTTAACAGAGTAAGAACGGAAGCCCCAAAAAAACCAGAAAACTGACGGAGTTCACGGCGGATCCCACAGCTGTTTGTCCGCCTCCACCGCAGGCCGCGCACGCAATGGAACCTCTTCCATCCAGTAAACCTCCGATAAAGCTCCAGCACCGACTCGGGCGACCTCATGAGCAGCCCTATTTCCAGATCTCGGAACAAAACGAAAAACACACTCCTCTAGTGAACGGGCACGATGCTTCACTTCCCAGGTCAACGAACTCATTTCAGAGAACTCTTTATTTTTAGAAGTTAAACTTTTAAACACTGCTAATGAGTCCCCTTCCAAAACGATTCGACGCAGGCCCAGATCAACCGCAAAAACCACCGCATGCAGTGCTGCATAGGCCTCGGCAACGAAGCTATTTGGGACATGTTCAACCTTCCTCCAGCAAGAGCCCAGAACCTCACCGTGACAATCCCGGGCCACCACACCAGAAAAGGACTCCGACGGACCTACCCGAAATTGTGCATCGTAATTCACCTTTACCAAACCCTCGTGTGGCGGGGACCATCTAACTTCAACTGGCACTGTAGACGGCCGGCCCAAAGGAGAAATGGACTCAAGCTCCTGGCAATAAGCTTTGATAAAGGTACAGACCTCATCCCGTGATTGAGCTACACCTTCATGCAATAGTTTATTACGTGCATACCATAATGCCCAAATTGTAATGCCAATTTCTCTATGCTTTATTTGCGGATAATGTATGAAAGCCCAATTTAGCCACTCATAGACACTAGATTGACGCAAATTCGAGGGCCAACGAAAACCCATTGCATCCCAAACCTGTTTTGGTAGACGACAATCTCGAACAGCATGAAGACCCGATTCGATAACCATGGGACAGACTTCACACTTAGGGTTGCTAAGAACTCTTTTAGAACACAAATTCTGTTTAGAGGGAACGAAATTTAGGACAAACTTCCATATCTAGATCTTGACTTTCTCCGGGCACGACATAGCCCATAGGAACTTAAAGAACTTTCTCTCTGATTCATCACTGGACGAATTTAGGATGAGGAGTTTATAACCACTCCTTACAGAGTAGGCCCCTGTATTCTCTGCTGACCAAACCATAGAGTCCTCATGCATAGATTCAGCAAGAGGAGTACTGAGAAGCTTCGATGCATCCTCTTCCGTAAACAACTCTTCCACTAAGCCCACATTCCAGGATTTCGGATTATCTTGAATAAGGTCCCGAACCCTAGAAACTATCGTAGACATAGGTGAATCAACCAACCTAGGCGGTGACACAGGCAGCCAGAAGTCGTTCCAGACGTTAATGGATAATCCAGAACCTACTCTCCAGCGGAGCCCCTGTAGCAAAAGACCTTTCGCGCTCCAAATGCTCCGCCATACAAGGGAAGGAGTCGAGCCCAGATTAGAACCCAAAAAATCAGAGGAACGATAATATTTTGCCCGCAAAACCCGGCCCACCAAACTAGCTGGGTTGGTCATTAATCTCCAACCTTGTTTGGCCAATAAAGCCACATTAAATTTGGCCAAGTCTCTAAACCCAAGTCCCCCCTCTTCCTTTAGCAAACACAATTTATCCCACATGCACCAGTGTATCCCTCGTTTTTGCTGGGAATTTTGCCACCAGAATCTTGCCATAGCCGCCTGAAGCTCATTACAAATCCCCTTAGGAAGGAGGAAAATACTCATAGCATACACAGGAATAGCCTGAAGCACACTCTTAATGAAGACCATTTTACCCCCTTGAGACAGAGGTTTTATACTCCAGCCCGCTATCCTATTCCTAGTCTTATCCTTCAAGCCCTCAAAAGCACGCGATCTGTTTCGCCCAACAAGGAGAGGCAAACCCAAGTACTTTTCTATATTACTACTCTGGCCCACACCAAAAATCTCTTTCACAGAAAATTGATCTTCCTCGGTAGTATTCGAACTAAAAAAGAGACCCGACTTATCAAAATTAATCTGCTGGCCTGAGTATTGTGAATATAAATCCAGAATACCTTTAATAGCCCTCGCATCCCCCCCAGAAATATTGCCAAAAAGGAGACTATCATCCGCAAAGAACAAATGTGTAAGGGAAGGGGAGTACCTGTTCACTCGAACACCTGTCAGACTACCTCGACTTTGAGACTGGTTTAAAAGCGAGGAGAGACCCTGAGCACAAATTAAGTACAGATAAGGACTCAGTGGGTCACCCTGGCGCAATCCCCTGGAAGGTCTAAAAATGTCACCTGGCTTCTCATTCATAATAACAGAATATGACACTGAAGAAATACACCACCAGATACGATCAACCCAGAAAGGACTGAAACCCATACGAATAAGAATATCACGAATAAAACTCCATTCAACCCTATCGTATGCTTTGCTCATATCCAACTTTAGAACAAAAAAACCACTGCCCCCTCCTCGTCTCATCTTAAAAGAATGCAACGTCTCATACGCTACAATGACATTATCGGTAATCAAACGCCCGGGCACAAAGGCACTCTGAGCCTCATCAATGCAACCTGACAGAACGGACTGAAATATGTTTACCAGGACCTTAGCAACCAACTTATAAACGACGTTACATAAACTTATTGGACGGAAGTTAGCCATAGATCTCGGATTAGAGACTTTAGGAATCAAGACGATATTAGTACAGTTCACGTCTGCCATCTGCTGAGTTCCATCCAACAACTCCAGACAGTATCGAGATATGTCATGGCCCACGATGCCCCAAAACTTCTGAAAGAAAATAGGCCCAAGCCCATCAGGGCCCGCTGCCTTCAATGGGCTCATGGATTTTAACGCGGTATAAACCTCATCCGTGGTAAATTCCTTACATAACTCTTCGTTCATGTCCCCCGTAATACATGGGTCAATACCCGCTAGAACTTCCGTGGGTTCACTTGGACCTTGCGAGCAGAAGAGGCCCTCAAAATAAGATTTTGCTAACTCGGCAAGCCCCTCCTCATCGTTACGACTAACATTTTCAGTATCCACAAGCATCAACACCCTATTACGTCGTTTTCGTTGGGAAGCAGCACGATGAAAATAGGCAGTATTCCTATCTCCGTGTTGCAGCCAATTGTGTCTGGCACGCTGCTCCCAATAAAGCTCAGCTTTATCATACTCCATATTCAGCTCCAAACGTGTGTCCATAATGTCCCCAATAACATCATCCGACGGATCCTTATCAAGAAGATCCTCCAGCTTAGCCTTTAAACGTGATATACATCCTCTCTTCACACTACGCAATTTCTGAGCCCATTTGTTCAAACCCCTAGCCATTGAACACAACCGATCGGGAATGGAACCCTCAGATAGATCCCACAATCGCCGAACTTCACCCTCACATGATTCTTCCAATAACCATGCCGCCTCAAAGCGAAATATCCAACTACCTGGTCCACTACGAGAAGCATCAGTTTCGAGCAATAGAGGGCAGTGATCCGAGAAGGAATGAGTCAAGTGGGACAAGGAAAAATCAGGAAATAAATCCCACCAGCTGCTATTTGCGACACCTCTATCCAATCTTTCACGGATAGTTGTTCCCTGCGTCAAGCCCTTACTCCACGTATACCAACGCCCATGAAACCTTATATGTTAGTTATTAAATCTCTAATTAAGTGACATGTGATATATTTTACCCTAAATTTTTTTATTAAAGATCAAATTGATGTTTTAGCTACAATATAGGATCAAACTAGATATTATCCATCGTTTTTAACATGCAACATCATCAATTTGAATGGAGTTAACGCTCGACTGACCATTTTATTATGGAATGACCGAAACATAACTTTTGGAACTTTAGTGATCTAAATGAAAATTTATTCAAACAAGCTTAACGATTAAGTTAACCTATCCATCAACTTCTGTTACTCCAGAAGGTGCGTTGCAGACGACCATGGAACCTGTAGAAGGTGAAACTGAGGAGAACAAAATTGAACAGCCATTGGGATTTGGTTCTCACTTCCATTGCCGCCGCCGCCGCTGCCGCTCTCTTGCTCGTACTTAGCTTCCTGCAAACTATATTTTCTGTTCTTGCTTACTTCAAACAAAGTGCAAGTTAAAATTGTTTATTCGTGCACTACAGCTTTTATGTTAGTGCAAGTTGAATGTTCTTCCTGCACTCATGCTTTCAATGTTATAGTTATTCCACTTTAAAATCTGAATTTCTTTTATCCCTCAAACACATCTCGAGAATTGATTTTTCCATAATGTGACTAAGGAAAAAGAACACTAGGACAAAAAAACTTGAATTCATGTGCCAGAGAAAAGAGTTTGAGTTCATTTATTTTGTAGCAAATACAGTCCTTTTGTTAGAAAGAGAAATCACCGAACCAGCCATGTCGAAATCACCAAGAAAGGAATCATTGCTACCAAGCCATAGTTCACCAATGAATCCACATTTTCTGCCTTTTGAAATTTGTTGCAGAAAGTACTCCATGGACATTTTGTTGCACCTTCTTCACCCTGCAATACTTGCTTGTTTCCCTGCCGTAAGGTACGGGTTACATACAGATTAAAGCAAGTAGATAACTGCGGAAGGGAAGGGTAGAAACAATCACCTCAGGGTTTATGTTGTGAGTTTCATCCCGATCATTTACTTCAAATGGCGTTCTTCTCTCGGAGTGGTGCACTGACTGATCCAAAGACGTTTGGGCTTCAAACCTGCCAGAATTTCTCCTTGAAAGGGCTTTGTAGGCCGCATCGGTGTGTATCGTTTCCATCACCGACCCAAAGAAGGTTGTAACGGGTACCTAGAGAAGTTTGGTATTATGCATAGTGGTTCATCACGATAATACTGAAAACAGTACCAACAATAATTAAGGCAGTAAAAAATGCAGATTCGATAGGAGGAAGTTTGAAATTTTGCACACTGCTCTCATGGTGCACTTGAGCCTTAAAGTTTAGTCACAAAAAATATTAGAGAAGTACAGAGAACAATCATCTAAAGACTCATAGAAGCAAGAATATGAGTAAAACAGATTTGGGACCTCCATACCTCCTCCAAACGCCGTTGGTATAGATCTTTGCGGTAGTATGCAGTAGACATCAACCAACTTGGATTGTAAGAACTAAAAAGACTGCAAAAATAACCAGAAAACCAGAGTTCACTTTTCAGGTATGAAAATGCTTTGAGGAAGCAGCAAAAATGTCAAAAAGGAAAGCCAACAAGAAAAAACTTCAGTGCAAAAACAAATATGGCTATCCTATTATTATTACAAATTCCAAAGTTGATGTACCTACCTGCTCAATGAGGCATTGTCGTATATATTTAGCCTCTCAAAGAAAGCAAGGGTATAATAGGTGAAGCGATCAACAACAGATACACCAACCTGCGCTAAATGAAGAATTGAATATGAACGGTAACAAGTTTCTGTGTAACCAGGAAGTGGTAATATATTCATAAAGTTCATCTTATTACTTACATCAGAATCCAAGTGATGTGAGTACGAGTTCTCTCCTTTCATGCTACTTCCAATAGCCAAAACACCAGGGGACTGAAGCTGCAAAATAGAGAGCAAAGATCATCAATTTTGCATCAGATCAGCCATCAGGTAAAGCACATAATATTGCCTACAAACATAGAAGTTTCAGAATGTCACATCTATAAGTGTAGGATATTGCACTTGTATTTGGATTAGGATTAAACTCTTAGGAGTTTGTTATTATTTGTAACTACTGTTTTTATATAAATAGATTAGGATTAAAACTCCTAAAGAGTCCTAAGCCTTGTATAGAGTTAGAAGTTTTGTAGTTCTAGGAATCCTTATCCTAGTTGAACTCCTACGTGACTCTATAAAAGAGTCTCATGTTGTATCTTTCTAAATTATTGAATAACAGAAAATTAATTCTGTTTTTCTTCCTTTTCGCAGAAACTTAAATTCTGCTTTGCTTTTCTGCATTGTTCTGTTTTCTTAAAGCTGGAAATTGCTTTTCTACATGGTATCAGCTGGGGTTTTCGATTCCTCAACCCTAGTCGACTTCCAAATCAAAACAAATCACCAGAAAAACCTCCTGCTCGATGGCTACTTCTTCTTCAACCATCGATATCTCATCTTCATCAGGATTTATTTCTGGTTCTGACGACCTCAAGTTGGCAAGAACTACTGAAACGAAACTGGCCATAAAAGAACCTGCAGGTACCTCCTTCCCAACAGCCTTATTGTCTACACAGCTCAATCCAATTTGGATCATCGACTCTGGGGCTACCGACCACATGACTGGTAACAAAGATTTATTTCTCAATTACTCAGCCTCCTCTTCGGGTAGATCAATTAAAACTGCTGATGGTTCTCTCTCACAAATTGCGGGTTCTGGTTCTATTATTATTAATCCCAATCTAGTGCTAGATGATGTTCTCTTTGTACCAAATCTTGCTTGCAATCTTATCTCTGTTAGCAAACTTTCGAAAACCTTGAAGTATTCTGCAAGTTTTAATGACTCTGGTTGTATTGTACAGGCTATGGACTCAAAAAAGACAATCGGCACTGCCAGTTTGCACAATGGTCTTTATGCTCTCCATAGCTCTCCATCACCTTGCACCTCTTTCTCTCTTTCCTCCTTTACTGCTTTAGAACAATTTGATGATGTGTTATTATGGCATTTTAGGTTAGGTCACCCTAATTTTCAGTATTTGTCAAAGTTATATCCATCTTTGTTTATCAATAAAAAGCCAAGTTTATTTAAATGCCATATTTGCCCTCTTGCTAAACAAACTAAAGCATCTTATCTTCCATCTCCTTATAAACCATCTCACCCTTTTTCTTTGATCCACAGTGATATTTGGGGTCCTTCTCGGGTGAAGAATGTTGATGGCAGTAAGTGGTTTATTACCTTTATTGATGATCATAGTAGGATTACTTGGACTTATTTAATGAAAGAAAAGTCTGAAACTGCGAGGGTTTTTGAGAGGTTTTATAACATGGTTCTTACTCAATTCCAAACAAAAATTCAACTGTTTAAGTCT
The DNA here is from genome assembly GCA_958450335.1 of Hibiscus tridactylites. NCBI lineage: Eukaryota > Viridiplantae > Streptophyta > Magnoliopsida > Malvales > Malvaceae > Hibiscus > Hibiscus tridactylites. The sequence continues at coordinate 15,583,564 of OY288267.1, forward strand.
GATAATGGGAGTGAATTTTTTGCTAAGTCTTTGAGTGCATTTTTTCAAAAGCAGGGAATAGTTCAACTTAGTTCTTGTGTTGATACTCCACAACAAAACGGAATTGCAGAAAGAAAAAATAGACACCTCCTTGAAGTTGCTCGTTCTCTTTTATTTACTAGTAATGTCCCTAAATACTTGTGGGGTGAGGCCTTGTTAACCGCCACATATTTGATCAACCGCATGCCTAGTAAGGTTTTGAAATTTCAGACACCTCAATCTGTCTTCCTGGAGAGTTATCCACATTTTAAGCCTATCTCCTCTATTTTACCTCTTAAAATATTTGGTTGTACTGTCTTTATTCATAATTCAGCTCCTAATAAGTCCAAGTTAGATCCTAGATCATTGAAGTGTATACTAGTTGGTTATTCTTCACTCAAGAAGGGCTATAAATGCTATCATCCTCCTTCTCACAGATTTTTTGTTACTATGGATCTTACATTTTTTTAGCATGACCCTTACTTTTCTCAGGCTGCAATTCAGGGGGAGACTTGGGATGATTTTCAGCCTTCTCCTCACCCTCAGGTAATCTCTCCCAATATTTCTATACCACCAGATTTTGAATCCACTACTTCACCTTTATCCGAACCTACATCCCCTTTACCAACTCCTTCCAAAACACTTACACCTATTCGAAACACATTCACTCCTTCTAAAACTCCTCAAAACTTTTCGAAAACACCTACTCCTCCTCCTAAACAAATTTTGACCTATATAAGGAAAAAGAGAACTATACCAGAGGCTATTTTGCAATCTGACACTTGTCGTGAGTTGGATTTGAGTCCATCTGCCAATATAGAGGAGGAAGGTAATATAATCAGTGAGCCTACTATCCCTAATCTTGATGATTTTCCTATTGCTATTAGAAAAGGGGTTAGAAAGTGCACTAAACATCCTATTCAGAAATTTGCTGGATACAGTTCATTGAAGCCATCCTTTAAAGCCTTTACAGCAAGCTTAGATAAAGAGCAGATTCCATCCACAGTTGATGAAGCTTTAAAGCATCCCAAGTGGAGAAAGGCTGTCGAAGAAGAAATCAGTGCTCTTGAGAAGAATGGTACCTGGAGAATAACTGATCTTCCCCAAGGTAAAAAACCTGTTGGTTGTAAGTGGGTTTTTGCTGTGAAATATAACTCTGATGGTAGTATCCAGAGATACAAAGCAAGGCTTGTGGCTAAAGGCTATACACAGACCTATGGGATCGACTACATAGAAACCTTTGCTCCAGTGGCAAAACTTAACACTGTTCGAGTATTACTAAGTCTAGCTGTCAATTCTGATTGGAAGCTTCACCAACTTGATGTGAAGAATGCATTCCTTAATGGAAAGTTAGAGGAAGAGATTTATATGAAGATTCCACCTGGTCTGAGATCGATTGAAAGAGATAAAAAAGTTTGTAAGCTCAACAGGTCACTTTATGGTCTGAAACAGTCTCCTCGAGCTTGGTTCGACAGATTCACCAAAGCTATTCTGAAAGATGGATACAAGCAATCATTGGCGGATCACACTCTCTTCATTAAGGTAACCTCAGAAAACAAAAGAGTTATCTTAATTGTCTATGTAGATGACATAATTGTGACAGGAGATGATGAGAAGGAAATCGGGTGCTTAAAAAACCTTCTACATAAAGAATTTGAAACAAAGGATTTGGGACAACTTCGATACTTCCTCGGAATGGAGGTTGCTAGATCAAGTGAAGGGTTGGTGATTAATCAAAGGAAGTATGTCCTTGATTTGCTTAATGAAGCAGGGATGCTCGGGTGTAAACCAGCAGATACACCAATGGAAGTCGGCTTGAAATTCACTAAAGAAACAGGCACTTTAGTTGACAAAGAGAGATTCCAAAGATTAGTGGGAAAACTAATCTATCTATCCTTGACGAGGCCAGACATTGCGTTTCCAGTCAATGTGATTAGTCAGCATATGACAAATCCTAATGAAGAACACATGGCAGCAGCTAACAGAATCCTCAGGTACTTGAAGAAAACTCCTGGACATGGTTTACTGTTTAAAAAGACACAGGACAGAACTGTGAGAATCTTTACAGACTCAAGTTGGGCAGGAGAACTAACTGACAGAAGATCGACAAGTGGGTACTGTGCATTTGTTTGGGGAAATCTTGTGACTTGGAGAAGCAAGAAGCAATCGGTGGTATCCAGAAGCAGTGCTGAAGCGGAATTTAGAGCTTTGGCTCTAGGAATGTGTGAAGGAATTTGGCTACTCAAGTTGCTTAAGGAATTACACACTAACCAAGAAGACAAGTTCGAGGTTTTGTGTGATAATCAATCAGCCATTCAGATTGCAAAGAATCCAGTTCAACATGATCGAACAAAACATGTTGAGATAGACAAGCATTTTATTGCAGAAAAAATCGTCAATGGGATAGCTACTTTGTCATATATTCCCACAGGAGGCCAACTAGCTGACATTCTCACAAAGGCCTTATCCAAAACAATTTTTGATGACTTTCTATCCAAGCTAGGACTATACAATGTATACTCACCAGCTTGAGGGGGAGTGTAGGATATTGCACTTGTATTTGGATTAGGATTAAACTCTTAGGAGTTTGTTATTATTTGTAACTACTGTTTTTATATAAATAGATTAGGATTAAAACTCCTAAAGAGTCCTAAGCCTTGTATAGAGTTAGAAGTTTTGTAGTTTTAGGAATCCTTATCCTAGTTGAACTCCTACGTGACTCTATAAAAGAGTCTCATGTTGTATCTTTCTAAATTATTGAATAACAGAAAATTAATTCTGTTTTTCTTCCTTTTCGCAGAAACTTAAATTCTGCTTTGCTTTTCTGCATTGTTCTGTTTTCTTAAAGCTGGAAATTGCTTTTCTACAATAAGTAAACAAAAATAGTTCAGAATTGCACCAAAACAAGAATATCAGTGAACTGATGAAACAGGTGAGGGGAATGCCTCCTGGGCAATAGTTTGAATAGATTAGACAGACTGCTCACAAATTTTCAAAACATGTATTAGAAATGCAAATGCATGAAAAACATGTTGATTAGGAGGGGGTTATAATGTGATTCCATGGAGCAAAATGACGATAATGAATCCACACCAATAACATATCAGTAGTGCAATGAATTTATTTAGAGTTGGAAGAAAATTGAATCTTTTGACAAATATATGCATTTTCTACATAAATAGATGACTGAAGAGAAACATTCCTATCCGAAATGCATGCATTTATGGCTAAAAACTGAATAATGTAATATTTGGAGAAGTAAAGCTCTATTTTGATGCAGATAAAAACCTGATTGAAGAGAGTGGCTGCTTGACAGGTGTCCACCATTATCAACAACTCCTTAAATCTGAATTTGCAGCATCATCAACGGCACGAGTCCATTTTTACATAGAAGTCACAACTATAGACCATCAGCAAGGTGCACACAAAGCTAAACATAAAACAAGGTTCCTACCCACCCAGACACAGTTCCGAGTCCATGACACCAACAGTAACTGTTAAAAGATAGTTCTCAAAAGACAAGGCAAATTCTGCTAGTTATCTACGCTATACTTAAAAAAAATTCTATGTTATGTGAGATTTGTTCAAAAATTACAAGGAAATTGGGATAGACACATTTCCTCATGACCTCCAAAAGCCATACAACTTCCCATTCTATAGTTTTATTCAGGAATATGTCAAAAGCTGGAGCTATAAGAGTATATTTTTCTCACCTGTGCTTTTCTTTCATCTGTTTCACAGCATCAGCTAAATCATGACTCTGTAGTTCTTCTGAGTCTTGAAACTTTAGAAACTCATCTCCTCCATGCCCAGTCATGTAAAGAAGAATGTGACTGCCTTCATCACTCAAGAGTCGCTTTGATCTTGGAACAGCAGTCTCATGACGTCCAGTTAAAACTCGCAAAAAATTTTCCACTGTTACTTCATAACCTCGATAATCTACCTGAGTGATGACAATTTGGATAAAACAATACATTATCTCCATAAAGGTTAACATTAGGCTAGACCAAACTACTACCCCCCCCCCCCTAATGAACCCCAGCCTCCCCACCCCACATATGCATGCACAAATAAGCCAAATTAGTAATTGGTTAGAAAGATCTAACCTCAACATTATCTCCATAAAGGTTAAGTCTATGGTTCTCGTTGTTGAACACTTGAGCAGGATACTTGTTTCTAGTGTTGCAGGCCATGTCATCTGCAAGCATGAGTATTATCCTCTCATCAGGTATTCCTAGCCGCTTAACTGTCCTGGAAATCCAATTTAAGGAAAAAATTTACATTATAGCAGGAAAGAAGAAAAAAAAGGCAGGTTTTTGGTTACCTATACAAGGACAAGGTGTTGGCCATATGACGATAGTTAAACCTGAATGAGGAACAGTCACAAAATTAATTCAGTCAACAATTTCAGGACTCTATCTTGTGCAGAGCTCGCACTCGAGCTTGACATCAAATAATAGCAAAATTAACACTTTTTAGGTTTTAGCTGACCAAATACAATGAGAACAGGGTTAACTGAGGGTAACCTAAGAGACAGCATGTATGTCGTGTGAAACGAGTGTTTTTATACAGGAGCAAGACCAGACCACTGTCATTACCACATATGGAACTTGCATTTGCATTTCTATTGATGAACCAGAAGCAGAAAAGCATTCACCAAAATCTACATTAACCCTCAAACATTTTTGAAATCAACAGATTGGGAATACCTCCCCAGCACAAACAAAAAGAAGAAAGCTTCTAGACAATAGCTTCTAATAAATAACACTGGAGAGCTGATAGTCAGTTGATTCATCGGTTATTCATTACCACTAGTTTGAGGGGTGAAGATTGAAGAAGACTTATGCAAAGGAACTAAGCTAAACTTGTCAAAGCGAGGCAGAATCACAGTGATAAAACAAAGGCACAGAGTTCAAATGCTCAAATAAATTACATATCAAAATAGCATCTAAAAGAACACCTATACTCTCTCAACTTCAGATTAGTTTCAAACAAATCCAATCATACAAAAAATTTAAGTGGGGATGGGTTATCTTAATTTTCCCAAAAAAACACCATGGGTATAATTCATTTGTTCCTAAAACTCAATGAAAAGAAGAAGAAAAATAAATCAGGGAAATATAGAGCAAAGTGTACAAATTGAGGTTTTTATTACCAGAAACGGGAGGTGCAAACTAAGACAGCCCAGTTGTTAGTATGCATAGCGGCTTCAACAGAAGAAGAATTGAATGCAATCGAACTGTAGAGAAGCAAACATGGTAATAAAAGTAAATGCAAAACTGGTTTGGAATTATAGAAAGTTTCCATCTTGAATTCCACCCGGTTTTCTTTTCCAGTGCACTAACTAATCCAAAAATAAACCGAATGATAAAAATCCAATCTCAGAAATCTGGAGCAAAGCTTGAACCAGCAGAGCCAGAGAAGAAAAACCAAACGACGCCGTTACCAGGTCGGGTAATAAGCCTTTTTTGGTTAACTCAGTCAAAACCCGTTTAATCCTATTTCCGGGTCCAAACCGAACCCGGCTGCAAGTAAAAAAAGGGAAAACTACACCGGTGGTCTCCAAACTATTACCGTCTTCGTATTTTGGTCCTAAAATTATATTTCTTTGGCAAAATCGTCTCTTCTGTTAAATATTTTTTTCTTATTTTTAAAATATTTTGTTATTATTTTCTCTCTCCTATATATATTATTTAAATTTTTTATTTAGACTAATGTGATGGTGACACGTGTCACCACCATAACAAAAAAAATAAATCAAATATGAGGGGGAGCTAGGATTCAAACCCGCATCCCCCACACCCCCAAACATTAAGCCAATGGATTAACCATTGGGCTAAACTCTAATTATTGATATTTTTCAGTGGCATTCTGTTAAAACTAAAGATAAACAAAACATTGATCATTTAGAACGAGTTCTATGGTTGTTTTCTTCCTGAATATGTGATGAGGGTTAATAGCTGACCCATGGACAGAGGGTAGATGAACAGATCATTTATTAAGATAATAAATAGTGATGAAATTTAGAATAAGAGTTTAAGGGTCAAAATAAATTTTTTAAAAGTTTAGAGGCTTAAATAAAAAATTTGAAGGTTTAACTAATATTTTTAATAATTTTGGGAAATTTAATTATAATTTTTAAAAATTTTAAGAGAGAATTTAATTAAAAAAAATTTAAATTTTGAAGTTAATGTGAATTTTTAAAAATCTTAAGGGGACCACATTAAAATTTTTAAAAGGCTTAGGGGCAAAATTTAAATTTCTCAAAATTTTGGGGTGCCATCCCCCTCTAGCCCCATAGAGGTTCTTCCCCTTAAATAAATGAGTATGAACAAAATATGTATGTCTATTTAATAAATAAACGAACACGAACAAAAGTGTATTTAGTTGGTTTATGTTCATGATTAAACTCGTTTATCAACTCATTTATAAACCCATTTACCTGCTTTCCCTTTTTCTTTTATTTTTTTTACATTTTAAATATTGACGAAAGTAGAGACTAAATTGAATACAAGGTGAACATTAGAGTTCAAACTGTGAAGCCTAAGGAGCTTAAAGACTATGGTATAATTTTAACATTTTGGCTATAAACAAATATGTTCATGAACACTAGAGGAACATATTCGTAAACATTAAACGAACATGTTCACGAACACAAAATAAACGAATACAATATTAAAAATTTAAACGAACACGAACCGAAAAATGAACACAAACGAACACGAACAAAGTCTTGTTCGTTCAAGCTCGATTTATTTACACCTCTATCCACGGGCCAAGGGAAGTTGATGATACCATTTCTAAGTAGTTTTCTTGTTTAAATCTTGGTTTCGAAATTTATTGCGATGATTAGTTCCTATGCTGGTGCCTTTTTATTTTCATTTTCCGATTATAATACCTCATGTCATGAGTTCTTGGACTGTTTGGATATGGTATTTTATTCAAAGTTCTGCCTTTGTTGGCAGTAATACAGTGTTCATGGAAAAGAATCAGCTGGAAAAAAGGTTCAGAGAAATAATTGGACTGGGAATACGGTAAAATCCGGAAACGGTTATCTGCTTTAATTATTTTCCATTGACAAAAAAGATGAAGCTAATGGTACAACATAAGTTCAAATTTAGACAACTATGCTAAGTAGGGAACAAAGCCATTCCTCTTTGAATCAATGACCTATATGTGGAAAGCAAAATTTGGGACAAATATTTCTAATTTTAAAGCAAGATAATTGAACACCTTAAGGATCGTTCTCAGTTAACAAGGTTGGAACTTGGAAGGTGAATCTGCAGTCTGCATCTTGGAAGAAGAATTGAAGAAAATGATACGGAGATGCTACCCGTTGCAGTAACCGGATTGGATTAATCCGAACGTGGCAATAAGAAACTAAAGCCTGTGTTCTCACGAATGAGTGACGGTGGTTCGATGTCTGCAATGTCTATTTGTTCCATTGACCTTGATAGGTCATCAACTGAAAATGGTATGCTGCAGAATGATCAAAGTTGTGGGAAGTCAGTTTAGGAACAAGTTCAGAATTCAGATCATTTCCAGGTAATATTTCCGATTAGCTTTCAGAATAATGCATCTCAAATGGAATGAAACATTGGAATAGGGTCAAAAAAATCATCATATAGTGGAAAGAGAAACGCTAACCTTGAATCATCATCCAGCAGGAAGGAATTACTAACTGCATTGTTTGAATCTTCTGTCATCAAGACTCTCATATTGGCTATTACCTAGATGTGGATATATGAGCAAAATCATTATTAAACTACAGGATATCTCTTTAATCTGGGTTTAGAAACTGCATCCTTTGAAACTTACATCCGGGGACACACTATGCGTGCCATACTTGTCATCCCAATACATCGTACTAATACGATACAGCTGCTGTATACTAAGGACCTGCACAGGTGGAAAGTGAACTTGTTTGAGACTTGAGATTCAGGGAAGATTTAAAAGGTAGAGATAATGGTATCTAATTATATGTTACATTTGTATTACTTACCGGACAAAGATCGTGGCTTATTTCATCCAGTGTTTTCTTAGACTTTTGATGTATTACCTAAATCAGAAACAGATAACAACGATGTAAGTGCACCACTTCTTTTATTGTCATAACAAGAAATGGAAGAACAGATTGAAAGTGTTATAAGAATGGGAACATACTAGAAAACCAATGGCCTGCCGTATATGCTTAAGCTCATCCCAAGCTAAACCTGCATACTGCATTTATATATCTATCAAGTTCTGCAAGTACATAGCCTAGAACCAGAAAGCAAATGGGGAGGCAGACTTAAAGATACCTCATCGGTTGCCTCATAACACCAGTGTTCAAGTTCAGCTAATCCAGCTTTTACATATTCACCATTACTGAATGAACAGCATTCTCTCCTCAACAAAAGGCTGCAACAGGAAAGTGTATTGATAAGCCATACAAAAAAATTTCTTCATACAGCAGAACAAACTAAGCATAAAGCATTAAATGCCAGTATGAGCTCTAACCTGTTGAATAGTTGGACATTGATGAACGAGAATATCTGTGTAAACACCTTACGGACTAAGAAGGGAGGTACCTGTAAAGGGGATCAAACAACATTAATCCTTAGGGAAAAGCTGTTTAATCATGCATAGCAATGGTAAAGATATGAATACTCGAAGACCCGGCATACCTAAGTTCAGCTTGGAGTTTGAAAGTATGCTTTATGCAGAAGACAAAATACAGATATGAATAAAAGGGGGGGGGGGGGTGTTTAAACTAACATGATTTTCTTTCAATGTATTCAAGAATTTTCCAAGGCTCTTCACAATCCCTTGCCAGTGAGCAATCAAAGCCTGCTGGCCTGCAGAGTTAGCAACTGATCTTGATGCTCCCTTGACTAAGCTTGCTCTGGATGTTCTTGGTGCCTAGATCATCGTATCCATATTAGTCAAAAAAGTAGTTCTGGTTTATTTCTTCGTATTATTGCCTTCACTTAATCTAATTCAAATATATATTACCTGGATGCACAATCCAAGCAATGGTGAAATTTCTTTCTTCAGATTATCTCTGATCATCCCATATATCTTCTCCACATATGCTGTAAGCTGTTGCTTAAAAAGCAAGGCTGGGTACTTGGCTTCAACTTGCCGTAAAGTGTCCACCCTACTGGTGACACCACCATTAATCAAGGCGAGATTGACGCCTTGTGGAGCTCCACGGAAACTCTTCAAGAAAATAACAGCGACACATGGATTAGTTGCAGAAATGAAATTTCCTGAACATCGTGAGTTGGCATTAGTGAGAAAGCTTTTACCTGAGTCATTCTCCCAAACAAAGTAGCTGATGATGATCGACGTCGTTGTGGAGTCATTCCAGCAGCACCGCTAGCTTTCAACGTGCGCTGGAGTAGCAAGAGCAGTGTGGAGGCATTTGATAACCAATAGGCCAAGATCTCATTGTTATCCGGTGTCTGAAATTCAAATGGAGACAATGAGCTCAAGAATCTGAGGTTTCTGATAATATCTTTTAGAAAAAGTTAGTGTATAAATGCTTGATATTTCAACCTCAATAGCATTGCCTATAGTCTGAATGATCCGATCGAAGACACTCGTTCGCTCAACTTCAAATGACCTCCATTGCAAAAGACATTTATATATGATACAAGCTGCGATAGGTCTGTTCCCTGCATAGCCTAAATGTTGTGTGATACATCGAATGAGCAACTCCTGGTTTTCCTGTTGTTTCTCGTTTAGAGATTTTTGTGGTTTCTCCTCCACTTCACTTGACTCTCTTTGGTTTATTGAGCTGCTGTGAAGATCCTGTTCAAATACATTGATCAACACGAGAATTTTGACAACAAAGAACACCATATATGGGTTTTTTTATTTCATTTGTTTACAGTTTACTCCTCTTCATGATGATCATAGTGCAAAGTTATAGCAGTGTTTACTCACAATGGGTACCCTTGGTTCTAGATGCCCACTTTCAGAACCTCTCTGCCAATCATTAGACAGCAGGTAAATTTCCTTAGCCTTTTGAGACAGTAAAAGTTAAAATGGAAATACTCAGAAGCTCCTTATTCTGAATACCTGCAAAATCGATCTCGAACGCCCTGAAAGGAATTTATTGGGAGTCATAGATACAGCCTGTTGCCGTAGTACTTTATTCTCCGATTCTATATTAGCGAGCTTCTCTTCTAACCTGATTTCAAGTAATAATGTCAGGAAGATTTTAATGTGGTTGATATATGGAAGTGAGCAAGAACACTAACAGTATAAAACCCATGCATTATATGTTCTTGACAAAAAAAAGTGAGCATTTATAGTATACTCGTAAGGCAAATTATTGTTCATGCACTACCCTCTCATTGTGTCTTGGAGTTGTTTAAATTTTTTTTCTGTTTCTTCCAATTTTTTTGCACTTTCTTCACTTGACTCTTTGAGTTCATTGTATTTTTCTTCTGCCTCGTCTGCTCTCTTTTTCTCTGAGTCCAATGTGGCCTGTTGGAAATAACAACAATGTCACGTCATAAGCTCTTATTTTTCAAGTATATAATGTCTGTCTTAGAGGAAATTGTTCATGTTTTATTACTTGATCCATTAAAAGAAATTAAGTATTAACTGAAAAGTAGACCTTTCTACCTTTAGGGTCTCCAATTCTTCTGTTAAAGATTCAATTTGCTTCGTATCTTCAACTAAAACTTCTTTCTGTTGAACAACAGGAGGCGCTTCTTCGACGACTATCTTTGCAGACTGCCGTTCTTTTTCAAGCAATTCATTGGTTTCATCGATTGTTTTCTGCATTTCTTGCAATTGACTTTGCAGTTTTGCTACCTCCTGAGCTTTTGCTTCTTCTAAATCAGTCTGCATAAATGGTTTCAAGACTTTCCTTGAACATATATCAAAAAAGCAGTACAGAATACAAATATAATCTCAGCAGATTCCAAAACACTTAACAGCAAATGCAATTCAATAATGTTGACACTAAATATGTTTTGAGATACGTTGTTGTATAGACCACAACCAAACTTCCAGTAGAACTGTCATGTTTCATGTTTTAGCAGTTCTTTACCTAATATTATCAATCTGCAGAATTAAACCATTACCCTTAAACGTTTCTCGAGCTGTAAACGCCATGTAAGTTCCTCCACGTTCTTTTCAAGCTTATCCTTTGCTTCTTTTAGTGCACCTGTTTCCCTTGCAGCCTACATAAAAACCAAGGGGAAACGGAAAGCATTAATAGAAAGAATGAAGTGCAGTCCCATAATCTTACTGAACAAAACACAGATCAGTTGGTTAATGATGTTACTTCTATAACATCATTTTAAGACAGCAATACAAAAGATCAGTTGATGGACATAGAGAACACAAAAAGACTCAAAACCTACCAGATAAGATGGATTATTTGAAAGAAACAAATTTATAAGACTATAAAAGAAGATAATCCAACACAGACCATTTTGAGCTTTCTAAGCTCTCGTCTTGCAACTCTTCCCCTCCACCTGGTTTGTGTCACTATACATCCTCTTGTGAGCTTCTTATAATATGTGACGGCTCTACGACAGCGCCATTGAGCCTGCAATGTTTCATTTATCCAAATTTAAACAAGGACCACTCTCAAAAGGATAGACAAGTGGCAAAATTTTCAAGCAACCTAATATGATTTAGAATATAACCTGAACCAATGTTGCAGCTTTATTCAACTTCCTGGATCTGAGTGCCTTACGAGCAGCCACTGTCCTTATACCTGTCTGTATGACAAGGGCAGATACATGGATTTTCTTATAGGCTTGTCTAGATTGGTACCTTCTTGTGTTCTTCTGAATTTTCAAAGCTGCAGACTGACTTCTCTTGTTACCATAAACGTTGCTAGCCAATCTTCCTACAGATTTATACGTAAGGCAGTTGATTAAAACATGCTAGACGTATCAGTTCCCCTATATCTCCTTTCCCATTCCCCGTAGAAGAGTAATTCAATATGAAACGACAAGATACTATTGAAAACCACCAAAGCATACACTAAAAGACTGAGCTCATTCCAGTAGATTTCTTTTTGACATTCACCTCTACATATAGCCTGAAGATCAACAGAGGCCTTTCGTATTGCAAGGAATCTTTTACGAGATATATGAGTACAAATGCGCCGCTGTATGATTTTGGCAGCACTACCGAGTATTTCTGACCTCTTTGCATCTAATTCTGCCATCTGACCAGCTCTCAGAAAGACCTTTGTTATGCCTATCTGCAAAAACCATTTTGAGGTCAATTAATGGTGCTTCCTTACTACAATATTACAAATACAAAGTATCAATGTATGCAATTTTCGGTTCCTACAGCATATAGAGAAGATGCTAAAGGACATATGACAAACAATAGAACAGTTCCAATGGTTGCATTAAAATTGTTGTATTACCTGATATCCTTGAAGTCCGGCCTTGTCCATAATCTTTTGGCACACAGATTTTTCATCATAGCTGCTTGTGGATAAAATCAATGAGAAGAGAATTGACATTAGTTTCTAATTGTAATCAGCAGGGTGCAACAGTAAAGTCTTAAGTCCAACATCCACTGTCAAACAGAATTACACCATTTTCATGACAGTTAATTGTGATTTTAAACTAGAAGAGATCACTTACTTTCCTTCCAAAGCCTCGGGAAGAAGAAGCCCGAATCGGTTAATGAATTCAAAGAAAGCTCTTCGAGTTGGATACCCAGCCATACTGATTCTGATTGCCTCTAGAACACCCTACAAGACCAACTTCTAGTTAAAAAGAAAACATCTAAGCAACAAGATAGGATTGTTTTTACAAAACCAGTTCTAATCAAATCATAAAATAAGAAATCTGTACTCACGCCACAGCGAAGTTGTTGCATGACATTGACATTCTCAAATATAGCAGGTTTAAGTTTGTTGTTTGGCTTTACACATCGGATGTAGTGAGGTTCCGTAGAGTTTAATGTATCCATTAGAGATTGTAGTTGTAGCTGCAGCATCATTTATCAAAAAAGTGTTAATCCACAAGTTCTTACAGGCTTACAGTATATAACGAGTTATATGAGGCAGTGTAAAGATAAATTCAGTCGATAGAAGGGGCTCAACCAAAATCATGAAGGCAAACATAAAGCAAAACTACCTTAAAACGAGAACCGATTGAGGAAAACTTGGATGATTTTGATGTTTCTTCTGGAAGTGGAGGGAAAAGGCCTGCTACAAATGAACATTTGGAAGCACTCAACAAGTCTTGATGTTCAGGAACCACATAATCCTTGTTTTTGTCCAGAAATTGATCAGATTGGTATAGGACCTGAAAAGGAATGTTGTTTGAAATCATAAGTGACATGTCGGCTCCAACTATTTACCCGTAAACACTTTGCTAATGGAACATACCTCTCCAGCATAATGAGCAATGGTGAAATCAGTGCGAGACAATTTTGGCTTAATGAATCTCTTGTGGTTCTTAAACGTCTGATAGAGCTTGTTTGCAAAAGTTTCATGAGTTGATTTCGGGAACATGCTGAAAAATAAATAAGGTGTAGTTAACAAGACAGTAATTATGCTTTTCATCAACTAGCAGCTTAAACTGAAGTTATGTAATGAATTACAGATAAGTTTCTTTGAGTAGAAGTAACAAAATTTTGAAGCAAATACATGAAAGAACAATATTATACCAAGCTTCATCTAGAAGAGCAATAATTCCTCCAGGTTTCTGCCAATATAAGGAAAAAATATCTTTAAGTAAAATAATGAAGAACAATAGAAATTAAAAATTTAATGGTCAACATGCATTATGCTTAGGGGACTAACCCTTTCAATAAGGTCCAGGACATCCTGATTATCAACGAACTCGATGTAGCTCCAATTGATCTTCTCTTTTGTGTACTCTTCTTGCTCCATCTTAAACACATGCTGAAGAATATATACCAGAAACACTTAATTTATAGTTGCTGACTGAAAAATAGATCAAATGGTCAACATGTTTTTAAGACCTTACCTGATTGAAATGCTGTTGCAGCTTCTCATTTGTGAAGTTAATACAAAACTGCTCAAAGCTGCATGGTGAGATACCATGAAATGAAGTCACAAGACTGCTTAACTGATTGAAAAGGTAGTTTTCTGCAATATCTCAAATACAATACTCCATCTATTTATTAAGGCTACAACCATTGAAGCATACCTGTTAGCCTTAAAGCTTTCGAAACCATAGATGTCGAGGACTCCTATTAAAAATTTTGAGTTTGGATCTTGTCCTATTGAATTATTAATTTTATCCACCAGCCTGCATACAAGGAGATGCAACTTAGCATTATCTCGGCATCGCAAATTGTTCTGCTTTGCCTTATCATGTGAGACTATCTCATGTTGAAGCTTCTCACCAGTCAAACAATCGTGAATAAATTGTTTTAGCCAAGCCATCCCTGTTTATTGTAGCACTTTGAGGATCGAGGCTTCTCTTTATAACCTCCTCTGGTGTGACCATAACACGCTTACATAATGCATCTTCTAAGGCCTTAGCATCACACCTGAAATGAAGTGAAACTAGATAATTAAACGAATATGAAAGTGAAGATACAAGAAAATATGACCTTGTGACATGAAGAAAAAGCACATACATGAGAAGCTCTGCTGTTGTTTGCAGATGGAACTTAGCCTGGTCATCTTTCGGAAGTGATGAATCAGCGTCCTTTCCTTTAGCAAAAATAATGTTTCCAAGATGAAGAATTGCAGCAACGACTCTGAAAATGGCTTCCTGAGAAAGAAAAAGGACTCTCGTTCCTCGTTTTTTTATCATAAAGCAGCTGAATACTTGAAGCTTAAAGTGTTATACCTGCTCTTTGCCACTAATCCCAACAATATCCATAGCTCTCCGTGTATCGAGATATTCTTGGGCATCACTTACACCAACCAGTTCATAGCACTTTGACTGGTTAAGATAGTGATAGTTTTTGGGGCTTCCCAGCTTGTACTTTTCAACTTCCTGCTAATGATACTAACTTAATCCCCAATGGGGAAAAACTAAAATAGCTAATATTCATCAGTAGTCAGATAATCTCACAAGAAGCCGAAAAATTACCTCCTGTGGTGCAGCACAAAGAAGATAAAAACAGTGGTAGTTGCGCTCGGGGTCAGAAACTTGGCAAACACGAGATCTCTCTAGAAGGTAAGTTCTGATGGCAGCTCCTGATATTCTTCCATGCTTATCAAATTGGATCTCAACGAATTTACCGAAACGACTGCACCAGCATTAGTACTAGGAAAGATCAGTGTCAAACCATATAAATAGATCAGTTGGATACAAAGAAGTGCCCAACCTGGAATTGTTATTTCGAACAGTTTTAGCATTGCCAAATGCTTCAAGAACTGGATTTGACTACAATCAGATAGAATAATGCTCTTATCAGTTGTCATGCAAGAAATCAGGGAGACATTTTTGATGGAAGATAACACGAGTTAAAGTTATTGATCATACTTCTAGAACTTGTTGTTCAACTGTCCGTCCTTCGGTGGCAACTCGACCACCTAGATAGGCAAGGTATCGCATAAGCATCTTCGTGGTCTCCGTTTTACCTGCTCCACTTTCACCACTAACCAGAATTGAATTGCTTTTTCCTTCATTAACCATTGCCCTGATTGAAGTTAAGATAATTCTTTAAAACTTGTTCATCGGTTACCCAAAAAAAAGCGTAAAGTAAAGAAGAACAACAATAACCTGTATGCAACATCAGCAACCGCGAAAACATGAGGACTTAGTTCCCCAAATGGGGCTCCCTTGTATTGTTGCATCATATGAGAACCATAGATGTGTGCCAATTTTTGGAATGGATTAATAGCAATTAATATATTTCCTGTATATGTCTGCCATCAGGCATCAACAGTATGTCAAATATTAATATATAGAAAAAAATCCCGAAAAAACAAAACTAAGAGCTGTGATTACATCAAGGGAAGAGAAAGCTTACATAAATTTCATTGAGTTCATATCTAGTTCTCAGATTCTGCAGAACTCCAGGTTCATGTAGATAAGATAGCTTTGTCATGTCATCAACTCCACCAGGAGCAGCTTCCATGTCTTTCGGATATATTTTCGATAACTTTGCAGTGATCTTAAAGTTAACCAACACGACAATAGTCAATCTCAGTACAAGGAAAACACAAGTAAAATACATTTTACACAACACTAAAGCCTGTTAGACTCTTCATTTTTCTTCAAACACATATTGGAACATGGTTACAAGAGTATGATCTTTCAAATATAAAAAAGAAAAAACTCGGAGATAAAAGTACCCAAGTCGGACATATAGTCGAATACATTACACTCATCCCAAATCCGGGTAAGAGAAGTTGGTTAATGTAGGAAATGAAGCATACCGTTTTTCCATTAGAGGCTTTAATCTCGGCATCTTTTCCGGTAATTTTCGAAACCACCCCATCGATCCAAGATTCATCTGGGTCTTCAGCCCAGACGTGAGAACCTACAGTGATATTTACAGTTGCCTGCAATCAAAAGTATCAAAAACATTATTAACATTATAGCAAACAAAATTTTTCATTTAATAACAGAACATTCATAATGTCAAACGAATCAACACTTTTAATGCTTCATTTCATATGTATACACACACAACAAAGCAATTAACTTTTATCATCTTGTACGAATAGTTACAACTGCACATCTTATTAGACATGTCATATATTCATATTGAACAGGGAGAATGTCACGCGTAAGAGAGACAGTAGCACTGCAGACATATATTCAACTAGGCTAAAGTTCGAATCTCAGCATTTGTTATCTCTTTTATACACATAAAAAGAATATGAATAAGAATATAATCGAGTAGTATACCATTGTAAAGCTCTCAATCCGAAGCCTGGCAATGCATGGTTAGTTTCTTCCTTGAAGCAAACCTTAGATCTAACTCCGAAAATCGGAGCATGGCTCGAAAACAATTCACTTCCTAACCAAAACTTTTGCCTCTTAATTTGATATCAACCCAAGGTTAAAGATCCAAAAAGAAAAAGGAAACAACCCAAGTTTTCAAACAGTTTATTCGATTGCAAGGAAATTAAGCTCCGAAACATAATTAAGATCCCCCAGTTTCTTGAAAAAGAAACCGCAATTCAATGCAATGTGAAAGTAATTAACTTCTGGGGAAAATTAAGAGTCGGAGAGAAAAGAGTGGCGAGTTATTTGTGTTGTATGGAAGTGAATGATGGGTTATTGAGAATCAGACATTGTTCAACAATACCGTTATGTTCGGTTTTTCTTTTACCTTGGTTTTCGCGCCAAGTTCGTGGTTCCTAACCCATCATTGATCATTTATTCATGGATTTGTAAAGTGATCATTTTGTGATAAATTTATAATGTTGGTGATTGTAATATGATTTTTCAAACATCAGTAGATAAAATGAAAATTTATTAAAACATTAATGACTTTATATTTAGTTTACCTTTTATTTATTGATGTAATAACAAATATAACTTTAAATATTGGATTAGATCCAATACACTAGCGGTGGAAACTTTTAATTTTCACAAGCATTTTAGTTTTAAAGTTTAGGTGTAGTGGTTTAGAATTTATGGGTCAAGGTTAGGGTTTAGGTTTTAAGGTAATATGTTAAGGATTTAGGTTTTAACCTATGAACCCTAAATTCTAACTTCAAACCCTAATTTTTATTTACACTCGCTAGATTCTAAACTACTAAACCTAAACCCTTAAACCCTACACCCTAAATTAAGTCTTTAAACCCTAAAACTAAGACGCTTGTGGAAATTAAAATTTTTTACAACTAGTGTATCAAATAATTATCCTTAAATATTTACTCATCGGGTGGATTTAACTTTTTTTCAAGACTAAATTTATCTATTTTTTAGGTTAAAGAGTTTATAATTTAGGGTTAGTAGATTAAATTTAAGGTTTAATGTTAGAATTTAGGATTTAAAGGCTAGAGTTTAAGTTTAGAGTAATATGGTTAGAAATTTAAATTCTAATTTTAAACTCTAAATTCTAAACTCCTAAACTTTTCGGTCTAAATTAAACTCTTAAACCTTAAAACTAAAACTAAGACGTTAGTAATTTTTTTTATTTTCGCCGGAGTACATGTATAATTACCTTTTTTAATCAAATTAATATACTTCTAACATGAACAATGATTAGGATGTTAGATTTTCCGTGCACGTATAATTTAATAAATGGCGTGACTAATTTTAAATCATAAAAACTATATTTAAAAATTAATATATTATAAAAGAAAATTGTAGATGATGTATAAATAGTGGGATGGAAATCGTTTTCCATTTAACTGTCTTTTTTGGTGTCTTACTTTAAAATAATAAGTTTACAGTTTAGAGTTTATGGTTTAAAGTTAATATTCATGGTTAGAGTTTAAAAAATTAGAGGTATAGTGTATTTTTAGAGTATAAAATTTAGAGTTTAAAATGTAAAATTTAAGGTTAGGATTTATAATTTAATTTTTTTAATATTTTTTAGTGGATAGCATATAAAGAAACATAATTAAAAACAAAAATATTTTGTTCATAAATGATGTAGATAAGTAATAAATATTAGGATGAGTCTACCACGTGCGACGAACACCGATGAACACCACTAATGATGAACACCGATGAACACCATTAAATTAATTAATAAAGATTTAAAATTTTAAGGACCCATCATACAATTAATAATTATTTTTAAAAATTCAATTAAATTATTTTTCATATATATTAAAATTTTATTTTTTAATAAGGGTAAACTATATATTTAGTACCTCACCTATTTTCGTATTTCTATTGAACCCTCATTATTTAAATATTATTTCAATTTGACCCTATTCTTTATAAAAAATAATTTAACCCTTAACCCTCAACCTAAAACCCTAAACTATTAAACCTTAAACCCTTAACCTCTTAAACCTATACCATAAACCATATACCATTAAAAATAATTTCACCATCATCGATTCAATTCAATTCAATAAATTGTTGAATTCTCCTAAAAAATTAATTAAATTATGGTGTAGGTGTGAAACTGTGTTATGGTGGGGATTAATTCGCGGAACTCGTCATGGGTAAGCCGGAAGGGACGATGAGGTAGTGGTCGGTGGATTTGGAGTTGGACGTTGAAAAAGAAGGCTCGGCGGCCATGGAGATGGAGAGGAGGAAGATAAGAGACAGACAGGTTTATCGGAGACTTATATGGGAAATCTATTAATTAACTGTAAAATAAATATATGAGAAATTATTATTATTATTTTTGAAAAAGGTGAGGGGACAGGTGGGTTTGGGGTCAGAGGGTTTGATGTTGGTTGCTTGACAGATCAATCTTTGCAATTCTTTTAGTTTTGTTTACCTTATTTTCTTATTTTTATGATTAATTATCTTAATTTCTAACTCAATTATCGAATAACTTAAATTTTTTAGGGTATAAGTTGAATTGAATTGAATCGATGATGGTGAAATTATTTTTAATGGTATATGGTTTAGGGTATAGGTTTAAGAGTTTAAGGGTTTAAGGTTTAATAATTTAGGGTTTTAGGTTGAGGGTTAAGGGTTAAATTATTTTTTATAAAGAATATGGTCAAATTGAAATAATATTTAAATAATGAAGGTTCAATAGAAATACGAAAATAGGTGAGGTACTAAATATATAGTTTACCCTTATTAAAAAAATAAAATTTTAATATATCAAAATAATTTAATTGAATTTTTAAAAATAATTATTAATTGTATGATGGGTCCTTAAAATTTTAAATTTTCATTAACTAATTTAATGGTGTTCATCAGTGTTCATCGTTAGTGGTGTTCATCGGTGTTCGTCGCACGTTGTAGAATTTTCCTAAATATTATATGTGGTTTTATCATACAGATTATCATGTTAATGTAGTGAAAATATTAATAGTTTAATTAATATTTTTGTTAAAAATTTTAACTGTTCAACTCTAGTTTTTTCTCTCTAACAATCATGTGCCGTCTACAATATTTTTTAATTTTTTTGTATTAGCCGGCGATCGGCAATCGCCTAGTTATTGATTGTCGTCGCTGGTATTTATTATTTCTTTTATTTTTTTTCTTTTTTACTTTCTAATAAGAATCTCTGTCTTTATGGCACACGTTTTCTCTGTCCTTATGACACATGTTTTCTTCATTCTTGTGACATGTTTTTTTTATTTTTGTGGTTTTGTTTCATCTATCATTGTGGCATGATTCAACATACTCTGGCGGTCGATCGTTACTCGCATAGAGTTTTTAATCGGCGCTAGTTCTGATTATGATTTTGTCGGTAGTCACGCAAAGGTACATCCCCACTCGGTTGATGGTTGTTTGCCGATGTACCAATCTTGGGTAGCGGAACATTCTGTCTGATAGTATGAATCGCTCACCACTCATTTTTCATCAGTTATAAGTCCCAATTGGATAGAGACAACGAGATTCAGGAAGCTTCTGAATTTTGATGGTATGCTTATCTTCTATGGTTATAATAAAAGTTTAGTGGTCATATTTAAAAAAAAATTATCATTTTTGTTAAATATAACAATTTAACTAAAAAAATAAAGGTTGAAGACAAAATTTAATTGAAAAAAATCAAAAACTCTCAACATATTGACAAAACTGTATATATCTTAAGGATTAAATTTATTATTATATAAGTTTAATTGTGAAAATACATAATATAATTTTAATAGTGAAATATGCCTTTGGCAAATGGAGATTTCAGTGTAAATTTATGTTGCAACTAAAATTTATGCAGGAAACTGATGTTACAGTGACTGTATACGTAGATTAAAACTGGGATCAATATCCTTAAGAAAGGTTTCGAGTTTGAGTACTGTAGATGAAAAAAAAAACGTTCGTAAAACTTGTCTTATTTAGAGATCCGACCCAATTTGACTCCGGATGTAATAAGGACTTGTATAATTGCTAGGCATCATGGACTAATTCAGGGTGTGCAAATGAACAGAGCGTTTGACGAATTATTCGTATAATTTTTGATTGTGTTTGTTTATTAAGATAAATAAACGAGTATAAACAAAATTTTTATGTTCATTAACGAACGAATACGAACAAAGGTGTGTTCTTATGTTCACGAACAAGCTCGTATATAGGATCATTTATAAGCTCATGTATAGGCTCGTTTATAAGCTCATTTATAAGCTTGTTTATAAGTTCGTTTATAGGATGAAAATGCATGTGGATGTATCTAAATACTACTTTTTGTTGTTGCTAAGGATGTTATATAAGTTTTATATTGAAATGTAAGTTTTATTTATTTATTGTTAATTTAGTTAATATTTTTAAACATATAAACAAACATTCGCGAACAAATAAACGAACACGTTCGTGTACACTTAAACGAACACGTTCGTGAACACTAAACAAACGAACATGAACACCTTCAAAAATAAATAAACGAACAAGAACACGATATAAAAAATTTAAACGAACACGAACCGAACATAAACATCTTTAAAAATAAACAAACAAACACAAACATAACCTTGTTTGTTCAAACTCGGTTCATTTACGCTCCTAAATTTAGACCCAAAAAAAAATCTTAGAGTTGGGTGCAAATGGAAAGGAAGAAGCTTGTAATTTTCATATGCAATCTCTGCAAATGAGCATCAAAATTCATCCACTGAAACATGGTCCAAACAGAATCATAATAACCACATTAAAGTAAAAAATACAAAATCAAGCAAAGTTGAAAGATGAGACCTTACAAATTTACATATTAGATTACCATAAGATGCAGTGTCTCACACTTTAAAACATAAGGCCAAAATGTGTAAGATCCAAAGCTATTTTCTTGCATCAGGAACAAGTTCCTTGAGCAAGAAAACATTTTCCGTCCTCTCTTTTTTCTCCTTGCTAAATTTATCTTCGTAACTAACTCGACTAAATCCGACAATGAAACAAACCGATAGGTCCAACCGTTGTTACCTTTCAGTTCCCCTCGTCGGTTGTTTTTAAGTAAAGGGTTTCACCCCCATCACCACCCTGACCTCCGGAGCTTCCTCCACGGCCTTCAGCTGCTCCGGCACTCCCAATATCTTGCTTGCTTCCACCTGCCATTGGCCTGCCACCATGGACGCCTTCTCCAGAAGAACCGCGTCCGAAATCGGGAAACCCTCCAGCGCCAAGGGCTCCACTGCCACCTGCAGTGCTAGACTCAGTTTGCAGCATGTGAAGGCCTGTGCTTCCACCGGAGTTCATGCCGAGCTGACCGTGCAAGGCTTGCTGTTGTTGCAGTGCAGAAAATGGTTGCTGAGCATACAACATTGAGGACCGTGCAGCCATAAGCGATTGTTGCGTCATCTGTTGAGCTTGTTGGTGCTGCATGTAGTGTCCAGCTCCTGGCTGCATAATGCCACCGGATGGAAACTAAAAGCAATTGACAAAGACAATTACCGAATGCACGTACCACTTGAAAGAAAACTGTTTGAGGGATCTAGAAATGGATTGGTACCTGCGAATGCACGGTAGGCGGTTGGGGTTGAGAATCCGCAATTGCAGCCAGGTACATGAGGTTTCGCTGCAGCCTTGCTTGGTTCCTGCAAAAATCGGAGCTAGTTAGTGACCCTTCGAAGACCTAAACTACAAATATATTTGTAATTTATAGTTGGCTTAAATTAGATATGCATCGATTCTTAAGACTATCTTATCGCAACCGGATAGAAGAGTTGAGTCGAAAGGTCATGCAGAAGTGAACCTCAATATGCACTGATTTATAATCACTTGCTTAAATTACAACTACCAACTTCTCGGACTTCTGTTGGTAGGTTAAGCTTAGCAAATTCAGGTGGATTCAAAACCTTGCCAAATATGAAAATCTCATCGGAAACGAATGGAAATAAAGGCTTGACAAACCAGAAAAGGGAGTAAAATTTGACTTTATAACCATAAAGAGACATAGAAAGAATACTGAATCCACCAACTAGCTAAACTCGTATTTGGAACCTTGGCTTCAATACCATATTTTGCTATTGATAGATACTTTAGTAGGATTTCATATTTACCGAATAAGGCTTATTTGCCGAACCTCTTGCCAGAAGAGAAGAAAGTCAGGAACAAATTAGCAATGCAGTCATCAGATTAGTAGCAAATATTAAGCATAGGATATTACGGACTAAAAATACCTGAAACTTGATTTTGATGGATATCAGAGACCAAAAATTAACACTTACTCGGCACATTCACTCAATTTCCCGGAATTCTGACTCTCGACAATTTTCAAGATCAATGACTTGTTCTCATCAAGATACTGCAAGCATCAAAATGAAGTCATTGAACAAATTAAGATGCAGTACATAGAGCTTCAGAATCTTAGTGAAAGTTCCTCCGGGGACATAAAACAACTGAACAACCATTTTGATCCATAACCAGTCTTAAGTAACTCAAAGCATCACCGGCTTAATTATTAGTAAGAAAACAAACAGGGGATTATCTCAAAATGGCAACCAAATCTATGTATCATAGGATTTACCTTAATCCGAAAGCCTGATTTCATTTGACCAACTATACAAGAAAGTAATGTTTGCATACATTAATAAAGATTCCTTCCGACATTCTTCACCCGAACAACTAGTAGGATACTGTGGTAGTTTCAGAAAGATTTAGGTTGTAAAGCATGTTGTGACACCGGGAAACACATTAAAACATAGGAAAGCATATAGAAAGGACCACGGATAAACGATCATCGAGAAAGGACCACATAAACCAGAAAGGGACGTATCGAAAGGTCATTGTGTCAAATGGAACTAATGCAGGACCACTGCAGAGAAACATTAAGAACTGAAGTCATGGGCCCCTAGACCACCGAGGTAACAAAAGATTGCAAAACTTTTCCATGCATAACAATCCGAATCCGAACAAGTTTATTAGTATTAACAAGAAAAGAGTTCACATTAGAAATCTCAAACACATATTCTCCTTAGAACCTCCAATTAGAACAAATCCTCACTATATTATCCAGATAGGTCCAAGAAAATGGTTTTTTTTTCTACGGTTCTCCACATTCACATTCACTATTGCAGTTCAGTGACCGTCAGCCGCCGGCGCAGCAGGCAGTAGAAGAAGAATCTTACTTCTTCTGGTATTGTTTCTAGTGAGTAGCTAATCATCTGAACTTTTGTATGAACAATTTAACATACTTTACCAATTCCAACAAAGAAACTTCCTTGTCATTCTGAAGTTCCGAAATAATCGAAGTATATAACATATCAATTCATCACAAGGAAGTAGTCATTTAGAAAGAAATTGGAATAAGAACAGCTAACACCAGAAAAAAACATAAACAGTAGAACAAGTAGACTATAGGGTGAAGCATCACATGCTGCTAAATGGCTGATCAATAAAAAGAAATAAAGAATAAAACATATATGAACCATAGTAACTGGAAAATAAGTTCCAATTCCAAAATGACAAATACCCAAACCCATATACCAAATGCCTGCAAATTTCAGGATGAAAATAACATTAAAAACTATATGCATAGTAACCTACAAATTACCAGTAAAAATTTCTCCTTAAAATCCATGAAAATCCATCATACATACATACATACATACATAAGTTGAAATCCACTTACCAACAACAGTCATCAAACAAAAGGAGGAAAAATAATATTCTTTTTTTCAAGCAATAAAAAGAAGAATGCAGTTTCTTCCATTAATCTTTCACTAATCAAAGGAAAAAAGAATGAGAGCGGGAAGAATAAGTATTAAGAAAATAAAAATAGATACTCATATCACATACATACATACATACATACATACATACATACATACATACATACATACATACATACATACATACATACATACATACATAAATATGTACATACATACATACATACATACATACTGATCAAGAACAGATAGAATAGAAGAAAAGGAAGAAAGCAAGGAAAAGGGGAAGACCTGTTGAATATGATCAGTGGTGACATTGTTGGGATAATAAGCTGCCATCATGGGCTGCATCTGCATCAGGTGCTGCTGCATTTTCTTTCTTTATATCCACACACACAAACTCTATCAAAATTAAAAATAAAAACAAATCTTTGTCTCACTCGCTCTTTCTCTTTTAAATAAATAAATAAATATATATGTGTGTATGTATATGTTCAAGTCCAAAACACACTGAGCTGAAACAGGAGAATCACTGCAAAAGAAAATAATTTGCAAAGAAAGAGAAAAAAAAATAGAGAGATACCCTTTGCTGTTTTCTATGTTTCTTCACTTTCTATGCTCAGTTTCTCACTTACTCAGCTCATTGAAAGCTCACCTTCTTTTTCAGTAGGAAAAAAAGAAAAGGGTTTGCCTTTTTGGGTTGTTTCTGCTGTCGGTTGCAACCTTTTTTTACTGTGTGAGCGTAAGAGAGAATGGAGACAGGGACTGGGAGAGAGAGAGGGTCACGTGATGGCTGATACAGAGAATTGAGAGAGACAGAGCAGAGCTGCAAATTCAAACACTAGGAAAGTGAAAGGTCCCCCTTGCAATTTTTAAGTAATTTTTTATCAGACAAATTTTTTTAAATAATTAAAAGAAGAAGAAAAACAGGGAAAAAGATTTGGGTTTTTATAACCATGTGATTACCTTATCTCTGGATTATGAGGTCAAAAGTTTAATTTTTATTAAAAGGAATGAAATGCATTTCATGTCCTTTACCTCTCACTGCTATAAAATATTAGTCACTGCAACCGGCGACGAATATCTTGACTCAAACTAAAAAAAATGGATTTTTATCACATTATTACATTTCATTTCGACGTAGGTTATTCAGGATGATTTCGTCTGTTGGTGTTAAGTGTTAACACCAGTTTGGCCTTGTCTCCGTACTCAAACACACAAAACACATAGGTTATTCCAGTTCGTATGATATTTACAGTTTCATTAAGTTTAATTAATAGCACGAGTTGACTTAAATCAAAACCTCAAAGGGATAAAGTAAATTTTTACTCTTTAAATTTGTCAATTTTTCAATCTAATTTTTTTAAATCAAAGACGAAATCAAAGGGATAAAGTAAATGTTTTTTTTATTCACAGACGAAATCAAAGATGGAATTATAGGTTCAAGTTGTTAGACTTTAAAACTAACAAGATCCTAAAAAAGTAGTTAAACCAAAAATATGGAGTACAATTCTAAACAGATTATCTACAAAAGACATGCTCGTTAAAGTGGGAAAATAAATTGATAATTGTTGTTTATTTTGTCAAAATCATCTACCAATAGTGAGTCAGTATACTAATTGATGTTAAAAATATAGTTAGGAGTTATTTTTGGTTGCTTTTACTAAACCAAACACACTTTTTTAAATAAAAACAACCAAAAACACTCTACTTTTGAGTGTCAAAACTTTAATTTATCCATCTTTTTAACTTTTCAAACCTTGATTTGCTAAAAGTTATTTTTTTTTTAAATTTTGCAAAACTTTACCTACCACAGTCCACAACCAAAAACAAAGTCTTAGTATAAGACCTGAGGGGGAACTTATTATTCCTGCTGAAATTGTATTTTGTTTGGAACATTTAGTAGTAGATGATTTGGTGTTTTATTAACAAAACAATAAAAAATTAATGTGTTTGATGAATTTTAATCATGTTTTTATGATTTATTAATAAAATATTAAATTAATTGTTCAAAGTAATGTACATGTTTTTGTTCTATAGGAGTCTATTTTTTTAGATTTCAGTCATGGCTCTGAAAATTTTTAAGACGGCTTTGGTAAGCAACTTGGTACCGTTGAAGCATGTCTCGAGTTTAATGCATTATGTATGCATAAAATTCCGTTAAAAAATTCATCCTTTAAAATCAAGTATGAGGCTGAGTCGGTTTAGATTAATTATAACGTACCACAACAACAAAAAATTGATGTTTAACCATTTGGCGGTGCTTATTCTAAATTTGCAACATTGTCACCAACGTACGTATGAGTTATGACCTCTATAAATTAACTAGGACTAGGAAATCAAGATTGACCAAAATAATTAAATAAAAGAAAACAAAGTGTACACAAAACGAAGATCATTGAGAGGAGAAAAAGAAGTACAAAAATGGGGAAATTGATTTAAAAGAGAGAGAGGGGAATTGGGGGACCCCGAAGGTTCACAAATCACAAGCAATAGAGATAGTGCTGTCCAGTTAATTCCTAACAATGTTTGGGTTATAAATATTCGTAGACTTGGAGACAACCAGGGTAAGATACTCCTCTGTCATTTTCTCTTTTATTTCAACCACCGTTCTAACTACAATTCCGTCTAAATTTACAGTGACAAACGGTTAAATACACCTCAACGATCTCAATCTTCTCTCTATTTTCTTTATTCGGTGTCTACTTATTTACGACATCAACAAGTGTCTTGCCCTTTGCCTTTTTGGCTGAGTATTTTTCAATATTTATTAGTAGGGCTCTGCTCTTAATATTCAACTTTTTTTTCTAATACTTGTTATTAAGGGCCTATTTTTTAATATTTGTTATTAGGGGCTGATTTTTTCCCGATATTTATTATTAGGGGTCTACTCTTAATATTCAATTTTTTATAGTATTTGTTACTAGGGCTCTAATTTTTTTTAATATTTGTTATTATGGGCATAATTTTAAGGTAAAATTTTGATATACATGCTGGTAAAACTAATATTCGTGGTAAACATGAATTCAATGAATGAAATCATGAAGGTGATCGACGGTCTCAGGTTCAGCTCCCCCTGGCATGATGGATGGGTAGCTTCTCTCTGGTTTTTGTACTCCTAGCTTTTGCTCTCTCTTCTGTTTTTTTTAAATTATATAAATTCAATTTATTTTTACATATTTACTTTATGATTTATTCGAAAATTCATATAATTAAAATAAAAAAAATTGATACACAGTCCGTGTAAATTAAAATTTATACGTGTTTATCAAAGTTAGGGGTTATAAATTTAGTTTAGAGGTTTAGGTTATAGTGTTTAGAATTTAATATTAGGGTTAGAGTTTGAGTTTAAATTTTAAAAATTAAGATGTTATGATTAGGGTTTTAGGTTTTAGACTTCAAAAAAACTTGTGTAAAAAAAAATTACACAAACTGCGAACCAAAATATAACTCAATTAAAATTGTATAGCTTTTTATCGACTGAGTCTTAACTTGAGCAACATCGTTATTATAATATAGAAAGATATAGATTTGAGCGTGCTAAATGCATAATATTTCCTCCAATTTGAATTAAGAGATTTTATTTAGTTTAAGTATTGTATAAAAATGGTTTTAGTTTTTTAAACAAGTAATATTGTTTTTATATTGATATTATAAATAAGAAATTTATTTGATATACGGGTTATATAAAATTTAGACTACACAATCTTGTATATTTTATGCCATTTGATATATTTAAGATTTAGAACTTGTGATTTATGTTTGAAGTTTATGATTTAATTAAGATTTGTTTGATACACACGCTGTGTACAATTTAGACTACACAATTTTGTATATTTCAATGTCATTTATTTTATTTAGAGTTTGAAATTTAGTGTACATTGGAGTAGGATTTATTATATAAGTTTTGAGTTTAAGATTTAAGATTTAGAGCTTATAGCTTAAGATCGAAATAAACAAATATGTGTATACTAAATTTTAAACTACATGTATAAAAAATTTCCCATGTATATTTCTATAATTAAAAATAAATAAGAATATTTTTATGGTTGAGCGACTTGTTTGTCACAAAATTTTAATTGAGTAATATGTTTGTTCCTCAACATATAATTGACTAATTGAGTGACTGAATTGTTACTTTTAGAAGAAAAAAAAGTGACATGTTTGTTCTTAAACCTATAATTGAGTAACTCAATTGTTACTTTTAGTAGAAGAATAACATATTTATTACTAAACTTATAACTAAGTAACCTCGAGTATATATCCGTCTCTACAAACCCTAGCTGCTCAACCCTAGTTTTTTCTCTCTAACAATCATGTGTCGCCTGCAAATTTTTTCAAATTTTTTGCCTTAGCCGGCGATCGGCAGTCACATAGCTATTGGTTATCGATCGCCGATGTTTATTATTTTTTTTGTTTTTCTCTTTTTTTATTTTCTAATAAGAATCTCTACCTTTATGGCACACGTTTTATCTGTCTTTGTGACACGCGTTTTCTCTTGCCCTTGTGACATGTTTTCTTTATTTTTGTGGTTTTGTTTTATCTGTCCTTATGACATGATTCATCATATTCTAGCAGTCGATCGTTGCTCGCATTATGATTGTTTGTCGATATGATCAGATAAAATATTCAGCATACCAACATTTGGCGGCGCTAATCCCTGATTATGATTTTGCCGGTGATCACACAAAAGCATATGTCCGCTCGATTTATGATTGTTTGTCGATATAAACAGTCATTGATAGTAGAATATTTTATCTCGTAGTTTGGATCGCTCAAATGCTCAAAATTTTAAACTAAAATAAATATAAATCTATATATAACAATTACATCTTAGATGTAATAAGACTGGAATCTAAATTCTCAAAATTAAAAAAAAAAAAAAAAAAAAAAAAAAAAACTCGAACCTTAGTGTTAAGTCAATGCATACATGAATGAAGGGTGAGAACGTGAAGAAGTACATTATTGGCACAGACATGGCAGTTGAGTGTCCTTGTGAACAGTTAAAACAAGAACAAAAGCAAAATTGAGTTGCCAGCTAGGCAGCTACAGCTATTAGAGTAGGCAGCTACAGCTAGTGTAGAATGAAAAGTCATAGGAAAGAGTGCCCAAATAGTAAGTTTTGCAGTCAAATTTATGATACGGGGAATTCAGGATCTGTGTTGTTTTGTTTTATGACACCCTTCACATGTTGTTTGAGTTGTTCTATGGCTTTGTAATGATAATATGTACTATATTTTGGGCCAAATACTTGACTAGCTCATTTAAGGTTTTTTCATGACATATATTTTTTTTCGTTATCTAATGAAATTTGTACACATAATATTGTTTTCTCATTTTCTGAAATTAAAATTTAAAAATTGAGAAAAAACATACTAATTAATTCAACAATATTTAATTTCTCTAAAAACCTCTAAACCCTAACCCTAAATCCCTAAATACATCCACTTCGACCACCGATTCAACCACTACCAGCCATTGTTATCTTCATCAGACCCCTATACTAAAAACCTTATCATCTCGTCGTAAAAAATTGATGAATGAACGAAAGATTACAATGTCGACGAACACCCAACAATGATGAAAAAAGAGGTTGATTGGGTTTTCACCGACGGATAGAGGATGACAGATGTCGAACGGTGAGGTACACGACGCTTGAGGTGATGAGCGATGAACCACCGACTTGTGAGAAAAGTCGGACGGTGAGAGAGATGTGATTTAGGAGTTTGATTGAAAGAAATTAAAACTTTGCGAATTTTTGAAGAAATTTAGATTTTTAAAGAAATTCAAAAATTAAAAATATAAAAAAGACGTTGACGGAAAATCCTTAAATGAGTTACGAAATGAAACGTTAATCACCTATTTGGCCCGAAATATAGTTCAGGGACCTATTCAGAAAAAAGTATATTTTGGGCACTTATTTGACCTTTAAGCCTAATAAGTATTAGAAAAAAATAGAGCTCTAATAACAACTATTAGAAAAATATTAAATTTTAAGACTATGTACCTAATAACAAATATTGAAAATATTGGACCCTTAACAATAAGTATTAGAAAAAATTGGACCCCTAATAATAATATTGAAAAAATGAATTTTAAAAATATATCCTTAATAACAAATATTAGAAAAAAAGTGAGGCTCTAATAACTTGTATTGAAAAAATATTAATTTTTAAGAGTATGTACCTAATAACAAATGCTTGAAAAAATTAGGCCCCTAATAACAAGTATTGAAAAAAAATTGGAGTCTTAATAATAAAAATTGAAAAAATATTGGAAAAAATTGAGCATATAATAACAAATTTTGAAAATTTTGGACCTCTAATAACAAATATTAAAAATTTAAATCCCTAATAATAAATATAGAAAAAAAATAAACTTCAAGAATAAACCTCTAATAACAGGTATTGAAGAAATTTAACCTTAATAATAAATATTAAACAAAATAAATTATTACTAAAATTCGACTACTCTAATTATGGGCGGTGGTCCCTACGCAGGCCGATGCCTCATGACGGGCCTGCATGGAATTAAAAAATTGATGTGAAATAAAATTTAATTCAATTTAAAAAATATTTTTTAGTTAGAAATTATTTAGGTTGAGTTATTTAAGTTATTCGAGTCAATTTAAATTTTTACTTAAATTTTAAGTTTAGGTTGATTTTAAATTTATAAAATGCGAATAATAAAAAACTATAAAAAAACGTTATTTTGGTCTTTAGTTAGGTAATTATTTACTTATTTGGTACATGATTTTCATGTTTCCTCATATTCTTCTTCGTTTTAACTCCATAAATTCGAAATACATTTATACCTTAAATTCCTTTTTTACAACAAATTTCTTATTTTAAAAGTTAGTCCCACAACTTTTTGTTTTAATTAATTTAATCATCTGACTATAATTCTTTACAAATTCTTTTTTTTTTTCGACAATACCTTGAGTCATTTATACTGCTATCAATCTTTTGACTTCAAAATATACTTTTTAAAAGGGAAAATTACACAGATCATCAATAAATTTTGTTTTCGGACCTATTTTGACAACACAACTTTCAAAATGATCAATTTACTCACTAAACTTTACTTACTGACATATTTTGGTCGCTCTAAATTATTTTATTAATATTTTAATATAATTTGACATATTTAAATATAAAAAATAAAATAGAAAAATTATATTTTATTATTAAATAAAAATTAATTTAAAATATAAACCCTAAACTCTAAGTACTCAAAACCTCAAATCACTCTCACTCTCACTCTCAATGACGCCTCCCACCCATTCGCCGACGTACGAATGGTCGGTGACTCCGATAAAAAGTGATATCGGCGAATGGATGGGTGATGCCGGTGAAATTTTTTATTTTAATTTTTGATTAATTCAACTATCATCTAATTTTTATTATAGTGGCCGGGTAAAATAAATTATCATTTTTTAATTTAAATGAATTTTTTTTTGAGACTTCTTTAGTTTTTGGTTTTTTTTGCTCTGTCCACTTACCATGTGACTGCTAAAAAGGGCTTGCAGTGAGGTGTTATTATGATTTATGAATTTTATGACCAACATTGTTTTACCATCCCTAGGGACACACACTTCCAAGCCTATAGGATAAATTTAACATTAAAAAACAATATAAAAATAGTCCTATTTATATTACTATATTTTTAAAATCTTACAAGTAAATATTTCCTAATGTACTCTAAGTTGTAAGGTGTAGCTGCAATTTAAGAAAACAAGTTAAAACTCTATTAAGAAATAACAACTTAAAACTGGACAATTAAAACAAATAATATAGTGTCTAGAGTAATCTACTATAATTTATATAGTAAGAGAATGTTTAAACCCAACTTTACCCATGCTCATAATCTCATTCTCATACAATTATAATCACAGCCAGCACTGTAATTTTGGTGGTTAAGGACGAATTTAAAAAGTGAATCCTAAATTAGAAATTTAAATTGTGGTTGTGGTCGTATTTATAGTTATGTTAGGTTTAGCGTGGTTGCAGACATTATAGATGCTATTTCGGTCACTGCGAGTATCGTTGTTGTGATTTTTTTAATAATATACGCTATTGTAGACATAAAAGTTGCATGTAGCGCGTTTTTAGATTTTGCCGCTACCGCCATGTAATAGTCGTTGTTGCGGTTGCATACCACTATTTAAATCTCTCTCTCTAATAGCAAGTAATGAAAAAAAATTAAATTTTAAGAGTAGGTCCATAATAACAAGTATTGAAAAATTGACCCCCTAGTAACAAAAATATGAATTTTTTTAAAGAGAATGTCCATAATAACAAATATTGGAAAAATATCGAGCCCCTAGTAAGTAGTGACAAGTATTATAAAAAAATTGAATTTTAAGAGTAGGCCCCAAATATAAATATTGAAAAAAATTAGTCCCTTATTAACAATTGTTGAAAAAATTGAATCTTCTAATAACAAATATTAAAAAATTAGACACTTAAAAACAAATATAATTTTAAAAAATTACAAACATATAATTAGGGATGACAACTGGGCGGGGCGGTTGCGGATACTCCTCCCCCATGCCCATACCCACTTGAAATTTTGATATCCACTACCTAACCACCACCCACGTTAGGTACCATTTTTCAAATCCACACTCGTCCAAGCGGATATATTCTCAAATCCATCTCCACACCCACTACCTAACTAGGTGCCAACCATCCAAGTCGTACCCACTCGGCAAACAACAACTAATATCGAATTATGTAAATATAAACCATAGATTTATGTAAAGAAAAGTAAAATTTCACATATTTTATTGATTGATCAAGTGGATTATATTTACTAATTTATACATATATAAATTTAACTACAATTAACTAACTAATTATAATTATTTGACTAAAACACATTTATGCATATAAAAATTTTACTTAACTTTATTTAACTAACTAATAGCGGTAGATAATTGTAAAGAATGTTTATAAATTATACCCTAAAATTTGGTTAATTTATAAAGCGCGTCCTTCAAAATTTTAGGCTCTACAGAATATGTTGTGAACTTATTTTTAAATTAATAATGGTTTAAAATTCATATGGTGGGTAGTTAATGGGTGGATGCGGGCGGATACGGTGCAAGTAAGGTCTCAAATCCATCACCTACTCACTACTCATGGTGGGGATGACTTTTTACATCCACACCTGCCCACTACCCACCAAACTCGTATCCATTCTCGTCTCAATTGGAGCGATTGGAGCGAGTACGGTGTAGAATTTTTAAAACTGTACCTATGTATCATTCCTATATATAATTTTTCTAAACAGTGAGCCCTGGGCAGGTGCTTTGCCCAGGCCAGGCCTGCAATAATGAAGCAACTTTCCATTATTTTTCTATTATTTAAAGAATTTTTTAATTTATTGACTTGTAAAATTTTCAATCGTGATGCATGTTAGTTCAATTTATATTTTCGTTACAAAATAAATGTACGCGACACTCTAAAAACAAGTGACATATAATATATGTTAAATTTTAAAAACTTCAAGAAAATTCATAAAAAAAAACTTTTAATGCTGTGAGAAAGCACACATCAGTGCGGAGATATGGACGATGACGAGAAGAGATGATAAGTGTTGTTCTGTTAAGGGTTAGAGAAATTAAAGGTGAAAGAGGAAATCTGAATCTTTATTAAACAATCAATCAAAGATAGCTACAACCCAATATAATGACTTGGGTAATTATAACCCAAATTTTAACAGACTCTAAAACGGTCCAACTAATTCTTAGCTGTAAATATAAACTAATTCATAAAAAGGAATTCAATTTTAAAATTTTTTTTCTCAATTTGTTAAATAGATAAATGTGTTTTCTTTAGGTTTTTGGGATTTAAAAAGTTTTATGTATTGTTCATCCTCTTGTGTTCTGATGGTAAGGGAGATGTTTATCATTCCTTGAGACCTGAGTTCGAGCACCAGTAATGTATGTTGTGTGTGTCGTCTTTGAAAAGATTAAAAAAGCTGAACAAATGTTACCATTGCATCACACCGGCATATTCAAAAAAAGTTTTATGTATTTTTTTTAATTTTTTTAAATTTAATATATATTACGTCATGTTCTTACAGTGCTACATTAATTTTTTATAACGGAAAAAATGAGTTGAAATAACATGCATCACAGTTGAAAAATTCAGATGTTAAATTAGATCCAAAAAATTTAAAAATTAAAATTGATAATGAAATACAATTTCAAAACTTAAAATACCATGTAATCAAAAACAAATGATAAATCTCTCAGATTTCTCTTTAAACAAATCGAAAAGCCTTGATCACATAAATCCAAATAAAAATAAAATTAAATTCCAAATCTCTCACTTAATCATGAAATTTACAAATTATTACAATGTCCATTAAAAAGTTGCATAAATAAACGGAGGATTATACCTAAAACTAATTAATTTTTGACTTAAATGTTTTTTGGATTAATATCTTATACACTGGCGGTGGAAACTGAAAGTTTCCACAAGCGCCTTAGTTTTAGGGTATAGGGAGTTAGTTTAGGGTATAAAGTTTAGGGGTTTAGGTGTAGGGGTTAGAATTTAGGGATAGTTGTTTCAATTTAAGGTTTATAGTTATAATTTAGAGTTTATAGGTTAGAGTTTAGTTTTTAGGGTAATATGGTGAAGATTTAAGTTTTAACCTATAAACCCTAAATTATAACCCTAAACCTTAAATTAAAACAACTATCCTTAAATTCTAACCCCCTAAACTTTATACCCTGAACTAACTCCCTATATCTTAAAACTAAGTCGCTTGTAGAAACTTTCAGTTTCCATCGCGTGCGTATAGAATATTTATCCATATTTTTTTACCCACGTATAAAAATAAAGCGAGCCTTCGTTTTTAATTATTGAACAATTGAGTTTTATTTAAAAAAAGTATTATCAATTAAACGTCTGTAATTACAATTTTCATTTGTCGAAAATTCTACAACGTGCGACGAACATTGTTGAACACCACTAACGACGAACACCGTTGAACACCATTAAATTAATTAATAAAGATTTAAAATTTCAAGGACTTATCATAGAATTAATAATTATTTTTAAAAATTTAATTAAATTTTTTATATATATTAAAATTTTATTTTTTATAAGGGTAAACTATATATTTAGCACCTCACATATTTCCGTATTTATATTGAACCCTTATTATTTAAATATTATTTCAATTTGAAAATTATATATTTAGTACCTCACATATTTCCGTATTTATATTGAACCTTTATTATTTAAATATTATTTTAATTTGACCCTATTCTTTATAAAATAAATAATTTAACCCTTAACCCTTAACTTAAAACCCTAAATTATTAAAACTTAAACCCTTAAACTCTTAAACCTATACCCTAAACCATATACCATTAAAATGATTTCACCATCATCGATTCAATTCAATTCAATGAATTGTTGAATTCTCCTAAAAAAATTCAATTAAATTATTTTATATATATATCAAAATTAATTAAACTCGAATCTCCTAGAATTAACACTATCATCTCACTTGAGATGAAAAGTCTATCACAATTAATCGTAATTAATTTAATTCAATTCAATGAATTGTTGAATTCTCCTAAAATAATTTCACCATTTAGGAAACATACTGCACCGGTGACATTGACTCCCTGTTGTGAGGTCTGGAGAGGAATTCATGGTCGCAGCCAGAGGGCACAACAGGTCGAATGCTGCCATGATTCAATGGAAAAAGTATCCGGTAATAACCATCCATAATTGCCGGAAAATTGCAAGTGGCACCAACCTTTGAAATTTGGCCAACAAGAAAAAGAAATATGTATAATTTTACACTGCACATTTTAGGATTCTCTATTTTTATTCCAATTCATAGCTCAATTATGCAGAAAGGGCAACTATGGGTTTTAGCTTAATTGCCTGATGGCAACTGCTTCACTAGAGAGTTATTTATTCAGGTCCTTTCGACTTGGAAGTTCGAATCAATTTAGAATTGAGTCCAAATTAGTGTAGTCATCAGAATGGTCTAATGCAGACATGCTTATGCTTATAATTTCGTATGTAATAACTTCCAGCAATTATGTTAACAAATTATAGACAAACTCTTGGGTATTGGTACCTGATAAATATCGTGCAGGTAGCCATGATGATTTGGGATAGTCTCTTCATCTCAAATGAGACACAATGTTAATTCTAGGAGATTCGAGTTTAATTAATTTTGATATATAAAAATAATAATTTAATTAATTTTTTTAGGAGAATTCAACAATTCATTGAATTGAATTGAATCGATGACTGTGAAATTATTTTTAATGGTATATAATTTAGGGTATATGTTTAAGAGTTTAAGGGTTTAAGTCTTAATAGTTTAGGGTTTTAGGTTGAGGGTTAAGGGTTAAATTATTTATTTTATAAAGAATATGGTCAAATTAAAATAATATTTAAATAATAAGAGTTCAATAAAAATACGAAAATAGGTGAAGTACTAAATATATAGTTTACTATTATTAAAAAAATAATATTTTAATATATATAAAAAATAATTTAATTGAATTATTAAAAATAATTATTAATTGTACGATTGATCTTTAAAATTTTAAATCTTTATTAATTAATTTAATAGTGTTCAACGGTGTTCATCGTTAGTGGTATTCAGCAATGTTCGTCGCACGTGGTAGACTCATCATTTTATTAATCACACTGATTATCGTTAAAAATTTTGATGTGATAATATCTAATTGACTAAATTTGTTCTTTAAAAATAAAAAAAAAATTCAAATTATAAACAATCAGGATACAAGTTTGAAAAGGTCAACCAAAATTGACAAGAATTATTCAAGTAAAACATTAGAGTTTTAAAACTTCAGACACGATTTGCTGCGACAGACTTTTAGTACTTGACAAAAATATTTGGTGGGTGTCTGAATTCGATTCGGTTTTAAGATAAACAAAACATATAAACTATCAAATTTAATATGTTCAATTTTGAAATTCTGTTCAACAGAAAACAATTTGTTTTGTTATTTTATTTGCAATATTGGAAAAGCTAGTCTTGGTTATATATATTTCAATAATAAAAAAAAAACTAAGTTTGTGTGCTTGGGTATTATTTAAGTTTGTATTGTCTTGATTCACTTTTATGTTGTCTTTTTTCATTATCGTGTTGTATTTTTTCCTTTAATTAAGGTTTATAAATGTTTTTAATGAGACACAAAATAATATTTATATAATTTTTTTATTTAATAAAATCATACTTGATAAAAGAAACTAAAAAAAGTTAAAATTTAGAGTCTACACAGGTATAAGTGTATAACTAGATTGATAATTTTGGAGGATGCACTTTCGAATAAGTTTAAATGTAATAATCTTTGATTTAAGAATTTTGAGATAATGAAAATTAGATATTGTATCATAAAAATTAAAGCTTTAGTGTAACCTTGAATTGAGGTATGAATGCAGGGATGGACGCGGAGAGGGCGTGAAGGGCAGTCGCTTCCTTAAAAATTTGAAATTCATATATGATTTAATTTTTTTAAAAAAAATTCTATGTATTTCTATTGAAAATCTATTTTCGCCCCAATATTTTATAAGTTTACCCTCTTAAAATTTTATAAGTTTACCCCCTAACATGAAATCTTGTGTCCACCACTGCAGGAACAAGTACATAATATTGATAATATTTTGCATAATAGAAATTATTTAATACTTCATAATACGATTTTTAAAATTCTTATTTTAATAAATAAAATAAAATAGAAACTTTTACGAGGCAAAGAGACGGATCGTTATGGGAGCCAGGGCCTTGTCCCCCAAAATTTTAAAATTTAATCCTTTGAAAATTCAAAATTTTAATTTGCCCCTTACAAAATTTAGGAATTCTTTGTGTTTTTTTAATAGTTAAACCCCGTTCTAAAAATTTTAAAATTTCACTAGTTAAACACAATTTTTTTGAAAATTTAAAATTAAACCCTATAAATTTTTGAAAATTCTAATTTAAGCTTTCAGAAATTTTAAAAATGTCAAGTAGGCTCATCCAAATTCTATTGTCAAAATTTACCCCTATGTGACAATCTTATTTTATTGATTTTATTAGTAAAATCAAAACATTTGGTCGATGGTGAATATGTTAAATAGTTCTCTCTCTCTATATATATTATATATATAGTTTGAATTCAAATGATGAAAATTAGAATTATGACACCCATATTAATAAAAGTATTGGGTGTAATAATAATAAGAGTTAGTCGTGTCACACGTCTTCAAATTATGACACCCATTTTAAATTGGTTATTAAACTTTTAAATATTTTAATTTAATTCTCAAACTATGACTTTATTCTAAATTAGTTCCTAAACTTTTGAACATTTCAATTTCATCCTCAAACTTTCTAAACATTTTAATTTGATCCCCGATTATTAATATAAGCTAATCATATCTTACATTAATAAATATGTTATAAAAATAGTTATATGTCATGAAACATTGATGTGGTATAAACGATAATTTGAGGAAGAAATTAGATTATTCAAAAAAATAGGGACTAATTTAGAATGATGGTTATAGTTTAGGGATGGAAATGGAATATTCAAAAGTTTGGAGACCAATTTAAAATGAGAGTCATAATTTGAGAATAAAATTAGAACGTTTAAAATTTTAGAGACTAATTTAGAATAAAGGTCATAAGTTGGTGACCTGTGGTGCAATTAATTATAATAATAAGATATATTGTTCTATAAAATAGAGGATGGATTTGAACATAAACCTTAAAACGAATAGAGAAGAAATCAAAAAAATAATAATTAAACACCGGAATGATAAATAAAATAAATAAAACAATACCAATTAATAGAGTTGTGCATTAGTTTCCAAGGGTTTCACAACCAACATTATGGTTGTTCCCTAAAAAAATCAATTAACAAAGAATTACAAGTTAAACAACCGTATGCAAATTCTTTACATACATGTAGCATTCAATAAAGGATCAAATCGATGAAATCTTATTTTTTTGCCTGTTCCAAGACTGAGCCACGAAAGGGTGGTGGAGGTGCATGGTGGTGAACAACACCGCCGCCGACTGCATTCATCTCGGCCAACGTGCACCGCCCGTTGCTGCGACCGGGTATATTTGTGCATGGATTCCCGGCCGACGGGGGCACCGGACCTCTTGGAAGCGCTTGAATTATAAGGTTTTCGTTGAATGCAGCATGCGCATGCAGAGGCCTCGTGGCAAAAACATGGTGGAACAAAAGAATGCAGAAAATGAATGTAACAGTGAACTTTGTAACTTTAACAGAAGCCATATTTATGGAATCAAAAGTTTTGAACTCAGGGTTTAAGGTGTTTTCTTTTTCTGAAGAACTTGTGGGGTTAGAGATGCAGGAGTTGGTAGATATATATATATATATATATATATATATATATATATATATATATATATATATATATATATATATATATGTATGTATGTATTGTGTGAAATGGATGTTTTGACCCTTTAAAAACCGCGGTTTAAAGACTTTTATGTTTTGAATAAGTGGGTGGAAGTCTAAATCAAATACACGGACCTTGAACATCAACCTCAACTTAGGAAGCCAAACACTAAAGTTCATGTAACGTACATAAATATAATAATATTTAGGCCTAAGAGATAAGAAGTCTTTAAATTTTTGAAAAAAATTAAAATTAATAATTTTTTTGTTTTTTATATAATTAAGCCTTTAAACCTATAAACTGAATTACTTAAACTCTTTGACCAACATTGATTGTTAAATTTAATAATTTTTTTAGATCAGTTGATACAACGCGTTGTGTTACAACATTGTCCCTTAACATTCTCATATTTTTTTTATTTTATGTATAATCAAAATCCTAAGAATTCTAAAAAAACTTATAA
Organism: Hibiscus tridactylites; assembly: GCA_958450335.1. Classification (NCBI taxonomy): domain Eukaryota; kingdom Viridiplantae; phylum Streptophyta; class Magnoliopsida; order Malvales; family Malvaceae; genus Hibiscus; species Hibiscus tridactylites. The sequence continues at coordinate 15,624,065 of OY288267.1, forward strand.
AATATAATTTTAAAAAATATGTAAATGTCACATGATAGACCTGTAGTGTATCATATGATATCTAAAAATAACTGTCAAGATTTAATGGTCAAAATTGATCAAATAACTTAATTGATGTAATCTATTGGTTCAAGAGTTTAATTTGGTGCAAAAAGGTTTAAGAATTTAATTAATTTTTTTCTTCAAAAACTCAAGTACTTCTTAAGCCTAGTATTTATAATATTTGTATTAGATACATTGACGAACAATAAATCAGATAACAATATATAATAAAAAAATTACTTTTACACTTGCATCAAATAAAAATTCACACACATAAATTGTTTGAATTTGTAACTCAAAGTGGAAGGAGTCTATGTGATGTGATTTTGCAAACGTACAATAGACTCATAAAATTTGATACGTATCTCCCAAGGAAGTGGCGTTATTTTAGTAGCAAACCATGTTTTGATTCAAATTAAGTTTGAGATTAATTTCAAGGAAGTTTACATGAGTATTTCTAATATTTGAAATCAAGCTCACAAAGACTTCTAAGCTTCATTATCCTTCATGTTGATGAATATCAATTATATTATTTTTATTATGTAAGCTTAGAAAGCGAATCTTTAAACAAAGGAAAACAAAATTAATGTTATGGTATATGTCAAAAGAAAAAAATAGTAAAATAATTTATATTTAATATATTGGTGGTAAATATAAATATAAATATATATATATATATATATATATATATATTAATTTTAGGGTTTAGAGATTCAATTTAAATTTTGAGGTTTAGTTTTAGGGGATTAGAATTTAAAGTTTAGAGTAATATAGTTGAGAATTCAATTCTGGCATTAAACTCTAAAACTAACCACAAACCTTAATTTATAAACCCATGAAGCTAAACTCTAAACTCTAAATTAAATCTTTAAATCCTAAAAAGACACTTGTAGAAACTTATTTCTTTCTACAATAAGTGTATGGAATAATTACCCCAAGTAAAATACCCCATCAATGAATTTATTTAGACATTTATCAAATGGGTAAAACACGTCGTTCACCACTCAACTTTCTTATCACTCTTATTTTGATCATTGAAGTTTCAAATTTTCAATTTAATCACTCAACTTTCGAATTACTCTTATTTTATCACTCTAGGATGATATGACTTATTTTATTAATATTTTCTATTACATGACACATTTTATTAAAATTTTAATATCATATCAGATTTAAAATAAAAAACAAAAGAAAATAAATTCTTTAAACCCTAATTTCAATAACAAACCCTATATCAACCACTCAAACCCCAAATCAAAATAAGGCTCTAAAACCCTAAACACCCCTTCCTTTCTAGCCACCCTTCATCGTGCAGTCCCCTAAACCGCTTGGTTGCACCCCTATCACTCGCACCTCAATCCCTTCAGAGACCCTACCTAGTACCTAGTAGCCTCTTCGTGCGAACCCCTACTCTATTGTCGAGCACCTTAGCGTCCATCTCATCTGTGACACCACCAGCCTCGTAACATGCGTGGTGCTGGTGCACTCCAACACCCTTGCTGTCCAAGATCTACAACCTTTATGCACCCACCTTACTTTAACTCCAAACTAAGCCCCCAAAATTCTTCAACTTTAATTTCAACCCCAAAATATATCTTGTAACCCTCATCCAAATCTGCGACGGTGTGACCGAAAATGGTATGGTGAGGTGATGGCGCGACCGACGATGGCACAACTAAAAAGGGCGGAGATAAGTTTTGTGGTTTAAAGATTTAGAATTAGGTTTATAAATTATGGTTATGATCGAGACAAGAGTTTAAAAAAATTTATTTTTATTTTAAAATTGACATGACATTAAAATATGTCACGTTATAGGAAAATATTAATAAAATAAATTATCTCATCCTTGAGAACCATTCACCTTTCGAGATTAAGGCTTCGTTGGGATTGCTTTTCCAATGCCTCTGCCCATAATCACTACCTTTAAGGAAAGCTGATATTTACATACATACATGCAACAATTCATTTGTGAAAGTTTTTTCATCACAATAATTCATCTTTGCAGCTCTCCATAATTTTCCCAAACAACACTACAAGAAAATGTATCTTTAATGACATTAAAAATTGTCATTAAAAGTATTAAATTTAATCACTAAAATTTATAGTAATAATTTTTTGAGTCGTCACCAGTTGTCATTAATAACTCTGTCAGTATTATATTAGTGACGGCTTTCATGCATTTCGTCACAATTAGTAATATTTTTTGTAAATTTTTGACACAAAAAATTAACAACAATGACTAAAATTTAGACACTAATCTTGTTTTTATTTGTGACAAATATTTTATCACAAATACATATTGAAATAGTGTCTAAAATATGTCATCACTTTTAATAATATTAAATTAATTATATAGTAATTATATTTTTAATTGTAAACATCTCAAAGAGGATCGAACATAAAACTTTTAGAGAAACAATACAATATTTATCCACTAGGCTAGGCAATAAATTTAATACTATTTTAAAAGAAAAATAGTATTTACGTTAAATTATAATTGAAATTAATTTTATTTATATTTAAATTTTTTTACCAACAAGTGTTGGGTGCATTAGTAAGACATATTGCACTCTCAAGAAGAGGACGTGGGTTCGAACCATAGAGATGACATTGTTGTGAGGGGTAACCTCGTACCCTGAACATGGACCGTAAGACGGACATGCATATAATAAAAAAATTAACCAATTTATTATACATAAGTTGCATATTTGATTTTTGTTCTTTTATTTGATCATTTTTAGTCATTGTAATTTAGTCACGTTGTCGTTGTCCCGTTTAGATTAGGATTGAAATTTTAAAATTTAAAAAATAGGGATTAAAATTGATCAGAATAAAATGATTAAAACAAGAATTTACACATAGTATAAAGAATAATATAATTATTTTACTTTTTGACAAACTAGTTTATGGTAACTTTAATTTTTTATAATTGTTATTATTACTAGTATTATAAAAAAATATTATTGTGACAATATTTAATTTTTCACTAATTTTATTTTTTCAATGGTGACAAACTTTATCACAATAAAAAATAAAATTTTAAGTGACAAACAATTTTATTGTCACAAAAAATATCAAATAATAGTGATCACGTTATATATCATCGTTGTCATGTGTCAAAGTTTAGTGTCAATGAAATTTATATCACAATTGTAGACTTATGATAAGAATTTAATTATGAAAAATATAGTTATCACAATTATTATTATAGCAGTGACCAAATAAAAATAAATTACAATTACACATACTAATAGTGTTGCACAAAAGATTAACACAAAAAAAATTAATATTTATAATAAATATTACTTTCGGTCACCGTTAATTTATCACTAAAAACATATATTGTTACACTGTAACTTGCCCTTATTTGTTTTTATGAATGGTGGTTACAGTGGTGGTGCACGAGGATGGTGTGATGGGACTTTGATGAATGCTAAAATTGTTATCAACGTCAAATGAATACAAGTTGTCAGACATTTGAAATTAATTAAAAAATCTCCAAATTAAGAGGGTTTAAGATTAAAAATATAAGGAACCAATAATATTCATTAATTCAGTTACACAAGCATCAAATTATATTAAATAATATAAATCAATTTTCCAAAATTTATATGCATATAGAACGTAATAAAATTAGATCCCATGTAGTCAATATATTTTATGCACTTTTAATGAATCAAATTAATGTTTTTATTTTATGGATTGGTATTTGATATTGATGTAATAAGGCGATGTGATAAGTGTCAAATAACTTAAGAATACATAGGTAAAAGTATAGTAAAAGTATTTGTATTATACTCAAAAGTTCGTTTAGTCCCTCCACTATTCAGCGGAATATTTTACTCCCTAATTATAAGTAAAAGTTCATTTTAGCCCATGTATTATAAAAAGGAACATTTTAGTTCTTATACATTTAAAAAGTTAACATTTTGGTCATTGAACATTTTAAAACGCTAAAGTTATTGTTAGTTGACTTAAATATTTTTGGTTTACACACTATTTAGGTCCCTCTTATTTTTAAAATTGGACAAATTAATATCTCGCAAAACTTTTTTTTTTGAAATTTTACATCAAAATTTTAAACACTTACGAAATTTTAAGCAAAATTAATTTCTATTCTAACTCCAAACACTTTTGCCTCAACTTTCAATAATATTACAGTTACAAGCAAAGACATAAAAATAATATTTAAAATATTTAATTGATAAAACGCACATTATATATTTTTAGAATTTTTAGTTTTTTAGTAAGAAAAGATTCAATTAAAAAAGATGATACAAAAACCATAAAACACTTCAAATTTCATTGAAATTTTCAAAAAAAAAATAAAGATTATGATTTTTTTTATAAAGTTATACAAATTTTTGGTTTATTTTATCAAAAAAATTCAATCACAGTTAGACACGTGTTATATACTAACGAAAAATGTCAATACTATCATAGATTGGTCATATTTACCTATTTTTAAAATGTCAAGAGGGGTTGATTTTCTTAATTTCAAAATTGACAAGGATTTGAAAGGTGTTTAAACCAAAACATTTAAGCCAACTAACTATACATATTCACTTTTCAAATGTACAAGGACTAAAATGTCTCCTTTTATAGTAGATAGTACAAGGATTAAAATGTGCCTTTTTATAGTATATGGGTAAAAATGAACTTTTAATATAGTACAAGGACTTCTTATGGACTTTAATCGAATATACATCATAAACAGTCAGATTATAGCTTTGAAAGTTTTATCAAACAAAACTTAAGTTTTATAAAAAAAATGGTAATGAATATAAATCCTCAACCTCAATGCATTCTTTGTAGATATAAAAGACATCTTAAAATACACAACTTAAATGAGAGAATTTAGTTACTAATTAAAAAACTACATGCCATATAAGACGGTTCACACAGAATGTGCAAAGACTTTTTCAATGGGTTGCCTTCTTAATTTGCCCTGATATTGAAGTATCTGTCTGGAGCTTCAACCTATCAAGTTTTAGTTTTAGGCTTTCATTAAATAGCTGCAATTTTTTTTTTAATTATAAGACTATGTAACACTTAGTATTTATCTCTGAAATTATGCAGTCAATATGTGCAATAAAATTGCATTCTTCACAATAATAAACTTGAACATCTGGATTCTTTTTTGTCTCACACATATTACAATAATAATCTCCCAACAAGAGCACTTACGAACACAACTATAAATTATTATTGTAATATATACAATTTTACGAGCACAATATAAAGAAAACTAAAATTTATATCAGTTTTATTTACATGTGATAGATGGTATCTTTTTCATCAACGAAGCAAAAAAGGATATCTCTTGCTTTTCCATCAAAGCAAAGTATTATATGCTTAAGGAGAAACTCTTTTTTCTGTTTCAAAAATTAATTTGAGAATAATCAATTTCTTCTTTATAAAGTAGAATACAAAACCTTACTTGGGTTGATTTTACTTTACACTTGACACTTAAACTTCACAACCTTGTACAAAATCCAATCACTCAAATCAAACCACTAATTTTAGCTAAAACTCCAATTTTGATGGTATGCAAACCATGTCAGGCTAGCTATTTACAGACAGACATGACATGAACATGTCACACAAGCTCTGCAATAATATTTGAAATCGTGTCCTCTTTATTATGTTCTGTCTAAGGAGTAAACAATGTCTGCAATACTTTACAATTCATGGCCACCAGCATCTCTTGCAGTTGCAGGCATCTGTTCAATTAACAATAATAAGTAAGCTATATTTTTCATGCAAATGCATTTTCACACATTCAGACAATGGGTGATTTTGGGTAATTAAGGAGATGAAAATCAAAGTACTCACCTTTATAGTGTTTGTAAGTAAAGCCTCAAGGAATGATTTGTTCATCATGTCCAGACAATGGATTCTTCATGGTGACATTGTCCGTGTCCTCGAACAACTGATCTGTTTCTTCAACCATGGCGCTGTTGTTAGGTATTTTAGTAGCTGGCTCTGTATGTATGGTTGCCTTTTCTTCAATGCCATTAGCTTCTGAATGATCCACTGTGTCATGTGTTGCTTGCAAATCGTTGCCCCGGTGCACCATGTCATCTGGCATGAACTCATTGGGGAACTTTATCCTGTAAAACTCCAGCTCGGCTTCGAGATCTTGAATCTCTTTCTCTTTCTCCGCAAGAAGGTCATTTGTGTTTTGTAACGCTTCCATATCATACTCGGCTTGTTCTTCCATCATTCTCAGGTGCTGCAAGGCTTCCATTTGCAGTGTCGCCTTCTCTTCCTGCAGTCGAGTAATCATGGCCATTGCTTGATTCGTAGCAACTGCGGAAGCGTTTCTTTCTTCTTCCAATTCCTTATACAAAGCACTCAATAATTTCCTGTCATGCTCGACCTGTCGTTTAAGCCGATCAACCACATTTTCACCTTCGATTTCGCTAACAATGCTTCCATCTATAGACAAACCAGACTCATTTCTCTCAAGTGAGACCCTCCTTTGAAGCATCTCTGTTCCGTTAAATGCTGAAGAATCTGATGCTTTTAAATCATCACTATTTATAGATATCCTCGGACTTACAGAAATCTTAGGACTTGCAGCGATCCGAGGACTTGCATCGCTCATCAATTGCTCCATTCCTCGAGAAGATAATTGTGACAATAAGACCTTTAGATCTTCAGTTAGTCTCGAAGAATCTCTTCCAATCCATTGTTCAACAAGCAAACCAGATAATTGTCTTCCTTTACTACCTACAGCTAGCTTATAAGCATCGGTTAGGTCCAATGAATTGAGTGCTTGGATGCTAGTGCCATTAGTGACTCGGTTTTCTTCCAGCGTTGATTCGGGTACCGGAAGTGGTTGTTCTGTTGATACATGGATTTCTTCGCATCTCGCCTCAGATATCTTCTCGACTTCAACAGTTCCAATACCACCTATTTACAGAAAATAGTAAATTAATAAATAAAAAATGCCACAGAAGCTGATTGAAAGCTAGGATGGGTGTTTCTACAGAGTTCAACTTACTACTCTCTTGTGATTCTTCAACAGAAGATGCAACAACATTTGATGCTGAAACATCGTCGATGGCAATATGCTTGCTCTCCTTGGGTACTTCAACATCGTTGATGGTAATATGCTTGCTGTCCTTGGGTACTTCGACCGGAGTTTCATCATCGATAGTAATATGCTTGCTCTCCTTGGGTACTTCGACCGGAGTTTCATCATCGATGGTAATATGCTTGCTGTCCTTGGGTACTTCGACCGGAGTTTCATCATCGATGGTAATATGCTTGCTGTCCTCGGGTACTTCGACCGGAACTTCATCATCGATGGTAATATGCTTGCTGTCCTCGGGTACTTCGACCAGAACTTCATCATCGATGGTAATATGCTTGCTGTCCTTGGGTACTTCGACCGGAACTTCATCATCAATGGTAATATGCTTGCTGTCCTCGGGTACTTCGACTGGAACTTCATCATCAATGGTAATATGCTTGCTGTCCTTGGGTACTTCGATCGGAACTTCATCATCGATGGTAATATGCTTGCTCTCCTTGGGTACTTCAACCATAATTTCGTCATCGATGGTAATATGCTTGCTCTCCTTGGGTACTTCGAATGGAGTTTCATTGTCGACTGGCGGCGAAGAAAGAAAATCAAGGGAAATAAGCTTACTTTCTTCTGACGCTTCAATAGGAACTTCACCAGGATTTGACAATGGAGAGCCCTTATCGAGGGAATCAAGATTCATTTTTATTGGCACATCGATAGAAGCTTCCCCGTCTTTTGACGAGAAATGGACGTCCTCAGCAGAAATAAGCTTAGAAGAAGCGGAAGGCTCGATTTTGCAATTGGCTTGCTCCCAATTAAGATCCTCCAAACCATATCGTTTTGAATCAGTAGATTCCACTGATATAGTGTTAGGCTCTTCAATGATGGCTGATTCTGTTTCTGGTAGAGAAATGAATATAGAAGGCTCAAGTGCAGAAATGGGATCCATGAATTTCTCCAAAGGAAAATCGTCGGATGAAGTAAAAGTTTGAGACTCTGGCTGCACATGTTGATCAACGACATCTCTTTGTAGATGATGAGTTCGGATAGTTACACCATCTTCCTCCCCGCCAGCATTACTATTCACTTCAGATTCTGAATCAGAACCAATCTTAATCTCCGTATATGATACATGGGATAAAGGATCGGGCCAGTCTTTTCTCTGATGTGTAGCTTTAACCGAAACAGACACATTGCCACTTCTGTTCTGCTCATACTTACCATGTTCAACAGAAGCCGGTAAAGGCATATCAAATTCAGAAGCCGGAAACTCAGTCGATCGTGTTTGCATCAATGTTTTAGCATAGCCTTTTGGAATCCATGGCTCATTGCAACAAGAGCAGTGCCTTTGAGTCGAACATCCAAGTTCATGATTCTCAAGTGAGGGATCCTCCTCGAGATTACAATCAAAATCTTCCCCCAACTTCCCGACCAACAACCGGTATGTTTCAGCATTAGACTTATTTATTGTAGCAAATGAGAAAAGGCAACTTTCACACATTCCTTGAACATCAACAAGCTTGTTGTGAGCATGACAGTAAACCAGAGATGAAATCTCCAACTTATGATCACCGCATACTAGATCCCAATAAAACTTCCGTTTTTCTTTCCCGAAAATATGATCGAGTCTCGAGCATATCAAACACGGTGTTTGCAATTTACACTTATGAGCAAATTTTTTTATTAGGTATGAAACTATAGCATCAATAAAGAGCATAAAAAGCAACAGCCATTCGAAAAAGGCCGATGATAAAGCTGCACTAAACCGATGGGAAAGTTTCTCCGAGTTAACAGATGAAGTTCCCCCTCTACCCATGTCCTTGAAGATTATGCAACTTCAGGACAAGATTCTTAACTGCTTCAAGTAAATCAAAGTCCAATACTCCCAAAATGAAATCAATATTCCAACGCTAGATTGAACGCTGCCAACAACAAAGAAAGATCGACGGAGATAAGAGAAACGGTTGCAGACACGGTGACGGTAACATCCGCCTAACCCTGAACTAGCTAAAATTTAACAGCAATGAAGAGCCAAAAGTTTTTGAAACGAACAAATACAAGCAAATCTTTCAGCTTAGATGCCAAAGGACACACAACTGGAGACATACATCTATGACATAAAATTCTCTGCAACAACATCATGCATGATGTTTCTGTGCCGTTTATTAAAAATATTCGAAACCAATTCTCTTAGAAGATCTATGCATTCAAGAGATAGTGGATAAACACAATTCCAAAACAGAATAAACAGCCAAAGTTGCCAAAAAAATGATCTCAAAGAACAAATTAATGGACCCAATTCTTATGTTAAGCACAAGAAAAGAGAATTTCTCATGAAAATGAATACACCAAATAAAAGATCCCAATACCCATACATAAAAGCCTAAATCGGAAGCTAACAAAAAGGTGTAAACTTTCAGTCAATACTCAAATCAAAATTCATCTGCCAATAAGACTAGCAGCTCAATCAAACTTGATCATACTAAGATCATTCAAGAACATAAACTGAATTACATAGATATGCAGATCAAACTATGATATTTCCAAGGCAAAAAAAGGAACTTTTGTAAGTAAAAAAGAGAGAGAAAGCTGACCTTTTTATGTGAAAAACTCAAGGAAGAATAAAACCCAGAAAAGATCACTGAAAATTCAGAGGAAAATCGTCTGATCGAAGTGACCCGTCTTCAAATTCACTACAATAAATGAAAGAAAACAAAAGTTAAAGTGGTTTATTGTATATGAGAACAAATAGAACAGGTAACAACAAAGTGTGCACTGTGCACGTTGTCTTCGCGTATTTTTTGTATTGTTTTATAAAGGGGAATTGGAAAGAAAGAAAAAATAAGCAGCCGACAAAGATGACACCCACAAAGTGACCGACCAATGGCGGAAAGCGTTGAAAGAGAGACCGACCAATGACGATAAGTTGAGGTTACAAAGATATGTCATTTGATTTGACAGTTAAACTAACTGAAATATGTTTTTTTAATATAAAAAAACCAAAATTGACAGAAAATTGCAAAACCGTGTTATCTGTGTTACGGAAAGAATGAGTCTTCCATGGAGTTATTCAACAAGCTCAACTTTTGTATTCTGGTTAATTTAATGACACAACCGAGTAACAGTAAATTTGTTTAGTAACTTTGATTTACATCCAAACCTTTTAGACTGTTGAAATGGATAATTGTCTTAAAATAAATAAGTTGTTATTCTGTTCGTGCTTTCACTGATAAATACTAACTTAAAAAAACAAGAGGAAGAAGGCGATGATCATTTTGCAATGGGACATACCCTAAGTTTTACAGCAGCCATGTAACTTAAACTAGAAAGATCAGCACTTTATATTGGTGCTGCACATGTTGTTCGAAAATGGCCTGTCTGATTGCAACGGCTACAATGCACAACTCGCCTCTCACGGCCACGATCTTCTGCTCGGACTCGCTTCTTCCGTGGTCGACCGGGTGGTTTAAGCGATTTGGGTGGGTGAATGATAACTTGAACGGATTTGTTGGCGTCTGGATCCCCCTCGGACAACTCTTTCCATAGACTTTTATCTGGGATCGGATGAATGGTTTGAGAATACGCCTTTCGATATGTTGCTACGGTGAAACAGCTCTCGGTGAATCGATGAACATTCTGCTTGCAAGAAAAAAGTGCCGCCACGGCATGCGCACAGGGCAAACCATACAACTGCCAGCCACGACAGAGGCAACAGCGATTGCGAATGTCAACGATATTTGTCCCTTCATGAGATATAACTTCAAATTCAGCTTCGTTCGCACGAAGCACTTGATATGTGCGTGCATATTCAATGGCTTCCGCAACACGACTTTCAGCAGATGGCACAAGTATCGATCCCCACTGCATGCTTGTCTCTCGACGTTCATTGAACCAAGTCATAAGCTGCCTCCTGATGCATTCCATCATCTGAATTATTGGAAGCCCTGAAGCTTCTAAAATCCAAGAATTCAGGGATTCAACTATGTTAGCTGTTAGATGCCCAAATCTTGTGCCTTCAAAATAAGCCGTTGCCCACAAGCGAGGTGGGATTCTCCGGATCCAATATGCAGCATCTTGTGAAATATCTTCAATCTCAAGAATCTTAGCTTCAAATTCAATTACAGTCAAGGCATGGGCAGCTTCCCATAAAAGGTTGACAAGCATGGTATTATTGAACTCCTTTCGGAAACTTTCACTCAAGTGACGCATGCAAAATCCATGAAAAGCAGTAGGGAAATTTGATTCAACACCATCTACAACTCCCTGCTGTCTATCAGACAAAATTGTAAGCCTTGGCATGTTTTCGGTATTAATTTCAAGCAGGTTATGAAGTTCAGAAAGAAACCACATCCAGTTCTCATCATTCTCTTCATCAACAACACCAAATGCCAGGGGAAACAAAGCACCGTCACCATCAAAACCAGTAGCAAGAAGCAATGTTCCAAGATACTTACTTTTCAAAAATGTCCTATCTAACCCAAGGAGTGGTCGACAAGCATTCAGAAAACCATAAATGGAGGCCTGAAATGATATGAAAAGTCGATGGAAACTGTTATCAGTTGTGTTTCCGTAGACTAATGCAATACTACCGGGATTTGTCCTCTTGATCTGTTCACAATATTGAGGGAGTAAGCGATACCCTTCCTCGAAGGATCCACGCATAGCAGCCATGATACGCTCCTTGCCTCGCCAGGCTTGCTTGTAAGATAAGGTGATTCCATGAGCTCGGTGAATCTCTTCCAATATCTCCTTGGGTTTGTAATTAGGGTTCTCCCTTAATCTCTGTTCCACAATGTTTGCCACCCACTGCACAGAGGCTTGTTGATGGCCAAGATGAGCAATCCCTCCACATGTATGAGTCCCATGGATGGTTCTGATTGTGAATGTTGGAACACCAGGTAGCTTTGCTGCATGTATACGCCAGGGACATCCCTCACTCGCACATTTAGCAGTGAAACGAGTCTTGTCGGATTTGATTGTCTGTATTTCAAAGTGAAGGGCAATAGCTGTATCCCTCAATGCCCTACGACAGCTTTTGACATCCGGGAATTCTTGGCCAACTGCCAATTCATAACTCGGATTTGAATTCCGAACCTGAAGGACGGGAGGAAGACTAACTACCATCTGGGAATGCTGTAAATCTCGGGCAGGATCAATTCCCATATCCTGGCTGTCATCCACAGCCAATGCCAGACTATCATCGAACTCTTGGTTTTCAGAAACAGTCAACTCATTGTTCTCAGATAAAGCTAATTCATTGTCACCATGGTCTGGTTTTTGATCAGTACCAAACTCATTATCATGCCCATAACTGTGGCCAACATCCCCTTCTTGGTCATGCCGCTGTCCTAAATCCAACTCATGATTGTGAGAATGAAATAAACCTAGGTCATGATCATGAGCCTTTCCTAAGCCTAAATTATGGTCATGGGTTTGTCCTAATTCCAAATCATGGTTCTGGGAAAGACCCAAATTATGATCATGGCCTAGCACCAGTCGCTGATTCTGCCTCAATGCTAGATTGTGGCTTTGTCCAATCATCAAATCATGATTAGCCATTGAATAAATCAATCACATGTATACAAACAGCATAAACCGAATATGCAGACTAATATGATCATAAAGGCCAATTTCCTGCCTATGTCAACACATACCTGCCAAATGAAACATTGTCAATACAATCTGACAAAAAAGGTATACTGTCACTCAACGCATGAAGGAACACCAACAAGCCTTATTTTGCAAAATTGCTAATGTAAACCAAAAGATCAGTTTTGTTTATGCTACACTTCAATTGCAATAGATCAGAAAAAACATAAGCACATAAACATACGTAAATGATCCACTCTATGCGGCTAACATTTCATTACACGATTGGTGTAGGACGAAACCCAGTAGGACGTCGATGCCATCCGAGCAAAATTTTGGTTTACAACACAAGCTATGTCAATCAACATGAGAAACAAAAACATATTCATAATGAACATCAAGAAAGTCCACATATTATGGCAGAGAAGAACAACATAAACACATACGTAAGACCAATTTGACTTCTATTTAAGATCTTAAAACAAAAGAAACCAATTAAACGTTATGCAAGCATTTCTTAACCAAATAGAAATTACACTTCCAATAAATCCAGACAAATAGCTAGCATTTTTTGGCTTTCTTCTCTCAGGTGTAAGTGTGACCATACAAAAGTTTCAATTCCATACATCCTTCTCAAATATGGGGAAAAACATCAAAGCTAGAATCTTTAAGCAGCTGGAAAGAATATTAAGGCTAACAGCCTAACACTACTGAATAAGATACAAAATTTACACAAACGAAGGAATAACCATAAACCATCAATCAAAACACCATAAAAACCACTAAGAAATCCCTAAAACAAAAACCAGCAAAGAAGGGGGAAGCATTAAACAGTTTGATTGAAAATTCTCAAAGTTAATAACTTTAGAACACTTCAACAAAATGAACAAACCCAAATCACCACATTTGAATGGGAAAAAAACACCCATCAATTGAAAACATTAGAAAACAAAAAAAAAACCACAAAGGAAATCCTCAAAGAAAAAGGAAGATTGAAGTACCTGGATTAAGGAAAAAAACGAACTTGAAACCCTAGCTCAAGACCGAAACGACAAGAAAACACAACGAAAAAAGCTTCAAAAAGGGAAAACCCTGTGTGGGTATCGCCCAAGAACGCAAGAAAAGAAGAGTTGAAGCCAGAAAACACCCCAGAATGGAAGAAGAAGCTAGGGACTCGGCCGGGAACCAAATTGAGGTTGAAGCTTGGGGAGGAACAAAGAGGCAGGAGATTTGAACAGTTGGGGAGTTTATGAGAGTGTGTTTTGGCGGGTAAAATGGTTGAAGGGGTTGTTTGTTCCGGGAGAAAATCGGGAATTAACGAGAGAAAAGGGGGTGAAGGGAAAGGGCAAAGGGGAGATTGAGGAATTTGAGAGAGGGGCAGAAGGGGGAGAGTGGTGAAGGGTATTTGAGAGAGACAATGAGCCTGAGGGTATTCATGTCAATCTGGGCTGGACCCTTGTGATTCTCTCTTTATTTGTTTTGGGTTTCTGTAATTACTATTTTGGCCTTTTTTTTAAATGAAATAAAATTTGTGGCAATAATTAAATTAAAGCTCTTGGTAAATTAGTACGAAAGCTCACTCGATATTTAGGGAATTTAAATAAAAAAAGGTTCATTTCGAAAATACCTTAATAAAAAAAATAAGTTTAAATCTTAAACTTAAATAGATTTGATTTGATCTTATTCACATCATATATATAGTAGAGTGTATAATTTTGTGAGTTTTGTACCACATTTGTCTCGATTGAGACAGGTATGAGTACAACCTTGGTGCGTTGTGAACAGAATTGGATGTCAAACGTTATACTCGTCGTAGTTAGTGGATATATAATAAATTCGAGGCTTTACCAGCCCACTCCGCATCCACCCATCCCACCCTATCCCACATTCTCCTGCTCATACAAGAAATAAAAGTAATAATACTTCCGTTGGTTATGAAGTCTAGTGACTAGTAGTATCGCAAGTGAGCAATGAAATAACCCAAGTATATCATAGTATGAAGTACGCTGATCATGTTATACTAATTCTGTACTCTCCAACTCTAAAAAATTAGGTACAAATGTCAACTACCAACGTTCTAACTACTTCCTAAACATTCATTTTATAATCTTTAACATCCTAGCTCTTTCTGCCATCTGGTTTATATTCTTAATGTAACATTCGAATTATGTCGATACTTCTACATATTATGAGTCCCCACGTCTGATTTATGTTCTTCATGTAACACGACTTTATAGAATTATGTTGATACTTCTGCATATTAAGAGTAACATAAGAAACAAGTCTATTCGATTAACCATCAAATGAAATGTAAATAATCCGTCCTCTTTCTATTTCTGTCGGTGCTTCAAACAAACTTCAACAAGTATGTACAGTATCACTACCATTTATAAGCTCAAATTAAACTCTACTTAGGCCATGAACATCTTTACTTGTAGATTTTTTTCATGAACCATATTATTAAATTTAGCTCAAACTCAAAAACTCTCATGATATTTGAAATTTTTTTAAAACAACTCATATCTATAAGTTATTATTTTAATATCATGGAAGAAAAATAAATTCTAAATGCAAAGTGAAAAAGCTAGTGTATGCAATAATTATGATATCATAAGCTACCTCCGGAAAGAGAACTGAAGGACTGGTAAAATTAAAGAAAATTTCAAAAACATTAGTGGCTCAACCCCCCTAATACATGCGACAAAATTTAATATTTTCTTTTTAAAAATTTGTTTCAACTCTGAACATTAACCACCAATACAACACTAAAGCAGAGTCCATACTTCAAAACCAATTCTGTAGTTTCCATCATTTGATGACATCGAAAACAAACAATGTTTTGCTTAGTACCCATAGTTTGAGCCATAGACCGAGCCGTAGCCTCCAGCATGTCCTTGATTGGATTGTGGTGATGCATATACAGAACCATGAGTAGCATACGGATTATAAGCTTGATCTGCAGCCCCACCTTGTCCCTGACCTGACGCTGCAGCAGCTGCAGCTTCAGCCATAAAATTCTGCAACATAATATAAGTTCAAACTATGATACATCAGAATGATAGTTAATGATAACACATTAGTTCCTTGTGCTCCTACACCAGGGCAAAACCATCGGGCAGGTGGAAAAAGGCATTGCAAGGAAATCAGAAGAATAAGCAATGGAAGACACATGGAAACTGTTCTCAACCTAGCAAATAGAAAAAGAAAGACAAAAAAGGTTCAGAGGCCAGGGAAAGGGACATGCCTGTATCAGTTGCTGGGCAGTTTGAACTTGTGAAGCAGTTCCACTTATTTCAACTGTCATTTCCCCAGGAACACCCCTTGTTTCTTGAATGGTGACAGTTGCCCCACTAGCACGTCGAATATAGCTAATACTTGCACCAGCTGTCCCAATAACAGCATCAGCGTAAGAGAGCGGAATCTGCATTTGCTGAGTGACCTGCAAACACAAGAAATTTTGTTTATATATTACAATCTGGTTGTTCGAGCCAAATCAATCGACTTAACACTTTACAGGACTGGAAAGATCTTGCTTTCAGGAGTATACACCAAGTACAACAATCTTTGAAATAACAGCTAAAAAATGATCAACAGCCACAAACAAAACCAAAGAAAGGTAAGATGGATGAGGATGCATACATGGATCTGTACAAACTGTCCCCATTACTTGAAAAAATCAAATCAAGAACAAGGAACAACATTAACAGCTGTTAAGCATAAAGTTCCTGAGCATCTTCTTCTAAAGTGAAAGGAACAAATTCAGGGAGGAAAATGGAGAAAAAGAGGAGACCAGGTATGTAATGGTGGTACCTGTGTGATCATTGAAGGTGCATTTGGATTTGAAGATCCATGAGCACCCATTGGGGCTTCTCTTCCATAGGCAGAAATACCCTGATGCGGCTGTTTATCCATGGGAGGCATATCAGGAGGGTAGTAATTGTCAAGTTGCCGCGGTGGAGGCATGTACTGAGGATTGTGTCCAAAACCAGCACCTCCACTAGCATTTGGAGGGACACCTTGAGGTGGACCCCAGGATTGATGAGGTGGCATGTGGTCCATCTGAGGATTAGACTTTTGCATCTGATAGAAACATTTAACGGAATTTCATTAGCCTATACACACTGACGGAGGACCAATTAATCAGTAGGTCAAAAAAAGTAGAAGCCTCACATTCATTTCAAACAAGGGAATTATACTGCGGTCCACTAAAAACTTCCTGAGGTGAGATGCAATTAGCTCCAATCCTTTGTGCACGTCAACTGCTTCTCCCACAACTTCGACAACCCTATCATCTTGAAGAGAAAAGACTGGAAGGTCTTCTGCAGCATTACATTTTATTTAACAAAGAAAAAGAGAAGAAATGTTAATAAATTATGATAAAAAAATCCCAATCAGAAGCACAAGAAACTACAAATGAAACCACTTGAACAAAATGATAGTATGAGATTATCATACAAAGGATTTCAAACCATTTTTTAAAAAAAACTTCAAATTATCAGCATTTGAACGAAAAACCATATTCTTGAATTCTAGTACCATTATTCACGAACAGTTTCTTGAAACACATTGCTGCATAGCAATATTAAGCACTACTTTGATAAAATAATTGAAAATAGTTTATGAGATAGGTCATTAAGTTTTACTCTTAGTCTTTCAGCATCCCCAACAAACAACTTGAAAGAAATGGCAAATGTTTCCACTAAGAGGAAAGGGAAAAAGGAAGTGAAACAAAATCCAGAGAAGAAAACCTGCTCCAAGAACTCTAACAATACAATTAGACGATTCTTGAATGGACTTGACAGTTGTTCCTTGTTTTCCGATCAAACTTCCAGCTTGTGAAGCAGGGACTAGAAGCCTCGTTGAAACCTTGGTTCCCACAGCCGAAGTTGCATGAGATGAATCACCCTCCAAGCCATCAATGAGACGTTTATGGACCCTTAAAAGCCCATCCATAGCAGGCGGAAGAGAAGAATCAGGCTCCTCCTTTGCAGATACCATTACCTATTGGCAAGACAAAACAGCAGAACAAAGGCTAAGTTGTTATGACTCATAATCCATCTGGCTGGATAAAATTAGAAGAAAAAAAAGAACTAATACAAAACCAAATTTTCTTATATGCCACAAGCAAATGAGTAAAGATGGGTATACATATGAAGCATATTGCATTGGAGAGGTGAAAATGCCATATTGGATTAGATTTGATATAATCTATAGTATACAGTTAAACTCCTTTTGCTTAAAGGAAAGCTTACTTATTATGTTTAACAATTATGTAGAACTTTAACTGTTTGGTTTATCTTGATCTTAGTTGAATCACCTTTTGCCAAAATATGTCCAAGTATCTGTTAAAATTATTATCCTTGTCAAGGGATTAGACTTATTAACCAAGTTGTTTTTACCTGTTAAGTTTTTTAAAGTTATTTGGATCACAAGCTTTGAGTTCAGTTAGGAAATATATCATACATGCATATACTATGTGTTATTGAGACAGGCTTTACAAGAATCTGGGTAAACTTAGACCACGAATATTGTAGATATATATGTATTGTGCTACAAATAGGAGTTCAATTTTAGCTTGATGTCGAGGGATCTTTGAGCTATTTCCACAGGTTCCTTTAAGATTCATTTAACAATTGACACCAGTCATCCAGGTTCTGAAGTTACCAGCGAGAAAGCAGAGCTTCTTGGTACACTTGTTCATACAAGATGTATCTGTTAGTTCAGAACAAACTTTCAGCACTTTGAAATGCTCAATGATGATCCCTGCATCTGAGAATTTGGTTCCTCATAAGTGGAGTCTTATTGATGATTGACTCCTTTCCTTAAAATTTGCAAATGGAACCTGCACAGACCCATTTTTGTTATTGCAATAAAGGGAACTGTATTTGTATTTCATGGGTTGCTTTCTTACGGCCGTTTTCTTACAATCTTCTTGAATTAGTAAAATATTTAAAATGATATTATGGCTTGGGGAGGTAATTAGTAATTACCTGCCAAAGTGTTACAACTTTAAAGGTGATGAACAATTATTATGTAACAATGAATTATATTTATTCAAATTACTCCAGCGTCAAGAACTTTAATCCTTAAATCCATTAATTTATCACTTCCATCCTTCTTCCTAGTCTTCAATGTTTTATTCTGTAACTTCTTCATAGAATTGGTTTAGATTAAAAAGGTATATTTTAAAGCTTAACTTTTTTACTGGTCGATGTATATATTTTTATTTCACTTTATTTATTATGTTACATTTTTAATGTTTTGAACCAATATATCGTTTATGTAAGCATTACCTAACACTAGGAGAGGTCCAGCTAAAGTCAAAGTGCAATCTTTGTTATTTTTTAGTCAAAATCATTCCCAAATCATTGTATCACTAAATGGTTTCATCATAAGCACAAAAAAGGAAAATAAATGCACACGGAATGTCAACCAAATAAAAACACAAAAAAATTCCAATGACTGTAAAGGTATCTCCTGCAATGACTGTTAGCTTAAGTTAATAATTAAGGAAAGCCGCTCTGTGCTGTAATTAATGGAAGTACCCATATGACTTACATCACAATAGTTCAACTAGACACAGAAACTGAGCCTCGATAAGTAGGACTGGTTCTGCCCTAGTAGTCTATTATCATAACCAAAGATTGAATGTAATATAATCTGAGAAGAGAAAGTATAAACTTACAGCTCTCTCAGTTGTCCCTGGAGGACCATCAAGTATCTTGATACGAGCTCTTGTCTCCTCAACTATCTTTTTTATGAATTCTCCTTTACGTCCAATTATACTGCCAACCTTTTGTGCAGGAACCAACATCCGAAACACACTCTCTCCAGGCCATCCAGGCCACTTCTTTTCACCACCTCCTACCACTGCCTCATCTTCATGTTCTTTTGGTTGATGTTCTGATTCTTGCTGCAACTTCTGCTCCTCCAAGTTCTCTACCGGATTTTCTTCCAAGTTTAAGTTCTGCTCCAAGTTCGCATTGTGCTCCATACTCGCATTGTGCTCCAAGCTCGCATTGTGCTCCAAGCTCGCAATGTGCTCCAAGTTTGCAATGTGCTCCAAGTTTGCAATGTGCTCCAAATTCGCATTGTGCTCAAAGCTCGCATTGTGCTCCAAGTTTGCATTGTGCTCCAAGTTCAAATCATGCCCCAGTCCCAGGTTCATATTCTGCTCCAAGTTTTCATGTTCTTGAGCATGTTCAACTTCATGTTCAACAAAGCTTTGATCAACTTCAGCCATGAGCGTTTTGCTGCAGCCAATAAAAAGGAATGAAAACATGAGCATATGAATGACATTACAATGCAAAACATCTGCTCAATCTGACTGTTTCTTTCAAATAAAGGTTGAAAATAGCACATTGACAATAGAATTGTGCCAAACTCCCATCCTTAAAACATACAAGTGCAAAAATCCAACAAAATTGGTTCTACCCAAAAAACAAACTTAACTTAACCAAGCAGCAGCAAGCAATTAAGCTCCAAAAAGCACACAATCATAAAACAAAAAGACCCTAGCAATGAAAAATCTTGAACAATCAAATATTTGGAGAACGAGAAAAACTAACTAAAAAACACAAAAGCCCTAACTTGACCCTGGAGAGTAATTCAGTTCCCAAAAAATTTGCATATAATTACAAAAAAAAGGGAACCCATTATCAGTAAACCCTTAAAACCTCAAATCAGAAGGAGAAAATTAAAATAAACTGCAACACAAAACCCTAAAACCAAATAAATGGATTGAATTAGGAGACTTACATGAGATGAAGAGAGAAGATGGGTTTTGAGCTTAGGTACGAAAATCTGGAAAACTATAAGAGACTGAGAGAGTAAAGTAAATCTGGCTAGGTTTTGAGGGTGGCTTGCAAGAGAGAAACGCGACCAGAGAAATTTGCGAAAATTATCTTAGTTGGGGGAATTGGGGGCGGTTTTTATTCATATAGTGGCCTTGGAGTAAGCTGATTTTACATTTTTGACCCTGTGTAAAAGATTGAATGGCGAAAATAGCCCTTTAATTTTGTGGGTTCTTTTTGGCAAATATTATTTTGTCAAATTCTTCGTTAGTCCCTGTACCATGAGTAAGTTATGGATTTAGTCCATATACTCAAGCTTTGTCATTTTTAGTCCATGTCATTTTCAAGTTTTGAAATTTTTGTCTGGGCTTAAACTATGGCAATTAAATTTGTTAATTCAATTCTGTTATTCATTCTTATATTATGCTAAGTTATAGATTTAAATTTTTATCCATCAATTTGATATTTTATCGTGTAATTTAATTATATTATTCATGTCAAAATCAAATTTTTAAAATTTAAAAAGTACCTGATTAAATTTGAATAAATCAGAGAACAATGACTAAACAATAAATAATGACAAAAGTTAACCTTTATATCTCTTCTTCTTTGAAGTATAACGTTGTAGTGTCAAGATAATGCCTGAAATGCATGTCAACCAAAGGCGGCAATTTAAATATCAGTACTTAAATCGCAATAGCATTTGAAATGCTGATAATTTAAATTTTGGTAATTATTTCATACACAAACCGTGTGAAAATAAAATGCTTGTGAAAATTTTATTTATACAAGCGTTTTAGTTTTAGGGTTTGTGAATTTTATTTATGATTTAAAGGTTTAAGTATAGTAGTTTTAAATTGAAAGACTATTGATAAAATTTAGGGTTTAGGGTTAAAATTTAGGGTTTATAGGTTAAAACTTAAATCCCTAACCATATAAACCTAAAACCCAACTCTAAATTCTAAGCCTAAACTCTAAATTTTAATAAGAACCCTAATTTCTAAACTTCTGCACAAAAATCCATAAACTCTAAACCTTAAACTAAAACTTTAAACATTATAATTGAGGCGCTTGTAGAAACAAAAAGTCTCCACCGTTTGTGCATGGAATAATAATCCTTAAACTTTTGCTTAACGAGAAATCTGAAAGAAATAATGACCATGAGAACAAGATATGAAGGAATGGAAGCATAGTTGGGTCTTAATAACGGAGTTTGATGGGGCTTATTTAAAATATTTAAACATTTAAATTAAAATTTTCAAAGATTTTGAGGAGGTTGATGGGGGTAAGCAGAGCTGAATGTTAGTAATGGAGTTTGATGAGTCTATTTAAAATTTTTAAGATATTTAAACTTTTAAATTAAAATTTTTAAAGATTTTTGAGGGGTTTAATTTCAGTTTTTCAAAAAAAAAAATAATACCTTATGAGAACTTTTAAAAATTTGAAGAGGGTGCTTAATTAAAAATATTAAAAAAATTAAAACATAATGTTTTAAAGTTTTCAAGGGTTTAAATTGAAAATTTCCAAAATATGAAGGACTGGATAATAAAATTTTAAAGTTTTGGGGGACTAGTGCTCCTACTAGCCCCCATTATCATCTGCCTTTGAACGGAAGTAGGGCTGTAAATGAACCGAATGTTCATCGAACCGTTGGGCGGGAAGTTCGTTTATTTATTAAACGAACGAACATGAACAAGATTTTTTGTTCGTTTAATTAAATGAATGAACACGAACAAATAGCTTGTTCATTCATTTATGTTCGTGAACCTTCGGTAATCTGTCCGTTCGTTTATGTTCATTTATGTTCGTTCGTTTACGTTCGTTCATTTATGTTTATTTATGCTCGTTTAAATTTATTCACATATGTCTAGGGGTGTTCATTATTCGGTTAAACCGAACTAACCGACCCAACCAAAACAAGATTGATTAATCTATTAGATAATTTTAAGTTTCGACTAATGATTAATAGTTTTTTCAAATTTCAATTATCGATTAACTCGATTTAAAACCGGTTACTTAACTGAATTAATCGAACTAACCAAAAATATTAAATATTTAACAAATTATATATGTTCGTTTGTGTTCGCTTGTGTTTATTTACCGTTTAAACGAACGAACATGAACAAGCTACATTCCTTAATGAACGAACATGAACAAGCTACATTCCTTAATGAACGAACGAACATGAACATGAACACGCCCTTGTTCGTGTTCGTTCGGTTCATTTACAAGCCTAAACAGAAGTATAATCAAGTATTAGAAGGGGTTAAATTATCCAACTTCAAAAGATCAAGAACATATAATGTACTTAAGTTCAAAAATTAGTAGGCAAGACTCGAGTTGAATAAGATTTAAACAAGTGAATACCAAAAATACCATTGCACTTTTTCAAGAGTAATATAGTTTTAAATCTCTTGGATTTAAGTGAATGTCGGATATTATACCAAAAAATATATGTTTGCTCGACATATGCAAGGGACCAAGAGCTTGACAATATCTAAAAGTAATGCCTCACTGAACTTTTCTTCCATGGCCAATAACTCAGTTCAGGGAAATTATGGACACCGCCCCATTTCAATGGAAGGAAAAGGAAAAATATTCCATTAAAGGCTGTCTAAAAGAGAAAGATTGTACTACTATGTAGACAGCATTCGACTTGTCCGAATAATATTAGATTTTAACTACGGAAACGAAACACGATATGTGTTACTGGTTCGATACAACTGAAACAAGCAAAGTACATTACTTAAGAAGTTCAGAAAGTGTAGAAACGGTAGATAGCATGGTTATCATGCAAACATACCAAACGAACTCCTTGAAATCCTTTGCTTAGAGAGGTTGCCGATGTCGACCGGGTAATTCTGAAGAATGTATCGAATCAGTACCCTATTGAAACCTCAGTAAGGTTTAGACTTTAGAAAGCCAAGAAATGCTTTTTTTAAAACACACATCTACTTTCATACCATGTAATCATGGATACCAGCTTCAACTTACCAAATCCATCGTTAAAACCATATAAGAAATTGTCGGCAAAACCGGCCAAATCAAGTCGAACGATCAAATTCAAGTAGGCATGTAGTGTACATCGATTCAAATACCCTCGGTGCAGTTTAAGTAGCACTGCAGCAAGGCCAGGATGCATAATCCCCTTGTATTTTCACATACAAGAAAGGTCTATCTAAAGCATCTCTAACCCGAAGAAAGTAAAAATGACAGTAGCAATGAGAATTTGAGCTTTTAAATCCATTTTAAACAACTAGGCCACATCATTCGGTTCAGACTATTCGTGGAAACAATGGAAAACAAGAACAATCACATTCCTTTGTTAGAATCATGTTAGAGGAAGAACCTCTTCAGGCCAAATGTGACACTGACAGAATACATGTTGAGACATAAATATAACGAGAAAATCTTTCAAAGCTCGGAACCATTTGAAGGCTGTGTTGAGTCCTCATTACATGTACAACAGAATCAAATTGCATGTGTTTATAGGTAACACATCTCTACTTTTATAAAAATATATTTATAGGTAAGAATTAGACTTGAACCATGTAACCCGGACTTGATCGGAGAGTGTTGGATCAAACCCCATATACCACGTCTGAATATGCGTTTGACACACGTAAGGGACTGATACTTTAGAAAAGAATGTAAAAACCGGGTGAGATTGACTGTTTGATCATCGATTTTCACTTCGTCACATCGAGAAATACAAGTTCAAAAAAGAAACAATGTAATAACATGGATGCTCCCTCCACACTTATACAGAATAGAGATAAGCATACAACTGGAAACTGCTCATTGTTATATCATTCTGTAAAAGCTGTCTCTCTGTACTCTCTTGAGTATTAACTAATCCACAAGTTTCAATCAATACCTACCTATACTCCTTCCAGAAAGCACTACCAAGGACCAAGGTAGACACATAACAAAGAACTCGAACATCAAACTACAACAATGAACATCAAATATTTTGCTTCACTAAATTGTCATTCCTTGTTTTTGGCATCGGTCTCCTGTGCCGCATTGGAAGCATTCATCAGCACGTCGAACTTGTCGGACTTCCCCAACACGATTTCGATCTAAAACAGCAAGCAAAGTAGAGATCAGAATGAAATCAGCAACCAAATCCAGAAGGAAAACATACATACATTGTAAGAATATAAACTCACTTTGGCTTTTAGGACGACACGCCCTTTGTTCTCGTCTTTCATGCTGACCGTGGACGTCGAAACTTCTGCTTTGTTTCATAAACAATTGTTATCGAATTATTCATGCTCGTCAAGGATGGAAAGCTTTTTTGGGATTAAGAGATTGAGATTCTTACTCTTCTCAATAGCCAGTCCATTATTCTTTAAGATCTCAGCAATAGTAACAACAGTAGTGATTGCTGCATTACAAATAGGTGGTGAACTACCAGATGGACATTAAAGCACTAAAACGGGTAAAAAGTACCAAAGAGAAAAAGGGTAATTTTAGGAAATCAATCATTGGCAAATGTTAATTCAATACAAAGATTGAAATAACAGGGTTCATTTTTTAAATTTCACAATTTTCAGAGCAACAAAACCGAGAAATGTACCCATGCCCAATGCAGAAAGCTCAACCTCATTGTGCTGCTGAATGTATCTCTGCATCAAAAGGAAAACAAAACTGAAACATGTAGCATTGCTTGAATGTGATCATACATATACATTAAGACGGACAAACAAATGGAAAGATCGAGCCGAAAAAAACGAATTGCAAATAGTAAAAAAATTATTTGACTTATGATGAAATTATATGATTTCTTTGTCATCTAGAAAGGGTAAAGCTTCATAATCACAGTTAATTGATTGGAATAATAAAAGTTCTATCTTTGAAGTTACATTTAGATCTATGGCCACAGAGCACAGATTTATTACAAACATGTACATAAATGACCATAATTAGCCTCTAAATCTGTAATGGACTGAACATTTTGGGAAACAAGAAAGATAAAATACATAGGAATTAGCAAACTCATTGTGATTAAAATATTTCAAATGACACATCAAAGAAGACCCAAAGCCAAGATCAGTCAAAAACAAAATTTGCATGAAACAAAAACAAAAACCCAGATCAAAAAAGCCTTACTTTGGCAAGATTAACATAGAAAAAAAGAGGCTTTTTAGTGTTGGACACTTGAATTCTGTTCTTTTTCTGTGCCTCTACTCCTCCCGTAACAGCCACTGCCTCGACACCCATTTTCTCAGATTAATGCTCCTCGAATTATATGATTTCGATTTCTTCTCTGTGAATTTTTCTTTTTGATTTTAGTTTCTTCCACTACTCTCTCATTTTTTTCTTCTTCTTGATTTCTTTATGTTGTTTTGTGTAGCGGGAAACTTGGGGGCAGGAAATACCGTTACGGAATGGTGGTTATATATGGGAACAAATAGACCAATGAGAATCGAACACGTGGTGAAACTTTATTGGTTGTGGACGAAGTAAGAGAGAAAAACGGGTTTTCTTTAATGAGAAAATAAATGAATTTATTTAATGGGTAAGACAACAGTTATACCCTCAAAATCAAATGTCCGTTTCTGTTATATGGGATTCAAGCCCATAAACGTAAGTTTCCTTTATGGGCCATTTACATGTAATGAGAGTTGATCTCTTAAATTGTGTTTTGTAAGAGCAACTTCTCCCATAATTGTTTATTCATAACGTTAGGATTTGAGCCTATGACCTTATTTAAAAAATTTAAAGTCTCATCTCGTTAGACTAGTTGAAAGTTCGTATTGAAACTAAATTGATATAATATGTAAATATTGAAAATTTTAAAATATTGAGTGTTGCTCAAATAGGGATGTCAATTGATCATATTTGGATCGGATTCTATAAAGTCTAAGTTTGATTGACCATCGAACCTCCAAACTGATCCAAGTTTGACTCCAAGTTCGAGTCCATTCAATAGAACATTTAGAATCTCAATATGAGTATGAAAATTTGAAATCTGATTAGCTTTTTTCTTTTTTTTTAAGTGGCAACTCAAACGAATATTTTTAAGAAGAGATAAATATGATTGGAGCTTGTATTGATCATGTTCTAATCTCTCACAATATTAAGAAAAAGAACCGTATTTGAAGAAGATAGGGCAACAAAGTTACTTTTGATATATAAATAAATAAATAAATAATTTTTTTGGGCAAAATAAACTTAACTTTCAAAATAATGACGTTCATATGTTTTAAACTCAAATTAAAATTTGACAAGGTTTATATCCGATTCGTCTCTTATTAAGACTCAAACTTTTTTTTTCAAACTCAGATCCAAATTTTTTCCGATCAATTTTAAATCAGATTTGTTTTCTTCATATTAAATTGGGACCGAATTACCTTGTCTATGCTAGACATTAAGATGAATGAAGCAAAGAGATAGGGTTTCTTTTTTCCTTTTTGGAGAAATATTGGATTTGATTTTCCCTACAAAAGATTACGAGAGCGTGGGAAAGAATTGTCGGTGATACTGAAATGGACATAGCTTTATAGGTAGGGTGTGAAAAGTAGAGGGAAGCTAAAGCAAAAGAATTGGACAAAACCATATCTTTCGAATGGTCATTTTCCCGAGAAAATAAAGAAGAAAATTCAAAAGTTTCTTGTGCCGCATATAAAAAACATGTTTGGGACAACAAAGTGTTGTCCTGATACACCCACACGTACTAAAATATTTGTCGGCACTTACTCCTTAACACGTTCGCCTATTCCAAGTTTTGGACCCCGAGTATGTTTTAAAAAAACATCTATTTATAAATATTATTTAACTCTTTGACAATGTACATACACTATATAAATAAAGGGATTTGAACTCGTATTTTCTAATATTATATTTTTTTATTGAGACACTTGTTGGTTCAATTTAATTGTAGAGCAAGCATATTTGGTCGGTTGGTCAATGTGTCCATCTTTGTTCTTTCATAACCCATTGAGTCATTAGTTTTAGAAGCACCCTTTTTCCTTCTCTTAAAATTCTCATTCCCTTCCCCTCTAGATAGAATTAGAATTAGAATCAAAATTTATCAAAATAATAATTATTATAAAATTTGTTAAATTAAATTATTTATTATTATTTTATTTAAAGACGGAGTTGCGTTAAGTGTGAGAAGTGCTCCCTCGCCTTAAAATAAGGTTCAACTACATCTTAGGTCTCTATATGTTTTGCAATTATGTAAATTAGGTCTTGTACCAAAATTTTTAGATTCATTTACTTGTCAAGTCTTTATTAATTTTTAAATTATGTCCCCTAATTTCAGTTTAAATACATCTTTGGGTCCTCAAATTTTGAAATTGGGCAAAATAAATAATATCTCCAATGTTTTGGTGTAAAAACTTCTTAGATCTCTGTCAAATTCAAAATTAAACAAATTAAATCCTAACACCCCATTTCTAAAAGTTTAGTTAAAAATTACATCATAATCCCTTTTATTGCTATATATATTTGATCGCCCTTATTTTTTATTCTTTTTTAGTCTCTACTTGTGACATACGGGAATTATACATTTAGTTCTCGTAATTTTAAATTTTATAATTTAATTATATTTTTAAAATATAAGTATCACACAAAACATTTTATCAAAATATAAATTTCAAATATAACATTATTCTCAAGAACTTCCAAAATAAACCATAAACATAATCCTATCGTAATTCTTATGTTCAAACTAACATGTTGGAACTTGGGTATTCAAACAAAACTTTGCAACCTCAATTATTACTGCCAAATTTCTGATTTTAATCATACATAATATAGTTTCATCATTTGGACGTGGAACCTTAATCAAAAAGTAAGAGTGTTTATTTTTCGGTTAAAATTAAATTAATCGATTAAATCAAAATTTAGTTTGATTAATTAGGTATTCAGTCAATTAAAAATATTTAAAGTTCGGTTATCGATTATTGATCAAAATTATTAAATATTTTATAGAATACATTAAGCCCAAATTCTTTAAGATGTCAAAAGAACCAACTATTTTAACCCCAAACTTAATTTCAAGAACCAACCAATTTTAAAACTGAAACTAAAAAATATACTCAAATTAACATAATTTTTTGATCATAGAAACGGACATCAAGGAGGTCTATGAGTGTTTGATGTCCAATGACCCATGGAGAATTGCTTCTTCGCTTAGGATGCACATTGCTAACCTTCTTCGCAACGATTGGGATGTGAAGTTTCAGTAGGTGAGTTGCGGGTGTAATCTTGTGACTGATAGGCTAGCTCGTTTGGCTAAGGGGCTTCCAATGAATTATTAGAGGTTTCTTGATCTCCTTCATTATGATGCGGTTGCGGCCAATGTCGTTAGTAGTGATGTTGCGCTGATTGTTCACAGATAATCTTGTTTTGTTTTTCTTACCTTTTGGCTACGATGGTATAATGTTATTTTGTTTCTCAAGTTTGGCTATGTAAAGTGTTTCTATGAGTACTTTTTTTCTCCAATTAGGATAGAGAAGTTTTTAATAAGACTCATAGTTACATTCATCCTCTTCATTCAAATATATATACATATACATTTGATCGGAAAGTATGATTCAATTCATAGAAAAATCATACAATAAGAATACAATCACGTGTCTTTTTAAAAACTTTCCTACACCTAAAGTAGAGGAAAAGAGTACAACGTGATAGCATTACTGTAACCCCCTCGTCCCGGTCTGGCCGAATGACCGGTCCGAGTGGGCCACACGGGAAAAACCGAAGCGGAACCCGTTAAGGTTCCCCCTCGGCTAGCAACCCTATTTGTTTTCTTTCATTTTAATCTTGTCTAGAGGAGTATTGAATCCTAAGTGATCAAACAGCGGAATAAAATACAAGAGACAAACGTTCGAACCCAAGACAGCATTTAAACAGCCCAATTTTTATCTTTTAAACAGGTCGTTTCGAAACACCCTTGAGGCGTACCGAAACGCCTTGACCAGGTCAACTATCCTAGTGCCCTTATAAGGGGTCGTATCGAAACGGTGGTCAACCGTTTCGAAACGCCCTCAACGGTCAACTTCTCGTGGTCAACGAGATTTTGACCGTTTCGAAACCTTCAGGCCCGTTTCGAAACGCCTTCATCTCGTCAATTTCTCAAAATTCCAGTAGCAAAAACGTTTCGAAACGCGTATCGGAACAGGGGGTTCCAGAGGCCAAACCGTATCGAAACGAGTTCTGATACGAGGTCCCTGAAGCCTACCCATTCCGAAACGACCCAGCCCGTTTCGAAACGCGGGCTGCCTGCAACCTTTGAAAGACAGATTTGGGCGGATTTCCACAAGTCTAAAGGTCTCATAGGACCCCTAAAGGCACACAACACCAACAAACAAAGTCTATAGGCATCCTTCCTATGTTTAGCATGCTCGAACATATACAAGGCATGGATTTAAACAATCATTCATACATGGAAAATTACATTAGTCTTTCATACAAGTCATGCTTGAAAACATTGATGGATAAAAGCATCATTCATCCCATGAGGGTTTACATGTCATGAAACGAACTTAAACATCAAAAGGCATGCATCAAAAGAGCATTTGGCAAGATATATCATGCTTACAAACCAAGTCAAACCATAAACCTCAAAATCACATATGAGTCTTACAAAGCTCATTCAAACACACCCTTGCCACATTGCTAGACTACTACATCATTAATAACCGTACTTGAGCAACAACTTGGAAAGCCCTTCTTGCCTTGCTCCGTGCTAACACCACGCTAATGATCTGCATTGTTAAAAATGAGAGCGTAAGCTATAAGCTTAGTGAGGATGCTCTAAAACCGAAAACATCAACAATGCAGGGTTCAAGCATGTATTCCCTAAATCTCATATCTAACACGCATAGATAATTTCATAAGTAGACCTATCTAGTCTTTCAAGAGTCATGTATGGCATCTCACATCATATCAAGCTCAAACATCAATAACATCATCATATATTAACACCATATATCACAATCATATGAACAAGTTTAATTGGCCACTATTAGTTACCCGGATGTGCGGATTTAAATCTCAACAAACACTTTACCTCGGTGAGATTACACTCATCACCGGACCTTGCATGGGCGGGATTCCACTCATCGCCACATGCCCTACGGATGGGATTCCACTCATCATCCCGTAGAATATATAATAGCTTCCGGTGGAATATTACATCACTGTACTCCTCCTTGATGACTTAACGCCATCAAGGCCACGTACGTTTTGACTCAATTTGTGTGCACACTAATCCTAATGATCGATCATTTACACCCGGTAAGTTAATTAGTGCAAATTTTCATTTACCACATCACATATCCATCAACCACATCTCATGCTCATCACATATACATATCATGGTATACATGCACAAATTAACCACATAACACAAGAGCATAAATAGGCAAACACCATAACATTTAATGGATAACAATAGCTAAATTTAACAACTTGAATTCACATAGAAATGGCCTATCAAGAACATTTCAACTCACACACTTCACACACTCGAACCAAACTTTAAAACGTGTTTAAAATTACTCACCGCCCTTCCTTAGCAACCAAAATAAGCCTTCTACAAGCCCGGATTCGAATCCAATGCTTCTCTAACGTCTCCTCTTGCTTCTATCCAATAAAAAACACAACCATTATTCCCAATCAATGCTAACATTCAATCAACACTCAACCCTTGAGCTCAAACTAACTTCAACCAATTTCCCAATCAAAATAATCCCCCAAATATATCAATTTTCGTGCTCCCCAAACCCTAGCTGAAATTTTCATTTTCAATCATCCAAATGACCCCAAAAAGGTCCCAAAACATCCTCCTAACATATATAAACCATCAGCCCTTTAATTTCAACCTAAAACCCACCAAAAATCAAGTTTTTGACATCTCAAATTTTGCTTTAAGAACCCACTTCGGGTTTTCAACAAAACCCAACCATTTTGACATATAGTGTACATTTTAATGTGAAAAATCAAAAACCCAACTTCATATTTCAAAACAAAATGGAAATCCCCATAAAAACTCAAACTTTTTACCAAGCCCTAATTTTCAAAAGTTCATAGTTTTAAAATCTAAAGTCATGGATAGATAAAGGATGAAGATGAGAGTGAGAATATATCTTTACCTTTGAAAAAGACCTTGGAATGAAGAAGAAACTCAATGGAATAGTAATTTTGAGCTCGGGTGAGTTTGAAGAAGAGGTTTGGGTGTCTAACGTTGGAAAACGAGTGGGGAGAGGGAAGATGACAACTTTCCTTAAAAGTGGTCTTGATTTAATTTAATTTTACCGACTCGGACCACAAACCCGACTAACTCCTAACCCCAAAACACAGGCGTTACAATTATCAAAGATAATAATTTGACTAAAGAAAAAATAACATAAACCCTAAAACTTATAACAAATTTTGATTATTTCAAAAATAGACTGTTCAATTAATATTTTTCAAGCAAATTTCAATTAATTTAACGGTTAAAAATATTTTAATGTTGTGAATAAAATAAAATAAGAACAAGAAGAACAAAGAGATGAGAGAAAGAGGGAGATTTGTATTATTCTCAAATATAGACTTGTATCAAATGCCTTCAATGAATCATCTATTTATAGGCATAAGAAGTACATAATACATTAAACTCTAATTCATAGAGATAATATTCCTAATAATAAATAAATCAAACTCCTTTGATAAAGTTCTAATCATGATAGACATCCACATAGATAAATATTTATAACACTCCCCCTTGGATGTCTATGAAGATAATGTGCCTCGTTAAAACCTTACTAAGATAAAAAC
Source organism: Hibiscus tridactylites (assembly GCA_958450335.1). Classification (NCBI taxonomy): domain Eukaryota; kingdom Viridiplantae; phylum Streptophyta; class Magnoliopsida; order Malvales; family Malvaceae; genus Hibiscus; species Hibiscus tridactylites. The sequence continues at coordinate 15,656,303 of OY288267.1, forward strand.
CCAGTGGGAAAAAATTCTTTAGTGAAGGAAAAAGAGTACACACATCTTTGATACGCATAACTTGTTGCCTCATTAAAAACCTTACCAGGAAAACCCATTGGGACAAAACCTCGGTTAATGGAAAAAGAGTGCAACGCGTATTTACTCCCCCTCATGAAAACATCACAGAAGATCTTTGAATCTTCATAATTTAATCTTGAATATCATTTTTCTAAAGATCGCGAGGGATGAAACTTTGGAGTAATATGTTCCATGATGTATCAACTTTCAAACTGAGATATACATCTTGCTTTATCTTCACACAAGATAGCTTTTATCATATCTTGTAAAAGTATATCCACATATCTTTTGGATATGCTGGGTCAATAATCTTAGCCAAACACATTTTTTAGCTTGTCTCGTGCATAACAATTATTTCTACGACATTTGAGGAGGCATCAACGAATGTTTGAAGATCTAAATGTAATGATCTTTGTATATTCATAGATATTTCTTGACCAACTAATATATAGTGCTTCAAGACCAAGAAAAGATATAATTATCTTTATTCACATCCAACAATCTTACAACTATTGGGATACTCAATAGATATGCTCTATTCATATTGAATCTTCTTTAAGATTCTTTCAGCTTATGTCTATTCATAGACAAAAGAAATATATAAAAATGCTCGATCTTCAGGTCGAGATAAACTTGATGTCAAGATTCAAGTACTTGTATTGAAAGTACTTCATGAGTTTCCAATTTGAAGCTCTTTAGGAGTTCTAAAATTATCATAATGGATCTTGATCCAAACTCCTTTATAAAATACATAAGGAAATCTGATCATTCTTATAGTATTTTCTCAATTAGTATTCACTAAGGCGATTATACCAAATGCGCAAAAAATATTCATGAGACATGTCTAAATAAATTTCCTCAGAAATTTCCAAATGCTTATAGCATTTTAGATCCATCAAGGATAAATATGGACCCACAAATAATTAGACGCATGTAAAATTTTCAAAACTGCCAAAGTAATTGCATCCACCATGAAGTAATTAAAACTTTTCTTAAATCACAGTTCAAGTCGTATTTACGACTACTTATTTGTGCCTCACTTGCATTACACCTTTAGGTGTTTGGACTGGTGGTCCAAATACTTCTATTTTAGAAGTTCAAAGCGTCTTTCAACATTGACCAATTCAATATCTATACTTCTGGATAGATTTTATACAAGATCCTCGATTTCTTTCTTTACTTCTATAGAAGTATTTTATGTAAAATTGTTTGTAAAATCGTTGTCGACAACTTTCTAATTTTTCTAGTTCCATTCTCGTAATGACATAACTCATCGAGATCTCTTCAAGATTTCAATCTTTATTTCAGGTACCTGAAACTCTTCAAGAGTTTTATTATTTGTTATGTCTTGGGTCTCTTCAGGAGCACCCGCCTCCAATATATGACCATCTCATATTACTTTCTATTTACGAGAATTTTGATCATTGGAACCATTTCAACTATCATGCTTCAGGCATGATTTACATTCTCTCGCTCTAACATGTAATTTAAACTTAGAGCATTTCAGCTGGTATATGAGACTTAATTACTCTCATTGGGTTAGTAAATATGTCTGGCAGTTGACATGTAATAACATGAATTATCTTATGAACTTCTAGTTCATATACGAGGATCTAGATAATGATAATTCATTTTCCTCTATCCAGCTGGTTATTATCTTCCCCTGATGTTGAGAAAAATCATGTCATAAATGATTCTCCAATTAATGTTTAAGAATTTAAACATAAAAGGAGACTCGTACTCAATATATATTCTCAACCCTTTTTATTTACCCATTTTGTGCGTTGTGGTGGAGCAATTCATATCGCACATTCAAAAATCATAAAATGGGAAATGTATGGTTTCTGACCAAAAACCAATCATAACGGGGAGTATATTATAACTCGTTGGCTTGATGCGTATAAGTGTTGCTATATGGAAACACCATATAAATAATAACTCGTTTGTTCTCATAGTTTAGCTATTAAATAGGAGGCATCCAATTGAAATTTTGCTAAACTATATTTTTCATAATCAATAGGCTTTGTAACAACTGATATAGCCTAAAATATAAACCCACTAGCTTTTCAAGACGAATAGTCTAACTGCATAATCTGAATATTTTTAGAATCAATCTCACAAACTTCTGGTTGTAAGTCGATAAAACAATGTAGATGCATCTACTAAAATCATATAAAACTTTCCACATTTGTGGATATATGGGCCCATATTTCGTTCAGATATGCAAGACATACAGTCTCAACTTCAATACAAGAACTTTAAGTTCTAATTCTTTTGGTAAGTGGGATCATCTATATCCTTTGAGAACAAACAACACAAGAACTTCAGGTTCTTTTAGTAAGTGGAATTTAATCAATTCCTTTAAGCAACACAAGAACTTCACGTTCTTTAATAAGTGGAATTTAATCCATTCCTTTGAGAATAAGCACCACAAGAACTACAGGTTCTTTTAATACATGTGTTGGGTTGTGTGGAGCTCGATTCGATCAACCGATTTAGCTCACCAAGTGGTGGAGAGGTGGATATTTGGGTGGAAGGGTTGTGGAAGCTAGAAAGATTAAAGACACAATGATTTATAGTGGTTCGGCCTTCTAACAAGCACCTACATCCACTACCTTAGCTTCCCACTAAGGATTTTACAATCAATCACTAATTGATTCGTCCCCTTTTCTAGGATTAGGAGGAAACCCTTACAACCGATCAAGCTTCTACCCAAAGCCTTGATCAAAACCCTCTTTACAAAGAGAAATAAGAAAGCAAACTTAAACCCTCTAATAAGTGTTTGTTTGCACTATTAAGCACTCACCCAAAACCTAAAACACTTGAGTAAATTTGACAATTTTGGCTCACTAGTGTTTGTCTATACAAGAATTGACAATTTAAGTGCTAAGACATTTCTTGATCATTTGTTGATTGACAATTGAAGCATTTGTCTTCTCTTGATGCTTGGAGGTCCCTTTTATACTCCCAAATGAGTTTATAGCCGTTTAGGACCGTTGGGGTTGAAATAGAGTCGTTGGAGCCTTTAATTCCCTCCATAAATGCAGTTCTGCAGCTCCCCGTTTCGAAACGCTCGAAGCCGTTTCGAAACACCCTCAATATAGAAAGAGTCGTTGCAGTCTGTCAGGGTACCCGTTTCGGAACACACCCTTGCCGTTTCGGAACGCGTATCGGAACGCCCTTAGCCCGTATCGAAACGACCTGCATTTAAAAGTTAGTTGGGAAAGAGCCGTTGGGGTTTATGACCGTTGTGGTCAGTGCCACGTGGGCGTATCGAAACGGCCTAGCCTGTTTCGAAACGCTGGCCCCATTTCGATACGAGTATCGAAACGTTTTGGCCACTGGAGGCACCTGTTTCGAAACGCCCTAAGGTGTTTCGAAACACTTGGTCAGTTTTGTGAAAATTGGCCTTTGAAAACATGAAAAACCTTTATGAAAAATTCCTTAAATATTATTTCAAGTTGTTTGGACTTTGGAAATATTTTAAATACTTTTTAAATCAGTCCAAAACATTTTTCAATTATTATATCAAAACATTAGTTCTACAATCTCCCCCTTTTTGATATAATAAAACCACTTGAAAAATTGTTTGGAATTCTCCCCCTTTAACTTTAAAAATGTGAATAAGAGACTAGAATTTTTAATTCAAATAAAGCTCCCCCTTATTCATTTGAAAAATGAATTTTTCAAACCATTTCTCCCCCTTTTTGTTATATCAAAAAGATTTAAAACATTAAGTTCAAAAATAACAATAGAGGTAAAAATTTGACAAAAGTAAGAATTTGGTTTTAAAATGGCTCCCCCTTACTCAAGGCATCATTGAAATGTTAGTCACAACATATATGATCATCTAGTTGAATTAAATAAAAAATAAGACAAATAAAATTAAGACAACTAGAAATTTTACCCACACTTGAACTCAAGGGAGGATGTGAAGCCTTCCTTCTTCAAGTGTTCATCCTTGTGTGCATGGAGCTCCCCCTCAATGTTTGACTTGTTGAACATCTCCATCACACTTACAATAGACAATCAAGTAACTTTTGGTATCCAAATTGCTTTGGATCCGTAAACGTTAGTTGCACAAAATTTAGTCTCCTTAAGAATCCATTTTTCAATTTCATCCTTTTTAGTTGAAGTGGTTAGTCCTTTTGGGACCCAAACACTTCTAAAGCATTTTCCTTTCACAAATCTAGGGGCACTAGATTGTCTAACATAAAAGTTTGATTTTCCAAAATTGTTTTTCTTTTCAAGCTCTTTGGAAATCAAATCTTTTTCTTCTTGAACTTTTTGAAGCAATTTTTGTAAATCAAGACATTTTAACTCAAACTCTTCAAGTTTTGCTTCAAGTTCAAGTTTGGTTTTAGAAAGCAAATCATTTTGAATTTTTAACTTTGAAATCAATTTATTGTTTTTCAAAATGTGGCTTTTAAAATCTAAAACCAAATCATCATAGGCATCTTGTAATTCATCAAAAGTGTAAGAACATGAAGTAGATGAATTAGAAGTTACCCTTGAATCTTCTTCGATGGCCATAAGGCAAAGGTTGGCTTGTTCATCGTCGGTGGAGTCCTCATCACTCCAAGTAGCCACATGTGCCTTCTTCTTATGGCTTGAAGTGCTTGCCCTCTCCTTTTTCTTAGGTTCTCGTTCAAGCTCTCTCAAGGCTTTCTTCATGAATGGGGCACACTTCTTGAAGAGATGAACTATCTCTTCATCTTCATCCTCCTCTTCACTTGTGTAGACATGATGGCAAGTGGAGGATTTGAGAGCCATGGCACTAGCATTAATGCCAAGCCCTTTGATTTTCTTCTCTCCCATAGCTCTAATTTCTTCCCTCTTCTTCTCATCCTCTTTATTCTTCTTCATGATTTGATGAGTAAGGAGTGACCCCATGAGTTCATCAAGCTTCAAAGTCTTCAAATTTTTGGCTTCGATGATGGCGGTCCTCTTTGAGTCCCAAGACTCGGGAAGTGAGTAGATGAGCTTTCGAACAAGCTTTTCTTCCGGGATGGCTTCTCCAAAACCTTTAAGACCGTTGGTGATGGTGGAGAATCTATCAAACATCTTCTCGATGTTCTCTTCCGGATCCATTTTGAAGTTCCCATACTCCAAGGTTAGGAGCCCAATCTTGGTCTCCTTGACTTCGTTTGTCCCCTCGTATATGACTTCAAGCTTGTCCCATACTTCCTTGGCACTCTCACAAGAAGACATCTTCTCATAGATGGTTGGGCCAAATGCACAAAACAAGATGTGCAAGGCTTTGCAATTAAGCTCCATCTTCTTGCGATCGTCGGCACTCCACTCCGCTTTACTTCTTTTAGGCACGAACGGACCATCTTCAACTACATCCCATAGCTTGTAATCTTTTGATTTGATGAAGAACTTCATCTTTGTCTTCCAATGGGCATAGTGAGCTCCGTCAAAGAAAGGCGGTTTGTCGATTGATTGTGCCATTGAGCCGGTTGATGAAAAAGTGATCGAGCTTGCCGGATCTTCTCAATAGGATGTTAATCCTCACCGATTGAGCCACGCTCTGATACCAATTGTTGGGTTGTGTGGAGCTCGATTCGATCAACCGATTTAGCTCACCAAGTGGTGGAGAGGTGGATATTTGGGTGGAAGGGTTGTGGAAGCTAGAAAGATTAAAGACACAATGATTTATAGTGGTTCGGCCTTCTAACAAGCACCTACATCCACTACCTTAGCTTCCCACTAAGGATTTCACAATCAATCCACTAATTGATTCGTCTCCTTTTCTAGGATTAGGAGGAAACCCTTACAACCGATCAAGCTTCTACCCAAAGCCTTGATCAAAACCCTCTTTACAAAGAGAAATAAGAAAGCAAACTTAAACCCTCTAATAGGTGTTTGTTTGCACTATTAAGCACTCACCCAAAACCTAAAACACTTGAGCAAATTTGACAATTTTGGCTCACTAGTGTTTGTCTATACAAGAATTGACAATTTAAGTGCTAAGACATTTCTTGATCATTTGTTGATTGACAATTGAAGCATTTGTCTTCTCTTGATGCTTGGAGGTCCCTTTTATACTCCCAAATGAGTTTATAGCCGTTTAGGACCGTTGGGGTTGAAATAGAGTCGTTGGAGCCTTTAATTCCCTCCATAAATGCAGTTCTGCAGCTCCCCGTTTCGAAACGCTCGAAGCCGTTTCGAAACACCCTCAATATAGAAATAGCCGTTGCAGTCTGTCAGGGTACCCGTTTTGGAACACACCCTTGCCGTTTCGGAACGCGTATCGGAACGCCCTTAGCCCGTATCGAAACGACCTGCATTTAAAAGTTAGTTGGGAAAGAGCCGTTGGGGTTTATGACCGTTGTGGTCAGTGCCACGTGGGCGTATCGAAACGGCCTAGCCTGTTTCGAAACGCTGGCCCCGTTTCGATACGAGTATCGAAACATTTTGGCCACTGGAGGCACCTGTTTCGAAACGCCCTAAGGTGTTTCGAAACACTTGGTCAGTTTTGTGAAAATTGGCCTTTGAAAACATGAAAAACCTTTATGAAAAATTCCTTAAATATTATTTCAAGTTGTTTGGACTTTGGAAATGTTTTAAATACTTTTTAAATCAGTCCAAAACATTTTTCAATTATTATATCAAAACATTAGTTCTACAACATGTGCATGTAAATCTCAATAATTTCTACACCATTGATCAGGATGGTCTAACCGATCATGCCAACTATATATATGTGTGTATATATCTCTAAATTTGTAAACTCCTTGTTTACCATAACATGTAACTCAATCTCACTCGTACATGTTTAGTACGACCATCAAAATTGTTCCTTTAAATAGGAATATATTTAGCTCTTTCGGAGCTTTCAATTGAAATTATCTTTTGGTAGTAATATATAGCTCTTCTAGAGCTTTCAACTGACTTTTTTGCTACCAAAACTTATATCAATATTGGCTTATTTCAAATGCCAATTAATAACATATGTTATCTATAATTCCCAAAGGGATAGTTTGCGAACTCATATTGCTCTCTTTATGACTTTGACGAGTATAACGCACTGTGAATATGGAATAAAGTTCCATTTGACAATAACATATTTGCTCAACCAAAGCCTTTTGTGATATTAGTACTTCCGGATATAGTACTCACATTATTCTCTTGTATTTTAATCGAGAAATGCATAATTGTGCACCTTTCAAAATGTGCTTTGTTTCATTTACTTCAGGTAATAAAAATATGTACTTTGTATCATTCACTTCGAGGAATGAAAAATATAAAATATAGCGCATCATATCAAGTCGATTATCTATCAGAGATAAACTTTCAAGTGCTCTTCCGAAGTATTGATATTTTAGTACTTTGAGAAATACTACTCATATTTCCCCTTGCATTTAAATGGGAAAAATATTTCTTATGCTTAAGTACAATATGAGTACTTGCATTATCTGCTAGGCATAAATAGCCACAATTCTAGGCATAAATAGCCACAATTCATTGTGTATTTTATTCCGGAAGTAATCATATTCTTCAAATAATAAATTAACATAAAACGTAAATAAATAATATGTGAAATAAATAAACATAAAGCAAACTAACATAAATAAATAATAAATAAAACGAATTAACATAAAATAAATAAAATAAATAAAAAACCAATTATTCATGTTAGAGGTTATAAGGGAAATAAAATAAATGGTAAATTATTCCCTTCAAGGGTTATGAGAAAATTAACAATATCCAATTGAGTTGGACCAATAACGCCATAATTATTTTCGTCATAAACAAATTTTGTTTATATTTTATTTCATTTATCATTCATGATTATGGATAAAGTCCATAATACTTTGGCGTTTGACAAGTACGAAACCAATGGTTTATAACATCACATTGGTAAAAGGATTTCACTTCCTTAGAATGATCTTTATCACTCTTGTCATCCTTATAACTTCGCTACCAGCGGGTAGAAGTATTCTTAAAATGACTATATTTTTCATGTGTATATTCATAGCCTCGATCACGATCACAACTTTTAATGTGATTTTTTTTATTTCTTCCATAATATAATCTCACATTCACTTCAGGGAATGGAGTAGAGCCAGTGGGCCTTTAAAACCTTTTTCACATATCCTTATCACAGAGAACAAAGATTTAATCCTCGTACGCGGCATTGTTAAACCTGTCCACAAGGTCCTTTAAAAACCTCCTTTGAGACCAGTAGCCTCGCAGAACGGGATGTCCAGCCAATTATACTTGGATTATATCGAAATTATGTCTCTAATTGAATAATGATTTACCATGTTTGCATTCACTTCAGGGAATGAAACAGATCTAATAATTGCATGGAATAAACATCATGCTTGCATTCACTTCAGGGAATGCCACATCATTGATAATTGCATGGAATAAACATCATGCTTGCATTCACTTCAGGGAATGCCCCATCATTGATAATCGCATGGAATAAACATCATGCTTTGCATTCACTTCAAGGAATGCCTCCCATAAAACTTTTTGGATCAAGAAAAATTTTCGTAACTTGAAATTGGGAGAAGTCTATGGTCGAGTTTTTCGACAAAGAAGAAAAATTGCTTTCGAGCAAATATAGACTTTATAACAATCTTTTTATAGATTGAAATTCACCATGATTTATCGCACATTAAAATCATAATTTAAAAAATAAAAAAATAAAATAAGAATTTACCGATATTAGTTTTCCTCTCGAGGAAAATGGAGACGTAGCAAATGACCAAAACATATTCTCATAATATCGTATCTCTTTCCAAGTCATTTAAATACATGTAAAACTCAATACATGATTAAAATATCAATATCATCAAATAAAATATTATAAACACATATTGATCTTAATACAAAGTTCAACCATTGTGTCAAAAATAAACATATATGAAACCATAATAATAAGATCTATATGTATGGGCTGAATTGAATATATTAGAAATCAGAGGATCTATGTCATAATTCTCTCTTTAAAAAAAACTAAACCAACAAAAGTGTTTCATTAATGTACAGATCTTTGTTACTAAAAAAAAACCTTAAACCTAGTGTACGTATTTTAATGAATTTATATGAAAGACTACCATAGTTCTACGTACATAACTTTTTTATTCATGATTACAAAATATAGTCAGTAAATCGAACAGGCTTTACATGCACCATCATCAAACTTCATGAATTTACAAATATACAAACACAAAAAAATAATAATTAAGTATGAAAAGCATAAGCAGTTGAGTACCAAAAAATGAAAACCCACAAATACTTTCGCTCAACAAACCTTAATCGATTCCATCGTTCCCTGCTTTAAAAGCCGAGGAGGCAGGTAAGGAAAACATCGCGACATTATCGATTTTTTTTCCGCTAATTAACCCTTTTAGGAACAAGAGAAAACATACGTAATTTACACCAAACACAACCTCTTCGTCTCTGTCGATTCGTCTTTTGGTTTGTGAGAAGCCAAAAATTTATCTCTTTCCAATGTTCGAATAAAATCAAACATACTTCCAAAATTTTCAAAAATTAAAACAAATCTAAAATATAAAGAGTAAGACAATCGGTAACTAAAAAAATAAGGAGAAAAAAAATTTATCTTTGATTTATTCTATAATCGAATTCTTCCTGGTAACTTCTTTTGAATTATAACGATGAAGACCTCAGTTGATTAGAGTCTCGTGCTGATAACGTGTTGTGAATAAAATAAAGAAGAACAAGAATAAGAACAAGAAGAACAAAGAGATGAGAGAAAGAGGGAGATTTGTATTATTCTCAAATATAGACTTGTATCCAATGCCTTCAATGAATCATCTATTTATAGGCATAAGAAGTACATAATACATTAAACTCTAATTCATAGAGATAATATTCCTAATAATAAATAAATCAAACACCTTTGATAAAGTTCTAATCATGATAGACATCCACATAGATAAATATTTATAACATTTAATTAATTTGATTTTTGGTTAATTTATTCAATTAATGACTAAATTAACCATTTTAACATCCCTATCAAGAAGTTCTAAGCGAGTATCTGATCCATATATGCCATTACAAACACTAAATTAACTAAAAAAACAACATATAATTTACACAAATATATATTTAAATTAATGCTTTGGAAAAAGCTAAGCATTGGAGTGGTTTTTGAATAGTGATCTTATCATCTTTGTTCCCCAATACTTTTATTATTTTAAACACAATAAACAATCATATTACAATATATTTTAATGCACCTTTTGAACAATCATAATTCCTAATTGACGGTTAACTATGCAATGTATTTAGTCCAAATTAATTAAGACTAGACGATGGGTGGTCCAGATTCCAGAATTAGTTCCTTTTCTACAGGTTTTAGTGTTCTGATTAAAATTACACAAAAAAGTATCATTAGCGAAAGAAATTTCCAAATACAATGTTGAAGAGACTGCCCCGCATATTCCTTTTAACTTGGGATTACTTTTAGACATAATGTCAAACAAAAAATATATATGGATGAAAATTGTTTGTCAATTAATATAATAATATTAAATAATTAAAAATAACATAATAAATTTATATTACAGTATACATTAACATGATATTATCATATAAATAAATATATTGACTTTTTAAAATTACACATTAAAAATTCAAGATAAAATAATCGTCCGTAGAGTAAAATAATCGAACTCTAACATTCATCACATTTCTTAAACAATATATGTAATTACTTTTTAGGACCGACTCCAGTTTCGTAGAAGGTTACTTGAAAGGAATAAAAGTATAAAAATTATAATACTTTTGCCAAAAAATAAAGTCAAAGGTGTCATCTTTTGCCGACCCTTTTAGTATTTTTTTGACTTTTTTATGATCACATTAAATTTATCGGATTTGAATCCGAGTTGAGTTTTAAAGTTGGATAATATAAGTAGTTTAACCAACCTAATCAACCCAAAAAATAAATGTTAAGTTTCATCTAATTTGATCTCCATGTTGCTTTGATGCGACCTTTTTAATTTTGGCACGATGCTAAAAAATACTCGTAACGTTTAATTAAATAGTAATTTTTTTATATTTTCAAACAATTTAACATTTAATGTTTTATTTTGAGTCAAAATACTCTCTTTGCGTACAAAAACTATTAGTCAACTAAGAATAAATGACTTGAAATAACATGACAAACCTACATGACAATACACACTGACATGACATTGTCATATAAACAAATGTGTTCACTTAAAAGAATGTCACATTAGTAAAAAATTAATTGTATAAAATTATATAAAATATAATTTTTTTGTTGACATGTCATTCTGTCAAAGTGATTTCAAGTTATTTACTGTTAGTTGACTAACAATTTTCATCCACGGAAAGATATTTTAACCCAAAATGAAACGTTGAGAGTTAAATTGCTTCAAAAAAAGTTTAGTGACTAAGATGACTACCCAGTCAAACGTTGAAGGTATTTTTTTTTAACTTTATACTTTTATTTTATTTAGTTCGACTACTAAATATAATTTATTGACTGATTAATCTAAATTGAGTAGATTACATAAACTTATTAGAGAGTGACCCAATTTACTTTGGTGAGACCCTTTTTATTGTTACCAATGACAACGGCATTAATTAGATGCTCATCACATCATATATAAATAAACAAAAAAATTCCAAATAAAAATAATTTGTTTCAATTCGGTCCGTACAGCCTACACATCTACATAAACACCACTTTCCCTCCCTTCACATAAATGTATATTAATCATCATTTCTCATAAAGTAGTAATTTATGACTTGAAATATATAGCAACATATAATAAAATAAAAGGCGTAAATTCGAATTTTGGTTGTATATTTAGAATGGGAGATTGATCCAAATGTTGTGAATGTAGATTTTGGTCCCCCCCTTCATTGATGTGAGAAAGATAGGGACATTAATGGGATCATATAGAAAAGGTGGCTACATTTTGAAAATGTTGTAAGCTTAAATCACGAGCATTGACCATTGAGGAGTGAAAGCTACTAAAGTCGGAATTGTATTAGGTCTTTGTAACGTGTACAACACGCACTTCCAATTGACCTATGTACGAACCATTATTCAATGTTTGAATTATTAAAAAGAAAAAGCTTAAATACCCATATGATCCTTGTACTTCTCACTTTCTTCCAATTTGGTATCTACTTTTTTCCTTCAAGCTTCATGATACTCGATTACTCGTACTTTCATTCTGCCAAAAAAAAAATTCTAAAGCCATTATGTTTGTTAAATGAGAATGTGTTTTTTTAGTTAAAAGTTATTAAATGAAGAAGTAATTTCCAGATAGGAAAATTTTAAGTCAGATAGACAAAATATTTAATTCACATGGTGCATTTTACTAGTGAAAGGTCTAAATCAGTAAAAGAATTAATAGCGTTAAAATTACTAAAATAGTTGATCGAATGAATGTATTTATACTAAATTTAGAGTATAAAAAGTGCAAGTATCAAATTGGGAGAAAATGACAAGTAGAAAGGTTGTATAAGTATTAAAACCTTTTTAAAAATTATTAAGGCTTAAGGTTTTTAAAATCCTTGAATTTTTTTTGCACCCAATTAAGTTCTTATACTTTAAAATTTCATCAATTCATCATTTGAGCAACGTTGACTAATAAATCTAAAAGTTTTTTGGATCAGTTTATGCAACACGTCGTGTTACAGTGATGTCACTTGACATTTTCAGATTTTTTTATTTTAGTCAAAAATTCTAAAAAACTTATAAAATATATAAAAAAATATAAATGTCACATGACAGAATTGTAGTATGTACCGTGGCAGTAATATCTCAATAAAAAACATCAAAAATTGGTGGTCAAAGAACTTAATTGATTCAATTTATTAGTTCAGTGGCATAATTGGGTGCAAAAAAAAAGATTTCATGAATTTAATTTATTTTAAAAAAAGTTCAAGAGCTTCGAGGACTCTAAGTTAATTATTAATTTTATCATTATCACTCCCAAATAATGACGTGCTTTCAAATTCACCAAGGATGGACTGTTTTTTATTAACCCGTAATAAAGAAATTCCGTTCAATGTCATTAATTAACCGAACACTAACTCAATTAAAAATTATTAGATTATATAATAGTATTTTTTTTAAATATGTTCGTAGATCTAAGTAATCTTAACAAAACAACTTAAACCACGTACTCTCAAGAGATATAGCTTTAGATTAATTTTAAGTCTCGAGTTTGATTCTAAACAACTCTCATCTCCCTTTAAAGATAGAAATAAAAAACTTAAAACCACACTTCTAAAGACTAAATTTGTGTTTAGTAATATATATATATATATATATATATATATATATATATATATATATATATATATATATATATATATATATATATAAAATTATTGTTGAATGAATTTTACGAATATAATTTTTAACATAAATATTTTTCATTCGTATTATAAATGTGAACAAATATAAGGTTAATTAAATAGAATCTAGTTGGATGTAATATTATGGTTGTACCTCACTATTAATTAATTAATTAAGAAAATACAAGTTTGAAAAGAAGGTGGTGGGCGTGGGAGGGCAGCTCAAAAATGTGTAAAAGAAACCGATTCAATCATGTTTTTGACCTCTTTTTTTGATGAACTCATTAAGTTCCGAATAACTATTCAAAAGAATGAAATCTTTTCTACCTTCCAAAATCAACCAACCACAATACTATCATAAACAATTTGTGTACACACGTACACGTAGAGGTGGGCGTTCGATCGAGTCGAGTCAAACTATTTCGAGTTATTTGAGTTGATGAGTCTAAATTTATCATTTAAACTTTCATTCGAAAATTTTTCGAGTCGATCCGAGTTGAAAAAATTCGAGTCGAGTTTCGAGTTCCTATAAAAATTTAATTGTAATTATTTATCATGTTATAGTACGGTTTGATTCCAATTTAAATGGCTTAATCATATAAGATATGCACATATATATATATATATATATTCATATTTTTTCATATGTGGCAATATTTCTTCATATTTTTTATATATCGATATGTATATATCAATAAAAAATTGGGGGACTCGTCTCGAACTTAAAATAAAATCACTAATTACTAAAAATTTTGAGTTATTTGAGTTATTCGAATTTCCATTTTACAAATCAAACTTTATTTGAATTTTTTTCGAGTCGAGTCTATGAAATTTCGAGTCGAGTCAAGACGAGTCGAGTATTTTGACCTCGAATTGAGTTATTCGATTTTTTCGAATCGAATTTTGCTCACCCCTACATACACACGTTTGAGGCTTCTCGGCTATTCATTAGTTCCAAGAGACTCGATTAAATACGGAAATAATTTAGTTCATATCTCATCTTGAGAAGTGAAAATTTTCAACATTATCTTTTATTCACGAGATTTCGCGTCTAAACCTCAGTTAAAAAGTGTTAAGTTCTTTGTCAATTAACCACGATATATATTTGTTTGAGGTCAAACTTAATCGAGAAACTCGTTTTACTAATTAAAATATATAATTTAAAACTAAATTTAAATAAAAATTATTCATTAAAAATGTCCAAATTAACTAAATAAAAAAAGTAATTTGATTGTTATAGAAGTTTTTCTTCGAATCTTCCCCCATGGCAGAACATGTGAACCACGTAGAACATAACCATAACTACATTACACATCCATGCATGAAAGTGGAAGAAATCTAGGCTACCAACTCTTTTGTCTTTGCCCAAAACATCAAACAAACATTTTCCGACATAGATTTTGACATCACTATAAAAAATATGAATTTACAAAACTATTTATATTATTTTCTTGCATAACAGCCTAGCAAGGGAATTAAACAAAAAAACACAGCCTAGCAGCAAGGAAGACCAGAAAAAGGAATGTTTCCTTGAGACAATTTCAGAGATTCTATGAAAAAGATGATATATGCTTCACAGGTAATCTAGAACACGTCTTTCTTCGGGCCTAAAGAATTAATTATAGTGTTTATATATAATTTTAGACCGATTATAAATATATTGACAGTTTTGAATTAAGTTTTTTTTTAAATAATAACAGTAGATAGTTTTGTTGAATAAATAATGAAAAAAATGCAAAAAAAATCATTAGTTGGTCGAATAATTTTATATTATTTTATCTTGTATGAGTTCGAATCTTGACATTTGTTTATAAAATTTAAAATAAATTAATCAAAATAACATATCTTTTCCTTTAAAACTATCAAAGCACAAAAAAAATAGTTGTTGAATAATGAAAATAGGACCCTGTAAAGGAAAGGAAGGGTAGAAAAACCAACCCAATATTTCACACACACAAAAAAAAATACCAATTTTCAGTTGCAATAGATAAATACAATCAACACTAACATAATAACAAAAACATGACAGTATGTTGTCAACGGTAATCAACAAAAATTATTAGTTTTATTCAATAAAATAGATTTAGTAGGGAAAAGACAGACACATAACTTCGTGTTAAGAGGCGAATCTATAAAATTTAAGAGTACAAACTTATAAAATTTTAGAAGGTTAAAAATAGATTTTCAATAGAAAATACATATAAATTCTTTTAAATCATATACAAATTTTAAATTTTCAAGAGAACAATCGTCTCCTCCAGCCTTTCTGTTCATACAAGAGGGTGATAAAAGTGATTGTGAATCATAGTTAACACATATTAAAATACAACACTACATTTTAATAAAAAATAATATAATATGTGTCGACAGTTTAGACTTTGTATGTGTAAAAAGTAATATAATGTAAAGGATTAACATCTTATACACTAGCGGTGGAAATTTTTAGTTTTCACAAGCGCCTTAGTTTTAGGGTATAGGGAATTAGTTTAGGGTATAAGGTTTAGGAGTTTAGGTGTAGGGGTTTAGAATTTAGGGGTAGTTGTTTCAATTTAAGGTTTAGGGTTTAGTTTTTAGAGTAATATGGTGATGATTTAAGTTTTAACCTATAAACCCTAAATTATAACTCTAGATCTTAAATTGAAACAACTATCCCTAAATTTTAACCCCCAACACCTAAACCCCTAAACCATATACCTTAAACTAACTCCCTATACCCTAAAACTAAAGCATTTGTAGAAATTTTCAATTTCCACCGCCTGTATATAGAATATTTATCCATATATAAATAAATTTTAATAAATAAGATCGATGCTCTTATCAAAGGCGCCTAAAATAGAAGAATAGTAAATAAAACGGTTTTTACTTTATGAGTCTCTTCCAAAAAAAAATAAAGGATCGTAACTTAAAAATTAGATAAAGGTCCTGTAATTTGTGAAATTTACAAATTGGTATTTATCGCATGTTGTAATCAATTGAATGCCAAATCGATGTCTGTTCGAGTTGAAATTTTTTTTGCTGCGAGTCTAAACACTTAGGGTAATAATGTGCATCTAAACAAGATAAAAAAATAGGGTCGTCTATTGAACTAAACTTTACGGTTTACTTCAATATTCCCCCTGTGACATGTTCGGTTCGGTCGGGCGTTTAGGCCGGGTCGAGGGGGCTACAGTTTTTGTCAGTCGTCGTCACTGACCCTAATCGTTCAGTCCTCGGTCCCATCCGACCATTTTCTCTAAGCGTCGTCGCTGGAAATCGGTGAACGGTGTGCCAATCGAATGACTATTTCACATTCGACGTTCAATGTTAGGTTGATACACCATTCACTTATTTTCGGAGACGAAGAGATGGGGGAAATGGTCGTTTGGGTCCGACAACCATAGGGGTGGGGTCGGCGACGACGGTGGCAGCGATAAAGATTTGGGGTTTTAAGATTTAAGGATTTAAGGACTATTTTAGAAGTTTTTAGAATTTAAAGATTTTTTTTTAAAAATAAATTATTAAAAATAAAAAATTAGCTAAAAAATTATAAATTAAAATATAACATGTGTTTAATTTTTATTAATTAACGATAGTCAACTACTATGACACTAATTTTTCATTTAAGTCAATATTTTATTTTACAAATCAAAAAGTCCTATGATACTTTTGCTTTATTTTCATTTTATATTTTAGTTGTTAGGTAAAATTAAAGGTATTGTTAAAATGCTAAGCACATTAGTAATTTAGTTAAATAAAATTGATGTTATTCTATATGTTATGGTACCATACCTAAGTACAACGTTACTATCATTGACTATATATAACATTTAAAGAACAAATTATTTTAATTTTTTATTCTAAATAAGAATATATCAAAAACCAGTTATTGGTTCGACAACTTGGTTTAATTAGAAAGATATTTCATTTTAAGCTTAAAGAATATGGAGTACTCAAGAAGTTAGATCAGTTAAGCCTTTTGATCAAATTTGTCAGTTAAATGTTTATTTATTTTTCAAATATTATCGTCACATTGTTAGAAAAATTGTGTTAGTAATCAGTACTAATAATAAAACAATAAAAATAAATAATGATAATATTATTAGGTCGAACAGAACAAAATTCATTACAAATAAATCTGAAATTAAAAATAGAAATCGAATAAATAAACCGTAATTTGATTGAGTAGAAACGAGTTGAGGCATGTGCGAGCACATTTTTCTTAAGATAGATTTTCAGACACTTATATAGTGCTTGAGATACATTGATCATATGTCTCCCAAAATACAACAGCTAGATGATCAACTGTAGTAACACATTATTTATAGGGGTAACAGTTTCATTGGATATAAGCTTTTTTTCTTTTCCTTAATACAATTCACAATTTTATTTCTCATTCATCGCTCACCCGTTTTGAACGTATGAGATATCGTTGTAAAAGTCTAATAAAGTAGAATATGAAGACATAATTTGATTATTTGAATATAAACCTTTACCCATAGAAAATATACCTCAAAATTTTCACATCATCATATTTTTTCCAACACACATAACACCCAAAAATTTGTTAAACCGTTAAAATTGAATAAAGTAATTTAAATGAACAAAAAAACAAAAACAATTTGTTAACTTTAGATATGATTTTCATATTGCACAAATAAATTTTTTTGGTAATATGCATGTCTGTCTTACGGTTTATGTTCGAGGTGAGTGATTATCCCTCTTAATAATGTGGTCACTAAGGGTTAAACTCCTGTCCCCTCTTTGACAATATAATGTGCCTTACCAATGCACCCAACACTTGTTGGTATATTGCACCAAAAAAATTGATAAACAGTCAAAAATTGAATAAAATAATTTAAATTTATTGTTAAAATCAAAATAATAAAACAAATTGTTAATTTTAGATATGACTGTCATATTGCACCAAGAAATTTGATAAACTGTCAAAATTGAATAAAGTAATCTAAATTTATTGTTAAAATCAAAATATGATTAATATTTAATACACTGTCAGTGTAAAAAAGTTTACACAAGCATGTCTATTTTCAAGCCTAAATTTAAAACTTAAAATTCTAACATTAAAACCCTAAAAATCTAACCCTCAAGCCCCAAACCCCAAACCCTAAATTCTAACCATAATTCTTAAATTCTAAATCATACAACCTAAACCCCTAACCTCTAAACCCTAAACTAAACCCCTAAACCCCTAAATAAACCCGCTTGTGGAAACTTTATTTTCCGCCGCCGGTGTATAAGATATTAATCTAACAAAACAAATTTGTTCTTAATCAAACTAAAATAATCAAATAGACAAAAACTGTTAATTTTTCTTATTTTTTTCCTTTTAAGATTTATTTATAAAATAAGAAAAGTATCATTGTTAATTTTAAATAAATTATTTCATGTTTCGATTAAATACATTATCCACATCTTTTCGTTTAAATCAATGATGATATATAACCCCATGCCAAATTGTGCACTACTTTTAATGATATATGTTATACCTAACAAATATTAGCTACCCATATGTACACTACTTTTATTTATTTACCTTGCTAACATAAGGTACAAAGTTACAAAATGGTTGAGTGATTTTGGTTATTTTTTTAATATGTTTGAATTTAAAATTAGTTCAAATATTAGTTAAATAAAATATTTATTTTTTCTTAATTTTTAGATTTTTTTTCTTTTGACAATGCACACACGTCTAACAGACAAAACAATCGAACTCGGTCTCATAAGATGAACATTAAAACCACTTGTTAGGTTATTAACTTTTAAATCTAAATATATAATATATATTTACTCTTTTATTATAAAATAATTTAACTCTTCTAACATTTGATCCGAATATGTCCATGGTTAATAATATCAAATCTGAAATCTAGTGTCAACTAAAACTTTATTACAACTAAAGTCCTTTATAAAATATTAATAAAGAAGGTCCTTTATTCAAATGATAATCCTCGATGTATATGTTAATATTGGACGATTTTTGAGTTTATTGTTAAGTGTTACCGTGACCAAAATAATTGAATAATTTACATTTTGAATAACTAAATTTAGCATTCATTTTCATTACATCACAAATCTATAATTTAATCAGAATATATTATTTAAATTTTATTATTTATAAATCAAGTCACTTATATTGACACTATTAAATAATTCTAATAAAAAATTAAAATTGACACTTGTATGTATCATATGTTTCACATGTCATCAATAATTAATGCTTAATTGACAATTTAAATATGTTTTTTGTTAGAATTTATAGGAAATTCAGTTGCTTTTTTCTTTAAATTTATTTAAATAAAATGGTTCAGAAATTTCTTATAAAAAATTATTAAAATTATCAATGAAATATTATTTGACCATAATATGTAAAAAATATGTTAAGTAAAAAGTGTCATTTTTAAAAAAAATTCGTAGAATTATTTAACGATGTTAGTATAAGTATCTTAATATTAAATGATATAATTTGATTAAATTAAAGGTTTGTGGTGTAAATAAAAGTGAAGGTTAAATTCAGTGATTTAAAATGTAAATTATTAAAATAATTAGCTATAAATTAAAATAAATTATACTTATATATTTTTTTACTATTTTTAATTTAAAAAAATTGTTTTTTTACCAGCGGGGTTAGTTCAAGTGGTAACAACTTGATATCGTTTAAGCAGGTCTCGAGTTCAAAATCTTGTGTATGCATAAAATTCTTGTTAAAAAACTCACACACTAAAATCAGGTTGCATCGCAAGTCGGTCTAAATTAATTAAGACAAAACTTTAAAAATTCAAAAGAAAAAAAAAACATTTTTTATCCGATGATTATTAAAATAATATTTTTTAACTAATTTTTCCCCAACAACTCTTATAAATTACGCCGTGGAGGAACAAAAACATGGTGTAAAACATAATGATAAAAACTGAAAAAACTGTCCCCTATAAATAACCAACACATCCACATTTACGAAGGAAAAACATTTAAAACACAGCTTTCAAAGGCTGAGGTAGAGCTAAATTAAAGGAGAATTGTCTGTTATTAAGACTAAAATAGAATAGAGAGAGAAACTGTAAGGAAAGAAAACGAGAGGAAGCAGAAGGAGGAGGAGAAACAGGGTTTCAAGATCTTCTCAGATTAAGCTACAAAAAGAATCTGTAAGTCAATACATACATCAAAGTTCTTATCTTTTTTTAGTTTTTTGTTTCTTTTGTTGTTTTTTTTCTTTGTTTATACATAAGCAATGCGGGTTTGATCTGTTTAGTTGATTTTCCACCTTTTCAAGGTATATTGCTTCTTTCTCATCATCTTTTCTGTTTTTTTTTCTTTGTTGAATTGTTGTTCATGTTAGTTAAAGGTATGTTTTTTTGGGGGGTTGGGGGTTCTGTTTGTTTTATGTGAAAATTCTCTTAGAAATGAAGAGTTTTGGTAAATTTCTCCTTTTCTCCTCATCCAGCTGTGCTTTTTTGATTCTGCGTTTTCTCAGTTTGGCCTAAAAGTGTTGGATTTCTGGAATTCTTGTAGCTCTCTCATTCTATTGGTTATTAATTTTTGGTCTAAAAGTTTTGGATTTGTTGAGTTTTTCCACCCTCAAGTTTTTGCTATTACATGATTCATTGATTTGGTCTAAAAATTAATAAACATCGTTTTTGGTTCCTCTGTTTGTCCTGTCTCTGGATGAGCATGGCTTTTCTGTTGCCGTGTAATCCCCCCCCCCCCCCCCCCGGGTTTTGGATTCATGGATTTTCATTTATATTTTCCTTTTTTTTGTTTTACTTTGTTACAACCATATGTGAAGGAGACATGTTTGCATACTAAAAAAGTGTCTTAAATTCCTTATGTTTTTGTATTTTAAGGTTTCATTTCATGTGCCATGTGACTTCTAGGTTCTTCTTTGGGAACCTTTTTTGTATCCCAAGGTTGAAACAAAGTGAAAGTATTTCAAAGTTTGGAAAAACAAAAAGGGTTCTTTGGGAATAAATGATCTTTTTTTCATCACTTCATCTGCACGTTTTAGTTTTTGGAAAGCTTTCCTTACAAGAGACAACATTAAATAAGGATTCCTATTCAATCATGTTTTACATCAGATGTGGAATTTGTACTGCAGGTCTACATGAAAAACATGTTTCATTTGACATGTGTGTTCTTGTTTCGAATCTCTTACAATCGCATCGTGCTTATCATTCTCGAAACTCGAAACTGCCTGCTGTAGTTGGTTTTGAATGTTGTGTATCTTGTTAAGCTTACTATGTTTTCATACCATTGATGCTTAATTTATGTCTGATGTAGTGTAATGGGGAGGGAAGTCACAGGTGTGCGCATGGCCAATAAGCCTAATTCGTTGAATACCACTGCATCGAAATCCACCGGTGCAGGAAATCCTGAAGCACACCTCAGTCCCTCCAAAGCCGGCGCAAATGGCACCGCAAATGCTGACTACACACCTTCCCCTACCAAGTATTCTGAGGTATTTACAATTCTCGAGTCAATTCGGAATTTATATATAAGAGTTTCAACCAGTAAGAGAATGGCATTGACATAAAAGGTTTCAGTTCATCTGTCTGAACTTTCGATACATGCACGGTGCTGACCTTATAGAGTTTTACATTTGTTTCAGACAAACTCTCCAAAGACTCCTCTGATGTCAAGGAAGCATCATGATGACGATGATAATTGGTCCGTCGCTTCCTCGTATCCTCTATTCGATGTTATTTGCAGTTATCTTTTTTATTTTTTAAACTCTTCTAGCAGAAAGGTTTGTTGCAGTATTAGCTGTTATTGTTTTATTTGAATTTTCCTTAGCTATGTCTAGTACTACTGCATCCGTTCGAACTGCTAGATCGAGGGTAACAATCGGGACTGCTCCGACATTTAGAAGTGCTGAACGTGCCGTGAAACGGAAGGAGGTACATTCTTTGATCAAACAATTGATATGTGCATTCTGTTTCATCAATCCATAATATGCACGCTCTTCTTCAATCCAGTTTTACCAGAAGTTAGAGGAAAAACACCAAGCTCTGGAGGCCGAGAGACAGCAGTATGAGGCCCTTAAGAAGGAAGAGGAAGAAGCGGATCTTAAGCAGCTGCGGAAGAGCTTGTTCGTCAAAGCGAATCCGGTCCCGAGTTTCTACTACGAAGCACCTCCACCAAAGGTTGAACTGAAGAAGGTATTCTGTTGAACCAGTTCCCTTGTATTCTTCATGCAGCATTGGTGTATATGAACCATTTCATTCATGTTTTTATTTCATTTCAGCTGCCGTTAACTAGGCCAAAGTCACCAAATCTTACCCGAAGAAAGAGTTGTGGTGATGTAGCCCGCCTAGCCGAGGAAGAAAAGCCGAAAGGTTGCTGCCAGGGCCACCGCCACAGCTTCGGTAACCATAGGGAACCGACCGATTCTGCGAATGAGCACAAATGTAAAGGTCAGAAGAATGGAGTGGGCTGCAATGGAGGTAGCAGGTTTAACGATCGAGTGAAGAAGGTAAACGATGCGACGAAATCGTCTCCTACGAAACTGGCCGAGCAGAGTAACGCTAACATCACCGTTCAGTCATGAACATTCTGGTCTTTCACGACTAACTCATAACCGGGGGAAGTGGTCTTGAAATTCCCAAGTTCCCATATGAATGTCCTTAAAGGAATTTGGGCTGTTTTCTTGTTAACAGCAATGGCTTGTGTCTTGTTTCTTCTAATGTGGTTTGTGTTAAAGTGAATTGTATATGTTTTGTAAGTTATATTGATACACTTAATCTTTTTCATATATGAAAGAATTATTGATTTGTATTTAGACAAAATTCCATATTTGGATGTGTAGCACTTAGGAAAATATACTTGTTAGTATTTGTGAACTGTTACCAAGCAAACACCCAATTATAACTCTTTGTGAACGTATCAGCAGACTTCGATCGTACGAATGGCCAATTGAGACCCTTTATGAACTTGACAAGCGAACGCCATCCTAAATCATGATGCACGTGATTTATAGCGATAGCCAAGCCACGACGATACACTAAAGACATATGTCAAACTCTTTGCGAACATACTAGCAGACTTCGACCGTACAAACAGCCAATCGCGACCTTTTACGAACTCGATATGCGAACGCTAACCTTAACCATGTGTTTATGCACGTGATTAATAGCGATAGCCAAACTACGACGATACACTAAAGACACGTCTCAACCCATTGACACATGACTTCACCCCTTTTCAAGCCCTTCTAATCCCTATTAATAAGGATACACCTAAGGGGAAGGGGGGCTCCCCCAGCATCCATACAAAACTTCCCAAAAACCTCACCGGCAACTCCACATCTCTACCGTCTAAATGGCCGCAGACTGCCGTCGTTCATGTTGTCCATTAACAACACTATTTAGGGATTTTTTTTATTTCTAATATTATTGTGTTCATGCATTTTATCTTTATAAGACACAATTGACGGACGTTTTTACCAATGTGGTACAATTGTAGAAAAGTATGATTGACGAAATATGTTTTTACGATATTAAAAAGTGCAAAAACTTATATTTAACTAATGTGAAATGTGTATTATCAAATCTCACGTTGAATAGTTATTAGGTTTCTTTAGTGCTTAAATATATAGTATTTTAAAGTAAATTAGTTAAATGACTAAAATCAATACTTATGCATGTTTGTTGTTGTTGCTTTGCTTATTCTTATGCAAATAGGTGTTTTTCTCACTAATAATTCGTCTTTTTTTCTCGCATTAGTAGGAAACCTTACAAACCATTTAATCTTTTTATTTAAAGATTAACTAAGATTCTCTCAATACAAAGAAAATTTAGTAATCTAAAAAATATCTCTCACATGATTGAAATATTGCCCAATTACATTTAATCACTCCCCAAACTTGAAAGAAAACGATACAATAAAAATTACACAAGTTGCGTTACAAAAATTTGACTCTTTAAGCTCAAGGGTTTGGATATATACTTGGGTTTTTGCAAATATGTACTTGGACTCTTTAAGCTTAAGGCTTGTGTTACAAAAATTTGACTCTTTAAGCTCAAGGGTTTGAATATATACTTAAATTTTTGCAAATATATACTTGGACTCTTTAAGCTCAAGGCTTGCGTTACAAAAATTTGACTCTTTAAGTTCAAAGGTTTGTATATATACTTGGATTTTTGTAAATATATACTTGGACTCTTTAAGCTCAAGGCTTGCGTTACAAAAATTTGACTCTTTAAACTAAAGGGTTTGGATATATACTTGAATTTTTGCAAATAGGTTCAATAATTGTTGTTGTAGCTTTGGAGGCTTGCTTATATACCATTGCATTGATTTTTGGCTGTTCTGGTGGTTGAAATCATCAATAGAGCCGTTGGGCTCTATTTTTCCATAAATGCAGTTCTGCAATCTAACGTATCGGTACTCGAACAATCGTATCGATACTTGTCCCAAAATAGAAAGAGTCGTTGTGCATATTTAAAAGGGGCATCTCGATACATGTATAGGCATATCGGTATGGGTATTCGATCAAGTCGAGTAAAAAAAATTAGTTTGTCGAATTAACGAGTCATATTTTATAACTCAGATTTTATTTGAAATTTTTTCGAGTTTATGAAATTCGAGTGAGTCAAGTCAAGTTGCTCGAGTTTATGTTCAAATTCAATTGTAAATAAAGTTAGATATTCGAATTCTAGCGTTGTAAATGGTGCAAGGTTAGAGATGAGACAATAGATCCTTTAAGCAATGTTAGCGGTTCCAATCCTAGCGTTGTGAATGAAACAAATTAAATTAAGAATGTCGTCCTTATAATGAACCTTTATAATATCTGATTCAAATTAATCATTTGAAAGAATTCTTTTAACATTGTCATTCAATGAGTTGAATAACAATGGTTAAAAATAATAATTATAAATATTTATAAAATTATAGTACTAAAGCTTTATATTAACTTAATAATATACACTTTAATGACCTAATAATAAAGTCTTTAATGACCAAATATTAAAGTTGAAAAATAAAATTTATAACTCATCTAAAATATATGGAATTGTTAAAGCCCAGCTCAATAGCAATCTTTTTAAATGTTTAGACGTGTCAAGATACAAGAATGGAGTTGGGAAGAAGCGGTAAGGGTGAGCAAAAAAATCTGAACTGAATAGTAATTTTATATTCGGAACACATATAAGGTTATTTATTATTCGGAAATTTATTTTTTTTATAGATATAATTTTTATTATATTTCTTTTACTTGTTATATATAAAAACTTGAAATTTTTATGAACATAAATTTTGTTTATATTCAATAATTTGTAATATTTTATTTTTGAAATCCTAAAATTTTCATGATATAATAGCTAAATTAAAAAATATAATTAAAATGCAGACATAAATTAGGATATCCAAAAATTGGGTGTCTATTTTTTTCAAATTGAATACAAATGCTAGACACGTACCAGGGCAGAGAAGCATGGGCATGAGACTCCTACACATATGATATGCCACGTCCTATCAACATGCTTAATAGGCCCTGTTTTTTGTTGCGTTTGGCAACTAAAAATCACTTTTTTAAGTACTTTTAGTTAAAACAGGCTGTTTTTGGTTGCTTATAAAACTAGTTTTTCCACCCAAACCAAGAAGCTGGATTTTATAGCTTTTTGGGTGGAAAAGCTAGTTTGAAAATAAAATTACTTTTTTACCCTTATTATTTAATTATAATTTATTGTTAAAATAATGTTTATGCATACATAATTATAAAATAATATATATTTTATAATATTTATATTAAAAATAAAATTGTTTTATTTGTACTTTATTTTATATTTATTATTAATGTGTAAGTGGTATGCTCGTATATAATCTAGAATGTAGTTTACATTTTTAAATTAAATTTTACAAAAAATATTTTTTTTATTATAATTGAAATTTTTTAATTTCATAAATCATAACATTAATTAATTTAAACAATCACCCAAATTTATTTTTACTTTTCAATATCATGTCTAAAATAGACATTTTATCTCCTCAAAATCACTTTTTGACATCAATGACAAAGACTAACCAGCTTTTCAAAATTACTTTTCAACAACAAGTTTAAAAATCACTTTTTTCATTGTACTTTTTAAAAACAACCACAAACTAAGCCATAATCTGATAACAATCAGAATAGAGCGAAAATTTCTACCCAAATCGACAATGGTAGATTAAGATAAGATCGAAACCACTAATTTGAATTAACATCTATTTTTCATTCGAATATCAAGCCAAAAAGTTCATATGAAATGATAGGAAAAAAAAACCCTACTAATAACATGTGTTATAATTAATAAATGAAAATATAACATATATAGGTCTGCCATTCCAAAACTACCCCTACTTCACCATCAAATTTACACCTACTCTGCAAACCAAAACAACCAAACAAACAAAACAATCTATCCACTTCATTTCGTCGCTTTTTTCGCCGCTTTCTTAGCCGGCGATTTCAAACTCTTTGGCTTCTTTGTCACTACGGCCTTCTTCTTTGACAGAGGCTTTACTTTCTTCGCTGGAGAACTTGTTTTGGCCGTCTTCGCCGCCTTAGTTGGCTTAGTCACTGCTTTAGTTTTAGCTTTAGCCTTAGGTTTCGCCGCAACTTTAGCCTTAGCCTTAACAGGCGTAGCAACTTTGGTTTTCGCTTTCGGTTTTGTCACGGATTTGACTGCCTTCGGCTTCGGTTTCACGGTAGCAGAGGAAGCATCTTTCGGCTTCACGGTGGCAGGCTTCTTGACAGCGGCCGAGGCCGGAGGGAGCTTGTAGGAGGCTTTGACCTTGACGAGCTTTCCAGAAGCAACAAACTTCTTCAACTGAACAAGTAAAACCTTTCGGAAATTCGAGGGCAGTAGCTTATACTTTTCTTCGATGAACTTCGCAATAGCATACTGGCTCGATCCAGTTCTTTCTTTCAACGAGAGGATCGCACTCGAAATCATCTGAAAAAATTAACAAAATAATCAAATTAATAATCGATGATAAGAGAGAATAACTTAGGGTTTCTAGAGAGAGAAAATACATTAAGAAACGGAGGGTGAGAAGAAGCAGATTTCGGCTTCTTAGCGCCAGCAGTTTTCTTCTTCGCGGCAGGAGAAACGGCGGAGGCAGTAGCGGCGGCCATGATTCAGCGAAACAATCTTACGAGGCGTAAGAATTTTGAATTTTTTTTTTCAGATTATGTTGATTTTGCTAAACGGCGGTTATGAGGGAGAGATTTATAAGGGATATGGAGAAAGCTGATTGGTGGGAAAGGAAATGACGGAGATTGATTTCTCAATTCGAAATTTAAATATTGGCTGTTGGATTAGGATGTCATCGACGGTTGAGATCGGGAACTTGAATAAGGTGCGGATCGTGATGGGTGAAAGGGAAGTGGTGTTTGAGGTTGAAGTTTTAAAGGGGAAATGAGAGTTTGGGATTGTGTTTTTAAGCTGATTCTAAATGAATGAAAATTCAGTTTTGCTTAATTTTTTTTATGGTAATTGATTCAATTTGTAGATTAGGATCTAACGTTTCCATTGAAAGTTTAATTGGCAAATTTAATTAACACAATTGAGAGAATTTTGAGTTTAAATTCAAAGTAGTCAAAATTAGGAGTTTTTTCTTAGTGAGATAAAATCTTCACATATCTAAGGAGAATTTTGCTTGATAAATTTGAATTTTGGATATATATGTAAAATTTAACTTGATTTTGATATAATAAAGTATTCAAGAATTTTTTTGTAAAATTAAATAAATTTTTAAGTATTTTAAAGTCTCATAAATTGACAAACAAATTTGAACCAAAATATTTCTAAGTCAAATAAATTGCTTCAAGAAAAAAATTAAGTGTTATAGCCGTATCGATACGGGTTTTAGGTTCTAGAATTTTAATCGACAAAAGCGTATCGATACGATTTTACCCGTACCGATACGATATTTTACTTGGGCTTAACTTCAAGGTATAGTGTATCGATACGGTAAGTCCCCGTATCGATACGGTTTGATCTGATTCGATAAATCTTTGCACTAAAAGTTTTTTATTGTTGCTTGCCGGTTATGATTTCAGCGAAATTCAAACGGTCGTTAGACCGTATCGATACGCCCATATAGTGTATTGATATACTTTTTACAAAAGTTTTCCTCGGAATTCTAGTGAGTAAAATTCGTATCGATACGGTCATAGAGTATCGATATGCCCCTATCTTTACTCTATACTTGTACCGATACGCCCTTATAGCATATCGATACGTCCTCTTAAATGTGCACAACGTCTTTTTCTATTCTGAGACAGGTATCGATACGGCTGTTTGAGTACCGATATGGTAAATTGCATAAGTACATTTATTGCGGGAAAAATGAAGCCAAACGACTCAATTGATGATCTCAACCAACATAACAACTAAAAATCAATAGAAGGGTATATAAATTAGCCTCAAAAGCTACAACAACAACTATTGAACTTAATTGTAACAATCCAAGCACAAATCCAAACCTTTGAGCTATTAGAGTTAAACTATTGTACCCAATTGAGTGATTTTCAATTGTATTCATCTTTTATTAATTTGAGTTGAGTGAACTTGTAATTTGGGGCAAATATTCCACTTTGTGAGGTTTATCTTTCATTTGCCAACAGTTTTTGTATTTGAGAGAGTCTTAGTTAATCTTTTGGTTGAAAGATTAACCGATTGTAAGGTTTCCTCTTAATTCGAGAAAATGGGACGAATTTCAAATGAAATTGGTTAAAAATCCTTAGTAGGAGCTAAGGTAGTGGATGTAGAGCTTGTTCTAAGCTTGAACCACTATAAATTGCTTTGTCTTTATTTTCTACATTTTCAATTTGTTCCCTTCATTTTTTAAAAAGTCAATTCACCCCTCTTGGCCATTTTCGATTTGATTGATCTCTTAACAATATACTACGACATAAAATTTTATGTTAGAATGTGAACTTTTATACTTATTAATATTATATGAATTATGAAGTTTTTAAAGGGTGCATGTTTAGATCATAAATATAAAATATAAAAAATCTCTAAAAATATATTAAAATTTGATATTTTCAAGAGTGCAACTGCTGCTGGTACCTTTGGATCCCTAATCATAGATGATTTCATGATTGTATTGTACTTGCTTCAACAATTTTAAAAACCAGACAATAAACAGGTTGCAATGTAATATTTAAGGGTTGGATGTGTTTTGTTCTCTGTACTGGTCATTTAGAGATCCGATTTGTAATTATATGTTGGTTGTTGTGAAAACTGTTAAAGTATGTTCAAAGATCAATCATGAGATAGTTGTAAAAGACATACTTATTTTTATTTTGTTTATTAATATAAAGTCATTATTATTATTTCAGTCCTATTATGTATGTGCATCTATAGATAAACTGAATTATAATAAAGTCCCTAGAATAATATAGTTATTCTTGAATGTCCTTAGTCAAATATTATTGTGGGCATGGACAATAATAATATATCAAGACTAATATGTAGTTGATTGATGACAAAGTGTTGTCATTGACATGGAGATGTCAAAATCAATACATAAGTATGTGTTAGAGAACGACATATTGGACTGTCTCGTTATGAGCATGTTTCTTGGAATAATGATGATAGGAGTAATGTTAAAATCATTAATATTAGATATGTCACAATCTATGTAGCAGAATATGATTGATCAAGATAGAATTTATTCCCCCTACATGATAGGAGTAATATCATAGGCCACTTGATTGAGTGAGACTAGAAAATACATGACCATGCTCGAATAAATTGATATGGGATATCATAGTTATTCGTTTATAATAGTCTACTAAAGATATCAAGAAATATTATATGGACTATACAAGTGTGACTAATCCATGACTTGTGTCTGATCTAGTTATGAGGACAAAAAAGATGTAATACATAAAAGAAGTTAATCACGAAAGAAGGTTAAGTCGAACCACCACTTCATGTAACTTCGATAGCAATGTTGTATTGCTAGATGTCACTCATTGCTTGTAATATTAAAATTGTTCTAGATATTATTGCTAACGTTACTTGAACCTACATGGGTCACACCCTATGATTGGAACTAACAAATATCAACTAGATAGCATGTATACAAACTTGTTGTGCACGAAATAAATAAGAATTGAAATTATCGTGGTTATTGTAATTATAGATAATATCGTTTATATATTTTAATACTAGATAATTAATGTAATTATCAGATACTATTAATATATATATATATATATAAACTTGATAGAAGTAGAATCAGATTCTACATATTTAAT
Source organism: Hibiscus tridactylites (assembly GCA_958450335.1). Taxonomy (NCBI): domain Eukaryota; kingdom Viridiplantae; phylum Streptophyta; class Magnoliopsida; order Malvales; family Malvaceae; genus Hibiscus; species Hibiscus tridactylites. The sequence continues at coordinate 15,686,931 of OY288267.1, forward strand.
TATATTAGAATAAATATAATATATTAAAATTAAGTTTTTGAATGATATATAAAGTCATGAGGTGTAGCAGCCAAAGATATACTTTTCGAAAAATTTCTCTAGCAGTTAGAGAAGAGAAAATATTGTTCGTTTCGTTCGGGTAGACTGCATAGAGATCGAAATGTTATTGTGACGATTGGGATTCAATTTGGATTTTCCCGTACTCGCTGCGGATTTCCAAATTTATTAAGGCAATCATTCATCATTTTCACTCCGAATTCATTCCTTGACGAAATTAAAAAATATTTTACCCAAAACATTAAGGTTAAGATGACATCACTTATGTTTATTTTTCTTCCATGAAGTATAAGGGTCAAGGAAATGTGAGGGAGTAAATTATGAAAATTCTTAATATTGCTTCAAAATTTAAGGCACGTAAGATCAAACTCTCTAACAATTGTTTGTTCTTATGATTTTGGTACCGCTTCCTATACAGTTTAACCAATTCAGATCTAGTTACAACTACCAATAGGAGAAATAGACTCTAATTAGGCTCATTTCTCATTATGTTCAAGAGGAAGAAAGTTGAAGCATTATAAATGTAAAAGTACTCATTTGGTTAGTGCTCATTTAGTTAGTGTCTCTAAGAATAAGGGCAATAAAAGAAAATATTAGAATAAAGTTACTAAGGGTTCTAGTCAAAAGAAACAACAATAAGTTACAAAGTGTTGATTCTTTTGTATAAGTTAAGACATATGTGAAGTAATTAAACTTCAAAAGTGAGCAACTACTTCGGTTATTTTGAGTGATCCATGGGCCGTAAATTTTATGATCCCACAATTAAGATTATTTTAAGGAGAGTTTATAATTTTTTTAGGATGTTGAGTTTGGGGGGAGAAATAAGGTTAGATACATTACTATTGAGGAAGAATTGAATTATAATTTAATTCATACTATCACTTTTGATGATGTTTAGGTTTTCACACCTATCATCAATCAAGAAGTGAATCAAGTACCTCAGCAAAATAATGTTGAACAACTCCCATTCAAGATAATGTAATTGTTTCAGAAGAACAAACTCAACAACCTTAAAAAAAACAAGTGTCTTTAAAGAGGTCCACGAGAGGAAGATAAAATAAGGCAATAATGGAATGATAGAAAATGACTCAATCATTTATATCAGACCATAAAAGTTCTAACTCTCAAAAGTGGATTGATGTCATTCAAGAAGAGTATAATTTTATGCAAGACAATAAAGTTTAAAAACTTGTCTCATTACCTTAAGGTGCAAACCAATTGGTTGTAAATTAATATTTAAAATCAATAGGGATGGAAATGGTAATGCAGATAAGTATACAACACGTCTTGTATCTAGAGGATATACTCTAAAAGAAGACATTGATTTTTAGAGACTTTTTCTTCAGTTTTATTGAAAGACTCTTTCAAGATAATTATTACACTTGTTGCTTGTTTTAGTCTTAAGCTACATTAGATAGATGTTAAGCTTGTTTTTTTTTTCAATGACGACATTGAAGAAACTATTTATATGGTACAATCATAGAGTTGTGTCTTATGATACAATGTCAATGATATGTAAATTAAAGAAATCTATCTATAAGCTTATGTAAGACTCTTATTAATAAAATTATAAATTTCATGTTGATTATCTCATTCGGTTTTGAGATAAATTTGGATGACACTTGTATATACTACAAGTTCAGTGGGAGTAAACCAAGTGACACTCATATTGCTAAAGTAGATAAGTATTATCTTGCTCAATGCCCTAAAAGTAACCTTGAAAATTTAGAAATTTCAAAAGATTCTCTATACATAAGCTATTGGGAATCTAATTTATGCTTAAGTATGTATGCGTTCGAAAATTGTGTACATTGTTGGAATGTTAGATAGATATTTAAGAAATTCTAGTATGGACTATTGGATAGCAGCCAGTAGAGTTATGAGATATCTTTAGAGAACAAAAATTACATGCTCACATGTCGAAGTTCTAGTAAGTTAGAGATCATTAGGTTTACAGACTTCGATTCTAATAGAACATTGATGCAAACGAATTTTGTCACATAAGCTGCTAATTTTAGATTGAATAAAAAGACCACTTTAGTTATTTTGTGACAATAAATATGCATTCATTTATTCTATACACAATAGGAACACTTCAAGCTTGAAGCACATAAATATTACGTTCCTAGTTGTTAAAGAAAATTCAGAGTGTTTGTGTGTTTAAAGAGCATGTTGGTACAAACTCCATAATTGCGCGCATATTAAGAAACTGTCACCCTAGGTCTTTCATGAGCACACTACTCATGTGGGTGTAATGTTATTTAAGGATATTCAGTTTTAGTGGGAGTTTGTAATTTTGAAAAATGCTCATTCGGTTTAGACACAATTTCAGTTTCTTTAGTTTAAAGTTATTTAAGATTATTTTCTGCAGAAATAAAGTTCTTTTGGTTTATGCACACTCTGAATTTAGTAAAGTTGATCTCACTAAGGTTTAGGAGGACCAGTTGGAAATGGACATGTATGGTTCACATTTCATGTAATTTTCCATGCTACACATTCATGATTGATCTATGTCATTTGACTATATTTGTATACGTGACCATTGATGGGTCCAGTCATGATTGATATGGCGAAGACCGCTTTGATCCTATGTGGATATAGTTGATGGACGAGATTGTTATATAATACCTATTATATAATAGCAAAATTTCGAGCTCATAAGGTTGTAGATTTATCAGGAAACATATGTTGCCCAAGTGGGAGATTGTTGGATTAAAATCCGCAATTGTGGGCACATATGTAAAAATGTATGTTGCTATTATAAAGTATGACACAAAATAAAGTGACCAATTAAGTTAAGCGTGTCATGGGTATTAAACTGTCATGGAAATAAAAGTGTAGATACCATAAGATATATTTATAATTCAATAAGGGGCAGAGTTATAAATATTTAATAGTTGATTAATTCAGGTACGCTTCCGCATTCAGTTTATTATTCTTGTTGATTTGACATGATAGATCCTGAATTTTAATTTCATATTAAATTATGATTTGATTCTAATAGCTTGGGTATCGGAAGATCATTCTTGAGACGGATAACATGGAGGTGGATAGTATTCTAACTCGTGTGTTGACTACTCCGTTAGGTAATGATTTTGATGTTGCTATTCAGGATATGTTAGATCGACCTTGAGAGATTGTGGTTAGTCGGGTGACTTGTGACCTGAACAGAGTAGCTGACTGGTTGGCAACCTTGAGTCGTGGGAGTCCGATTGCGGAAGCTGTGTTTGTTGAACCCCCTGCCGTGGTGGAGAGTATTTTGGAGCTTGGATTATTTTTTAGATCCATGTGTTTAATGCCAATTGCCCGCATGATGACCAACATGCAACAAATGAGAATTTTTTCACACGAATAAACATAGGGTTACACAAATTCAAAGCTAAAAGAAGTTCATAGTTCCTATTCCTATTCCTATTCTATATATAAGAACCCATCTGATATTTCTGTGGTTTTGAACCCTAGCTAATGGATTCTCACACGCAGTTCTATTGTTGATGCAACGGATCAACAATGTACAACAGCTATATTTCACATTCAGACAACGACCGGCTTTTTCTCGGATTTTAACAACCGGAGGTTGGGTTTTCGAAGATCAAAGAATGCATTTTTCTTCATGTATGAGCAGAGTGTGTTGAAGGTAACCTTGAATGGTTATGCTCGCCCTCGTACGTGATTATCAACATTGAAGGGTCTTCGAGACATCTTTCTACATGCTTCCTTGCTGGGCAGCCTCTCACACTGCTGCACTTATAGTATCCCCTGCATCGTAAAACCTTGTTCGTTAACGGAGTCATTTCGACGACGGATTAAGGAACGGCATAAACAATAGCTGCAAAAGAACACATTTCTTCAAACTTTCCAACAGCCAACGTGACCACATATGCATATGTAATAAGAAACAAATTAAATGAATTAAAATGAATGATTTATCTTTTACATAAACTCTATGTTACTTGGAATTTTCATTTTCTTAAATTGTTTGCATTTAGCAATTGTTTCGAGTGACGGATAACATAGTCGAAACTCGAAACTAGTTGCCATGATATCGAATTGAAGGATTAAGAGGGTTACCTAGGGTGTGGAGAACCCTTAATTGGCTTTTGGCCATATTTCCTCCATGAATATTCATCAGAAGGAATATCAGCAGTTTTGTTACTAATAGCAGGCACTTTAATAGACTTCTTAATCCTCAGTTTCCTACAAACAACAAACAGAAATGATAAGCAATTAGAGTTAACAAACAACACTAAATTAATCTCAAACACATGGAATTAGAGATCAAAATCTGACCTCCTCTTTGAACAATGGCATTTACCAGTGGTACCACATTTCATACTGCCATCTTGTCCCTTACCTGAACACCTCCTTCTCGATTGTTGAGAGGTCTGATTGAAACGGTGCGGCATACCGATTAAATGGAACGAATTCCCATCCAAATTTGCAACACTACCATCCAAACTCAAAGATGAAACAAATGATCTGGTTGATGACATGGTTGGTGTGCAACTAGATCCATCAAATTTAAGGTTTATGCCACTGCTACTCTTGGCAAACACCATATCTGCATGATATTTCATTTGTTGTTGTTGCTGAAATTGCAGCCTTTGCATCTGCTGCTGCTGCTGATGATGATGATGAACAAAGCTGAAATCTTTTGAAGGGTTCTGATCAAAAAACACCTTGTTGGTCATCTGCAACTGCAAGTTCTTCCTGGGATCAAATTCAGGGGTTTGTTTTTCAAACAGGTTTGAAGGGTATGCTTGAAGGGGTTTGGGTGATAAAACTGTTCTGCAATTGGGACTTTCCAGGAAAATTTTCTGAGGCAAACTCGATCCGAACATATTCGACTTTCGTACTCTCGAATGACTTAAATGATTGTTGAGAAGAGACACTACTTTTTTGAACTTAAACACAGCTTCAACAGTTTCCACCATTAAGTTGCTGTGCTGAAGTTGATCCTTTGGCAAAGATAACAGATTAAGAACTCTATTACAGCTCTCAACAGCTTCCTTGTTTGCTTGTTCAACTTTATCCATGCTCAAACCTCAAGAAAAAACAAATCAAACCCAGATTCTAAAATAACTTAAAAACCAAATGAACAAAACATTTCAAATGATTGGACACCAAAACGTTGCCCAAGACCAAGCCTTGGAAACTGGGCATTAGTTTACTACTCAAAACTGAAAACTTTCTGAAGAGCGAAAGTAAAGAAGATTGAGAATTCAAATCTGGGTAATGAAGTAAAAACAAAAGAAAGTTAAAGCAAACAAACAAACAGAAAACTTGATGAAAAGAAAGCTGAAATAACAAAACCTTGTTAAAGATTTGAACATAAGAGAGAAGGGAAAAACAAGGAGTAATTGAAAAGCGTGAAAGGGGACTTTTGCTTTGTTGCTGAGACTTGTTATAATTAGATTAATTTACATTTTAGATCATTGAACTTAACATTTATCTTTATTTCATCAGAAATTTTTAATTTAATCAAATTATATCATTCAACTTTTATCATTAATAAATTAAGTCATTTATATTAAAAATTCTAAATAATTTTAAATAAAAACTTAAATTAACATTTTACGTAACATATTTTTCACATATTATCATCGAATAATGTTTAATTGATTATTTTAATAAATTTTTTGTACAAATTTTCTAAAACATTTCATTTAAATGAGTTCAAAGGAAAAATAACTAATTTTCTTATAAATCATAACAAAAAATATTTAAATTACCAATTAAACATTATTTGTTGATGGTAGGTGAAAAATATGTTGGATATAAGTGTCGATTTTAGTTTTTCCATTAGAATTATTCAATGGTGTCAATATAAGTAACTTAATTTATATATAATAAAAGTTGCATGATATACTTTAATTAAATTAATTAAAAGGTTTGTGATGTAAATAAAAATGAACGTTAAATTTAATGATCTAAAATGTAAATTACCCTTAAAATCACCACAAAGGAAACAAAGCAGTATTAAAAGGCCACGTGTACCGAGAATGTTGACGAGGCAGGGAATCATTGTCTGGTAGTGCGTAATGTGGGGTCCACTATGAAGACCTAGTTGACTGACAGAGATTCTCCCTGTCTTTCTCTCTTTTGGATTTATATTAACATTATATTATTTTATTGGTTTTTTATTATTAATTTTATTATTATTATAAAAATTAAAGCCAAGAACTCATTTATATAAAATATATAATTTTTAAAACTTATTCATAAATTATGCATAGAATATTAAGGGGTTTATATGTAAATTCATTAATCTCGTATTTAAATATTTAAAGTATAAATTTTAATTGTCTTATTTGAACATTATTTTATATTGAGTGAAACAATATTTATTAATAAAATCTCAATATTGTAGCATAAAAAATTAACGGGTTGGTTCAAGTGGTAAGTATGTTGGTATCGTTTAAGTAAGATTTCGTGTTTGAGACGTTGTGTGTGCAGAAAATCTCTACTAAAAAATTCACTCACTAAAGCTAATTAAGTATGCGACGCGGATCAATCCGAATTAGTCAGGACAAAATCCTAAAAACCAAAAACACAACTAAAAAATATAGCATAAAAAGAATTGAAAAACATATGAGATGACATACATCTACCCCATTGAGTGACCTCATCAATACTTCAAAAGGTTGATATAGTAATATAATATTTTTGTGGATTGACAATATATTCTTGTCCAATTAAATTCCATTTAGTTGGAAACCTATACACCCTCTAATGATATCCCACTAAGCAAAGACAAAAAGAGAGGATAATTAGCCCACTCTTTTTTTTTTTAGTTAAAACCCAACTCCATAAAGCAATGAGAGTTTTAATATAATACAAATATCTTAGGTTTGATATACGAGATTGCTCTAATGTTCCGTTTTGATACATGGATGAATGTATAATTTTATGTTAGAGGATATTAACTTTTATACTTGGTAAAATCATATCTTCAAATATAAAATATAATAAAAAAATTTATTATTATTTTATACATTGGAGGTTAAAATTGAAAGTTTTCATAAGCGCCTTAGTTTTAGGATTTAGGGTCTTAGTTCAGGGTGTATGGCTTAAGGGGTTTATGCGTATGAGTTTATAATTTAAGGATAGTGGTAAGAATTTAGAGTTCAGGGTTATAATTGAAGGTTTATAAGTTGAAACCTAAATCACAACAATATTACCCTAAAAACAAAACTCCAACCTCTATACCCTAAATTATAAACCTAAACCTTAAACTATAACCACCATCCCTAAATTCAAAATCCTTACATATAAACCCTACACCCTAAATTAAGACCTTAAACCCTAAAACTAAAATACTTATGAAAACTTTTAGTTTTCACCGCCAGTGTATAGAATATAAATCCTAATTTTTTTATAAATTATATAAAAATTTAAAATTTTAAAAGATACAATTGTCCCCAACATCTATTGATCTATTATCGGAATCCCGCTAGACGAAACTCCTCGACCCTTTTGATTTGATGGTTCAATTTTTATTATAAAAAGAGAGAGAAAGAAACCAGCATGCAAACAACTTTGATTTTGGTGGCTGTGTTGATTATTGATGAAATGAAAAAAGAAATCTATGGAAGAAAATTAAAATTTTCCTATAATTTGATATTATTATTCTAATTCTTTATTAATTTTATCTAAAATTTTATATGACAGTTCTAATTCAGCTAAATGTATTAGAAAATAAAAATGAAAAAAAGTAGGAACTCAGGTGCGCTGGTTCTAATCGTTTGATCAGATTCATGATGGACCCAACCATCACAAGAGCGCCAGTTTCTTCATTGCCCCATTATCGATGCACCAGCCGGGAATCGAACCCGGGTCTGTACCGTGGCAGGGTACTATTCTACCACTAGACCACTGGTGCCTTGTTGGAAGGCTTATTTCCAAATTATTATATTATACAAAAGATTTAAAAGTTTAATCTTCCTAGATTAAGGGATGTAAGGTGTAAACATAATATAATTGCTCTACACATACAATAATAATTATTACGAATCTAACAAGTGACCTAAAAATATGATAGTATGTGTGTGTCTTGTCAAAGAATTATAAAAATATAAATAAATACTGTTATGTAATCACACTAATATATTTAAAAATATATATATATAATTATTACATGTTAAAAGAAATTAATGGACAAAATAAAATAAATCAAGATTTTTTTATATAAAAATAAACGAAGATAAACTTCGAGGAATTGTACATCTATCTATTTACTTTAAGTTTTGTTTGGTATGAATACTGAAAAAAAATATTAATAAAATTATCATAATCATTTCCTTTATGTGTAGTTTCACCATTAATAAAACTGTTATATCCTCATTTATTTTCATTCTTTATACCAAGTAAAATCTAAAAATTATCTCTCAAACCATTTACTGGTGTAAAATTAATAAGAATGGAGTTCAGAGATAGAAATTAGGGTTGACGACGTCGGGTGACTTGACTATGATGCAGGGCCGGAAATTTTCGGGGCCCTGAGCGAAAATTAAAAAATTGACCTCTATATAACAAAAGCATATCTTATTAGTTTGAACAATCAAAGTAATATTTTTTTAAGTCTTAATTACAAAATAAGTGTCCAAACTATACATGTTTTTTTTGCTTTAGGTGCCTAAAGTTTATTTTGTTATCATTTTGAGGTATCGATCATTATTTTTATATAAAAATGAAACTTTAAACACCTAAAACAAAAAGCAGCATAATTTGAACACTTTTTTTAATTTTTTAACGGTCGTTATCTAGAAATGGCCACAAAGTAAACTTCAAACACTTATTTTGACCCAAGAAAACATTTTAGTATCTAAAAAAAATATAGTTTGTACACTTATTTTGTAGTTAAGTCTTTCTTTAATAAATCATAAAAATATGATTAAATTTTTATCAAATACATTATTTTCATTGTTAGATTAATTAATTTATTTATCTAGGAAAAAATTAATTTTTACCATTAAATTAATTATTTGATAATTAAAAAATATGAAGAAAAAAAATAGGGGCCCTAAACTGGTTGGGGACCCTGAGCGGTCGCTCGGGGTGCTCCCCCTCACAGCCGGCCCTACTATGATGTTGTGTTGGGGTTAGGGGTGAGCAAAATTAGACTCGAAAAAATTGATTTTTTTACTCGACTCAAAATTTTATAAACTTGACTTAAAAAAAATTAGATAAAGTTTGAGTTGTAAAATATAAATTTGAATAACTCAAAAGTTTTAGTAGTTAGTGGATTGATTTTTAAGTTCGAGTCAGGTCCCTTAATTTTTCCTATTATATATACAAATATAAAAAAATATATGAAGAAATATATATGCATACCTTATATGATTAAAGAAAGTCGTTTAAATTGAAATCAAGCTGTAGTAGTATAACATGAAAGATAATTACAATTAACTTTGTATAAGAATTCGAAAACTCGACTGAAACCAATAAAATTTGAGTTGTAAAATATAACGCGACGCAACAACCTACAAACACAAGAGCGTCATATTCCTCATTGCTCACTGCACCAGCCGGGAATCGAACCCGGGTCTGTACCGTGGCAGGGTACTATTCTACCACTAGACCACTGGTGCTTCGTAGAAAGCCTTGCTTCAAGGATATATAAAATTACTTACAGTTTCAACAGTTATCTCCAAACCGTCCCAAAGCTTCAAAGTCAAAATTTGACTCAACAGTGATCGACATAGAGGCAATGTCATTTACCAAATTTTTGTTTAGTACTTTTGGATGATTACTTTGTTGAATTTATGATTTTGGTCCTACAGTATGCTTAAATTGTTGAAAGTAAAAACTAAACAAATCTAGAGAAATACCAGTACACTACAATTTTTTTATATAGATAATAGTCCCTAGTTTTATTGAATACAATAAGTGCACCTATCCATCTGCAGTTTAGAAATTATACAATACCAACACTGTTTCATGCTTATGGCGCTCTGATTGTTAACTTCTTCACTCAATCCGCTGTCACTTCCTCGATGGATCGAACCCCGGCGATATCTGCGCTTTCCTGCAGCTGAAGAGCAAACTCGAGGTTCCACAAGACATCACCCATGTGAGGCCGATCGATTCCTTGATCGGATAAGCATTTCATTGCTGTGTCTGTAAACTTCTGTAGGCATTCTGGATTTATTTTCCCTTTCAATTGAGGATCGACGATCTCCTCTAGTGTTCCTTTCTTGTGACAAACGCGTGCCCAATCTGCAAGACTAACTTGTTCCTTTGGAAGACTAGGATTCAGAGCCGGTCGAGCGCATAGTGCCTCGAACAGTACGACACCGAAAGAGTAAACATCGGATTTTTCGGTAAGTTGCTGCCTACGGAAATATTCGGGGTCTAGGTAACCGAAGCTACCTTTTACCACTGTACTTACAGGGCCTTGATTCATTTCGGGACCGGTTTTCGACAGCCCGAAATCCGAAACTTTAGCAACCCATTTTTCATCCAAGAGAATGTTTGTTGTTTTTACATCTCTGTGAATGATGGTGTACTTAGCTCCAGTGTGAAGATAGTGAAGTCCCCTGGCTGCTCCAATGCAGATTTCCAATCTTTGTTTCCATGAAAGATGAGCTTCATTGTTGTTGTAAAGGTGTTCCCTAAATGTCCCAAGAGCCATGTAGTCATAAACCAAGCACATTTCACCATCATCCTCACAGAAACCAATCAATGAGACCAAATGCTTGTGTCTCAACTTCGAAAGCATCTCGACTTCGGTTTGGAACTCGTTAATGCCTTGTTCGGATGACGGATTGGATCGCTTGATAGCCACTTTGGTGCCTCCGTCGATAACTCCTTTGTACACCTTACCGAAACCTCCGACTCCTATGACATTAGAGTTATCGAAGTTCTTCGTGGCTTGTCTCATCTCCGATATGGAGAAATGGCGAGAAAGGCCTTGTGCCAATGCCGAAGCATGGTTACTATTGTTCTTGCTTTCTTTGCTTCCGGTTGTATGTGAGTTCGCATTAACCGGCAGCCAGCTCGAAGTATGAGAGTCAACTCCGGCTTGTTTCCTCTTTCTGTATGCCAGAAAAAGCAGTGCAACCACCAGAAAAGCTGCTGCAGCACCCCCTGCAGCCCCTGCAATCACAACACTATTGTTGGACTTGGAGACGAAAGACTTGTCAGACTCGCTCCCCGTTTGGAGAAGCATGGATGAGGGTTGCGGATTGCTGCCGGCCAAATTCTTGTTGTCATCATTCAACTTGAATATTTCAACTCCATTGAGCTGAGAATCATAGTAAGACGATTTATATTCCTTGGACGGACTCATTCCTATCCGAATCATTTCATCATCTGGACCATCGCCAACAACTATTACATAATCTTTGTAAGTTGGAACACCTTTTCCGCCTGTTATTTCAATTATATCCACCGGGTCTGGATCAGTTTGTGCAGATTGATTGTTGATGTAAACATTGAATTTTCTCTGGTTCGGTTTGTCAAATTCGAACTCACAAAAATGTAATCTCACAATGTATGTGAAATTGGCATCAACCTGAAACAACCATGTCAGGTTGAACATTGTGTTTAAATTCTCTCCTCCCATTCCTCTAGCTGTCCTATAAACATCTTCGGGAGCTGAAGAACGAGACAACTCTTTGTAATCAATTCGAACATCTTCATTCGCCTCAGTACTAACACCCAATTGACCACCCAAAATGTAAGGGTCATCAGTATACCAACTCCTCAAAAGCCCACCGGAATCTTTCCCAGGAGGAATAGCCTGTCCACCAACATTCAGCCGGAACATCGTCTGCAAATTCTCAGCCGAAAAATCGATGTCCGAATATTCATACCCCACCGCGGTTGCCATTCCGAATAGATTCGGCATGGCGACCAATTCGATCCCGTTTACGAAAGCGAAAGAGTTGGTGTAGTTAGTAGAAGGTGTGAAGGTAATGTTTAAAAACTCAGAATCCGAAGGCACCAACGAATACTCTCTAACGAGATAGGCCTGCGTAAGGGCTTTACATGTGATTTCGGCACTGAAATTTCTCATCAGAGTGACTTCCCCAGCAGTGACCGAGAAATATGAATTGCTGATATTGAAGTTGGGGTAAGCTGAAGGATAAAAATGAAACCTGACCAGGTAACGTTGCTTCGGTTTTATCGGGAACCGATACGACGCCGGAGACGTGAAAATCCGAGCATTCATGTATGGGATTGTTGAAAGTAATGAAGGGTCTTGATACCCGGCTTGGAGCTGAGTTGAACTTTCGGATGTTTTAAGGTACTTCTCATCTGGTTCCCAATTCCTTCCATCTTCATCTTTGCCACCCTTGGAACCACAGTCCACAGCCAAAGGCTGGCTCGAAACAACAACAAAGACATGGAGGAGGAGAGAAAACCAAACAATAGGAACCAAAGAACATTGTCTGTTCTTCATGGTGTTAGAAAATGGCAGGGAAACAGGAAGGAGCATATTCAATGGCGTACAGGAAAACATAAACAAATAATTTGAGGTTCTCCTGTACGCCGTGAACTAGTTTTTTTTTTTTTGGGTTTAAAAGTTTATGAGATTGTTTTAAATAATATCTGTTCTTCCATGGTAAACAGTTGCAGACTACCCTTCATTGAAGGGGTTAGACCAGAAAGATAAACATAGGGTTTTGTTATGGTTTTCCTATCTTTTTTTATCTCCATTTCTGTTAATAAAGCTTGTTGGAAATTGATGGAGAGAGAGAAACGTGATGGTTGGGTTTTAAATTTAGCATTGTTTATCTGGGGTATGAAGTAAAAACAAACAGAAAAAGAAAGCTGAAATAACAAAACCTTGTTAAAGATTTGAACATGCGAGAGAAAGGAGAAACAAGGAGTAATTGAAAGGCGTGAAAGGGGACTTTTGCTTTGTTACTTCATACCCCAGGTAAACAAGGAATGCTGATTTGATAAATCTCGTAGGATTAAAGTACAATTTTTAATTAAAAACCCCTACTTAAATTTATTTTAAATTTCAGATAAATTTCATCAATTTAAAAGCAACAATTGTTTTGGTACTAATTTTCGGGCGTGATGAGGTGTTAACCCTTCCCCACACGTAACCAACTCTCAAACATTTTCAAATAAATCTATTGTTTAGTTTTTACGGTGTCCGACCTACCTCAGTGGCCGGTGGCGACTCTAAAAAGATTTTTTTAAGTTGTTTTTTGAAACCTGAAATTTTAGAAATCCCCTTTTAATTAAATGTTTCAAAAAGTAGAGACACTTAAAAGTTTTTGTTTTCCAAAAAAAAAACCTCATCACATATGGTGAATAATAGTTGTTCACCGAGTTAAGCCAAAACCAAAAAGTTTCATTCTTAGTTAGGTTGCATTTGCTTGAGGACAAGCAATAAATTGAGTTTGGAGGTGTGTTGAGTGCATAAATATTCTATATTTTAACTCTCTTTTACCCATATTATTGATGCACTCAAGCATGCTTAGTTGCATTTTAGGATAGATTTTGCATAAACATCACAAATGGAAAATATTGCAAAGATACTACTGATTTTAGTCTATTCTTGTAGGTACATGTCGTGGCAGTAACCAGGGTAGCAAAGGAACAAAAGATAACAACAGAGCTGGAGTGAAGGATTGCAGAAGACAGCCTATTTCAACACTATCGTGACGTCTGTCGTGGCAAAGGGGCGATAGTGAAGACTATGGTGATGAAAAATGCGAAGTGGAGTTCGACTGATAGAGCATTTAAAGCCTGATTTTTGTGAACCACTCGCATAACTGTCGGAGCCCAGAAGCACAAGGAAGGCCTTGTCCAAAGTTTGAGGAAAAAGTCAAAGCAAGAATATAAAGCGAATTAAAAAAATCTACTCAGAGATTTAGTCTTATATAAAGTTGTACTTTAATTTAAACTAGTATTCTTGCCATTAAGAAAACTCAAGCCCAAGGCATATATATATGATTGTAATTCGACAAGGCAAGGGATAGCTAGCTCCTAGCCGTCTTCCCCCAAAACCCTAGTCATTTTTCTCTCTCCATCATGTTTTAAACTTCCCCTAGGGCTAAGGGTTAATCTTGTAAGGTAGTTGTAAGGATTGTACTGTTTCTTAGGATTTTTTCTGTTCAATTAATAAAAGCTTCAAGTTTATTTACTATGGTTTCAACATTTCATAAGAGTTTTGGGAGAGCATTGTGAGGTTATTCATTTACTTAATATCGGGAGAGTTAAGTATACGAAAGGAATAAATACGAGTTTTCCAGTTTATGGTTAAACCATCTTGGCCTAGAGATAGGTTCAAGGTTAAATGGCTAAAGAAGAATTCACAAACATCGGTGTTTATCCTTCGATTCACGCTGGGAGGTATCATCCAAGACATGTTCATCGACTGAACTTGGGCCTAGGGATATGACAAGTCACAACAGGGATTCTTGCCAAACTTGAAGTACAGAGTTGTTGGCTGCTGCCGCGACAACAACAGATCGCTGCCGCGACAGGTGCAACGACAGAAGCACTCCTCTAAACAGTGCAATACCTGCACTACTGAGCAAATCAATACTAGCCTATTCTCTCAATCTGATTTTCTCGTTTACTTTAGTTTATCTTCAAGTTTTCCAAAATCACTTTATTAATATTATTTCTTTTCTTGCGCAGAGATTTAAGGATAGAAGTATTTACAGTCCCTGTGGAGACGATATCCGATACTTCGTATCACTTTATTACTTGCGAGATGTATACTTGTACCCAATTGCGATAGATTCTTTTACACGCAACACCACTCGGTCCATCTCTGGGTCAAATTTTTAGGGTTTTGTTACGGTTTCCTTTTTTTTGCTTTCAATTTCTGTTTAATAATTGTTTCAAAGAGTATAATAAAACTTATTGGGAATCAATTTCTGTTTTGCTAAATTTAGCACTGTTTATCTCAAAACATGTTGAGGCTGTCACTTTCTTATCACTTTCTCTGTTCTTTCTGTTTCATTTCTCACAAAAACTATAACTCTTTTAACAGACAAAAACTACTTGTTTTGAGTTGTTTTTAGTTAGTATCTGATATCAGAATGTACTGATATTTTAGTAAATTCTGTAAATACCGTTCTTCATGTTAATGGAATTTGGATCACACTTGTTATTCAGACAAGACACCAGTGATCAGACAGCTAGTAAGAACAAAATCTTGTAGCAAAATACAATGTAACAGACAAGGAAGAACTGTCTGTTTATTATGGTATTTGGTAATGGCCACTCTCCAAATATAACATTGTGAGGGGTTGCAAGTTGCAACTAACAGTTACATATGTACGGTTGAATAAGAAAACCGAATTTTCCTTAACGGGTTCCATTCGTTTTCTTTCTCCATTAAAGCCTTGGAGATCTTTTCTGGGTTAATTGATTCACTAAATTGTTACTTACAATACACAGCTCAATTCCGGGAGAGCCCTCCACCCCACCCCACCCCATCCCTTCACTTCTTTGTTTACTGTTGCTCGGCTGCGGGCAGCGTTAGCTCGGGTTGCTTCCGCGGTCGGTAAGAGGCGTTCTGTTGATTACGAACAATAAAAAAGAAGCGTATTTTTTTCTATGGTGTGTCCTCCTAGATACATATAAGAAAATCGGTACAAGAACTTGCATTCCCTTTTGAAAAAGCAAGCGTTGGTTTTTCAAAAGGAAATGGTGAAGGACAAAGAGCCAAGCAGAGAGGCCGTCACATTGTCATCATCTTCGTCATCTATGCCATTACGTGACTCGGAAACAGAAGATTTGGAACGCATGCCATCCGTGCCGTTACCATTGATGAAGAACAATAAGAGATATTTATCTAAGCAGTTATCGTTGGTCGAGACGTCTCGAGACATTGCTTGGGAAAGAAGGCGTCGCCAGATTTTCCGTCAAGAGAGAAGAAGGAATGGGATGAGTGATAACGGATTGACTGATGAAGACCTGCATGAACTTAAAGGGTGCATAGAGCTCGGATTCGGATTCAACGAAGAACAAGGTCAAAAACTAACAAGCACATTGCCTGCATTAGACCTTTATTTTGCAGTAAACCGCCAGCTTTCTCCAAGTCCAGTCTCAACCCCTCAAAGCCGGCGTTCGTTGTCGACATCATCGCTCGGTGATCGGTCATCTTCTTTCGGAAGTCCTACAAGTGAGTCAGATTGGAAGATTTGTAGTCCAGGTAAGGTTTCAAATTTTCAATGCCAAAACACATACATACACACACACACACACATATATATATATTATAATAATAAATGTGATGCCATTTGCCCATTTGTGTGTACCAGGGGAAGATCCTGAGCTAGTGAAGACAAAGCTAAGACATTGGGCACAGGCCGTGGCATGTTCTGTGATGCAATCATATTAAAAAATGTAGGGGTGGGTTGTTCGCATAGAGGCAGAAAAAAAAGAGAAAATGAAATCTAGAGTCAGAAAAGAAGAGGGTAAATCAGATTGGAGTGATTTCATTGATTAGGGTTCTTTCTCATTTATAAACCAAAAGATGTACCAGAAATGGAAAGTTTCGAGGTAATGACAAGAAATCGTAAATTAGTAAAAGAACCAACACAGATTTTATGCATAGGCAGAGAAGAGAATATTCACTATAGTCGAAATTATACAAAGACGATTGCGGACAATAATTGTCACTCCCTTCATCCTAAACACTAAATCATATTATCTATTTACAGAGTCTATTGCTTAATTACAAAGAAAACTTATACAACAAGAAATCTAAGATTACCACTAACTTGTCAAAAGAAATTCGGGTCATAATCTCTCACACATTTCGTTTGAGCAAAAACCAAGATTTGTCGCCAAATTTTTGTATCACAATGTAAAACAACACCAGCCAGATTTGGCATTGGAAAAAGAAATATGGACTGTGGGAAATGGGAATGTAGTTTTGGATTGTTGAACTAAAACCAGCCCTTTTTAGATGATCTGCAACATTCCAGAACCTGTAAACAAAAGGTTAGCATATGCCAAAATATGTGTAGAGATTGGTGGTGGTGTTGAGTTGCTTTCTCGATAATGAAATGAACATTTATCCTAACAAAATCTATTTCTACACAACAGTAGACTAATTCCTAATTTGATTTGCATAATAATTATTGTAATATATAGGAGGTTCAAACGCACTTAAGCATAAAATTTTTTTAACTTGGGGTTTGAAAAGTCTATTTAATTTAAATACCACCGACAACCAGTTGGTCTAGCGAGATGAGGCGTCAGGGGTTCGAACTTTGGCGTTGTGAATGGAGTAAACTGGGTCGGGAGAGTCACTCTCATATTAACCTTTATAAAAATTGATACGAATTAGTCGGCCAGTGAATCGAATATCGGTGATTAAACAAAAAATATTCATGTATGAACAAAATGTTAAATTTATCACCTTAAATTTTAAGAACTAATATTGTTTCTCACTTTTCCTCGTACATTTTTAAGCGAAATTATTTCTTTAAACTAGTGTTATATTTTTGAAGTGAATTATTTCTTTAAACTAGTGTTATATAAGACGTTTACATGTAAATTTAAATGGTAGCGTGATTTGTTTATAATAAATTTAATTGAATGATTAAATTATAATTTTTAGAAGAAAAATGACTAATTTATTATCAAATACATAATTAAGCGATATATGGTGTATTTTTACCCTTTAAAAGTTAATATTATTTTTCAAACTCAAATAGTGAAATAAATTTAAACCGTTCAAGTGAAAAAATAGATAATGTTCATATTAGGAGACCCGAGTTCAATTCATTTTGTCTATAAAGTGTGAAACGTATGCATTGTCTAATAATTAAGAATATATATACCATGTAATCATCTTAAAATTATTAAAAAAATAATCAAATAAATTTAGATATTAACTTTTTACAATTTTTATCAATTTGTTTTTATTATTTTTTAAGCTACATTTGATCCTTAGTATGTTAAACAAAATCAAATTCGACGTTCAAACTTTCAAAAAAGAGTTGAATCGTTGTGTTTTAACAACAATATTGACAAATATTAAAATTTTAACAGTATTGAAATAGGAAAATTTTATAACGGGCGACGAACATTGCTGAACATTACTAACGGTGAACACCGATGAACACCATTAATTTTTTTTTAAATTTTAAAAATTTAAAGGACTAAAATTATAATTATAATTATCTCTTAAAAATAAAAATTAAATTTAATAGTTATTTTATAATATTTTTTAATAGGTTAGAATCAAATATACACAATTCTCCTAAACCCTAACAAAATCACTCTTAAAAAATAGAAATTACTAGTTTATAATTTTTTAATAGATTAGAATCAAATAATTTAACCCTTAACCCTCAACCTAAAACCCTTAATCCAAGTATCAGTCACAAGGACTCGGTCTAGCCTACTGCGTTAAGGGTTAAATTATTTTTTTATAAAGAATAGGGTCAAATTGAAATTATATTTAAATAATGAGAGTTCAATAGAAATACGAAAATATGTGAGGTACTAAATATATAATTTACCCTTATTAAAAAAAAAATTTTAATATATATAAAAATAATTTAATTGAATTTTTTAAAATAATTATTAATTAGTTCATGGGTCCTTAAAATTTTAAATCTTTATTAATTAATTTAATATTGTTCAGCAGTGTTTATGTTAGTGATGTTTATTGGTGTTCGTTGCATGTTTATTTGTGTTCGTTGCACGTTGTAGGCTTATCGTTTAATTAATAATAAAAAGGGCAAAGGCATTCCATGACCATCTGTAGAAGTCTTGTAAATGTTGTAAAACGTTTACCCTAAAAGACCCAGAAACCTCCTTTTAGTAAATAAAGGGACAGCCCATTCTTCCAAGTCAAGTTCGCAACTTTTTATACTTTTAAGACCAAACCCTCCAAAAAACAATAAAAAGGAGAGAATTCTGCTTAGGGTTTTACAGAGGAAACAGTAACCATGGCTCATGATGCTTCAGCTGCCCTTGCAGGTTCCCACTTTCTTCAGCTATCTGCGTTTTATTCATATAGTTTTGCATTGTTTTTTATTGGGGTGTTTTTTATTTTTTAAGTTTGAATTCATTCGGTATAGAACTTTGATTCCTTTGGAGCAAAAAAAAAAGTTGATTGTTTTAGTGGGATTCTTTATTTCTTTTGGTGTGTATTATAGATGGAAGCTTATAATTTTTTGGGTTATTTGTAGTTTAGCTGAAGAATTTTCTTTTGTTTGTTGGGCTCTGAATGCAAATATTCAATAGTTCTGAATTTGAATTTGGGAACTTGTTGGTGTTTTTATGCAGTGAGGCAGAAAGTTCAAAACTTTTTGAATGCAGCTTGCACCGGGAATCTTGATCTTCTCAAGAGTAAGGCAACTCATGTTTTGCCTTTCATTTAGTATTCCAATAGTTAGGTAATCTGAAATGCTTTTTTATCTTTGGATATTGTTTTGAGTAGAGATTGCGGCTCAGCTTGATGACGGGAAGGGACTGGCAAAAACAGTGGCAGATATTAAGGATGCGAACAAACGAGGGGCGATTCATTTTGCAGCAAGAGAGGGAAAGACTGAACTGTGCAAATTCTTGTTGGAAGAATTGAAGCTTGATGTTGACACAAGAGATGAAGATGGTATGCGTTTGTTTTTACATCTTACATGGACAAAATATTCTCAGTTCTTCGTTCTTTGTGTACTAAAGATGCTTCGATTTACATTCTTAAATTGCTTAAAAATGCAGGTGAGACTCCTCTTCTTCATGCTGCCCGACAAGGTCATACTCTCACTGCAAAATACCTTCTAGAATGCGGTGCCAATCCCACCATACCCAGTGACTTAGGTGCCACAGCGTTGCATCATTCAGCTGGAATAGGTGTGTCTTTTGAGCTTGTGTGTTCCTTTTCTGAGCACGGGGATTGTTTCTATTTTTTCTTCAGTTCTGATGTCGTAGTGCGGT